>JARVJO010000140.1:11438755-11470220 GCA_031762555.1 Cynodonichthys magdalenae | reverse complement strand
AAGAAGCTAACCGGAAATTCTGTGCGCTGTAAACAACCCTACTGAGAGGAGAGAAATACGGAGCTGAACGAGACGGTAGTAAATGATGCTGCAGGCTTTGTCAAACAAATTTAATTTAATTTAAATTGATTCGGAAGCCTTATCAACACCTACATTCACTTCCTCCACTGCTAAACTACAAGCAGACACTTTGCAGAAAATCGACGTTGTCGTTCAAAACTCCTCCTTCTGTTTGCTGATTGGCCCAGGTAAAAAATCTACCAAATAAATCCTTGTCTATGGGAGAAATCCCAGAGGAAGCAGTGAAGGGAAACTAGAATTGAGCGGAACTGCATAGCTCCAAAACTCTTTTTTTTTTTTGCTTTAAAATAACCAAGACCACTTTTCCTCCTTGAATTCCTATTTTTAAAGCCATGCTTCACTTCAAAGGTCTAAATTCTTGTTTATGCTGCTGCAATGCAGTGTAAGTTGTGGGATACGGATGTATGTCTTGCTGAACTTTATCTAAGCCATTCATTTGACAAAAATCAATGAACCACACAAATGTGTTTTTATCCATACATTTTCAACCACTTCCAAAACCTGTCAAGAAGACTTATGGCAATATTACCTATTTACATGTCAAGATATGAGACAAAAATTAGACTTCATGCTCTTTGTGATGAAAAAAATAATGTTAATGGGCCAAATTGAAAACTTAGATGACACACCATGAACATCCCAGATAGCAGAATACATTAATTTAATGTTGAATTATGGTCACAAAAAATATATTTTTGGTTAAGGTTAATATTTTGCTGGATGACATTGTTCAGAGTAGCCACATGTGCTTTAGAGTACCTTAGAAAATTATTGTCACTCAACACAGTCTACTACAACATTCAGAAATGCAACCTGAAACTGCTTTTTGCAAGGAGGAAGCCATATATCACTTCTGTGCAGAAACACCCGTGCATGTGTTTTCCCCACACAGGCTCATCCAAGAAGGACATGCAGACAGTAGACACACATTCCAGGGTCAGACGAGTCCACATATCTGCTTCCTTTTAAGAAAAACAGACATCTGGATTTATGTGCTAAAGATGAGTCAGATTATCTGAGATGTTATCAACAAACGTACCATGGATGCAAAGATGGGTTTAAATTTTTTGAGGAGACATATGTATGCTACTATTAAAGAGGCTTATTTCCAGGTCTGTGGTTGTCAGTGAAGTGCATCATGAGGAGAAAAATTCAGCTGGAAGTGAAAGATTCTTATTGCAAAATGGCAACAATAAATATTCTCCATTTTTGAAAAGGTGTAACTTTAAGACATGATAATCCAGCATAAACTAAAATCATTTTCTTGAGTTGTTTATATTTATGTAAACAAGAAAAACATTCTTGGGGACATCCAAAATTAAATAATTTGTTCTTGATTTGATTAAATAAAGCCATGTATCCATTTTCTTTACGTGTTCCTTCTGAAACCAGTTTTAAGCTTGAATTTGAAATACCAAACTTTCACTGTAGAAGTTATTAGGACTGATTTTCTCTGTATTAGCAAGTTGTTTGAGTGTGTAATCTATTTAACATATTGTTTCATTCATGTTCATCTGATTTGTGTATCATTTAAAGTTGGCCTTTGAACACCAGATAGGTGCTTTGGCATTTCTTTCATGCAGACTTTATTCACAGCCTTCCATCATGCGTGAGTCATTTAACTCACCAAATTGTTTTTCAAAGAGCACTCACATGCAATACATATGGTACTTTGTTGGATATCCAAATAAGAAAGAAGCTTATTTATTTTGAGGGAACTTGATACTGTTATTCAGTATCATATAATCGGAACAAGATGAAAGATTGTTATACAAGAGAAGAAAGAGAAGGTTATGAAGCAATAGATATGTCACGTTAAGTGAGTCCAGCTTGTTCGACCTCAAAAGTTTGGCTTCTCTTTAAAAAGATGTGTGTAATTAAAGTTGACCCAAACAGGCATGTAATGTTATTGATGGTGAAAACACAGGTTTCCTTATTTTTTTGTTTTAAAGTTAGTCAAAATGATTGAAGTTTACCAACTTTATTGTTAAATTTTTTGGCCTAGTTATCAATTTAGGCATTCTTATTGCATTACATGGTGCTATGTAATAAAAAATGATGAAAACATTGGTGGTTTTGATGATGCCATGGCTTTATTTTTATTTATTCAAATATTTCACTACAAGCTAAACAATTTATAAAAATAAAAGCATTAATAAGGGAAATAAAAATAGGAATAGTAAGATATTGCTATTTTATTCAATTTTGTTCTTTATCTAGATGTGGTAAATTATGAAGATGCAATATGAGACTATGTCCGTTAGTCTACGGAATCTCCCAAAACCCTGCTTTTACAAACACACACACTATAAATCAATAAGTAATGTATGAATTATTAAATATTACTAATATTTTAGTTAATAAGCTAGAAATGGATCAATTAAGTAGATTATTAGAATTTTTGTTGGGTTCTGAAAAAGGCAAACATAATATTTGTGTGTAGTTGCTGTGTTAGAATAGTTGCTACATAGAGCCAATAAAAAAGTATGGAAGTGTTAGAGCTTGAATGCATCGAATATGGTCTTGTAGTTGTATATAATTCTTTCTATTTGTGTGTGTGTGTAGTAGCATTTATCAGAATCTGTCACACTTCCTCCAGATCAATCTGTTTTGGGTCAGGGCTGATTGTGCAGTTGGTGGATATCAGTTGTCCGTGTAGCAAGGGTTGACCTTACATATGCTATCACCAGTTACTTGAGCTGCTGAGTCGCATGTGAAGCTTACTCACATAAGGTGAGCTAAGCACTCTTGAGCTTTGTTGGGTTACACTTTGGCTGGAGAGGGTGCTGAGTTGCTACAGTAATTTTTATTTTTTGTGTGTGAGATAAACGTCTATAAGGTGTAGCACATCGATTTGTCACGTCAGTGTTTGAATTAGAGCTTATCTTACACATGAAGCCTTCTTTAAAATAGAACTGTTGCTGCAGAGCAATTTCTTTATATTAATCCATTTGTCTTTGTCTGACACTAACTTTACTTCGTATCTCTTTTTTTCAGTCATATTCCTCAGTGACTATAACCTGTGCAAATGGGAAGTGGAATAAGCAGGTTTCATGTGAGCCTGTGGATTGTGGTCTGCCAGACAAATACCATGTTCACCCAGCTCAATTCAAATTCCCTGAGGGTACAACTTATGGCAGCAGAAGCACTTTCCAGTGTCGTGAACCTGCCCAGCTCATAGGTGAGATGAACAGCACAAGCACAACAAGGTCTGCATGAGCATGCTGTCTTTTTCATTTTTTTTGCCAACTATTCATAGACATACTGTATATCATTGCTTAAGTTTCACAACATAATTATCAAATAGATAGTGAATATCTCAATATATTACCATTTTTTATTTTAAATTCAGTTGAAATATTTTAAAAGTTTTAATTAATATGAATAAATAGAATAACTAAAATATACTATGTACACATTTTTTCAACTTAATGTCTTAACTAAAGATAAAATTTCTGTTTGGTAGATTCTTACTTTGTTGTAACAATGCTTCTTGCCAATAAATCTTATAACCAAAGCCAATTCCTTTTTAAACGGTGCCACATTTGTAAGGAACATGCATTTGTGTGATTAGCAGTATCCCCAGGTGCTGCCAATCAGGTGTCCTCTATAAGACTTATTGCCAAGAAAGAAGCATTGTTACAACAAAGAAATCATCTACCAAACACAACATTTCTTAATTTTATGCTAAGTTTATATTTTATGACTATATTATGATTATTATGATTTATTACATATTTTATGATTTTTTTTTTATTTTTTGTTTAGGAACAAACAACACTCTTACTTGCTTAGAAGATGGACTCTGGTCTTTCCCAGAGGCTCTTTGTGAGCTTCGCTGTGCAGCCCCTCCTCCCGTAGCCAACGCTGTGCTGCAAACAAAGCGTTGCAATGAGACGGGCCTAAAAGTTGGCACCCTCTGCAAGTACAAGTGCAAGCCAGGATACCATGTTAAGAACAAACCCAAAAGGTAAAGAAGGAAAGAGTTCATGATTTGTTCAGCTTTGCCGCAAAAAAAAAAAATAAATAAAAATAGATAGATAAAAATAAAAAAACAAAAACTGAACAAACAAGTTGAACATAAAGCTTCTTGTGGAATGAATCATCTCTGCATTTTTTTAGACGTGCGTTTAAGCGCCAGTGCACGGAGGACGGCACCTGGCTGGAGGGAGCATGTGAGCCAGTGACCTGTGATCCTCCCCCACTCATCTTCCACGGCTCCTACCACTGCACTGACGGCTTCCGCTTTGACAGCGTTTGCAGACTCAACTGCTCCGACTCGGCTGGTACTCCTGCTGTTGCCGCCACAAGAGGCTCTGCCCTTACGGTGAGGCTGCTGCACGCTTCATGCAAGCAGGTCTGTCCATCTTTTCCCTCTCTTTCTATTCTGACTTTGTTGATATTCTTTTTGCCGTCCATTAACAACAGTAAGCATGCTCGTTTTTAGTTTCATTCTTTCTATTTATTTTTACTTCAAAATGTTAAAAACACATTTTGAATTACTAAGCAGATTTTGTATAATGACATACTAGAGAGGTTTTTATCTAAAATCTGTACTATTGTGTGATATCTCTTAGTAGGCCTATGGGTTGATAAGAATGAAAGATACAGGCGTTTTGCAAATATACTCTTTTATATCTTACTTCTCACACTGCCCATCATGATGCTTGTTTTTCTTCTTGTCTCCCTTTGCTCTACTCAATTTGATGCCGCACTAATTAGATTGCTATTGATCTCCAGAATAGCTCTGCCACCACAGACTTTTGGAATGTATACACCTTTTAATCTATTCTGCCTCTCAGGCATTGTTTGTTAGATCCCTGATAAAAATATATATTGTATTTCTTTGCATGCAACATGATGCCGGCTCAATGTCCTTGGCTTGGCAGAGTTTGTGTACTGGTGTGTGCAATAATTGACTGTCAATATGTGTGTTAATTTCAGGGTCCAGGGTCCAATGCGATTCGCTGTAGGAAGGATGGCAATTGGACAGGGTCATTCCATGTTTGTCCAAACATCAAGGGCCAGTGCTCTTTACCTCAAAACCTGCATTATAGCCTGCAGTACTCATGCAAGAAAGGACACGGCATAGGTTTGTATGATGGAATGATTTTCCTTCTTGTCAGAGCTTTTATGTATAAAAAGTAATAATGATATAGAGGGAGACCAGTTGATTAATCTGCCAGTTACTGCATTTTTAAGTATGGTGGGTTAGGGGTTAAAACTTTTGCATCTGGGTTTAACCCTTAGGTTGGGTCTGGACTCTTTCTGTGTGGATTTTTCATGATCTCCTTGTGTTTGTGTGGGTTTTCTTTAGGTCTGTTTCCTGTCACACACCAAAAATATGCATGTTAAATACAGAGATCTGTGATCTCAATGAGATTTGCCTAATTAAATAAAAGTTAGAAAATAATGACAAGAAAGCACGTGCTGCAGCTAGGTTACAGTCGCACATCCTTCTGGTCCTGGTCTTGTTTGTTGATGAAGCCTTGCTTTTTGATGAGAAAGATATTCTGAAAAAATCCCCATTAAAAATGAAAATATAGCTTTTTTTTATTTCCATACTTCAAGCTCTTTGATCTGTCCTACTTGTGAACACACACACAGGTGAGGAGTGTGAGCTCATGTGCAGAGAAGGCAACAACGAAGTGGTGATCCTGCCCAGCAACGTGACGGTAAAAAGTGTTCTTAAGGAGCACTGGAGGAACCCGTTAAAAGTCAAGGTAAGGTTCTGTGTGTATTTGTGTCCTTGTCATTGCTCCGACAAACGCACTTTGTAAAATTCTGCAATCTGTAAGGAATTTCACACGTAGTTCTTACATCCTCCCTTGATTATCTACAGCACAAAATGCTGACTTGTCCTTGACCCAGTGCTAAACAAATATTTGTCTGTGGAGCATGGCAACCCTTAAAACAACCAAGCATTTTCTTGGTGTGTAAACATGTTGCTGCCTGTGGGTTCACAATTTGTCATAACCACTGTCCCGAAAAGCTTTGGACTGTCTCTAGTAATTAAACATCATCTTAACTCTAATAAACAAGTAATTGGACAGCCTAATGAATTTTAATTTCAGTGTTGTTCTTCCTCTGCCAAAAACAACCTACAGCAAAAAGCACAGAATAAAATCCCTAGTAAACAAAATGTTATGATGTATGCAGTTCTTTAATCATGGACCCCTCATTTCACTTGTGATTGGTCTTATCAGAACCCAATAAATAAATATATTTCACAGCTACTCACTGTATGGATGCAGGAGCAGTTTCTTAAACTGGCAGGAAACCCCAGTGACTGGGATATTTATTGCGGGATGATGATTCAACACAAAGCTGTACAAATAGTTGTTGAGGAGATGCTATTCACACATCCGTGGTGTTTCTTTGATGCTTTTATGAAGCTTTTTGGAGGGTCAAGAGGTGTAAATGTGTGACTGATGTTGGTGGTCTTTTGAAAGTATCAGACAATATGTTCTTTACAGATTCTACTTTGATCATCTTACTCTCAGAATGATGTAAGGTCAGACTTAATCAAGTTTCAGAGGCAAATTGGAAAACCACTTTGATTAGCTAATTGCTGTGCTCAGTGACCAGGCTAACTACTATTACCACTGCAAGTCAATAACAATGGATTTCCACAGTACATTTTCTGACTTGGAACTTGAAAATTCTGGCTTTTAAGTACAAATGATACACACTGACATGTTGCCCTTTAAGCTACTTCTTATACATATGTATTTAATACACATTTTTTCTACTAGAGAAAAGTGGATCATAATTCATACCTATATAAAAGAACAATTTGTACTCTTTTCTCTGCAACACCTTTTGTTTTTGTTTCAGATGTACACAGAGTCTATGTTTCTTTAAAGGTTTATGTTGGAAAGGAGGTCTGGGTTGGGTCACATGAACAAAAATGACCTATTTTTATAGATTTATGTAACAGATATTGGTTGCACTTAGTGGGAATATGAAAGTTGATGCTGTACCATATGGAAGCAGTATACAACATTACAAAAGTAGAGTGTGAGCGCTTTAGGGTGTGTGTAATAATTTTAAAATGTGGACCATAGTTCAGAAGTTAAAAAAGGTAAAGTTTGTTTGGTAGAATGTACTTTTTTTGTCTTCTGCTACAGTCCTCTAAATATTCCTTTGATGATGCAGTTGATCTGAGTACTTTAAATAGCACCTTCAATTTGCACACATATGCACAAGCCCAGAAGTTTCAAATACAATCAACAAAATCACAGTTCTAATATAACTGATTGTATATCCAACTATGCAAAAGAAAAAAAAAACATTTTGTGACAGCTTGTCAAATTCTTTTAAGGCTGTCATTACTATAATACACATTGAGACTATTTCTGTTTAATTGTAGTACCAAAAAAAGAGGGATGCTGGAAATGAAAACTTTGGTGTCAGGTGCCCATATGCTTGAAACTGAGCAATCAGAAAGGGAAATCAGATATGTTACATGCCCTTTGGGAGAGGTAACCACACAAGATAACAGATCTAAAGATCTCTGAATAAATACGTATCAGACCTCATGTGTGTCAGCAAAATTCAGTCAGTTATTATGTCACAGAGGTGGTTTACAGGCAGAGCAGATGGGGAGAGGGGAAGAGAAAATGCTCTGCCCGACCCCTTCTGACTAGATTAATTTTGCCTTCACCAGGTTTTAATCCTATATGACATAGTGACATTTTCCAGTACTGACAAAAAACTGTCAGTATTCCTAACTACCATACAAGCATCACTTTGACCAGTTGGGATTTTCATTCAGAGAAGCAGTTGTAATTTTGCTGGTCAAGTTCATATTTGGCTTTCTATTGGTAGGAAGATTTATGATAAGGTCAGTGCACAAGTTAAGGTCAAAGAGCAGAAATTCAAGAGTAAAATTTTGTTCCAAAGAAATCTGAGTTTGAGCGGCCAACTTTGGAAAATTATAGACCATTTTTTGCATACACAATCTGCAAAACTACGTTCTAGGGCGTGCAAATTATTTTTCTGCACACCTCTGACACACCCTTCTCTGTTTGCTTTGTCCTCACCTTGAATCTCACATTAAAGACCTAATCTACCAAAGTGCAGTTTAGAAAGGACAGATATGGACCAGTTTTAATAAAAAATGCCAATGTATTATTTTTCATTTTAAGCTATAGCATCACATACGTTCTGTCAGAGGAAAGCATCCTTCAAGTGTCAAAAAATAGCTTTGGAATGTACAAAGATTTAATTAAAGCTAAATTATTATTTTGTTGGACACATTTTTTCAACATGTTCAAAATTCAAGCAACAAACCTTTTAGTCATAATGAAACTAAAGTTTTGAGTCATTTTGGACCATGGAGGCTGGCAACTAGTTGCCAACAGCTGCAACTCATTGAGATACTACTATAAGGTCCTGGAGAATTAGCTGCAGACAGCTAAACCATTGACATAAGAAATGATGCTAATCATTTAAAATTCTTGTGAAATGCTACATGTATTACATTAAATATGATCAATATATCACCCATCTTCTTATTTCCAAATGCAATCGCTCGTTCTTCTTTGCCGAGTTGGAGGTTGCTATTGCCCATCTTAGCAAGTTATGTTGATAAATTGCCTTTTAACTAGTTGTATTTTGGTTCTTCATCTGACCCACTTAGAATTCTCTCTTGATTTTTTACCTCTATTTCTTCTCCTCCTCTTTTACCCATCTCTCTGTCTCAGATGATTATGTGCCTCCAGCCTCCTCCTCCCCCCTTTATCAGCAAAATTACCCTGTCGGGCTGGCTGCAGAATTAGTCATTTTCTATATGACACGACCTCGTCTGTGGTGGCGCTGAGATAGAGATCTATTTTTATGTGGTATGAGTGCCCCGGGGACGCTTTGGAGGGTGAGGATCCTATACGTAGTTAGGGGTGAGACCAGGCCACAATCATCGATTATAATGATTTACGGCCTTGCTGAGAGAGGAATAAAAAGGGATGCAGAGAGAAAAAATGAAAGGGAAACGAAAAAGAAGGAGTTTCTGGATGACATCATCATAACAAAAAGTGAGGAAGAAAGGATAAAAGTGCAAGAGATGCGAAAAATTCCACAAACTACTTAGTTTCCCACCAACCTTTGCATCCTCTCCTGTTGGATAAACATGCCTGCAAAAGACAGAACTATTCTCACAGCTCTTTGTTCTTTTCAGATGCAATGTTATTCTTTCTCTCCACCTTCAAACACTGATCCATATTTTTGCATTGATTTGCTGACAGGACTGAAACAAAAAATACCTTAGTCTGCAGTAATGAAAGAAAAGCATGTCAACTTTGTGAGCTTTTGGGACATGGTGGGTCTAAGAACAGGACCCCTGAGGTCAATCAGTCCTTTGCTGTGGATGGCAGTTTTGATCATGTACGCTACTTTATATATATATATATATATGTAATGAAACACTTAAGCAGTAATTAAAACCTTTTTTCTTACCTGCTGAATTAGACTGACACACACTAAGTAATACACACAGACGCATGACTACTGTAAACTCATAATTACATGAGTTACATTTTGACATACATCATTACATTTAACAAATTCTTAACTGTACTTTTATGATTCCCAGGAAACAGAATAAAATAGGACAAAATCTAATACTTTCGGCAAAGAAATGTGAGAACTGGCTGGTATTTATGAGATCTTATGTTAAAAAAAGATAACAGTTCCATTAAGTTCTATTGTTTGTTTTCAGTTAGAAAAAGTATAAATTAAAATGGCCATTACAAAGTAAGATTCCACGAGTACTTTTGGTGTGCAGTTAAATATGTGTGGAATAAAATGCAAGAAAAAAAGAATGTCCTGGCAAACTCGTTCAGTCACATAAAGAAGATAAGATCACGTTTTTTTATGCAACTGAACATTCAAACTTTGTCTTATTTTACAGAGTATAGTATGCACAATGGGACTGAAATGGTATCCAGACCCAGAGTTACTTCGTTGCCTCAAAGGATGTGAGGTAAGTGTGAAGTGCTTAACCTGAGTTAGATATTCTTCTGTATTTGTGGGACAATGGTCTCATCAATCATGTGGTGCACTAATATACTTTAATTATTTCACCTTCCTTGACCTGAGATACATCAAATTCAGAAAATAAAGTTTTATGAGCTGTACTCGGCTAAATTACTGTAGACAGGAAATGAGTTGGCAGATACAGCGCAAGTAAAACTAGCAAACCATAGGTGAAGACTGATCTCATGTCACAATATGCATCTTATCATATCACATCTTATCATAGCTCTGTGTAAATATGAACATCTGTGTATAATGTGCAGAACTAGAGCAATTTAATAGATTCCTTTCAGGTCGCTGATTAAGATAAAATGACTGCTTTTGTATGAATGCTTCCAATAAGACTAGATTAGTTTATTAATCTGATATAACTTTTGTTTTCCAAGGTGATCAAATTTATGTGTAGTACTCTAAATTCATATGAGTGCAAAACTGATGCATTCAATTTCACTGCATGGAAGTATGATGCCATCAACTCAGTAAGAGCCAACTGTATAACATGACTGGTAACCCAAGCGGTGGGGCGTGGTCAGCCTAATAAATCACCTCACAAGAGCATTTTGTGCTGTGAATAGTTTATGGTGTCCTCGGTTTGATTTACGGGTCTGGCCGACTAAGGGCTTAAACAGTGACATTGAAGAATGAGGAAAATGTAATGTATCAGATTCATCAGCAAATTCAGAGACTTCTAAAGACCCTGAAATACTCAAGAGGAAATCAGAAGAGAAAAAAAAAAGCTTAAGGCCTTAATAAGTTATTGAGAAGGTGGCTTGTTCTTGGTTTCATGATTTATTTATTTTTGATTTTTTTTTTTGCTCAATTGCTTTGTTTCTCGTTTTCTGTCTGCTCCAGCCATTTATGGGAGACAACTACTGTGATGCAGTCAATAACAGGGCATTCTGCAGCTATGATGGAGGAGACTGCTGTCAATCCACTGTCAAGACCAAGAAGGTAAGTGACATGCCTATACTTTGAAATAACCCTAATTGTTAAAATAATAAGTAATAAAGTTTAATAAAGACAGATTGACAAATAGTCTAAGATGAAATCACACTTTTAAGTTGTTTCTTTTTCTTTTTGGCTATTCCTCAGATATCTTTATTGTGCAATGTGCACAAATAGAGGCTTCATGTTGTCTTTTTTAAGTTTATCATGGTTTGACTAAAGGTATATACTGCATATTATCTGTATTTTTAAGGTTAGTGAACAGTGTTTGCTGTCCTTAGTCCTATGTCCTATATGTTTTTGATGACAAGTTTCAGAAAATACAAAAAAATATTTAGAAATCTGACTGATTCACAAGTGTGGAAATTTCAAATCTATTTTTTTTCTGTTGAGGTTTTCTCTTTCCTAATATTTTATCGGTTTTACCCATAAGTTTACCTTTGGGTAGTATGTAAATACTTTACCTAGCAGTGTAGCAAACTATACATCCATCTCTCATAGTACAATTCTTGCACCTAATTTTGGTCCAACTTTGTTTTTGTTTTTTTTTTTGTAATTTTTGAGTGTTTGTTGTAAAATGAAGATAAGGGATCTTTTCAATCTGTGAACAATATGCTGCAGTTTAATTTGTCAGCATTAAAATTTGTTTATCAAAACCAACAAATGGTCTTCCTTGGAAATTTACATTACTTAATTTACTCACAGAACTCTTTACATCCCAGCTGCTCGCACACTGGGATACTGGAACAAACACTAGCTTCTGTTCTGCAACATCTGCTTATCTGGCCCAACATGTTCCTGTGAAAGTAATTTTACTTATGGCATATCCATCTGTGTCTGGCAGAATAATAACTCTCAATAGCTTTGCAAGTGCTTTTGTGGGGACACTTCTCATTTCATCTTCTGGAAATCAAATATAAAGAACATTGTGTGTTTGTACGGGTTAACCGATCATATGTTTGTTTTATTTTAATCCTGGAAACTTGGGTAAATTCTTCATGAAAACATTATCCCATTAGCATTATTTGAAAGTCACAACTGGCTTGTGGTTTCCCATTTTTGGGTGTCCTAGAAATGATTTAGAAAGATAAAACAAATTGCTCTGAATAGCTAATCCTGTTGTCAACAGCAAGGGTCAAGGGAAGCTTTATGTGGGTGAGAAACAAAAAGGAAACAAAAGAAAAAAAAAAGTAGTCTGCTAAGTGGAACTGATATGAAAACATCTGGAAAACCAGATGTTAGGGTTTTGTTTTGTTTTTTTCCATTAATCTATTGTCTACTTGCCACCTCTGGTTTTAAACATGCTTACATAAACTCACATTGTGCGTTTAAGAGAGTAATTTTTTTTTTTTAGTTTTTTTATTAATTGTCATTTGTGTCATTTTTTACATTAATGGGGCCTTTTTGTGCATTTGTCTATTTCTCACGGAAAAAAAAACTTGACCTCATCAGTAACTTTGTTGGAACAACTCATTAAAGGAAAAACAAAATAAAACATGAGAACCCCCCCCCACCCAACCAAAAATACCAGACTATTATTCTAGATTTAGATTTTTGTCAAGATCAACATGTACATGCCAAGCACTAAAAGCTAAAGATGCATAAAATCCCTAAAAACAAATTGAACAAAATCCACAATGAAAAGACAATATACGACAAAAGAAATCTGAAACTCATTACCAAACAGTTCCCTTTTTGTTTTAAGCTAATGAGTCATGCACTTGCTGGGCGACAAAGACAAGCAATATTTCACTGTTTTGTCAAATGTCGTTGTTTTTGTTCAAACCACAAGTGAAGACTTTGTTCCCATCTGTTTAATTGTTCCCGAACACATATTTTGATGAAGCGATCTTTGTCACAGCTGAGAATATTTGATGTCAACAACAAAACAAATCTGCGCAGATATTTATGGTCATCATTTTTTTAATACAAACAAGCTTTTTTAAAAATTATTATTATTTTGAGGTGGAATATTAGAACATGTCGAAATACAATGATCCTCATTTTAGAATTCAGTATTGTTTTTTTTCCAATTTAAATTCTAAATGATGATTAATTTTTAAGACAGTGAAATTTAATTACGTAACACAAAATCCTATAGTTTTAAAATTTGATAAAAATAATAATTGAGCTTGTAAAAATTCAGTTTGCTTTTTGTTATCTATATTTTTAGCTCTTTAATTAATATTGGCAACAATTTAAAAAGTGGGAGACACAGGTAGTTAAATTTCCTTTTGCATATTACTTGAAAAATTTATTTACCAAAGTGAAACTCTAGATAACTAGATGAACCAACTGGGACCACCCAGAAATAATTGTGTTTTTACAAATATTGATTCAGAGTTTAACATTTTTGCTACAAACTATAGAGCTTGAAACTCAACAAGATGGAGACGTGATCGTGCAAGAACTGTTTCTCAATTTAAAAAGCACCACTCTTTAACACTCACATAGTCTCATTCACTTTCTGTGATATTCTGTCTTTTCCCCTTTAATTGCCACTACCAGTCATTTACATTCTCTCTTCCTAACGATTGCAGTTCCTTTCTCCAGCAATTAGCAAACATGCACACTATTCCATCCGTTGCTATGCACACGTCTGGTGACTCAGTGGGAATCTCGGTCAATGTCATGTCCCCATTATGTTGTAACATAACAAGACAATGACCCCATCCACACCTCTTTGTTGTTGCTCTGCCAAAACTACTTGTTACATCTAAATTTTTCTGTCAACACTAGTATTGAGGTTGAAGGAAAAGGGGTGGTTACATTTCACAGCAGATAATAGACATGTAGATGGGTAGGTAGATAGACAGACAATCTGATCAGTACATTTTTCCTTCTATTAAATGTAACAACATTGTTAGAAATGTAATTTTCCTTTGTGAAACAGTTTCTGTTTTTTATTTCAAAACAACGCAGAAGCAGTGTGGAAAAATGATTACACTCATGCCTCAACAAATCGTGAAAAACAGCTCAAGTGTTAAACATATAAATATAACCTTAACAGGGTTTCACTCTGTTCTTTGAGGTTTTTAGGCAATGCTTTTGCCTCACACCAGGATGGTCCATAGGTTCAAATCTCAGCTGGAGCCTCTCTGTGATGAGTTTGCTTGTTCTCCCTGAGCATGTGTGTGGTTTTTCTCTGGGTACTCCAGTTTCATCCCAGAGTACAAAAAACCCTCCTTTTGCCTGTTTACTACCTTAAACAAAATCCAACAGGTACAGGACAGTGATTGTGGTTTGTTCACAAGCAGTTTAGAAAAACTAAGTCATATAAGGGATGAGGTGGAAGTCTATATGACCCCCAATATTGAGATGTTTTTAGGCACACTTCTAAAATAAGTGTCATGACTGATGGTAGGACCATATGCCTTAGAACTGACATAGAAAACATATGTGTTTCTGCTTTGACTGTCCTGATTGAATTGATGAGTGATTAATTGGCCCCTGCAGAACCTAAAGATGTGCTGAAGAGCAGGGTAATAATTAAAACATGCAGGGTGGTGACCCTTGAGGACCAAGATTAGTCACCACAGGTCTTGGGACACTTAAAATTAAACTTTCCTTGTCAATTCAGATCTGTGATTACCTCCTTTGGAGACTCAGAGACATAACATTTTGTAAAATGTGCTTCTTATGGTTAGAAGTGATAGGAAATTAATTTTACCCTGAGATGTAGCTCTTGACATTATTTACAGTTCATCTCAGCATTGCTTGCTCTTTAGTAAAGTTTAAGAGATGAACCTGATTTGTTTTCAAATTATTTTAAATCCTTTCCCAGTTTAATTAAAATGCCAAACATGAGGCCTACAAGGTTAGGTAGTCCCGTTTCTCACCATTGCTTAAATCATTTTTCTTTGGTGCTGGGTTTCCACACTTCAGAATGCTTCAAACCAGCCACAATTTCTGCTTTTGCAGTGTTGTTCAGTTTTACTTATAATGAGTTAAGAAAGTTAATTTGATTGATAAGCAGCTGCTGTATTTCCCTCTTAGCACCCATGTTACCACTAAAGCTGCACTTTTTTGAAATCCAAAGCTTTTGTATTTTGCCTTAGTTTTTGTTATATAAAGGCAACACAGTGTAATGTAACCTGGGTTGTAATGTTAGATAAATGCTACATAGGTAGTTTTTACCTACTTTTATGAGCTGGTGAGTACCAGATCATTTTTATTGTCTTGTAAAAAACAAACTCTGAAATGAAAAAAAGGGGGAGATTTCCTTTAACTATGAATTCATAACATTCTGTTTTGCATTGCTTCCAAGCAAAGTAAAAGGCTCCTATTTTAGTCTTTGTTTTGATAATGATTTGTGTATTAAGAAGTTTTGGATGACTTGCTATGCATTGTTCCACCCCAGGGTCTTTGAAGGTGCAAGGAATGGCTGCACGTAAGGTCACCACAGGATCTCCCCTTAATAGTTGCAAGCTGTTAGCTAGATTTTGAGAGACGAGGGGGAACGGGTGGGGTTTAAAAAGGAAGCAAGGGTCTGGAGTATGCCTCTCTGTGGGGTTCCCTATACGAGGCCCTTTTTGTAGCCCCCAATATAGTTTGGAAAGAATTTTTTTCTTGGATCAACTCTCTAAGACATTTTTTTTCTTTTTTTATGAATGTGCCTGTGTCTTTTCTGTCCAAAGTTAAGGTCTTGGGTAAGTGCTGAGATTACTCCCAGGCCTTTACCCCTGTTTGCAACTCAGAGTTTGGCACAAATACACCCACTACGTGACTTGCGTGTGTCATGATGGATGTTTGTCTCTAAGCTGATGGTCCGTGATATCCACCGCTAACCACAAATCCCTGTGTTAGTAATTCACGTAGAGAAATTCCTTTGCTCCTTTTTCAGCAGGCAATGTGTTGTCTTATACCAAAGACTTCAAACTGTTAACTTGTCAATTTTTTCCTTCTACATCATCCACTCTGTTAAAACCGAACCCACAAAATTTTATTCTTCAAAGTTCTCTTTGTAATATTTGTAAAGAATTATCTTATAAAACCATTTGAATTTTTTTCCTAAATGCCACTCTAGAATTAGTAAATTTGTATGTTTACAACATTATAACAATTTTTAAGCTCAAAATATGTTGTGACTGCTGGTGCTAAAATGCAGAGGTTTCAGAAATCAAGTAAAAAATAGGTATTTTAGGTGCTTTAAATGGGTTAAGTGTGTTTCTTTTTAGCTCAGAAGTGTTTGATTTGGCTCATAAAACATGTAAACAGAGATTAGATAAGAACAAAAGTCTGTCGTTAAAAAATTGCTTTTTAAAAAAAATGCCCCTAATAGCCACAGTTACTTGTTAATGAAGAGTGAGGAATGCATCTCTGAATCTGGCAGTTTCCTTTTTTCCCCAGCTTCTTAGATCACCTTATTTTCTCAAAGTGTTTGCTTACTGTAGATTGTACACAGAAAACCTTAGAGGAGCTTTATTATTTTGACCTGTTCCTTAGATGGAAGGATGGAACATGGACAAGGTCTCTGCTCTTCAGAATGTCTTTAATTTTGTCCTCACCTTGTGGATGTTCTCATCCAGTCCTTTTCTAACACAGGGACTCAGGGCAGCAGGAGGGCTCCCAGGCCCACAAGGTTAGGTAGTCCCGTTTCTCAGCCATCATGAGAGAATCCTAAGTCAAGGCCAGATGTGGCACCAGGCCCAGTCACCTTGGAGGTCAGGGTCAAGGGAAACCATGTCAAATCTGCCACCCACCATCATTTTCTACATAGAAAGATAAGCACAATTGGCCTTGGAGTGGCAGTAATGTGTGCAAGTAACTTGGAAGATACGGTGGGAAAGTGTAATAATGAATAATGAAATGAAATGTGAAAAAAATAAAAGAAAAACAGATAAGTGTTAAACAGATATGTTGTGAATTAAAAGAACTCTCAATCAAGTGGAAACAAGCCACACACACACACACACAAACTTTTGGTGTCAAAATGCCACAAATGCCCTGGCCAAGCAGTTGACAGCTGTTTCGGAGTGTCTGGCCTTGTAAAGTCATCACACTCAGATCTCATTTTCTCAGAGGAGTTTAGCAGTTTCTTATAGGAACAGTCTTACAGATTTATCAGCAGGTCATGTGAGCTGAATTGTTTAAAAAAAGTAGAAACACATTGATATCTTCATACTTAAAAGAACCAACCCTTTTCTGTTGAATGAAGCCTTTTAAGTCAATTTTTTCTAAAGTGTCCAGTAATTACCCACCTAATTTTCCAAAGTGAAATTAAATTATGATGCATTTTTGTCATCTTGTAGTTTCAGAAATTGTAACACATCTACTTTACATTTAGTTGCAGGTCCATAAACCTCTTCTGGAAGAAGTCACGTCTTTGTTGGCTGCACTGACTTGTATTATTGGTACATTTGCAGTATTTACTAGGATCCATTGTCCAACAAAGACCACTTTAGTCTAATAAAATAAAGCAACACTGACTTCAAGCTCCCAGCTCTTAACAATATTAGCCACAGAGACACAATTTGAAACTGTCCTTGGTATGCTGCCGGCTTTACATGACTTGAACAAC
This sequence comes from Cynodonichthys magdalenae, assembly GCA_031762555.1. Taxonomy (NCBI): domain Eukaryota; kingdom Metazoa; phylum Chordata; class Actinopteri; order Cyprinodontiformes; family Rivulidae; genus Cynodonichthys; species Cynodonichthys magdalenae. Next base: position 11,452,639 of record JARVJO010000140.1, on the reverse strand, counting down.
ACGTGTTTCCTGTTTGGCCTAGAGAAGGGGGACACATTTTGTGTACCCAAACAGCTGAAGCCAACCCCTTGAGAGGTGAGCAAGCAGACAAGGCTGCAGCAGCTGGTGCTGATGACGCATTGCCAACATTATCCAGCTACGTCAAAGCCAGGGCCAATGACCACTGATCATCCTGTTCTGCTTTCACTGGCAGTATTTCATGCTGACACCAAACTATCAGAGAAAATGGGAATTAATGAAAATATAAACTGTTGTGATTTTGTGAGATTGTGACATGGAATGGGTCTTCTATGAGCTGCAAATGAAAAAGGAAAAACAAATCTGTTGTGGTTTCAAGGTCAAAAACTTTCAGAGTCAGAATATATATAAATATATATATATACACTGCCTGACAGTATCATTTCTTTAAATCTAGAAATTTTGGTAGTTAGTAGATTGCTGGTGTCTACTTTCTTAGAGGATAATATCTTTGATTTTCACCTCTTGCTTATTTGACGTGTTCACTTCTAATTATAAATAAAACCACATGTGGTACTTAGGTACAACTTTGAGTTTCTTTACGTTTACACAAATCTTTTCTTTGCATGACACCTTCAACTATTCCCTGCATAGAAATAGAAGTTTATTTTACTTGCTACTGTCATTTGATGACTTTAGTTACTAGTTTTTCAGATGAATTTATAGAATAAGGCATTTCATTAAACAACATTTGATTAATTTTATTCATTTATTAACTTATTTAACCAGGCAAAACTCATTGAGATCACGGATCTCTTTTGTAAGGGAGGGCTGGGCCTGAAGGCAACCTATTGCACATGTGTTTGGTCTGCTTGTAGTTGTGATATTTGTAAATTTATTGCCAGCTGCCATGAATAACAAGGGGTCATGTGTCTGGGTGTACATGTGTTTGAGTGTCCGTTAGTTAAACAGCTCGTGAATCACCAGGCATAATTCAATTATATTTTCATAAAGTAATAATTTAATATAGATCTACAACTGATTAACTTTTGGATTCAACCAGACTAATGATGGCTATTATAGCTAATTGACCTTAGCAAAGATAACAATGTTTACAACTCAGTCAATTTTGCAGATATTGATCTAAAAAATGTTGTGAGAGTCATCCTCCTGTGCTAAAGGATCACAGAAGATCTTGTCTGAAATCTTAGATTACACAGTAGTGAATATGCCTTTAAAGATAGGTTATTTTGTTTTTCAAGTAAAAGGTCATAATTTACATGTAATAACACAATTTGTTTATTTCATCAATATAAAAAATGTGGATTTTGTGCACATTGTCTATCACACATACCTAAAAAAATCTGGATCTTATTTTGAGCATTTGAGCTACTTACAACTGGCTAGTCAGCATGTGTCAGTAACAAATGCAAAAAATAAAAATCTGTGTTAGAGTTAACATGTCATTTTTTTTCTCTCATGCAGGTGATTCCCTTTCCCATGTCCTGTGACATACGGGATGAGTGCTCCTGTCGAGATCCCAAAGCCATGGAGAACAGGAATAATGAGCGCAACCATTACCAAGGGTGATCCACCTGAGCAGTTACCTCCGTTTGGTGTTCCAGGACCTTTTCTTCATCACAACACAGCCAGAGTGCCCCCCCACCCCCCAATTCATCCTCTTCCTCTTGGCCCACTATCTCCTGCACATGCTGCTTAAAAAGCATACCTCTTCATCTATACTGCAATCCCAGCCAGCTATAAATGCTCTCACCTCTCTACAGAAGGAAGATCTTAAAAAAAAAAAAGAGAATTATGGAACTGGACAGAAAACAAAAATTCTCAACTAAGATGGAAGTAACCCCTGTGACACTATCATCAAAAAGACATGTATAGCATTTAAAAAAATACATGAAACAGACTTTGTTTTTGGGAAGATAACACACAAAGATAAAACAAAACCATGCATAGGTAGCATGCCATTTGTTGAGTTTTGTGCTGCCTTTAGTATTGTTTTCAGTTACCTCACTCTACAATCATGAGATTGAACCAAAGGTAAATCAAAACATGCAAGTATGGGATAGTACCAATACTGGCTCTGTGTTTTGCAGATATGAATGACATGAAGACAATTCTATAAAGTAATCCTCAGACACCCACAACCCCCAGCTTGCTTTCAGAGGGGCTACAAGCTTATGTTTCTATCACTTCTGCAGTCAAATTAAATAGTCAGATATTCTTTAAATCTGTATCATTTTATTGCCATATCTGTTTCCTCAAAAGGATTTCAGAGGTTTTAGGTGTTACATTGAGAATAGATGGGAATGAGACAGCCATATTGTTTCGAGCCACAAATTTGGCATAAAAAGCTAGGCTTAAAAAAACAGTTCAGACATTTTGAAGTGGGGTTTTGTGGAAAAAAATATGACAAATAGTATCTTACCTGCTATAGATAATATCTAAAAAAATCAGTAATTTAAGCAAATAATATATTAAATAATTTGACATCATCACTAACAGAACATGATTATTCTAACAGCAATATTATGATGTAGCTGCTGGAACTGCCCCAGGCTGCTTTTTGTGTTTGCAAATAATCACATAATTCTGTGTGATTAACTGTAATTTAAAACCAACAGTGTAAAAGTTTGTAAAATAACATTCACATGAACCACTATAAAAATTATATTGGAGTTGTTTTGAGATGGCAATAATCCACTCTTGGTCTTGGCCTCACTTGTCTTAGCTTGTTGATTAGATCAGCACTAAACTTTTTTTTTTTACTAACTGAGGCTTTTCAAAAGCTACATACAACAGGTAAGATATTGATAACTCATAACCTTTCCACAGAAATCTACTTCAAAATATCTAAACTGTCACTATAAAGGCAAAGACTAACTCAAAAAAACAAACAACACAAATCTAAGAACAATTTAATGATAACATCCTGAAAATATTTGATCATTTTATTGTGGCTTTTGCTTCTTTCCATCTCAATATTTTGTCAGCTGAGTCAGCTTTGTCTTCCTAGCTGCTTACAGTTTTTCTGGTTAGTGTTCGTTCACAATTGCATCTTATTAAACGATCCTGTAATCTCAAATTTACAAAAAAAAAAAAAGTTGTTGACAGTGCCACATATGAAATGCACTAAACTCCCCCAAAAAACATCCAGAACCTCAAGTTCTATCCCGCTTTTACCCAGCTTCCTCAGAATAATACTATACTCATTGATCACGACTTAAAGAATGTCATCCATAACCTCACTTGGGGCTTGGGTTGCTTTTAGTTTCAGTTTGAACTCCTCTCATACGGAGCTTGATAAGAACTATGTTACCTCATTGCTGCCTGAAAATAAAAAAAGCTGAAAAGAAATGCATCCCAGTCCTGATCAGAATGTAGAATATGCTTGTCAAAGGCCTGTGGCTTTCTTGATCTCACAGTACTGCACACCACAGTCACACAGGGACAAAAGACTGGATATGTGCCTCCTAGACCCCCACTCCCCATCCACCTCCCAACCAGCATGCTTCCCCTTAGGCACATCTCCTTTCACTTTTTCCTCTCCTAGAACTCTGTCGCTCTGCAGGCAGCAGGGTTTTACATGGAAATGACATTTGGATGTATATGTCAACACAGCATTTCCAGTCTGAATATATTCAAAGCCCCACCAATACCTCCTGCTGAGTATAGCTTAAGTAATTTATTTACTGTTCACTTCAGTACAAAGTGCACTTCAAATCGCTTTTCAGTATTTGGGTTTTCCAGTCTCATGAAGTATCTTTACTTGGCTGCTATGAAAACTTTTGTTACTCTTCATCCCAGACACATACAAACATTGTTTTCATGCACATTTGATAATGAAGGCTGCTCGGCATGTTGATCCAAACTTTGCTGCTCCATACTCGCTGCAACAAGTAGCGTGCTTCATTTTCATTTCATTTAGCCGAGTGGCATGGCGTTCGTGTTCCATCCATTCCAGAGCCTCCTCATATGAGCTTGCATTGTACAAGAGACAAGGGACAATTTGAAAGAAAATTTAATGTCATTTTTATAGCCACCTTTAGTAAAGAGCTATGAGAGTAATAGAAGATGCAAATAAATAAAGGTAATATTTTCTTTTAAATATATATATATAAAAAAACACAATATCATGTAGTTAATGTTCTTGAAGAACAGAGTATTGACAAATGTTTATAATTTTTTATGTTTTGTTTTGCATTTCATTTTTTGAAAAATGTCATATTTAATCAGTGTTTGTATTAATGACCTCAATTACTGCACTTTCTAATTGTTATGTAAGAAGAAAAGTTATATCTTTCAAAAATGCTTAGAAGCTGCTATTGTCAAAATGGTAACCTAAGGCAAACTGTATTATATTTGGTAATTTGACTCCCTGTGTTGCTTTTAGCTGTTCTGTCTTTCGTATTTTACTTGGTTCTGAAGCTCGATATCCAGAGGACATGTGGTTATGCTTTTTCTGCAACTGAAACTGGCTTTGCATTTGATGTTTTTAATGAAGTACGGCATTTGTGTCACAACAAAATATACATGTCATCCATAGAAGGCCCAATTCTCAAACAAGTGTCAATGCATTTTAGACAGATTTTTTCACACATTTAAAGTCCAGCTAGACTGTAGATGTATTTTTGTTGCCTTTGTATTTGTGTAAAAGCTTACGTTTTAGCATGTAGAGGACAGAAAATGAAGAAATCCCCTATCAGAAGGGACTTTTGAAAGACTTTTGTGAAGTACAACTATTTGTAAGGACATTCTGAAGGCTACACAATCTTAATAGATAAGATTTATAAACTTTATATGAAAACTATATAGCCCTGATAAAACTGACTTTTATTATATTGATGTTGCTGAATTATATGTAATGTTTGTGATCCAGATACTGCTGCTTCATGTAGAACTCATACCAGTGAGGGAAAGACGTACCTGTTGTCACTACACTATATCAATGACATGCAGTACTGTGGTTCTTCATCTGCCACTGAAGTCACTGAAAAAGCGTTCCAGCTGTTTAAAAATGAAACTTGTCATGAAGATCCATTCTTTCATTTTATAGACTTATTAGCTGTTTCTTCCACGCACTATTCTAGAGATGTCCTCAGCAATTATGTTAATAGTCAATGCCTGGACACCAAAACAACTGATTGTAACTGCTACAAAAGGCCACAGAATGTTACTACATGTTTACTTTAAAAAAAGGTTATATTCTTAGTATAGGAGAAGGTTCCCAAAAGCCATGGATAATAACAGTAAAAATTTCAAAACATAAATTTGTGCGCCAGATGAGGACACCACCTCTCTACTGTAGTCATCACAGGATCCCTTGCTGTACCTCATGCCTGTAATGTTTGCTGCTTCTATATTTTTGGTATTTTAGTGACATTTTCTGAGTCTCATAACAATGGTGTAAATAGTGCAACTATTTATTGAGAGTGTTTTACTTTTTTAAGTTATATTTAATTACCAATTAAGTTATTTTTTTACATTGTTCTTATAAGCCAACACACTAAATGTCGTGAGTCAAAATTTTCCTTTTTTTTTTTTCTTTATCGTAACAGTCTCTTGCAATCATTGCTGTTTTAGTTCTGACAAGACACAGAAAAAAGATCATTTGTCACTAGTTAATATGTGGAAATAGAGAAGAAAAAGCCTTCACTGCATTTTTACCCATATGTACATATTAGCCACATGCATAAGAAGTTTTTCAAAGGACATAAAATCCCGTTGGTCAAATTCACAAAATCGTAATATTCATATTACATTTTTATAGCAAGTGTGGCTGAAAGATTATTTGTACTCAGTCAGCTAAAGACCTGGAGGGAAGGGGATGGAGGCATAGAAAGGGACCAATAAATGAGGAAAAAACAAAGGACTGAGAGTTAGAAGAGAGCCAGTGGTGAGTGTTCTTGGATGGGGCAAAAGTAGAAGGTGGGCAGCAGGAGAGGTGTTTAAGGGTGGGCTGCTTTTCCTGGCCTGTCTTGCTGTTTGCCCAGGTGTGAAACTGTGTACACACAGACGTTGCCCCTGGGCAAAGAGCGGCCAGCCTGACTGGCAACACGCTGAGTCCAGTGAGTCAGAGTTTCTCCTAGAGATGGCAGCCATCCCTCTATGGGACTCCTGACACCCCTCCCACCACCTTACCACCTCCCCTCGACTCGACACACTGCCTCATCTGTCACTGTCAGGCATGCCTTTGCAGGGCAGCCAGGGTCAAGCTGGCCCTGTGAAAATGAGAGAGAATGTTTGCCCAGCTTCCAAAGTCTTTTGAAGTTAGGCTGAAGAAACAGAGCCTTTTCTCACCTAGAGTCTTTGCCCATCACATCACATCATGTAATACCAGTTTAATTCAGGTTTTACATATCTCTATAATTATCACCAACATTTTTTCATTTATTTTTTAATATAACTCTTTGTTTTATCTAAAATAGCATATGTTTGTGTCTCATTATAAAGCAATGAGATGCATAAAAAGACTGTATGTAGCCCTAATGTTTTGCTCAGAAAAAGAAAAAGAAAACTAGGCCACCCTGTTGTAAGAAAATTTTATCATGTGTTGTAACACATAAAGTACATCTCACAGACTTTTGGTTTTAGAATAGTCCCATTATGTTTGCTCACTATTCCTTAAATAAATTAAAAGGTGAAGTGTTTTTTTTTTTTTCAAGTGAGAAGTACAAAAAAAATTGTATTTGCATTTTATGTGGATATCTAGTTGTATTATTGCAATGTTGCGTACCCAACTGCTTAACAAATATATTTTAGGGTGTAAATATTAATATTATATCATGATTATTGTATTCGCAAGAAAAGATGTACTAACTTGTTTGGGAGTAGCTCTTGGATTGATTTTGATCAAAACTAGAACACAAAGAAATGAACCGTAAATTGTTATAGTATCATGGTATCACTTGCAATATAAAAAAAAAGAAAAAAAAATGTGATGCTTTACCACACCACTTGCTGTTAAAATTCATTTGTTCATAATGACCTAGTGTAAGCACTGTTGTCAGATGTCTAAACCATGGATTTATCTGTTAAGTCATATATTATTTATTTGATGTTGCAAAATAAAAAAAAAATAAAAAGTAATCAGAAAGGTCATCTTGGGTTATGAGTTTTTGATAATGGATTTTTATAAACACTTTTTTCTTATGTTTGACAAAAGTTTTATCTCACTGGGCTGCGATTATTGAGAGACTAGTTGGAAACTTCAACTGCTGGAAAATGTACATTTTTTTTCTCAATGAATTCTGAGTGTTTGCATCCAAGTGTCCAGCAAGCTGCAAAATGCAGCCAATGTTTGAAAATCCAGCTTCCAAGGAATGAACTGCTTAGCGAAGGTAGTAGAAACTCAAGGTGAAAGATGAGGAACAAGAGGAGCCATCATGGAAAGACCATCCCGTCTACATGTATCATTGGCAGACGGAGGTAGTGGCTGATACCAAAAATTCCTACTACGAGTTAGAGGGGGGGGTTGACTGATGGACAGCACAGAGGCATTAATTAGGAAGAGACCAGGGTGTACCTCACCAGACAAGACTCAAGATTCAGGCTGTGCAAAAGTTCACTTGCTAGTTCACTTGTTCACAATCCAGCGCATAATAGCAGGATGTAAGATCCAGGCAGGCAAAGAGTGCATGGAATGCTATAACCAAGTGGCTGGGATGGTGCACAGAAACATTTGTGCTGAGTTTGAACCAGGGTCAAAGTTGGAAGCTCTACCAAGGGTGGTGGACAATGACAAGGATACTGTAGGATTTCCAGATCCAAAATGACAAACAGGTGACGGCAAACTAATCATACACTGTGATCATCGACAAACCTCAGAAGAAGGCAGTAATGATAGATGTAGTTATCCCAAGTGTGTGTAACATCAAGAAGAAGAAGCTTGAGAAATACCAAAAGCTGAAAAAGGAAATAGAGAAGTTGAAGAGAGTCATGGCCTCATTGGTACCAGTGCTCATCAGCAAACTTGATGCTGTGACTCCTGAACTGGAGTGGTTCTGCACAGAAGCTCCCAAGCTTCTGGTAAAGGACTGAAAGTGAAGTGGAAACACAAGTGAAAATGTAGGGTGACACACACAGCTCAAAGAGAGAGAGAAAGAGGGAGGGCAAAGAAGAAACTTTGGTGCTCTGACTCATGGCAAAACATGACTAATGGATATTATGTCTTTTTTAAAAAAAGTCATACATATGAGTATAATGTTCATTTTTGCTACCATGCATTGCATAACAATTCAACCTTGGTTCAAATTATGATACTGCTGCTATGAGGTCACTTTAAAAGTTGCATTTCTTTTCAACAATTGTTTTAACATCTATTAAAAATATCTAAATTAAAGATGTTTTACAGTAGCCGCACATCCCCTTCTGTGGAATATTCTAAGTTATTAAAGTATCATACCATTGTAAGGTCTTTCAAACTTTAAGAAAGCACTGAGGTGGCTGTAAAAGAGGAACTTGTTCAGCAGGCCCTCACTGATACACTGGCATGGAAATGTGAGGGTTGTTCCTGGCACATCAGTGACCTTAATGGCCTAATTTCTGTGAATGAACATCTAGCTACTGATTTTTAAAGTGCAGTTAATGTTGCATGACTGAAAAAGAAACTGGATCTGAGCTTAAAGGAATAGTTTGTTGAGAGGGGTGGAAAAAGTAAATGCTTCCCAGCAGCTCACATGCAGAGAGGCATAGCCACCTTCAGTTAATGATATAAATTAGAGTAATTTGTATGGGATGGATGTCTGTTAGTTCAGTGACTGTTTTTTTTCTCGTTTTCATCTAAATGTAAATATTTTCCAGCAAGATCACATAGCAAATTGGCAAAAACCTGGGAAATAACAGTGTTTTGCTTCATTCTGCCATTACTTCGAGCCATCTTTTTCTGCACCTTATTTTGCCATCATGCTAATTGATTGTGATCCAATAACTGCCCTGCTATTGTGCAATTTAGATGTTGTGATTTGCCCACCAGGGACTTCTCTCTTGTGAAGCCCATGTCAGTGCAGGCAGGATATATGAGTCATCACATTAGCTAGGCTAAACCATGTCAGATAAAGTTAAACCTCTAAGAAAAAAAAGACAACACTCGTTTAGGGTGGGAATTAATTACAAATTATAGCTGATTGCCTGTGTTGTTAAATGCTGTGTTCACACCAAACACGATTTCAGCGTCAGGTTTACATGCAAAATCTATGGTAAACACACATGAAGCAGCATCAGGGAATGCGGTGGCGAGTTTTGAGCTATTTGTACGTTTGACGCTCTTGACTTGCATTTGCGCGTCGGAAGCTGGAATTGGAAAATCTGACCTTTTGCAGCTCGATGCGGCACGTCAACCAATTAGAGGGACTCCACTGTGTGACGTAGTGACACACTTTCCAAAGTGATGGTTTCCTGAATGATGTCCACTAACCTGAGACAGATGGACAGGATCTCTGTAGCTGAAATCATCTGGCTATAGTAGGTGTCCTGGCAGGAGATACCAGCATCGATGCAGATCAGCGTTTTGTCAAACTCCCCACAACATCTCTGAATTATCTGGTGAAATAATTATTGACGTGCACAACATGCTCTTGCTCTCAGCAATTAAGGCAAAGCCACTTTCTTTATTTCATCTGCCATTAAACAGAGACCAGTGAAGGAAGGAAAAAAGAAATCTCTCGACGCGCTTGAAGCACGTCAAGTGCAATTTTGACTCACGTCTGACCTCAAAGTGCACAAGCATCCAACTTGAAGCGCGTTGGATGCGTTTCTGACGCTGAAATCACGTTTGGTTTAAACGCGGCTTTAGTCTTTAGCCACGTTTTATGTTTTTGTTCCATTCGACCATTATCTCTTGAATCAGACTGAGAGGGCAACAGCTTGAGCAGGAAGGTCTAAACATCTCTTTACCTAGCCACCTTGTCCAGCTTATCTAGAGGATTCTATGATGTTCACAGACCAGGTGAGAGACATTGTTTACTCCAGCATGTCCTGGGTTTTCAGTAATGTCTCCTCCCATTTGAACATGCCTGGAACACCTTCCAAAGGAGGTATCTAGGGGGCATTTTCATCTCAAGCTCGAGTCACTTACCAAAGCCCTGGGAACTTGAGGGTTCTTTACCATATCTTAGCTGTATGACTGCACATTTCTGGACTGAGGCATCAGATGTTTCTCCAGGTATCTGTTAGAGCCACTTCTCCAGCATGGGGGTCACTGGCCCAAGTGCTCTGATGACCACAGGCACTAAAGTTGCCTTTACCTGTCAGGCCTGTTCTAGTTCTTTCCTGAGCTCTTTGTATTTCTCCATTTTCTTGTGTTTCTCTTTCCTGATGTTTCCATCATTGGGGATGGCCACATCAATCACAACGGCTGTCCTCTGCTACTTATCAATGATCACATCAGGTTGGTTGGCCATTACCATCTTGTTTGTTTGAATCTGGAAGTCCTACAGAATATTAGCTTGGTCATTCTGCATCACCTTGCGAGGTGATTCCCACTTTGACCTAGTTTGTACTCCACACAAATGTTTCCGTACACTATACACTGTATACTATACCAGCCATGTTACGAAGTTCCATGTATTCCTTTTCTGCTAGTATCTTAAAACGTGCTGTGAGATGCTGGAATGTTCCTGGGGCTTCTTTGCACAACCTGCACCTGGGCTCTTGCCTGGTATGGTAGATCTGGGCCTCAATTGTTCTTGAGCTCAAGGCCTGCTCATGTGCTGCCATGATCAGTGCTTCTGTAATATCCTTCAACCCTGCCCTCTACAGCCATTGGTAGGATTTGGTCATATCAGCTTCAGCTATCTGTTGGTGGTACATTCCATGCAGGGGTTTCTCCTCACATGGTGATTCCTTCAGTTCCTTCTCTTCCAATAATTTCCATTGTCTGAGACATTCACTGAGCGCTTCATCTTCTTGGAGCTAGTATATTTAATCTTGGATGGTGGCTATGATGCTCTCTCATACAGAGAGTAAGAGAGTAAGAGAGTAAGAGAGCAAGACAGAGAGAGACAGTCAGAGAAAGTAGTTAATGTTGGATCTCCAAGTCCATCTTTTGCCGTTTATTCATAGTCAGGTTGCAGAGACAACAGGTCCAGGAGAGTCAACCAGACACCTCTCTCCAGCGACACTTCCCAGCTCATCCTGGGGGACCCTGAAGTGTTCCCAGGCCAGATAGGACACATACACCCTGCAGTGAGTCCTGGGTCTTCCCCAAGGCCTCCTGGTTGAATGTCCAAGAAGCATCCTAGTCAGATGCCCGAATCCCCTCAACTGACTCCTTTCAATGAGGAGGAGCAGCGACTCTACTCTGAGTCTGGTCACCCTGGGAAGGAAGCTCATGAGCTTGGTCTCCCCTGGAGCAAGAACTTCCTTCATTAATGGGTGATCTCCAGACAATTATGTAAACAGTAATAACTTAAGTTAATAATAATAAAGTAATAAGAATGTGCATTTAAAAAATAAACAACACAAAAAAGATGTTGGAAATGTTCGAAAATGTTTTCTAACATGATCAAATTTGAATTTGTCAATAAAAGAATTTCATTAATGAATCACAAATTGTAATTGCTGCTTTTCAGTTTAAAGTAAACAATACATACTGCATTTCATTGTTTTTCAAGTCATAAATACTTTTGTTTTCCAACGTGGCTGCTGCAACATGTGTTAACACTTTTGAGTTTGAGCAACAGTATCCCGTTTGCTTTCTTCTGATATGACGCACACACAAGAGAGGAACAGCAGTCATGATCAAACTGGGAGGTGTGGGAGTAGCAAAGTATCCAATGTTTTGTTTATTCATGTACAGTGACAAATATTTCATACACAATGACAATTATTTTGTCAACTATTTCAAGATGTGCAAGAGTATTTAAGTCGAGTGTTTGGACTCAGTTTTTTCAACTCTAATGTTTTGCATAAAAGAATTGTTCTAAACTGACAAGAAAAAAGCTTTTAAAGGAAATAATGATGAATGAATTCAGTAGAAGTGCATATTGGCAAGAAATTGACAATAAATAACAATAGTTAAAAATTTGAAAAGGCTTCACAGAGAAAAAACAAACAAACAAGGATTTTGGAATGCATTATTTGTTGAAAAAAATATATTTTCCCTATTTTGACAGTCATTCAAGTAAGATCAAAATATTCTAATATTTTTCTTCATTGTTTTTTGTTTATACATTTTAAATGTCACATTCTTCCAAAACAAAAAAAGCAGATGGTTACACAGATTTGTATTTACAATTACAATTTACAATATAATTTATTTTTAAAATTTATACCATAAATTTAACATATTTGAAAAAGGCAATATTTGCTTACATTATAAGAATATCCATGGCTTTGAATAAATGTCAGATGACTGACAAACAAAAGGAAAATAAACATAATTTTTACAATCACCAACTTTTCATTTCAGGAACCGTTTCATGTTTAGGATTAGACTGAAAGAAACTCTTCAAGCTGCCTGTTATTGTTTTAAATATGTTGCCAGAGTTTATAAAATAGGAACAAAAAAACATCTTTTGAATGCAAGTCAACATATTTAGTGTTCAAATCTAAAATCGATCCATTTGAAAACTCCAATTTTATATCCAGTTAAAAGATCCCATTTAATGATGACTAACGTTTTTTAATTAGATTGAAAGCAAATCTAATAATTTGGCATTGTAAGGTAAAAATAAAACATTCCTTGTGTACTCATTGTGTTGTAAAGTTTGTTTTAGGTACTTTAGAAATGAAAAAGCTGATAAAAATGATTCTAATAATATTGTTTTTAAATGAAAGCGTTCTGAAAAAAGCCAAGATGTGACGTCTAAGTTCAGTCTGTTTTCTATATTTGCATCATTTTCCCAACCATCTCACTTTTCACTCCTGCTACCACACAGGCTTGCTGTTTGAAATGAAACTACTTGTCACACTACACACTGTATCACTTATTGTTTTTTAATTGTTGATGCAAAGCTTAATTTTTCAAAATTACCATAAATTTGAAAACAGGTCATTGATTTCTGAAATGGCTCGGACACAACTGTTTCTCCATTCTAATAAAAGTAGCAAAGGCAAATAATACTTTCCATTTTATATTCTTTTCAGTGTTCAATGTAAGCACCAGAAATGAACTACATTATTACATTCATGGTATTTAAGCTAATTATTTTTTTCAACTGAATTACATTGTTTTTACATGTTTACACTGCAGTATCTCATTGATATGCACAAACACTGGCATTTGGTAGAGGGAATAAGGTCTGCTCCAGAGAGTTTAATGTTCCTTTTATTATAAAGGTTGGCTACGCAAAAACAAGTTTCTTGGTAGCGTCAATGCAATGTCCAGTGCCTTTTTAAAATTACTCTTCAAGTCTCTCCTGGTTTTTAAAACGTACCAGTCCCACAAGAGACACTTGATGCAGAGTGCACTAAAGAGGTTCAATCAATCAGTAACGTCATTTTGCTGAAAAAATAAAAATTAATAAATAAATGAAAAGCACTGCTTAGATGACTTCCACTCTCATCGAAGTTTGGTGTTGCTGTACGTGTTACGCTGCACAGAAATGAGCTTTTCCATGCATGAGGTGCGGCTGTCATGTAAAGAGCTGTGCCACGTGTTGCTGAGAGGTCGACCCTCCTCGCTCCGGCAGTAGATATATGCCATGGTGTCTGTGCGGCTTTGGATATGGGTGCTGCGGAGGAGGGACCGGCAGTACAGGCTGATCGCCTCCACCCTTCGAAGTATCAAACTGGCTTTTCTGTAGGAGAAAAAGGACACATATCAGTTCCTTCAAATACATCACAATTTCCTAAAATAAAGGGAAAAATGTATTAAATTCAGGGCAATAATTAGGATCGATCTATCTATCTATCTATCTATCTATCTATCTATCTATCTATCTATCTATCTATCTATCTATCTATCTATCT
>JARVJO010000140.1:11420552-11433483 GCA_031762555.1 Cynodonichthys magdalenae | reverse complement strand
TTTTATTTATTGATTTTTTTTCCAACTTTTGTTTTCTACGCTCAGTTTGAAATGTGTCTTATGAACTTTATTTTGTATTATAATTTTATTGTAATGTATTGTTGCACGACTGGACATGAATCAAACTTTGGGTTTGTCTGTGCCTTGTTCCCGTTTTCTGATACCCCAGCCATTTTCAGCCAATCCTGAGCCTAATGTTGGCAGAAGTTTATTCCTAAAAGGGAGTCATTCCAATCAAAGAATGATTAACAGGAGGTGTTATGTACAAACACAAGAGGACAATCATAAATCATTTCAGGAAACAGTGCATGTACAGCATAAAAAGCAACACTAAAAAGGGAAAAATTACAAACACCTGGGGAGAGACAGGTGAGAGTGGGCGGGGCGGGAGCAGGTACTGACCGAGGAGAAACTGAAGTGATGATACTAAAGACTGATCAAAATCTAAACTTAATGTCACAGAGAACAAAGAAACATAAACCATGAAAGAAATCAATCTAAAAATAAACTCAAGAAACAAAATAAATGACAGAAAAAACATAGATCATGACATATATGAAGTCATTGAGTTATAATTGATTAAACCATGGCTGTGACTGGATCTAAATTAAATTTATGATTTTGACTTGTTTTTTTAATTGTACTGAGATGACATTAGTTGTGAATTGGTGTATAAATAAACTGAATTGTACTTTACTGGTAAATAAAATGAATTTATTTACCAAGTAAAGATTTAAATGTGAAACTGCTTATTGTGATACTCAACCAAAGTAACCTTTTACATTTTTTAATCTTAGATTTTGTCAAATAAATGCATAACAAAGTAGAGTATTTATAAGAACTTGCAGGCAAACTGAATAAAATGTAGTTTTCATTTTTTGTTTTTGAAGTATATTCATAATCATAGTTCCTTTTATGGCTTTATCTCCTCAAAAATAGGCTAAGATACTAATGCAGTGTTATAGAATTATATTTACAGAACTGTACACATAATAAATTGTGGATTTACCTAGTAGAAAGAAATGTAAAAAAAGGCCCCTTAAACTAAGTCTAGTTTGACCAATTTTGTACAAGTGTTTGTTCTTATCATCTAATATTGTCATTCAGTTTCCAGTACTTGTTGCCATTTTGAGTAATTTGTGGAAAAGATTGTGCTGTACATAAAGGTTTACAGGAGGGAAGGGGGGGGGGGACTTAGGGGAATGCTGGTGGTAAAGTTAGTAGAAGGTGGGGGTGAAAGAATCATGTTTTGATCCACATTAACTGTTTTTCCTACTGCAGGGGAAGTTTTGAAAAAGTGAATTAAGTATTGAGAAATATTTATAACTGGTTAAGAAAAACTGTAAGCTTTCAGCAGTATTTCCACAGAGTAACCACTGTAAAAACATCAGTACAACAAAAAAAGAGGAAACCACAAAACAAAGTGAGACAAAATGAGCAACTTGTATGGCATTCCAACCCTGCAAACCATTTCAAATGCAGAAAAATAAAGAAATTATGATATTATTGTTTATGTGAAAGCCACTTTGCCCCCTACAACCATCCACTTTTATTGTCTTTTGCAATCTGCTCCAATGGTGTTGAATGATTGTTTTGCTTGTAACATGACCTGTTTGGGCATTGTTCACATACTTTGTCGGGTCTTGTTATTCAGCAGGGTGGATGTGGTATTCCCCAAGAACCTCAAAAAAGACTCACAGGCCTCACTGGCTCCTCTGCCCAGCAAAACAATGCCAGCATGTAACAGTCACACTGTTTAAATTACGCAGCCACAGATAAATACAGTGAGGTGGGAGAGAGGAGGGAAGCAGCAATATGATGCGACAGAGCTTTTATTTGCTCATTTGTCTAACTCTGTCTAGTTTTGTTAGGAGTTAGGGTCATATTATGCCCGATTACCTAAATGGGTAGCATCTAAATGTTTGCTTTCTTTCACTTCTCCCCCATGGTGAGCTTGGTATTTATAAAATAAACAGAAAATTAAGTTTTAAGTCAGGAGATTAGGCTCTCCAAAACAAAATTTCAAAAATGAAAGGCCAAGTAGCTTATTCCTTAAATCAATGTACACCCCCCCGCTCCCTTTCATATCAGAGTTTCAAATGAAAATCATCTTATGCTTAGGAATCATAGAGTTTTAGCTGTTTTGGTTAAACACTCCAAACATTTTATCAAATGATTATTTGATCAAATCTGTCAAGTCATTCATAAGATATTTTGCTAACAGATAAATTAAGTTGACTTTACATAGCTAAAGCTGTGGTAGGGAGTTCTGTGAAAACTGTGGACAGCTTGAAAATGAGAACAAACACATGTTATAGGTCCATCCCCCTTGCTGACTTGCAGCGATATAGCTCTCCCTCCACAGTGCTTCCCTCTCATTGGAGCCCGACGTGAGCGTACAGGCTAGTAAGCGGCAAGGCCACCGCTGATGGCGGATAAATAGCTATGGCACATTCAGAACTTTCAGAAATGGCCAGTTTTCCTGTAACATCAGCTTGTTTCTCCAACAGCAGTCTTGAGCTTGAATGAAGGTACATGCTGTGCAAGGGGTGGGAGTGAGCAGTGTGTACATAAGCGCTCCGATTGGCTGTTTCTGACAGGGAGCAAAGTGTTTCTGTAAATGGCAGTAGGGCTACTGGTATGAGCCAGAGCAACTTGATTTTTTTCACAGATTATCTGTCTAATATTCTACTGTCAGGACATAGTGACTGTTTTAACAACTTTGTAAAAAAAACACGTTTTATAAAAGTTACCTACGCAGATTTAAGGGCAAAATTATAAACAAGTAATGTACCCAACTTGTTAGCACTCAGAATATACATTGAGGATTAGTCTCAGTTACTACCACAATATTTATAGGCTAATATCTGTAAAATTGACCAATAGCAATTATTGTGCTTTTTTAAGCTCGGTTGGCCATGGCAGTCAATTTGAATTGGGTAAGTCCAAAAATTACTTCAGATAATCATTTGTAGATTTACACTAAATGATTACTTGCTGTAGGTTTCAATAGATTAGTTGGTTTATGAAATATTTTGGCAACATACAGACACAGAAACACACAAGCAAAAATACAGGTATTTACTAGAAAATGCATGTGTATTTAATTTAAAATACCACAATATCAGTATTTATTACAATGCTTTACATTTACGCGGGATAAACGTAGCAGTATAGTATGAATGAACAGCATCTGAGTTCAGAACAGACACTCTGTGATTACAAAGGTTGCTCAGAAGCACAAAAGTTTCAGCCACAGTTTGTCCTGAAATGAAAATGTCAAATCATCAAGTAAAGGAGCTGGCAAGAGACACGACCACTTTGACCACCCACTCACAGAGAAGGATACACTTTCCGCTGTCTCTTTAATTTTTCCTATCTACATTCCTTGCATGTATTGTTGCTCAGCTCCATCTATTTCCGTTTTCTGATTCAGAGTCTTTAACATGTACGTCCAAGTCTGAAGGCTGCACACACTAACTTCAGAAATGGCTTGGTTTGTCCATGTGTCCCACAGTTTTGAAAGCGTTGCAAACAATGAAGTAGACAAATGGCAAAATAAAGATTGTGTAAATTAGGAAATGTTGCCATTTAAGTAGGTATGAAGCTCTGGTTGCAGCACAGACATAGCTGAATAAAATGGCAGAAACATCAGAAACGCCGCACAAAGCAGAAGGAACAAGAGAAAGTGATGGCATGTCGAGAGCAGCCAAGACAGTAGGGGATGCCTTTTCCATTACATCAGCATTTGGATACACATCAGTTGAGCTTGTTCACAAATCAATCAAAGCTACAGAGCTGTTTCTGTCTGCCTGAAGAATCGTATCAGCTTACAGTTCCTCATGGCTCTGAAATCCTTCAATCTAAGTGGCATCCCACTGCCGTAACAGCCCAAAATAAAACTGCTTTGCCTTTTATTATAAATTAGAAGCAACAACAAAAGAACTGAATGAGCTAACTTGCACATCAACAAGCAGGAAAAAATAATAATGTCTCCTCTTCATTAAAAGACACCTTTACATATCAAAAAGTTTGAGAAACTTCAATGTTTTTAAACAAACATTTCTGCAATTGAGTGGCAGAACAGTTGAATTTATTCTCTCCTGGTGCTACGAAGACACCTTTATATTCTGTTTGGGTCATACTTTTCTATTTGTTTAGTTTATTTTTAATTTTCTATGATGTTTTTTTGAAATATTATGTCACAGTATTTCAGACAGAACTCTGAAATAATGTCTGGACTTGCCAACTACAATTATGTCATCTTCATTCTTCTCTGCCTCTGGGTCAGACTCTGGCTCCAACATGTAAGGCTGGATGGACAAGTCTTCCCTTGTTGACATATTTTAACTAATTTGTTAAAAAAATAAAAAGTTTCTGGTCTATATTCGCAAACCCCTCCTTCAAACAAGAATGGACCGGTCTGAAAGCTGGAAGGTGGTGGGTGTGTGAAGCGCCTCGTCTGGATTTAAAGAGACAGCCTTAAAACGAGTTGATCTGAAAGACACCTCAGAAAAGGGGTGAAATAGGAATTCAGACCAAAGCATTGCAGTTTACCTATATATAGACCCCAACTGAATGATTTAAATGCAAAAAAGAAGGGTTTAAAAGCATATGTCTCTATTGAAATGGTCTGTTCCTTTTTTTTAGTATGAAATAGCTTTTAAAATGACATTTAAATGATAAGTTAGTGAAAAATTAGTCCAATTAAAAAGGCAAGTCTGTTTTCAATCAGACAAGTGTTGGAAGTCAAACAGATCTAATGTTGGTCAGGCAAAAACATCACATGCCTTTGTGACTTGTTTTGTGTGTTTGTAGATCTGCATAAAAGACTCAATGATTAACAATCCAAAGACTTTCACTGTCAGACAGGAGAAATGTTTTCAAATAGTTTGGATCTAAAGTGTAGCTTTTTGTTAGGTACGCAGATCAAACAAAATGTTTGGGGAAAAATGTTAGTAGGGAGCCACCATTTCCTGGAACCAGGCTACAGATAGACTGATTTGAAGTTCTCAAAACATAACAAAATCAACAGTTGCTGTCCACATTCAGGCATCTTCAGACTGTGACAGTCACATGTTTGCCATTTTCCTTCTGACTGACTGCAGAATGTTAACAACACTGATGGAGACAAAAAGAAGGCTGGAAGGAAATACAGAAAGAGAATGCTTCCAAAAACAGAGATTTTATCAATACCAGAAAAAAAGTATATACATATATTTAATTTCATAGAACACTGGTTTAATGATATTTAGCTTTTGTAAACAATAAAGCAGAACACAAATATTTCCCTCAAACACTGGTTATCAATATATTTACTTATTTTAATAAGTAGTGACAATATTAAAAATGGTAGACAACTTGGCTAATTTAACAAAGATTTGGTAAGATATTTTGCTAAAAGCACTTTGTAAGAGTTGAGGTCAGAATAAGGACATCAATTTGCTTGTAGACTGCAGTAGAAGGTTGACCCGTGTCTGACTTGAGACTGCAGGCACCAGCTGGGGTAATTTTGATTTAGTAGCTGAGGATGGGTAAACTCAGGCAGATGTTGCTGGCACACTAACAAAGAAAAAACAATATACAGAAGGAAAAAAATGCAGTCACGTACGGAATTTAGGCTGGCAGAAACATGAATACAGTAGTAAAGAGATTCACAGAAACCACTTTGTCTGACTGACGAGGTGTTTGAAGGTCTGGAGCAAGTAGGAGCAGCTGAGAGGAAGCAGTAAGATGTGGGACATTAGGTCCTGTGACATTTCTGTGTGAACTTGAGATCTGTCATGTGACAAAGGGCCTGTTCACATTTGTTATGAATTTGTTTTGGCGGGACTTGACTCCATGTGGCCAGCTCTGTAGTACCACTGTTGTGTTTAATTTGGTAACATAATTCTGTTCTGTGATTGACAGAACACTATAGCTTACCTTAAAAAAGCAGATTGTTAAATTTACTTAACCAAGTTATGGCAACAATTTACACTCAAGTGAGTTAAGCAACATTCACATTTAGTTTTAAAGAAAATGTGAAAGTTGTTTTACCTTTACTCAACACAGTTGAGTGGAAATTATTGACATGACAAATAAATTCAACAATTTGTTTTTTGAGTGAACAGACAAATGGTAAGATGGTTACTGTCCACATTCAGGCATCTTCAGACTGTAAATTGCTCAACACAGATCACATTGAGAGCGTCTGATCAGCCCCAAAACTCAAAAAAATCAGAAAATTGAAACAAAAGGAAACTGCCGGCAGAGGAGTAGATTTTTTTTTCACTCCGACACATCCGTGCTGCTGTTTGTGTGGGGTCATGTCAGTTCAGCTGGAGACCTTTCAATGAGGATCAGACTGCCAAACACATGCAGATATAAGGGGTCCAGACCACCTCCAAAGGTAGTTTGAGTGAAAACATTTTCAATGCACATTAAAATACTTCAGACCTGAATGTAGTGCTGTTCAATCACATCTGGACAGCTAAAGATGGAGTTTAGCAATAATACTGAACAGGTTCTGAGAGAGCACAAGGACAAGGTTGGTGAAAGTAGAAGGGAATCCCCAAAAACTTCAAGTCCAATTTTTCCTTATTGACTTTCGTTTGGACAGTAAAGATCTGAGACCTTCTTCCTTTTTTCTTATTTATTTCTTATTAGTAAGTAAAAAAAAAAAAAAAAACAAAAAAAACTTTTTCATATATTTTATTATATTTATCAGCATAAAAATGTGTCTAGAAAGCAGTTATTTTCTGAGAAAAGTTCTTTTTAATTTATTTTCATAACAAAATCCCAAAAAAATGAGACCCTAACCCATTTTTATTAGTATTTACTTACATTAAAGTTGTTTTTTTTAAATGAAATTATCAAGTCAAAAAAGCTAAGGCAAAATATATTGGAAGCAAATGGTCAACAAAATGACTAATTACAGACTGTATAGTGCATAAGAAAGTTGTCTCAATACTTCTCGTATTTTATCTTTGAAACAAATTTGAAACTTCACAGAGAATTTTTGTTTGAGGGAAACATTAGAACTACAGCAGTCTGGGGTAGTGATCATATGTGAAGGGAATACTACTCAAGGTCTTATCAGACCTTTGATTAAAACAAGTGGAGTTGGAAGCAAACAGATGGCTTCTTAGACATAATTCCGACGCAAGTTCTGCCCTTATCAAAGAAAAACAACACTGTGGAGAATGCCTAAACACAGATAGGTCCTTGTTGGTGGTTTTCAAGTGTGGAAGCCTGGCTCCTGCACATAATATTAGGTAACTGAAAATTGTTGCTTTTAAATTAAATATCTTTTAACTTAACTGCTCATACAATATGATTCTAACAATTGTACTGATTAATTAAATGCTTCTTATTTTCTAATTTACTCCTGATGTATCTGCTGTGGAAACTAATGCTTTGGGTTCGGTTGAGGCTCTTTCATGCTCTGAAGACAGCTTAAACAAAACTAATTCTAACACAGAAGTTAAGACAAAAATATGTTACATGACAAATAAAAACTAAATAGTTTTCTTTTTTTTCTTTTTGTTATTTTTTAAAATGTGGGAGATTCTGGTTAAGGGAATGTTCATGTAGATATTAGAAACTAGTACCAGATGTGTGGGGAGCAGAAAGCATGGCTGAAAGCAATAAAGAAACACTAAATAAACAAAACCAAAAAGGAAAAAGGAAAACAGCAAGTGTAAAACCTACAAAAATGGAAAGTAAAAACTCAAGCATTGGGAAGACTATAAAAGGATGAAAAAGAAATGATTAAAAAAATACATTTTATGTTTTACTTTGGTTTTTTTTGTTTTTGTTTTTGCTTGGCATGAAGTTTTTGTCTCATTTTGTTCACTTTTTAAACAATAAAGGTTCCCTCACTACAGAAGTCAACTAAAACCTTTGTAAGGAAAAAAAGACATGATGTTTTTGTTCTTTTTTTTTTGTCTCAGGGGTGCAGTACAGGCTCACGTGCACAACAGGGAAAACGTGACAATGGTTTTTACATGACTTTACTGCAGTCTTTTTTGGAGAGACACTGAAGACGTTCCCAAACAAAGCAAGGTCACCATGCAGCAGGACACCATAGAACAAAACTTAAGACAACAGGCAGGACAGGGTACGTGTGACACACAAAAGTATGTTCTGTGTGTCCAGTAATAGTCACAACAACATCTGGGTCCTGTCTGCCTTTCTCGATGATGGTATTTCAACTTGATTTCAAGATGTAGAGAGAAGAACTGCTCAACACAGATCACATTTCAACCCATAACCGCCCCCACTCTGATCTGATTGGAAAAAAATGATTTCTGTTACGTCAATTTAAAAAAAAGTAGCTAAGTGTCTTTTTGTGCTGTAAGTGTTTGTTGACAGTGTATTTGAGACAAGTAGGTAATTGATACGTTTATTAAGATTGTAATATTTGTGATATTAGATTATAAATAAAATATGGGACTACCGGTACTACCAGAGGCTAAGAGCTCTAAGAGTTCTGGACAGTATTGAACCTTGTTGAAACTACTCTTCAGATTTAGTTATCCCATTCAAACTCAATAGCAAACCAATAATAACCAAGGGGAGAAATAAAATACTAAATTTGGCATACTGACATAAATGACAACTTATCACAACATGTTAAGATGACATTAAACACTGGCGTTAAGCTGCTTTTTTTTGTACTTGAAGAATATCTGTACCTTAAAAAAGGACCCTTCTGTATTCACTAAAACCTCTGACCAAAGAGAACATAAAAGAACGGAAGCTTCTACCACATTGAGAGTAAGTATGCTTTCCTGCTTAAATCAACCCAGCTGTAGGTCAGGAGAAGGTAACAAAATTCACTCCTGTGAAACAATATAACTTTTGCAGTAGAACGTGTAGACAACCAGGGAAGGATGTGGGATTGTTGATACTTCCTTGTTGATCTTTGGGCCTGTGCATGGTGCCTTCTCCTAATAAATTAAGCACAAAGTCCATGTTATCTAAAAAAATAAAATACATTCAAGACGCACTTTTGTGCTTTCACAGGCATATCCCTTCAACGTGATACCTTTGAGGCTCTCTTGCTGACTATGTTTAAAACATATTCAAAAACTTCAACAGTTTTTGAAGGGCTACCATCAAAGAACAGATTCTCCATCTGATTCTACAAACTTGCCTTCAGCTAGGTCCAGGACCTGATTTTTGTCATTGTATGTCTAAAGACAAAATAGAAAATTTGAAATATATATTACATTCAAATGAATGGCTGTTAAATTAATGAGAAAAACGTGGCTTTGTTTATAGGCCACTTGTGATAAGCAATAAATCAATTAATCGTACAATAAATTAAAATGAGGTTGATAATTTTCATTTGCCTGTTTGTTTGTTTTCTTCATGTCTCCCCCTACTTATCTGCTCCTTAGCATCAGGTGTTTGCCAGGTGCACGGTCTCTGTAGCATGAGAGCTCCGTGAACAAACATTTAGCTATATGAGCGCTTTTGGTTTTCAGAAGCCTTCTTTGGGTTTGCCGAGAGATGTGTTTTGTTTTTTTAACACAACATAAATTTTGTAAAATTTGTGAGCAGCATTCAGGTAACCGCAATTCTTTTATGAAGCCAGAAGAAGACACACAGAATAAGTTATGCTGGCTTAGATAGAGGTGGGTAGCAGTGTTACAGCTATCAGTAGCTGTTGTGTGTTGTCACAGTTCCTGCTCCCAGTCTGTTCATAACTATGTAAATTTTGTAAGCGGCATGAAGGTGATCACAGTTATTCTATGAAGCCAGAGATATACACAAAATGAACTGTGCCTGCTTGATTGGAGGTGAGAAGTGAGAGGGTGGGGGATATAATTCTATTAGTTTCAAATGATCTCCAGCAATATTATCATTTATCACAATAATTTCTTAGACAATTTATCGTCCAGCAAAATGTGTTATTGTGACAGGTTTATCTGTTTGTCATTAATCTTTGAACACATTCAGTACATTTACTTAACTCAGAGGTTGAGAGGCAAAGTAAAAATCCATGAAAATCCATTTCCCTGTCATCGCTTGCATGCCAGAACTTCAAGGAAACTGGTAATTTGTAATATAAATTCCCATTTCCATGAATTGTTATGTTCTGTTTACAGTTTAAATTTCCAATGCTGTGTCATATTTACCCTCAGAATGAATTGGTGTAACAGTGGTTCACCAAAATGTATTGCTCAACTGATGATAATGATCTTCATGTCAGCAGTTATAATAAGTGAATGTATAGTTTTTCATCTCAATGACAGCAAAAAAAAAAAATTCTAGAAAATTATTGAAAAAGTAATTGCTTTTTCTTTACTTTGTGAAAGTATTCTGCAGTATTCACCTTATACAAACTAATAGTTACCCTGCTGCAACACAAGAGACTAGTAAACAGTAATATTCTGATAAATTAAGGAGTTTTATTTCTTTCCTTCCCTTTTTTCTACTTCCTCCCATAGGGGAAGTCTGCGTACCTCTTTTCTGCCCTCTGACATAAAGGGGAGATAATGAACATCATTACAGCTCAGTTTGTCTGTGTTATTTGACAAAGCCAAAGGGCATCCGCAGACTCACTTGTAGAGGCTGTCAGGTTCCAGGCACTTGAAGACAACTGAATACACCACAGACTGGGGATGATCTCCACTCCTCCTCCCAGCAACAACGCAGGATGAACTCAAACCAGAGAAGAGGTCATCCATCAAGCTCAGAACTTCACCTGGGAAACAATTAGAAAAAAAATTATATATAAATACTTAAATAGTAAACAAAACTGTTTTAATGCTGGAATGTTTTTCATAGTTTTAACCATTGACTGAGCTTTTTGTGAGTACAAAATTAGTAGCAAAGCACAACTTATACCACTGGAGATATCTACAGTCTAGTCTAGTAGCTTTTTCCTTGTCACAATTCCTTGTTGTGCCATTTGACTCTGGTTTTGTATATTTCACCTCTGCCTAGTCCTGGGGGAGCTACATTGCCAGAAGCAAAGCCAAGGCTAAATTAAACTTGACTTTTCACTGGCAGCAACCCTAAAATGTTAGGTTATAGAATTGTAAAAAAACATGATTTCTTCTTTTATGAACACATGCATAGTGCACCTACAATGACATCCCACTAAGCACAAAACAAAACAGTGCTTCATAAACTGTGAAATATTTTTTTTATCAGCTTACAGGAAAAGGAGAGCAACACAGAGTTGTACTTTCAGACACACACACACACACAAACACACAACATCAGTTTCCAGTGTTCATGGGGGTGGTGGAAAAAAAGGAACCTGTCAAAATAGTTTAAAAAGGCTCAAACAGTTAGATTTCCAGCTATTTCTACATGAGGTAAAGGGCAGCTTAGTTTTAGCTTATGATACATGGGCCAACTTATAAACACAAGGAGTAAGTCTGGCTGGTGGGGCACAAGGGGATGGTAAGAAAAGGTTGGAGAAAGAAGGAAAAAGAATGGCACAAATGAATGATTTGACCTTTTCACAGAAAGAGCTTTGTGTATAGGAGGTTGCCCCCAAATACATTCCATCACCGTGGCAGGGTTGCTCTTTCAAAGAGCATACATTTTTAACATGATTCTCAGATTGGATTCATTTATGCTGTTGTTAGCATTTACTTAACAAAATAAGCAGATTGAGAATACTGAAACCGGTTATGTCAAAATGACATTTGAGTTGAATGTTGCAAAAGCTCTCCTGTGTGATATTATTTATATAACAAGAAGGAATGTTTGTTATATTTTATCATATACAGTTTACATCATCACAATTACTATACAGCTTAAGCTTTCAATCCTCAGGACCATCTGTATACAGTGTTCTTACAGAATGTTCTGATTATATAAAGGGATCAGAGAGGGACATCTAACAGGCATATAGACAAAATGTTATCAAAGTGATAAAACTTGTTGCAAAAAGTACATTTTGTAAGAAAAAAATGAGTTTGCTTAAATAGTTGCTAAACTTCCGAACAAAAAGAATCCAATATAGTTTTATATCCAATCAGAAGCGCTTATCTAACATTTAAATATTGCACAGCAAATACCAATGTTCAAATGTAGTTCTTAAACATCATAACATAATTACATACCTGTATGTAGTACACAAAGTTTAAAGCTCAAAAACTGTCTAAATAAACAACAAAGAACCTTTACACGAAAAAGCAGTGTTACCACTGCATTATAATGAAGAATGTTGAACAACTTGGGAAGTTGTTCGCATCAGTTAAAATAAATACTTAATCTTTTAGCACATTATTACCAAATAATCAGTAGCAGGACTTTGAAACAATTGTGCAAACGACTATATGATAAACTGAAGTCGTATTGTAATCAATGGCTGCATTGACAGATTTAGTTGTCACGTAATTTGGATGAAAGCATTTTAAACTAACAGTGACCTAAAAGTCATGGCGGACTACTTCATAAACACAGACACAAGCATGGATGTCCACAGCAGGTGTGAGGAAGAAATCAGGAACGGAAAATGGACGTCATGTAAGATATGACTTTTTTCTCTTAATATGACTTTTTTTCTCATAATATTTTGACTTTAATCTCATAATATTATGACTTTATTCTTGTGATATTACAACTTTAATCTCTTATTATTATGACTTTATTCTCATATTTTTTTTTTAAATCTTGTTGTGTGGCCCTAATACTCCATCGTATATCAGTGGCACTGTATCTCGTTCTCTACTAATTAGTTACAAATCAAAAGCTTGGATATGTTTGTATAAAAATAAAAATATTATGAAGGTTAAACCAAAATACTGAAAAAAAAAAATTTAATTAAGGACATAACTACAATTTAAAAAATCAAAACAGTCTCATAGAGAACTTCAATTTATTTAGCTTTTATACATGTAATTCCTCCTCTCCCTGGGCTGCCACCTTATCGTGGTGGAGAGGTTTGAGTGTCCCGATGATCCTAGGAGCTATGTTGTCG
>JARVJO010000140.1:11397922-11409480 GCA_031762555.1 Cynodonichthys magdalenae | reverse complement strand
GGGAGGAGGCCCAGAGGAAGACCCAGGACACGCTGGAGGGACTATGTTTCTCAGCTGGCCTGGGAACGCCTTGGGATCCCCCCAGACGAGCTGGCCCAAGTTGCTGGGGAGAGGGAAGTCTGGGTCTTTCTGCTTAGGCTGCTGCCCCCACAAGCCGACCCCAGATAAGTGGAACAAAACGGACGGACGGACAGTAATTAAGTTAGATGGGTTGACAGTGTTAAATGGTGCTTTAACTGTTTGAAATGTCTGTTACATTACTAAGCACTTATATCTGCAGTGTTTTAATGATATTGACTAGTGTAGCACAACTCACAATGAGATTGTCTCAAAATGATAATGTTCCCAACTTTAAAGTAAAAGATAACGAACAAATAAAACTTTCGGTGCATGTTACTCAAAGTACAACAGGCATTTTTTTCCTGAGGTATGAAGCTGCGACACGTTTTGGCTGTTCTTTATTCACTGGAACAATACCTTCCACAAGAGAGCCAGAAATTAAACAGCACAAGGGAGGAATGAGTTAAATTATTGACAATGCAACTGACTTTTATCTGCCATCTTTCATTGAAAATCACCCCTAATGATTCTCACCACATCTTGTCAGTCACAGTACAGTTGTCATAGCAAGATGTGATCCAGCTTGTCAGGATGCTCTTAGTTGTCCCTCATAGTGGTGAGGATGGATGGGGGAATTCTTACTTGCTTTAGTCTCATGAGGAAGTGCATTTTTGGCTAAGCTTCCTTGATTAGATCTGTAGTGCTGAGTGTCCAGGAGAAATTCTCTTACCTTAAACCCCTTCCCCAAACCCTGAGGAAAATGTATGAAGATATAAGCACTTAAAAATACAACTAAAAGGATTGTAATGCCACTCAGACTTTCCTTATGGTTTATGCTTTTTTTCATTTTCCATCCATTAATTTCTTTACTTGTTTCTCTTTTTTGGGTTGCAGCAGTCACTGGTCCCCAAGTCTAGCTGCCTTGCTTATTTTAATGCAAGAAATTTCATATAAGTTTTTATTTCTACAATTTTAGGAGCCTGCATTTTTTTTATTTGCCATTTGAAACATATGAATTGTAATTTATTGTTTGAAATACTTTTAAATTGATTTTAGCCAGTACCAAACTGAATTACTTGTTTATCATAAGTTGTGCCAAACAGATAAAGTTTATACCTATATATACCTATAAAGTTTATATCTGATAGGGAGAAAATGCGCAACAATAAATACTGAAAAATGGATAGGGCAGGAACAGAGAAACAACATCCTTATCTTGTCTCAGTAATAATTCCATAATTCCAACACAGACTCATTAGTGAGCTTTTGGTGACACTGAGGGATTATCATAATTATTGAGAGATTGAGAGACAAAAAAATCAGCGAAGTCTAGACCTGTGGTGAAGACTGTGCGTCTAACAATGTGTGTAAGGATGCAAAATGGGAAAGGAAGAGAAAAGAGAAAGGGACTGCAGAAAGCCCTTGGCCCCCTGCCTGCAATCTGCAATCTGCTGATGGCGAAGCTTGTGACGAGGAGGTGCACAGCGTCCATTTTTAGCGATGAGGTCATCTTTAATTAACAAAACAAAGAGAGTCAGCTGTGTCACTCCAATCTGTTATCTGCACCCATGCTCAAGGACACCGTTTATCTCCATATAATTCAATCTCTTTGAATAAAGGCTTATCGATGCAGTGGGGTGCATTCTTGGTCTTGAGCAATGATGGAGATGTTACATAAATAAGGGAGGGGGATACCACTGATTCTGATCACAGAAGACATGTGGGAAGAGGAGAGTTATGAAGTATGTGACAGAAGAGGTAAACCAGAGGAAAAGCCACATGTCATGTGTCCCAATATGCAAGTGGCATGACATGGACGAAAGAAACTGGAACTAAATTAATGGCAAGGATCAAATGGCTAATCCATTTGAATCCAACAGTACCAGTATGAGGTGACATCATTGCTGTTTAGCCCTTCATGCTGCTGCTGTCTGGTTCCCTCTGTCTCTTCTCCACACTGTGCTCTTTCTTCCTTTTCCCGATTTGTCTTATCATTTACCAATCTATCTCCTGTCTTTTTCTTCATAGAGTCATTTCAGTCTTTTTGTAAAAGCTTTTCATTTAACTTGCTCTGGCATACCACAGCTGACTTTCATGCTGCAAAATCAGATGACGTCATGCCGACATTAAAAAAAAAGAAACATAATTAAATGAGTTGTGGTAAGTGCATTTTTAGCTGATAAACACATTCATAAAAAGTGCTGCCTTAGCATTACTTTAATTTAAATAACAAGTCAATACATTAAAAAGATTGTAATATGGACTGATGGAACTCAGAAACACTCTTGCATTTCTTTTAGTTCTTATGATTCTTTTGCTAGGAACACTCTGAAAAACTGACAAAAACAAAACTGAGCTGAAGGATGTCTTTAAAGACTGTTATTTGTTACAATTTCATTAAGAAATTGCTCAGCATCCTTTAGAAATAAAAGCAATGGTGCTATATTGACATGTCTATGGCACCCTAATAGCTGAAATTCAAATGAAATCAGATCAGTACTTCCTTTTATGACTGTTACTTCTTCACATTCCAGTCTGGTTATTTGGGCACATTTTTATATGTATCAGCTGTGAATGTATCATTACATTTAACAGCTGGTTTTCTGTAGAGAAATGCTGAGCCCTACAATACTACACAAGCAATGCCTATCTATCTGGTTTCCTGTAAATGCTGCCTCTGCCTTGGTGTGCCATCTAGAGGTCTGTGTGAAGCCTGGTGAAATCATTCATTTTAAGCACATCCATCACTAATGTGATCAACCAATAGAAATTAGGAGGGGCAAAGAGAGGCAGTTAGTTCTGAGGTATTTTGTAAACAGTGCCTGGGGAGCAGTGTAAATAGTATTAACTGATAGAGATTTAGCTGTGGTGCATTGTTTGCTTTCAATATTGCCCAGCACATGCTTTCTAGAACAGAAGAATTACATGAACAATTTTTAGTGGGAATGAATGACACATTACATTTTCTGAATAAACAGGTAAATAATTACACACTATTTGTTTATACTCATAACGTATCTTTCCATTGAGCATTATTATGGCAAATAGACGGACACACATTCAACTCAAATGTGATTTCATGTGATTAATGTGACCAAATTCCTTAAATAATATTGCTCTCACTCACAGTTTCCTGCTTTTCTTGTCAGAAAGTAAAAAAGGCTAAAAAGTGTGACAGAAAAGTGGCTCACTTTTTTAGTCACAGTTGCCTTCTAAGCACACAAAAGTTCAATTTGACTAAAATCCTGGTTTACATAGCATGTCATTTAGGCATGTGGGGCATCCTCCAACATGTGCAAACCAGTTGAGAAATAAGCTTTTTATTTAACTTGAATGTTCAAAACATGCAGTCATAAATGTGATAGTAAAACTTCAAAATCTCAAAATGGCTTTAAGTGTCCTATAGACAAATGCATTTTTAAAAAAAGCCCAATGAAACACATGAGAGGCCAAATCTGCTGCATTTCTAGAAAAGAACACAGCATCCCAGCTTTTAGGAGAGGGGTAAAATCAGCTCATAATATCAGGCAAGGGAGATTCACATGAGCAATTTTAGTTTAGGAGAAGAAGAAGAAAAAATGTTTCTTGTGAAGACTTTCAAAATTAGTAATTGTATCTATTCACGCAGGAAGTTGCTATGAATGAAAAGTCCTTGGTGGAAGGGTGGCATATTATATTCAACTCAGATATCATACTATCACATAACATCAACTGAATAAATGCATTTAGTCTCATTTTTGGAATTTGGATGTCACTTAATTGTAATATGAAAAAAATCCAAATTTAAGTATTCAAGTTAAACTTAACATGCAACAAATTTAAAATACTTTTATTTGAGTCATATATGTAAGAATCAGCTGGTTAAAAACACAGACCAGTACTTTCTGACAGACATCACAGTTAGCCCATATTTGAAATTACCGAAGCAATATCTGAGAACAAACATATTTTCATCACTAAATGACCAATCTTTTCAAATGGATAATATATATTGTACTATAGAAATAGTACTTTGGTAGTGCAATAAAGGCTACATCCAAGTGTATGAATACACCCGTCTTTGCCATCTGTTTAAGTGTGCACATGGCTGAATGTGTGTGCTCTCAGAGTGACTCATACTCAGCATGGCTGAGTGTTTGCATGTGGATGTCTATCTTATTTCTCTCTCAGACACCAGCCTGAAGCCGTGTGTCAACTTCCATGGCTATGGATGCACCCCAGCTTCTGCAAATACAGGCACTGGCTGAATACCATTTCTGTCAAGCTGTGTTTTCCATTATAACTGATATAACTGATGACATTAGTTATGGTCAAAGTCATGTCTCTAAATAATGCCAAGTATTTATTTGCTTTTGGTAACATTTACAAATAACAACACTTGGTGAGCTAATGTCTGTTATTAGAATGTTTTTCTATGTGACTGGAAGACTGGATGAAATTATCACTGCCATATATGAGATCTGTTGTTTGTACTAAAAAGTCACTTTGTAGTAAGCTGCTTGGAAGGCTGGCACTACTTTTTCATAAGCTTCCATCATTAAGGTTTGAATCACACTTTGCATTGCTCTGCAGTGCCAACTATCATCACTGCCTTAAGCTTTGGATGATGATTTTTTTCCCCCAGTGATTATTATGGTTTTACTGTAATTCTACCAAATAATACTTTCTTGCATACCCACCTTTAGATGTTTAGCGAAGAAGGCTTGACTGCAATCGAACTGGTTCATATCATCATGCAGGCTTGGAAACTATGAACAGTGAAAATGGGAGCGAGGCACTTGCTTTCCAGAAAACCACTATGATGCCCTCAAGCAAAGTATTTATCCCCAAAATTGCTCTACTGGAGCTTCTCCAGAACCAACATTAAAGAACTGGTTTCACTTGCAGCTCCCAAATGGGGAACTGATTATGTGTCTGTGTCTGTTAAAGTGAAGAAGCTGAGAAGAAAAACATAGAAGAATAACTAGTTTAGAGAACATTTTACTCTGAAATCTTCTTGTTTTGTGTAATGAAGGTGACCATGGTGCAACTAGCAACCAGGCTCAGTGGTTAGCACTGATGCCTCACAGCAAGAAGGTCTTGGGTTCGATCCCTGGTTCAGGGTCTTTCTGTTTGCATGTTCTCCTCGTGCTGGCATGGGTTTTCTTGGGGTACTTCAGTTTCCTCTTAGAGACCAAAACATGTACATTAGGTTGGTTCCCTTGAAAAATAGATGGGACTTGATTGGTTAAATAAAGGTCAATAAAAATAAAAACATTTTGTAAAATCAACTTTTTGGGGTTCAATTCACAAAGGCGGTGTCTGAAATGTTATCACAAAAAAAAAAACAAATGGTCTGAGTGTGAAACAAATAGCACTTTTAAAACACTGTTCACTTTAATGCGATGAGTTCTACTGGAATCTTTTCAGTTTTGTATGCAGCTGTTCTTTCACAAAACTTTGAAAATCCCATACATTATTAAAATGATGTTTTGACTTTGAGGTTTTATACCACATAAATTAATACTACCTATTTTTCACCAGAAATGCACTGGATATGAATATATACATTACACAAAAGTTATATCTAAATACTCAAACTAAGCCTAAAAACAAAGCAAAACATGTTGAAGTTTAGAGAATGACAATAAGTTAAAACAAAAAGTTGAAAACAATAAGTCTGTTTCCACACTTTCTCTCTGTTAGAACAAGTTTGAGAAGAGTGGTGACTGGCACATCACAAAGTGAGTCACTCTCACCATCTGCCCCTTCATGCCTCACCTCTGCCAGCATGCCTGTGTCTAGCTGTCTGTGCCCTCTCTTTGCTCACTGGTGCCCACGCTTCATCAGCATCCCTCCCAGGGGTGATGGATGGCCTGCCTATACTTCCCCATGATTGGAAGCAGTTTTTGTCCAGAACACATCATTTTTTCAATTTTATTAGATCTTGTTCATTCCTCTGACTCACCCCAGCTCCTCATTTCAACAATGACCATTTCCTCCACCTGAAAACACAATGGTCAGCACCACTTATAGAGCCTAATAAATTCCCCTACTTCATTCTGACTCACTCTCAATTTAAGGTTTGACTTCTGTTCTGTACCTAGACTGAATCATCCAAAACTAATTGTTTTGAGTGAATTTATTCATAAACTTCAAATGCATACAGATGCTGCTGTTGGCAATTTTTTTTGCTTTCCTTTCTGTTTCAAGCTAATTTTTGTATCACTGTTATAAAAGCAATTTCTACAATATGAACCATTAAGTCATCAATTTCATTTAAAATATATAAGATATAAAGTATATGGTCCATAATTTCATGCTCATGAGATACTTTAGTTATGTGAGCTGAATCAAAATTATGCAATGATGTGACAATAAAGAAATACTAACCAATTAATACCATCTATACATACAAAATAATAAAATATATACATATGTCTATGACATGAACTCAAGCTTAATTTTCACCTTTAAATCATTCAGTTGGAGTCTATATAAAGTGGAACTGGAATGCTTTGGTTTGAATTCTTCTTCATTGTAATTCCCAAACCCCTCTTTCACCCCTTGTCTGAGGTGTGTCTCAAAGCAACTCATTTTGAGGCTGTCTCTTTAAATCAAAACGAGGCACTTTACACACCATCCCACTCAGGCTTCCAGACTGGTTCATTCTAGCTTAATTTAAGGGTTTACAGCTATCTAGTGCAGACTCATTTTATTTACAAATTAATTAAAAGATGTCAACATGGAAGACTTGTCCATCCAGCCTTACATTTTGGAGTCTGACTCTGAGCGTGAGGACAATGAAGATGACCAACTTGTAGTTGGTAAGTCCAGACCTTATTTGGCCATTCCCTCATAAATAATGACCTAAAAGTTCAGGTTGAAAAAAATGATCCAAAAAGAATCTACGCAACAAAGGGAGAGACTAAATTCAACTTTTCTGCACTCTACATACTTCAAGTATAAAAGAAAATGCTAAAAAAGTAGATTTTGCATGATATGTTCCCTTCAATTCCGAACCTTCGTTACCTGTGTAGATATCTGCCTCTGAAGGATCTTCAACTCGTTTATGCTGGATGATATAGTCAGAAACTTTGCAGCCAATTAGAGGCTCCACATCCATCCACTCCAGGGCCACTGTTGTGCTCGAGGGCTCCAGGTACGGGGCGAGCCGCAAACTAAACAATCAACACAGAAAATACAAAGCTAAAAATGTGGGAATGCAGTAAGGCTAGGCATTATTCTTACTTTTTCTCCTCTTGGTTAAAAAAATGCTTACTGGAAATATCATGTACACATGATAAAGTCCTGATGCATCTCAGTAATCCAGGTAGAAAAATCACCATGTGGAGGCAGTGCTTATAAGGCTGAGTTCACCTGAAACTCCTCAGACTGAAGAAGTCTCTTGGAGGAGAGACGAAACGTGTCATTAAAGAAGAACCCGTCCAGAGGACCTACTTATTTTTTCTTTTTGATACACATGATAAAATACAATAACCTAGGCTTGTAGCCTCTGGATTACAAGCCTGCGGTACTAACTGAGCTACTGCAGCATCAGTTCATCTTCCTTTAATAATTAGTAGCAAAGTATACACTTGGCAAGTGTAAAATTGACTAAAAAGTTGTTGCATTTCTCCATTAGAATTTTGAAACTTTCCACTTGAACCCAGACTGTGCTTTTTCTAACAGAATTGCTAGCTTAAACTCTATGTTATACTGTTTTATTACATTAGTGAAATGTTTTCACTCTATTTTTTTTTTCATTTTAGAACTCCTCAAGGCAACAATCACTGAAGAGGATGGCTCACAGAAACCTCAAGATTATCATTAGGTCACCTTAAATGAGAACGTGTTCCTTTTGGAGGAATGTAAGGGTCAACTCACAGCTATTAGGACTTCAGGGACCGAGGTTGAATCTACAGCTTTCTCTAGTGCCGTAAGAATGAGTAGAGACAGAAATGTGTGCATTCATGGGCAACCTGTACATGTTTGGAGAAAAACTTTTTTTGGCAATGAATCCCCAGGTTTCATGGTGTCACCTCACACTTACATTGGCTGCTTGAGGGGACTGCAGTTGGGCAGACCATCTTTGCTGAAGGCACTCAGGTCACAGCGACACCAGTTATCAATGACATCGCCCTTTCCGGCACACCAGTATGAGCTCATTGTGGCGCTCTTGAAGGCCTGTAAAGGGTAACAGGTGAGAGAAATGCAATTATCTCTTAGAACATGTGCTCACTGTCCATCTACGCTTTGACCCATCACCATCTACCACCCTCGCCCTTTCCGCCAGTGTCATCCACACTCTCAGATTTTCTACCAAACATATACACTTTCTTGTGAGAAATTCCTTTAATTAAGTATGGCTACAGAAGCTCTATTTCCCTCAATAAATTTGAATTGGACAAAATCGCCCAACCATAAACTAGTTTCACAAAAGTGAATCTTACACCTTCCTACATGCAGAGTGACCTTTTAATTTCCACCTTTCCCAATTACCGGAAGGCAGGAATGTCTCAGCAGCAGCAACAAGCTTAAAGTGGGTTATCATTGATGCACTGTGACTTTTATGATGGAGATGTGAAAGCAGTGTCACTCCTCACCTCCCTCAGTCTATGTGCTTTGTGTGCAAGATCTGTGAGCGTCGCTGTCGGTCTGACTGCGAGGGGGATGGAGGGGGAGGGTAGTGAGACATTAAGAGGTGACATCATCTCCTAACATCTCTTCTTGCTACTTCATTAACAGGCGGAAGAAAAACAAAAATCAAAGGCAGAAGCAAGCTCAGTCATCTTCTAAAAGGCAGCAAAATGCCAATATAACTGTCAAAGCAGTAAAATATACAGTCAGGGCTTTCCCTAAAGCCACAGGCATGATATAGAGTGACTTCGAGAGAGTTCGCAAACACACTTGCTCTCCCTGTCACACTATGGATCAATAGAGCTCTCCGTTATTTATATGCTCTAACTTGTCGGTAGTGCTGCCTCATGCATACTGTTATGGAGATGTGCTTGATCATGGTCACAGAAAAACAGGACAAGACAGCAAACTATGTGGGGACATTATCACCAGGTACCAGGCTTCCAACAGACAGCAGAAAATGCCCTCTTTTTGTTCCAATACATCATGACATTTACTACCAAAAAGCAAAGCAAATGAAAACAAGAGATATACAACTTTGAGAGAAATGCTCATAACGAACAAGAGCACATACACAAGTTAGGATCAGTGATAGATTCTCCCAGTTGGTTGTTTCATTTCATAAACTAAATGTCAAGGAGGAGACTTTTGCAAAGTGTTCATTCGTACAAGTGACATTTAAGATTAGGCTACTCGTATTTGTGACATAAAAGACAGACTTACGTCCAAAAAAGAAAAAGAGCCAGAGCATGAACTCAGAAGCTGATGTTAACATTTCCACAACGCAGCATTGTTAACTGTGAAGAAAGCTCAACAGACTTTCATGGGAACTGACTCCTTCTAATACCACTTGCTTTCACTCCAAGGCAAAGTACCTCAAGAGTGCAAGTGACCTAAATGAGCAGCAGAGGAAAGATTGAGGGGGAAAAAAGAGGGTGAGGCTGGAGAGACCATGGAAAATAGGACAATAAAAAAGAAACAGGATGAAGAAGAAAACAAAGGTGTGAAAAAGGGCTCTTAAACTCTTAAAGCATATATTACTAGAGGGAAAATCCCTCTGCAATTAAGGTTTACTCATTAAAAAGTATATCCTCCAAAGGAAGTCACTCTAAATAAAGTGGGAGAATGAGCAATCATAGGGGTAAGCTCGGTTAAAAAGATACACAATAATTCCACAGAAAACCAAAAAATAAAAAAACAGGCATAACATTTCTCCCTCCTTGCCTGAACCCATGTGGCTAACTGTTGCCGGAATACAACAACAGCAGGATCCTTGCCACCTCATGTCAATGGGAAGTAGACCACAGACAAAGGCATCACAAAAATCCTGGAATCTGGATCTACGCACGCACAGAGACTAGACAAATATGCAAAATGACCTCCAACACAAAGGGCAAAAGAAACAAAGACCACAGGACTTCCATGCGTTTACCACCATCAGTTTCTTAGAAAAACCTCATATGGGTATAAGCGCTTGATTGCTTGGCTGCACATGTGAAAAACAGACAAAGCGATTACCACCATGTTTATGTTTGAAGAGTAACGCAAGCCAGTCTCCACTGGGTAAACAGGGAATCTAATTGTGGTTTAGGGAATGAGGTAGGGAGTTGTGTGTGTTGATGTGTGTGTGTGTGTGTGGGGGGGGGGGGGGGTACAGGGGGTACAGGAGGTAAAGGTAAAACATATATGAAGATTTACAGAAAGGAAAAATAAAAGAGAAGCAGTATTGTATAAATTTTAAAAGGTTAATGGGAAAAAATGTCCAAGGCGGAAAACAGCTAAATGTTATCTTAATTTTACATTGACAATAAAAGTCTAAGAATAACAAAGACAAAAAGGTTTAACGTTTCTGATTTGTTAAGTATGCATTTTATTAGACTTTATCTTTTTGTCTTAGTCTTCTCAGTTTTGTCTCCAATGTAGCTGATAATTTCTGTTAACTTGAGATTTTTCTATAGGGATCTTTTGTTTTGTTTCCAAAAACAACATTTAAACTCAGATTTTCATGAAGCTTCAACCTCAGCACACCCCCAGCTGCACCGACAACTCTAGCTCCAGGAAAGGGGAAAACAAAATCAGACCTACAACATACTAAAACCAAAACTGTTTCCCATCATTGTAAAAAAGAGTTCAAATGTCTCAGAATTTCCTGAAAGTAAGTAACTTCAAAGATTCTTTTAGAACTTGTGTCAGCCCACTCTTCTGCATTCAGGCACAACTGTGACACGAGAGTGAAAAGAGATTGCACCCAAGTGCTAATAAAAGCAGCTTAGATAAACTCAGAGGTGTCAAAAGTATTGCAATTAATTACTCAATTAAAAGTACAGATACTAAGGTTTAAAATACTTTTTTAAAAGTAGGAGTATCGACTCAAGCTTTTTACTCAAGTAAAAGTATAACAGTACTAGTTGTAAAACTAGTTAAAGTATAAAAGTAAAAGTAAGAAAAACCTATTAAGGACCAAAGCTTAGGCCGTGCTGCAGGGATATAGTGAACAACCACCTCCCAAAAAAGCCTTGTTCTCAAGATCATAATGACTATAAATATTGACCAGGTCATCAATGTAAATGAGGGTTAATTCTCAACTGGCTTACATGGTAAAATAAAGGCTCATATAATGTTGAAACATTTGGGCCCACTGAGGTAGGGAACCACTGGTCTAGTCCAGTGCATTGTTAACAGGCTTTTTTCTGAATAAGTAGATCTATCTTGGATAGTTAGGATCTGTGTGGTAAACTCGGATGAAATATGAAATTTTTCATCTTCTGTTGGGATTGTGACCTTTTGACACCCCAATGGCATCATTGGGCCTCATGCAAGAACCGTTCGTACAAACAGATTTGTTCTTAAGTTGTGCATACGAGTGATTTAGGAGAACT
>JARVJO010000140.1:11360246-11386129 GCA_031762555.1 Cynodonichthys magdalenae | reverse complement strand
CATAGGTAACATTAGGTCCCCACAAGTAGGTGTGTATGCCAAAAACACTGTCCCACATTGTAGGGAATACCAGCCCGACACGTCTGCTGAGTGTAGGTGAACTAGATTTAAAATTTATTGTCTGACTTTTATAACTATTTGTGCTTGAATCAATAAATAAAAACAACATAAAAAAAACATCCTGGATTTTGGGCTTGTTTTCATTTGTTTATTTGCATCTGCAAGAGTACGTTTGCACACTTAGACACACACTTACTTTCCTACTTTCTCACCTCTTTGGTGACGTTGTCTTGGATCAGCTTGTAAAGGGGCACGACCCGGCTGACTTCAAGCAGGACGGGGATGGGGGAGGGCTGCTCTCCACTCCGGTTGTTACCGCTGCGGCCTCTGCCCGCCCCTCCTCCCGCTGTGCTCTGGTGATGGCACAGGTGGCAGCCAGAAGGACAGCTTCCGTTTTCCTTGCAGCGGATCTCCACACCGTTCACTATGTCGTCGGCTAACAGCTGGCTTTTCTGCAGAGCCAACAAGTAGTTGATGAAAGGAACTGACTTTAGCTCACGTCGCCCTCCGACACCAACTCCCTGTTCAGTTGCCTCTGGAAGATTAAGCAAAATAGGAAGAGTGGAATGAGGGGAGAGGATGAAAATGGCATTAAAAAAACACCAAAACTAATCACCTGTAAACATTATAGTTTACTTTAAACTGATTGTCTTTAAATTTTAGCTTGCTTTGTGTAAAGATACCTTTTTTCACAAATAAAGTGCCACATAACTTGACCAAGTCTTCAGCTGTGTCCTGTTTTATGGATTTTAATTTAATTTTTACATCAATTTAATTTTTGAGTTACAACTATATCATTTTGCTTAGTGTTTTGGTTAAGATCATATTATGTTTGTTTGACTATTTTTTTTTCTTTAGTTTCCCATTTTGTATGTTTTTTACATTTCCAGAGCCTGTTTCCTTGTTTTGCTTTCAGCTCTCACTCCACACCTGGTTCCAATTTTTATATGTATATTACTTCACCTGCTTTGTATCATTTATTATCCTTGCCGAGTTTAAACACATCCTAGTTACTTTTGTTCTCTATGAGAGAAATATGCTGTTGTTTCCTCTTGTACAGTTCATCACCATGTCAAATCTAGTTTTTGTTTTATTCCGCACTGAACCCTTGCTTCTGAATTCCTGCCTCAGAGCGCCTTCGGTTTGTTTTATTTGAATAAAAGTTTATTTGATACCTCACCTTCCTGGCTCCTGACTGTCAGCCTGAATTTGGGTCTTTTTCCTCACCACCCTTTGAGAAAAAGATCTGACCAGCCAAAGCCAGCAGATTTATTAGCTCCCGGGGAGTTTATGGAGGTACATGTGGCAGTAAAGACTTTCAATAATACGGTTTGGCTGTACCCTCTGGACACAGGGAAAATTTGTGAGCTGATGAAGACTTAAATACAGAGTTTGTTCACAAGGATTATTGAGTCACCTGGGACAGTGGGGCTGCTGGATGAGGTGGAGCAAGCGTATGATAAAATTTGGGAAGTAATTCACTAATCTTCCACCCTCAAAGCCTTCCTGGCCCCTGCTAGCTCACAGCTTTCTGGTATACAAAACAGAGACTCCACGTGAAGGAAGGCTTCCATGTCAGTTTCTGCGCCACAGTTACAGACACAGACCTAATGCCTGCCAAAATCTATGCCTCAATCAACAACAGAGCTCTGATCTGAGCCAGGTCTATGCCTTAACCAGAACCAGTCATGCCAGGACTGTAGTGCAGCCCTTAAATTATATTTCAGGTTCTGTTAACAAGTCAGAGCAGGCTGGAGTGGGAGGTTAAGAGGTGAAAAGGGGCAACAATTCCAGAGAGGCAGATGCTATGATCTGTTGTGGTGCAGAAAGATCTGGTCTAAGAGGTAAAGCTACAAATTTACCAGTCAATCCATGTGGCCAGATGGTTTAAAAATCTCTGTTTGAGGAGGCCTCATGACTCGGAGGAGAGATTGTATCTCGTGGCTTAAGAACATCTCAGTGTCCCCTTGAAGGAGAGGGAGGAGGAAGCTATAAGAGGGCAACTTTTACGGAGTCTCAGCTCAGACTTTTGTATACTAACCTACACTTGGATAAACAAAAGAAGAAAGCCAGATGGATATGTCTTCTGTCTCACTCATTTACTGTTTCTGTTTTGTCTTTTCAGGATTATGAAGTGGCAGGAGAAATCACCAGCAGTTAATGGACTAACCATGAACTCACAAACTCACACCTAAAATGAAATTAGAATTGTTCGAAGAATCTTGTAGGTGGAAGCTGAAGCACTTGCAAAAAAACTCCAACAGAAATGCTCCAAGATATAGCTCTTTGTTGTTGTGAGGCAACAGTGCAGACCAATACATCACATTGCTTGAATATTTTTTAGTTAATTGTTGTAGAAAAATGCAAGATAAAATGTTTATCTGGGAAAAACTACATATTTTTTTTCTGTTACTATAAAAGTGGTGCTGTGCTGTGTGTAAAAAAATGCCTTGTTCAAAAATATTCATCACTTTGTGTTAGTTGATTAGTTTGTTCTCCATTTCATTAATCTAACCTCCAGCCAACTAGTAGGGACTTTCTCTGAAATCAGATAAAAAATGAAAATTTTTTTAGCATATTTGAGAAAAGTTAAGAGGAAAAAAAAGCCCACACATTACAAATTATTATAAAATGAGTAAATAAAAAAGGTATTTAACAAAAATATGGCAAATCAATAATAAGTAAAATGTTGCCTTTAATAAAAAAAAAAAATCATATATGTTTAAATAAATAATGGTATAAACCTTTATCAAAATAAATTATTTTATTAAATACAATTAATTATCCAACAATTTCGAATAATGTACTATCTACTAAGTTTGATTATTTTAACAATTACAAATTTTCAACTTCACAATATCTTTTAAAATATATGTCTTAATATGTAGTGTTTATATAACACTTAAAGACCTTATTTTCTTTTTTCCCCCAAGTTTCTAGAATATTTTGTGGCTCTGAACACATTGTATTTAGTGAGAGAAAGGACAGACATGACTGTTTTCACTGTAAATGTTGAAGACTTCTGCACTAGACTGTTATCTGTAGAGCAAGATTCAATCTTCTTTGTCCTCAAAAAGAGTAAGTATTCCTAGATGTTCCTGGTCTACAGAAACGTTTCACATTGTCTGAAGTGACACTGCACAAACACTGTATAGGAGACATATCCTGACATCTAGTGGCTTTCCTGTGTAATTACTGACCTATGTTGATAAATGTGTGGGGTGGATGCTACTGATTAACTTTCTCAGCTACATCTTGGCTAATTAATTAAGGTAAAGAGTATGCAGTAAGCTTTGTAAATAATCCCTAATCTGCTTGCCCTTAATTTTGAGGAAATTTAGACATCATTCAAATTATGCTTTAGAAGTTGAGTAAAATGCTATGCTTTGCTGCAAGCTGTGACGATTACTTAATCATTCAGAATT
Organism: Cynodonichthys magdalenae; assembly: GCA_031762555.1. NCBI lineage: Eukaryota > Metazoa > Chordata > Actinopteri > Cyprinodontiformes > Rivulidae > Cynodonichthys > Cynodonichthys magdalenae. The sequence continues at coordinate 11,382,644 of JARVJO010000140.1, read as the reverse complement.
TTACATTAAAGAACTTATAGAAATAATTTTAGCACTACATGGACACATACAAGAACAATGTCATAATAGTTTCTGACAATTTTCTCAGCTTTTCAAAACATAAAATCTAGAAAGGCAGCAAGATACCTCATGGTAAATGCTTCTACCTCAACTACACAAAAAAATTAATTAAGAAAAAAATAAACGTTGAATTTTAGTCACACAATCACTGAAACTAAATACAAAAAAAATAAAATAAAAAACGGTATGAATCAAGAACTATAGCCTGAATACTGCAAAACTCTAATAGATAGACCATCTTGGAGGCTAGAACACTGACTAATTTAAATAATTTGTTTGTAAAAGGTTGTTTACTTATTTTTTTAAAGACAACTTTATGTCATAGAATTTCTTTAGTTGTTCTTTTATCGACGGTTCCAGATCCTAGTCCAGTAGGTGGCGGTAATGTATGTTAAGGTTGGTTACAAAACCGAATATATGCAGCAGAACACGAACGCCACGTGACGCTACGTCCCTCCGTGAACTCACGACTGTTCTGCGTAGGGCACTCGTCAACACTGCAGTTCTTCACTTTCAGCAGCTGTAGCTGAAAGTCTGCACACCCACTGTGTTCTCAGCCAACAAACGCTGGAAGAAAGGTAAGGTTAAAGAGCAGAAATACTCACAGAACGGAATAGTAACGTCCTGTCTACCGAGCATCTCGTTCACGGCTTCATTATCTACCTGTGAGGTTGTTAAAAGACTGACTCGCGTTGAACCATCGATGTCTGTAAACATTTGTTGTCCTGTGAAGTGGCATGTTATTTACTTGTCCTTTAGAAATCAGGACGGTAATGACAGCAATTTGTTAGCCCCCACAGTAAAACATGGATATGATGTTACTAAACCTGTCATGTTTGCATTGCTGCATAGCATCGCGCTCCTTTTAGCTTAATGGGATTCATCAGTTCGCCTGTTTTATTATTATCCAACAATTATACCAGTTATTATTTTCAGTTTTTGTAACATTTTTGAACCAATCTCCTCTTCCTCCGTAGTGGACCATGCTGGGAATAACAACTCTGGAAATAAACTGCAAAAACAATTTTTTTTAATATAGTATCTTTCTTTAGTTATGTCTAATTAATAGGCTACTCTTGTATATTGTATTGATTTTACTATATTGCTTTAGAGAGGTATAGTTTCTGCAAAACTGTCTGCATTTAAAATATGATGAATACAACCATTGTTTGATAAATGAATCAGCCTAAAATTAGTAGCTGCTTTTTTGATTATTAGATGACTAGTGACACAATGTTGTTTGGTTTACAAAATAAAAACTTGCATTATAATTTTCCTGCTTTTACAAAAAACTATGTCAGCAGTAATTAAATTATATTACAAGATTAGGTAAACATATTGCATTTTTTTTCATGTGATACTTTAAATATATGTTTTTGGAAATGTTTAAATTGCTTTATTAAACTACATTTTAATGCTTGACCATTTAAAACTGAAGCATTACAAACTGTGCATAATTATTATTCTTTCATTCTGATCTGTACTTGGTAGCTAAGACATATTTTACAATGTCAAGTACTTGTCACAGAATAACCACAGAGAAATGATAACTTTATCTTCTTCTCCTCACTAAAGGAAAAGGACATCATGGCTGCATCATGCTCCCCACTGGACCCAGATCTAATGAGGGAGGTCCTTGAATGCCCCATCTGCTTGGAGACCTACAATCATGAGCAACTAAGACCCAAACTCCTGCAGTGTGGTCACACGGTGTGTCGACTGTGTCTAGAGAAACTGTTGGCAAATACCATCAACGGTGTCCGCTGCCCCTTCTGCAGTAAGGTCTCTCGAATGAGCAGCATCTCTCAGCTGGCAGATAATCTCACTGTGCTCAAGATTATAGATTGCACTTTGTCCTGCAGTGCTGCCACTGCTGCGCTAATGTGCAAGTCCTGCTGCAATCGCCTACCAAGACAGTACTGTCACGATTGTTCCACGGTTCTCTGTGAAGTCTGTAAGGGGGAGGGCCATCTGCAGCAAGGGCATTTGGTTCAGCCGATTAAGGTGGCAGCTGAGCTGCGGCGTAAAGAACTGGGTGGTAAACTGGGTACTCTTCGTGATGTCATGGGAGAAATTCAGAAGAAAAAGACAGCAATTGAAAACATTTCCAAGTCTTTGCGACAAAAGTACCGAGCAGTTCAACAGGAGTACACCACAGCTGAGCTACAACTGCAAGAGGAGCTCAGCAGATTTAGAAAGATTTTTGCAGCCTCTTTGGGAGAAGTGGAAAAACTGAATGCACAGGTCCTAGAGGAGCAGACATACCTTCTTAATCTTGCAGAAGTAAAAGTGGTGTCACGCTGTGACTATCTGACTGTGCGAGTAAGGCAAAGTGATATTGCCTTGCTAAAAGATGATGGTGCAGGAAGTGATGATGAAGAGCTGGATTTCAGGAGCAGTTTGTCTACACAATTTCAACTGCAAGAGCCAACACTAGTCAGAATGGAGCACTCTAACCCTTTAGAAGTGGGTCATTTGACAACAAACACTTATACTGTTAACACAGAGGAAGAGAAGGTGGGGTTAGAAAATGCACTTAAGGGTGATTCAGTGGGTGTAGCAGGGCCAGGAGGTGCTACAGGAGGTGTTGTGAGAGTTTCAGAAGATCTTTACAGAGACATTGACATGGTTTCAGCAGTAGAGGATGCTGTATGCGGGTCACCAGGCAGTTTTAAATCAAAGTCTATGGATGCAGGATGTGAATCAACTGCTGGGGCAAGTTCAGGGCCACCAGTCTGCCAATTTGTGAAGAAGATGGGCTGTAAGGGTGCACTTCCTGGCATGTTTAATTTACCAGTCAGCATCTGTGTAACACATCAAGGTGAGTTACTGGTAGCTGATCGTGGAAACTGCCGTGTCCAGATATTTAATCGTAAAGGTCTCCCACGTGAAATCCGACGCAATGCCAGCATTGACAACTTTGTCCTTAGCTTCTTTGGAGCTGACCTGCCTAACTTAATCCCTTTATCAGTTGCTGTGACTCCACAAGGCCTGATTGGTGTGACTGACAACTATGATAATTCAGTTAAAGTCTACACCATGGATGGACACTATGTAGCTTGCCACAAAAATCAGCTAATTAAACCCTGGGGAATTACAGCCATGCCATCAGGCCAGTTTGTAGTGTCGGATGTGGAAGGGGGCAAGCTGTGGTGTCTTGCAGTGGATCGCAATGTGGGCGTTGTCAGCTACAACCGATTGTGCTCCGCTGTACGACCAAAGTTTGTGACATGTGATGCAGCAGGAACTGTGTATTTCACCCAGGGCCTGGCTCTTAACTTTGAAAAACAACAGAATGAGGCCCACCTGGAGGGTGGCTTCTCCATTGGTTCAGTGGGCACTGATGGCCAGCTTGGCAAACAGTTCAGCCATTTCTTCTCAGAGACCGAAGACTTCCGCTGCATCACTGGCATGTGTGTGGATTTTAATGGAGACCTGCTGGTTACAGACAGTGGTAGGAAAGAAATCCTCCATTTTCCCAAAGAAGGTGGATTTAATATTTTAATCCAAGAAGGGCTAACCTGCCCTGTAGGAGTGGTCACGACTCCGAAAGGACAGTTACTAGTGCTTGATTGTTGGGACCACTGTGTCAAAGTGTACACTTACATTCATAAGAGGCATTCTTCCACTTCCTAGAAGAAGTGTCTTGTCTTATGTCCAGTGAACCTATGAAGTTCATTAGGTGTGTTTCGGTTGATCTGTATGAAAGTTTTTGAGAAAGGAAGACTTTACTGTTGTCACTTTAGAGTAGCTAAATCTTAGACAGTTCTCAGCCTGGTTTTTATTTCATTACATTTAAGATCATTTTTCATCAGCAAGCTGCCCCTTTAGACTAAACAAAAGAAGCCATTGGTGTCAAAGCATAAGAAGCACAAAGCAGACATGACATCCATTCTTCTGTTATTGGCTGTTGTATTCCTCTTTACCTTTAGTGTGTGTGTGCGTGAGATGAGTGACTTACCCTAATCCGTCTCCGCTTTGCACCAGATAAAATTTGGAAGAGGGGCTGAAAATAAACCTACATTTGCATATGAAATAAAGCAAAGCAAGGTGTTTGGCCTTTGAAGCACTTTATTCTTGACACATCACTGTGTCCCCCTCATTGGGTTTCAGTAGCACACGAACATTAATGCTGCCGAATGTGGCTGGCAGCTTCAAAGTTTACTTAACATGTAACTAATGTCAGGGAACAACCAGTTTTCATTAATTAGCTTTCAATAAGTGTCAGGGGACATTAAATGTAGAATTTAAACTAACAAAGACAAGAATATTGAAGTGCTAAATTGTAACCCGATATGTTGGGGAAGAAACAAGTGGTTGTTTAATGGGGTTTGTGGGATTTATATTTATACTCCTAAATAGATTTTATTTTAGTGTAGTTTGGTTTAAACAACTAAGTGGTATTTTATTTTAATTTGATATGATCAAATATTTTTCTTTTAAATCAACTCTCCTGAAAGCCTATTGTCACAATGTGGGAATAAAATACAAATAAAATGATCTAAAAGAAATGTTTAACTTGAGTAACACTGTTACCGATGGTCTTTAAAACCGTTTGACCTACTATAATGTCTACCTCTGTTTTTTATTTCTCCACCTTAATTTCAGACTTCATTCTCTTTGGTTTGTTATCTGTATGGTCAACAAGCTTGCAATTTATCACACAGTAGTCTTTACTTTTACTTGTGCATTTTATAAAGAATATATCCGTTACGAACAAATACAAGTTTTAACATTTCAGATAAATCTATTCTGTTTCTTGACAATTTATGTTCAGCTGTATTGTGAAATGTTCCAAATATTTCTACTTCTATTACTTTTAAAAGAACTAAAAATACTATATATTTCCATCAAACAGACTGCATTAAGTGTTACACTGCAGATGGGGGACATACTTGGAAACTGGAAATAACTTTAAGTTCAAAATGTTTATTTTCAGTGCCATTAAAAACTGTTTCACTTCCTACTGGGGTGCATTGCTATGGCATCTTATACAAAAAACATTATTTTAAAGACATACCTACAAGTTTTCAAATTACTGAACTATCAAGAAAGTACATTTGGAGTGATATGCTACTGGAGAAAAGTGTTAAATTTGTAGCTTAAATTTTAGTTTAGCTCACATGTTTCTACTAGTTTGATTTGTTGAATAATTCCTGATTTTATCTGAATAATATAATTACTCATCTCGGGGTATTTGCTATGTACACCGAGTTATGTTTACAAACTGTTCTAGGCAAGGAGCTCGGTGTCATTGTGTCACCATGCTGCAGGATGATGACACGATCTTTGAGATCACAGCTGACACGAGTGTTAGGAACACTGCAACAACAACGAGAGAAAACTGGAGCATTAGACAAAACCAGTGTTTAACTGCAACAGAACCAAGCAAGTGTATTGTCATTGTTCTGTTAATATTTTTTCAAAAATATCAATAAAATATTTGGGCTTTTGCATTACAAAGAGGCACAATATAAACATTTCATCAGTGGCTGAAATGAAGATTGAAGAACATGTCGCATTCTGTCTGTGAAAACAAATAGTCTTCCATTCCAGGTCTGTTCATCTGAGCATATTGCATACAAATTTATTCTCAGCCTTTAAAATAAATAAATTTTATACAGCTGATATTCAACTACAATTTGTTTATACACATATAAATATATATATATAATCTGTAAACCAACCTAAAATATACATATCCAATAATCAAATGGTAAAAACAAAAATAAATAAAATGGGAATGGAATGGTACAGTTATGTATCAGGTTTAGTTTGTCTCAATGTTATCATGAAATTACATTATTTATTTAGTCCTGCTTTAACTGCACGTCATCCTTACCATAAAAAAAATAATTTCTTAAGTGATCACTAGAAGTAGTACTCAAAAGAGAATAATCAAAGCTAAATGTTACAGAAAAAAATGCATAAACTTCAAGTAAAGTCAAGTGTCCTTGTGTCTGTGTGGTGAGTTTTTGAGTGAATCAACTGTAATTCATTGAATACTTCCTGCATAGAGTTTTTATTTTATACTACTGGTTTGTTCAAGTGCATTTCATTCATTGAACCAAACTCCAACATCCTTCAAGTAAACTTTTTTGGAAGCTGTGGGTTTTTAAAATGTGTTTAATACATTAAGCCATTCCCCTGTACTCAAAATTCATGTTTGTGTTGTTGATAACCTGAGTGCAATAAACATGTATGAACCCAGAAATACAATTATGTGTAGCAGTGTTTCTTCACACAATGGCTAACACTTCAAAGAAAACTATTGGTAAATACAAAAAAAAATATCTCACTTCCTCGGACATTGGTGACAGTAGAAGACAAAGTATTTTGTAAATTAAAAAAAAAATCAATACAAAATATTTCCATTGAAGTTAAAGTTTACTAGAGCTTTGGATGATTGATGCAGCACAATATAAAATTACCAATTTTGTTGCCCAGAAAATAAGATCTTAAAGTTGTGTGCCTGAAGACTAAAAATTTCAGAGCTGTAAGCTACATAACCTTCAAAATAATGTGAGTGGTGAGTTCAAGGTCTCAATCATTCTTTCAGATGTGAAATCCATATAAACTTAAGGGTTTAGATAGTGTTAGGTTGGAACTAGATGCTCAATTGTAATCTAGTCATTACTCACCCCCAATGCAAGCAACACGGTGTATTAGTGGTTAGCTTTGTTGCCCCACAGTAATAATGTCCTGGGTGTGAACCCTGGTTTGGGTCTGGACTCTTTTTGTGTGGAGTTCGCCTGATTTCATGTTTTCACAGATTTACTCTGGTTTACTCTCACGGTCCAAAAATTAACATGTTAGGCTGCTTTAAGGACCAGGCCTCTCTTGAAAAAGAGATCTGTGATCTCAAAGGAATTTAGTTAAATAAACAAGAAATATGTGACCACATGTAACTACAGGTGAAATCATACCAGGAGAAACCTAAAGTGAAAATTTTGAGGAGTAAAATAAGGATGTTTCAATCAGCCACAGGAAGTAAATTTTACAATTTTTCAAAACCCATTGAAAAATGTAAATTTTCAGTTTTGTTCTGTACACAGTCATTAGCTTAAAAGCAAAATAAAAATAAATAAATAAATGCAATCCAGGAAGATGTATGCTTTACTGTACAAAATGTAAAAATCTTATTGCAATTTTTTTGTTTGCAAGTTTAAGCAAATGTATAAAACCTGATAGAAAGTTTGACCTTCTGCAACAAGAACCATTTTAATTTTGTTGTGGATTGGGATCATCTTCTGTAACTTTCCTTTTTCTGGCTTCATTGTTTTAGTTTTCAATTAAAAAAAGTATGTACAGATATAATTTTGTTAATAAAACCAATAATGGTAACATGTTAGCCCACTGAGTATATCCTGATTTAGACAAATACTATAAACATCTAAAAAGTACACAGATGTCTGAGCTACAACTGGTATGAAAGGCATCAGAGCACCTAGATATTAAATGCACTAGATTATGATAAATTTGACAAGAATAGTTAAACAGCTCAAGGGTTAAAGTTCAAACTTACTCACACAGCCAGACAGCTGGATTTCTTCCAGAATAGACTAAATACTGAACTGTCTGAGTGCAGCAGTTTTGGTTGGAAGTAATGATTTATGTCAGTTTCCAGTTTTCTTTTAGTAATATGAATGAACCTGTTCCTAGAGGCATCTTGTCAGCACAGCCATTGTAGCTTCATGTCATGTTTCCATGATGGGTTAAATGAAGCTGAATCCTGTTTAATGCTTTTACTTGATGGCACAAAACAAATATATTGAATTATGTCTGCTCATTTACTACTATTATCTCCCTTTTCAGCTCCTAACTGAACAGAGATTGATGGTTTTGTCTTCTTTTGACACACAGCCAAAGGTCTGCATGGGGCATTATGTTTAGACTCAACATAAATGAAACTGTCTGCTGCTCAGTGGGCTGTACACCTACCCCTAAACTCAGCACATGTGCAATTTTAACCTTTCTGGTAGTGTTTAGGCAAACTCACCTTTCTGGTACTGCAGCCAGAGCTGCTGCTGAGCCTTCTTGCTGGGGAAGTAGATGATGCAGCTGAGCTCGGAGCCATACAGAGCCTCAGACACATAATGGCTGCCGTATTCCTGGAGAAAAGCCAGGAGCTCCTCACGGGTGCTCCCTCCTGACAGTGTTTTCAGCACCTTAGAGAAGTCTATCAAGTCAACAATGGGATGAAAAAAAAAACTAAATATATGTCTGGAAGGATGTGGAGGACAAACATTGAACCGACGTCTCATTTAACATGTCTTAAATAGTACAGGTGTCAAAATCTATGAATTCAGTTGCTGTAGTTATATAAAAATATCACATTTATTTAGGTCTTGATCAATGTAGAGCTTCAAATAAATGATCAATAAAAACTATTACTTTTCATATTCATTATACCTGTGGATAAGGTGATAGAGCTGAGTTTAACTTTGTACAGATTGCTGCGAACTCTCCACTGTTGGACCATGGGATAGCCTACAGCTTCACTGAACTGGGCATCACCTAACAAAGGCAGGATAAAGTAAAAGCAACAGGTACAAATCTCAGACAATAACAAGTACATCTACTTCGAACAGTGTACAAGGTCTGAGTAGCGCAGAAGTACAAATTCGTAATAAATAAGAAAGGTAAATAAAATCCATCATTTCATTTTCGTCATTACAGTTTATTGCGCAGCCATTATTGCCTTGGCATCATTTATCATCACAGCCCGTATCCCAGCTGCTCCCAGATCAATGGTGATATATAGCACTGCTTGAACTCCAATTGGATTGCTGACATTAGAAGAGCGAGCAATCTTGGCTCTCTGTGCAATTCAATTACCGAACTTTGACACCGGTTTAGAACGAGAGCCGCAAAAGTGAAGAGCAAGGGAAAACAAATAAATAATTTGCTTACAGGAACCTTGATCTTTTACACCTGAAACATTCATGCAAAGGGGAGTAGGGGTGTTGGGGTGGGATTTTATTTCAGTGAACGTTTGTGTGTGGTTGAAAGGAGACGCCTGGGGAAAAAAAAATCTCAAAGGTCAATGTGGAGCAAATGGCAATTTAGCTAATGGAGAGATAAAGGAGCAGAGGTGAAAGTAACAATTTTGAAACATGTCTGATTGAGTTTGTTGTCAATAGGATCTAGTGAAACAGTTAAAAACAAAAGTATAACTTGATAAAAAGATGATGAAGTCTGGTAATATTTCTGCTAGTGAGAAACTTTACTTTTTTTTCCTTCATGGCTTCACAATCTTAAAAACAAAATGCAAGATAAACATTTATAAAACCATTTTGGGTCAATATGAATAGGACCTTCGCTGCTGCCCTTCACACCAGTGGGCATGGTGTAATTCCTGAATAACACATAAATACAACTGAAAATGTTAAAATAAATTAATAAATTCCAATTTTAACAAAACAATGTCATGTTTACTTTCTTCTATGGCAGAAATGTTGATGCCAAACTATGGAAGAGGATTTTTTAATTAAAATTAATATATATATATATATATATATATATATATATTACACTATGGTGATACTTATCTGAATAAGGTTACATTAACACAAATGTCATATTTACTTATGCGCCCAAGTTCATCAAGCCATCATCTTTGACTGAATAATAGAAATCCATCAGTTTATGGGCAATAAAGTCAAATAAATTTACAGTCATTTAAAAGAACTCATAACAGGGAAAGAAACATGTCCAACAGTTTCTTAAATGTTCTGACCTGATAGGAGCTGCAGGTTGGGTAACGGTTCTGACAAGATCCCTCGACACTGTTCCTCCACTGGTAAAGGGATGACCATGAGACCGTCAGCTAGCTGAGGAAAGTCCTTAATGAAGTTGTTATCCCTAAGGTAGAAAAGAAAAAAATATATATATATTTAACTAAGACAGAAACGACCTTTACTTTTAAATAAATATGAATGTTACATTTTACAGTCAGTAGAGCAGCCACATATTCTGAACTCCATGGAAACAACAGCCATTGACATTTGCAGTTCAGACATGGTTCAATTTCTGGTCTCCAGTATCACTGAAAAAATGGGATTTGGAGATTTCTTTTTTGAAACGAGATATTTTTGTTATTTTGTCATTGAGTTAATAAAGAAATGTGTAAAATACAGAAAATATTTAATTTCTTGTTATGTGTTTAATTTATAAATGATATAATTAGAGAGTTCATTATCAGGCCCCAAAATAGCACATAATAGAAATCTATCATTTGTAATTTTGGCTGTGGAGGTTTCAGTTTCAGCTTCCCTACACAATCCAAAAATATACACGTTCAGTTGATTGATGGTTCTAATTTGACCCTATTAATAGGTGTGAGGGATTGTCCCGGGTGTGTCAGAGTTAGCTGTGCTCGACGTGCACTCGTCTTTCACCCAGCAGCAAACTATTGGGCTGCATTCTGAGAGCAGGCGATGAGTTGTAACCTATTTCTGCTAATCCACTTTCATAAGACCAGGTCTTACAGTTTAGTTCTCGTGCCATAGAAAGTCAAGAGGGTGGGATGGGAGTAGTTTCACTATTCATGGCATCAATCTTTTATCCGGTTTTCACAAAGCTTGCTAGAAGCAATCACAGCCCTTTGGTTAGAACCAAGGCTGCAAGGGCAGAGGATGAGAGGAACGAGTGAGAGGAAAGGTGCTGTAAAAAGATTACCGTGGCTTATGCTCACAGAAAACATATTGATTACTAAACTGAATTGGCCCGATTCAGGTTGTGGCTCAAAGAACCTTTAAAGGTGCATGGACCAAAATGATTTGTAGCTTTATGGATTTTTAAGCCTCTATGTGGCCTGTCCTTGACACTCTAAGATGAGTTCCTCTTCTTTAGCCCATTTGCTTTCCTTATTCAAATAACAAGGTTGGAGTCAACAGAATCTGTTTCTCAACAGTTTCCTTGGGAGTTGATATAGAAATAAAATGGAATCAATTTTGACAGCAAAGCAAATGTAAACACTTAATGCTTAGATTGAAATGGTAAAATACTATTTTTTCTCTTTGGTAAATCAAAAAACAAACAAATAAATAAATCCTACCAAGCTAAGCATGTTAATTTTGGCATTTTTATAGCTACTGATGTGAGCTACTATGCGGGTTCCAATTTTTGTGACAGCTCATTAGCTACATAAAACATTTATTTTATGCAACTATGAACCAAACAAATTAGTCAGAAGCATATCTTATTTATTTTTAATGAAACCAAAGTGCCAACGTATTTCACATCTTTTGAAGAGACACAATTTACTTGAGTTTATGGACACCAAAAGTCCCATTTCAAGTCATTATTACAAAAATCACAACAAACTTTAAAAGTCCTATGTTCTTATGTGAGTTTGCTCACTGTGGTGACCCCTGCAGAGGGGAGCATTGTGTAAATGCAAAATGCAAAATATTAATGATGCAGCTCATTTTCATTTGGAGAACAATGCAAGAGAAAAGAGTATAACATTTATCAGGAAGTTTTAAGGGTATTCCAAAACAATATAACCAAACACGTGCTTTTCCCTCGAGACAACAGCACATAGTATACAAGCAGCACAACCTTGAACTATTCAGAAAAGGAACTAGCATTGCACATAAAAAAAAGTTTTCGTAAAAGAGAGTATGTGGAAATTTGACAAGGTGGAAACTAGTGAAAAGTTGTTGAAATTTTGTTATTTTTTATCAGGAATTTTCTTATTTTCTGTAAAAAAATGTAGAAGGTTTTGTGTATAAGGTCGTATTCACACCTGATAGTCCAGTAGACTCGGTTTGATTGGGGATCAAAATTGCAAGATTTGTTTACACTTTCAGTTGGTGCGGTTCACATTCACACTGCATTTTGTCAAATGATCTAAACCCTGTGAACAATCTGTTCCCCCCCTCTCCTTTGGTGGCACTGCACCAAGAACCAATGAAGGAATCAACATGAAAACCTCAAAAGAAACAGAGTGCAACTTCCTTCTTCACAAAATGTAAGCAAACATGGAGTGATGTCATATTTTAGTTGTAGGATTAATTTTTTTGTTTTTGGCAAATGTGCGTAACAAATAGTCGAAGCAGCGTTCACCAAGAAGGAGCGCATCCAACTTCCCAGTAGTGATGTCCACCGTATACAGACGCCCAGTAAGGTATTTACAAGATATACGTGACTATTAATGTTATTACTCAGAATGACCTGCATTATAGTCCACTTCCTGCTTTTTAAGAGGTCTCCAGTCTGCTTGGCGTTCACACGTGCAATCGAACCGCACTAGAGTTCGCTTCATCCGAACCGTGACCTATGTTTTAGGCAGATCAGAGTTCGCTTTTTTTAGTCCTCATCAGAGTTTGATTATGCGTTCACACCTCCTCAAACAAACCAGACTTTCTAGGCAAACGAAATGCGGACTAAACAGGGCTGGTGTGAATACATGCAAAAACAAGACCCACAAACCCTTTTAGTCTGGTCTGGACTGAGCTCAGGATTGTTTCTTGTTTAAAGAATAAACTGTTCTGCATCAAACTTTGCTCTGGTCTTTTGATTATATTGTCATGTCAGACATGTAACTATGGTACAAAAATAAATACAAGAGATTCTCGCTGCTGTTAGGGTTTACATGGAAAGCACCATAAAGGGCAGTAGAAGTCTTTTTTCCTAATGAGATCACAAACGAAGCACAGCTTGTAAGTTAATGTGTTTACATCTTCTTTCTTAATTAAATATTTAAACACATTCCTTGGTATTCAATGACAACAGCATCTGCTGTCAGGATTACAAAATAATACAGATAGACCATTGTTTACATCCGTCGTACTACACACAGGGAAGCACAGAAATAATAAATTGCATCAACAGAATCTTAGTCTCATTAAGGTTTGCAGTGAGCAGTGATAAATCTCTGCACAATTCCAGGTCCAAACAACTACTACTGACATTAAGGGAATGTGGCTTTAAATAATTAATATAATTAACTACACCTGAGTATTTCATGTAGTCACATAAAATAAAACATGCCCAAACTTAAGGCATGTTATAAAGTTTTCTCCTGTTTCACAGAAAGTGTTTTTTTCTGATGTGCTACTGTACGGTTTTGTAAATAAATCCACATTTTTGGTTTCATTAGTACTTTTTGCTTCGTTCATTCTTCATATTTTACTTCTCTTGTAATTACTGCAATCTGTGCTAGCATTCTCACAGTGTTTTTTTTTTTGTGAAAGTAAAGGTGTGGGAGGCTGGGAAACACAAAGTCCATACATAAAGTAATTTTATCTGAAAATAAACAAGCTTGGCTCACACAGAAAGAAATAATAAGCTCCAGCTCATAGCTGAAGCTTATGCATATAACTGTTCATTTATCGCTTGACCAATTAACAGACCGATAGCAGCCTAGGTTTTTCAAAAGTCTTAAAGAAAATGGAACTTAATCAAAACATTTCAGTCAACTGCGAACAAACGCAGCAGCAGAATTTAAGTTTGTCTACTTTAAATTAAAAAACTATTTTCCTGGTTCTATCTGCACTCTGCCAAGTTGGCCAAATCATTAACTTTACAAACTAGCTTACTTCAAAAGCAGGCTTACCAGTGTTAACAACCCTCCATACATCAGAACATATATGTTTGTGGATTTGTTGAGGAACAAATATTACAAAAAGGAAAAAAAAAAATAAATAAAACTATGGTATTTACTTATGTTTCATTTAGTACCCATGAGTGTTCGTTAAAGGCAGTGGACCAGAAGCTTCCTTCTGGCAGCGCTGGTCTCCCAACCTTTGAGTTTAACTTTAGAAAACCTTTCTTATTTGAATGAAAACCTACAAAATACAAACTTTTTTCACAATAAACATAAAATCTCATTTGATTGATTTTTGTGAACTATAAAATAAAACACGAAAAGCCATTTGAAATAAATTATTCCAGTAGTTTTCCAGCAATGCTGTACACGCTCAATGTAAACATTTACTTGGAAATATAAGTTCTAATCTGCTGTGAAATTACAGGAGAAGACAACAAATTTTAGTCTAAAATATTTAAAAAGCAACATTTCATAGAGCCTGCACAAATTTCTGTAATTGGTTATATTTTTCAAAAAACGGGTGAAATACACATCTTCAAGTCTATTTAGATTTAGATTTTTTAACAACCTTTCTGCATACTTTATTCAACAAACCAGAGCATACTGTAAATATATCTACATTTTTGGACTCCTTGGTCTCAAAGAGCCCTTCCATTTACTTAACCATTGGTGATCTATTTTCAGTCACATCAGCTGGTCCCATAGCTAAACCAACAGTTGGTTCACAAATATGGCTTTTTTTTATTTAGAGACACCTTAATCCTCAAAATTCACATCTTAGTCCTAAACTTAACCCCAGACCCACCAACAGCAGTTCCCCTTATGGGGACTGGACTCAGATCCTAAGTACCAGTCAGGTCCTCATAAGTAACATTAGGTTTCCACAAGTAGGTGTGTATGCCAAAAAAAACTGTCCCACAATGTAGGGATTTTCTTCACTAATAACTTTATATTTCATTAGTTTGAAGATATTTTGAGTTGAAAATAATTCACACTCCATAATTATGTTGACAATAGGCTATTCTGTTTGAATTGGGATTATATTTTTAAATGTAATAATGTAGACTAACAATGCAAATTGTTTAAATTAAAATAAATTGGCTATTAATGCTGTTGTATAACAATACAATATTAATATGAGGATCTCAAACTACAGACCAACTTAAATTATGCATTAATTGAAGTTTAATTTTTCTTTGTATATAATGAGCTTAATAGATTGGTATTTTTTTATTCAAACTTTATTTTGTTTAGATTTATTCAGCTCATTAGCTACGCTATTTTCTCCAAAGGGCCAGACATTCTTGGATACATTTTAAAATGCTTTCTTCAGAACCACATCTGACACTTGTGATGGTACGGACTGTGGCTCTTCTGAATAAATGAAAATTGAATTACACACTTGAATTAAAAATATTTGACCAATGGTCATTTCATCCCTCGGCTTCAGCAGGTCCTTTAATTCCACAGCTGACGCTGCTAAAAATTACTTTTTTGAATTTTCTTTTCCGAATCTCTGAGAGCAGGACCTCAATCTCCATGAAGTTCTTTTTTCACTGTAATTTTCATGAACGAACACTTCCTGGTATGTGGGGCAGGAAGCGCAGCCTTATATGGTGTTTTTGGGGTGGTAATTATGCTAATCTCCTCTCCTCGTGCACGGGCACCTGAAAACGCATTCATCATGTTTACGCTGCTCATTTACACACTTTTCCTGCAGATAAAAGTGTTTGTTGAATCTGCATGGCATGTTCGTACGAACCCTTCGTACAAACAAAAGTAAATTTAGAATAGAAATATGAAAATGTTCTGGCGTGAGGCCCATTGATTCTAACATGGGTCAAAAAAGACCCACTTACGGAAGAGTGTAGGGTCCAGTCACTCAAGCATCTAAGGGTTAGGACTAAATCTTGACTTAATTTTTTTTCAAGTTCTATCTTTTACATAGCATTACAAGCACTCCTACGATTGTATTATTTATGTATTTGACATCCAGGCGTGGATTTCCGTCTGCAGACAAACAGCAACAATTGTTTGATGTGTGCTCTTTGGACCCAGCAGTAAACCTTTCTGGTTTGTTCTTTTCAGCCCAAAATACACTGAATCCTCCATTTTGTAAGAAAAAAAAAAAATTATAGAAAAACATTTGTGTGTCAACTGTGATCATATGCTGGTGCAGCAGATGTTTTTTGCACCTTTGTCATTGTGAATCTGATTCAATTCAAAGCTGTTTGTGTACTTCTGGTTTTGGTTATCAGTGTGTGTTAATAAGTGATAGATGTAGTTTTAGTCTCATCATTTGTCGTAGATGGATCTTTAAAAATGAGTGGCCATGCTGACATTTTGTTCTCACAACGCCATAAAGTGAGTTCAGACTCAACTTGGCATCAAAATTGTTTTTATGTTTTTTGCCACTGCCATAAGAAAAAGGGCGATAATAGTGAGATAAAGCAGAGTGTGAATTTTACCAAATGCTTGTTTGGCCCTATTTAGAAGTTGCCTTTGCGTTTTGGTGTAAACACAAACAAACACACCTTAATTCCCAGAGGAAAAGATGACTACCTAGAAACCTTGGTGCCAAAGTTACAAAATCTTCCAGCTGCTAACTGAGCACGTAAACAATTTTAGGTCAAAGATGACTCGATCAAATTCAGTAAAGCACATTTACAGAGTATCCTAATTTTGAAGGCTTAAAATAAAATTGGATTATTATTACAGTATATCAAATTTGATATAATCTAATAATATATCACCATCTAAGGTGGCAAGTAAAAAACAAAACAAACAAAAAAAACCCACAAAAGGTATAAAAAAGTCTCATTTTGACAGTATTAGCAATTAGCTGAACATAAGTTCATAGACCTACATTTTTACAGCATAAATAACAGACACAGATCAAACTATGAATACAGTAGAAATGAGTAAGCAGTTAAGAGCCTGTTTAAGTTTTACCAGTGGCACATCATTTAGTAACTAGTAAACTATATTTAACATTTTAGTGGTAATGTGCAATTATAAACCTGACCACTAGAGGCTGCTCTGTCTCTGTGTCAAAGAAAAGGGCCTCTAACCTTAGTATGTGTGTGCTTTGTTCCTGCACTTAATGAATGAACTCAGTGAGACTTTTCTTTGACAAGTGGGAGCTAACTAAAAATAAATAAATAAAGGGGTGGGGGGATGCTAGTCCCCTCAGCAATTATGTGAAAGTCAATAAACAGCTGCACACATTATGATTAAATTAGACAATTACAGCACCAACAAAAGCATAAGTGAAGTAGTGTTTCTGTGTGCTTGTCGAAAAAAAATCCAAAACAAGATCTTAGGGAGTCAGGTGAACTCAGAGGTGATTTGAAGGCAATATTCAGAAATTCTCTACAGTAAATAATTGCAGAGCTGACTGAAGTGCAACCTACCGGGAGAACTGAGGAGAACAAAAAGTCCAACCCAACAAGGAGCTGAAGAGTCGAGACAAGACTGAGCAATGGTCTACCAGAGAGGAAAGGATCATGATGTGAGAGCTGAGTGTAACTTCATCAGTGATCTCTCACACAAAGTAATCAATGAATTGTATACTCTAAGTTAGCTTGTAGAAAAACAACTAACAGCAGTGCTCTGACCTCTGCGTGAGCAGCCACTGGGTGCCAGTGCAGTGTGCACAGTAGGAGAACTTACTGAAACTCAGGGCAAAAATTGTTGCAGCATACTGGGTAGGCTGAAAAGGTGTCACAGTGGATGAAAGAAGATTGGGTGGGAGGAAGGAAATACATTTACCTGATGTCACCGAGACAAAAAAAACTCTTCTGTTTGACAAAAGAAATAGTTTTTCTAAGTAAAGATGCTTTAAAGGAATAGTCTGCAATTGGCCGTATGTCACAACAGTTTTGGCATTTAATAAAATGACAGCATACAAATGTTACAACAAAAAAAAGTATTATTTTACCCAATTTTATGTGCCGGCAACCAAAATTATGTTGTCAGGAGAAGCATAAACTAAAATGGCAGAATAGAAAAAAAACTGTTTACTTAAGTTTCCTTTTTATTCTTTGCCATTCAGTGTAACACAAGGAGCAACCAGCAGACTAAAAATGCTTTAGTTATATATAACTAATGTCCTTTTCTAGAGCAGTAATTCCAATACTTTTCAACTTTTGACCAACAAAACATTGGCAGGGGCTTGACCCCAACTATTGATGGCTGATAAATGCAAACTTTGCTTTTCCCTTTTATTAAACACAACCATAATAACTCATACATTCTTAACAGTCATGATATGATGCAGGATTTACAACTACTGTTTATAATTTGTGTGACAATTAGTGTGAGAATACAACATTAGCAATAATTCATACATTTATCTTGATTTCTGGAGGTTACCTGAGGACCCTCACTTATGAAATGTAATGTTTCACAACTTTCACAGTTTATCTCATCTGTTTCTGAATTGAAATTCAAAGAGAGAAAACTTATATTTGTTTCAAAATTTAACCTTGAGAAACAGATTAGTTCTGTATTAAAATTATCTTTATTTTTAAATTACAGCTTTTATTTAAAGTAAAATTGCTTTTATCATTTAATGACTTTAAAAAAAGTGATTCTTGCTTTTATTACATTCCAACTGGATCACTGTAACCCCCAATTTACACTGCATGCAATTCCTCTCCGGTCTGCTGCACTGCGCAGTTCACCATCATTCGTTTCCACCCCAATTCATACTGCGTCCACTCCGCTCTGGTGCAAAGCACGGGGCTACTCTGAGAAGCATGCACATAAAAAGCCAGTGATTTATGTGGAAATCAGACCAAAACAATTAATTCTGTGGAAGACAGACTTTACGGATGCAGTGTAAATGCTCTCATTTATTAAAATAGTTCTGTGTGTGTTGGTGTTAGTCAGGCTGGCATCTCATGACTGCATTTAGTCTAGAATGATGTAGATTTTTTTTTACTTGAACAGAAATGCCTGGACATGTCCTCCTGGTGAGGACTTCCCTTCATTGGCTCCCTGTTCATTTTAGAATTGATTTTCAAGTTGTACTGATGACCTAAAAGGCCCTGAATGAACAGGCTCCTTTATACCTATCTGACCTTCAGCAGCCTTATGTGCCCTCCAGATCCCTTAGATCTAATGAACAGTTGCTTTTTGTTGTCCTGAGGTCCAGGCTAGTCCACAGAGGGCTTTGGGCCTTTTCAGTTGTAGATCTTAAAGTGTGGAGCCAGCTGCTTCTACACAAGCTATAGTTCTAGGTGTTTTTAGGTCTTTTTACTACACAGCCTTTTGGTGACAATATTTTTTTAATGTGCTATCCAAATAAATTTAATTGATTTGTTGATTAATTAATTGAAAGACAGACTGATTGAAAAATAAGAATTTATCATTTTAAATAACTCACATGAAATACATAATATCTAAATCAAATAAATATATTTTGGAAAGTATTAGATAAATCAGGCCAGGTGTACCTAAAAGTGATCAACCTTTTTCCCCACAATGGTAGTAGCTGGAGTAAAATGAAATCTACTTCAAATAAAAAAAAAAACATAAAATACCCCAAAAAATAAGCTTAGTGAAAATGGATGCTCAAAAATGACATTTTGTTTTGCTTGTTCTAAAGAGGATGACATTTAAGAAAATAGTGTGATGGGGGGAAGCAGTGGTCAACTGTAAATGTGTAATAATCCCACACACTTACATCGATTTTAATAATCCAAGACAGTCACATTTCCTGTTGTAAACATACATGTTTGATGTTGGTTGACATTTTAAATTAACAGTGGAAATTATTATTTCCTTGTTCAATGATTATTCATCAAATAAATTTGTCTTGTAATTGTGTGTGTTCATTGTGTGTACTCAAAGGCACATACACTCCTGATCGAAATTTTAAGACTGGTTGAAAAATGGCAAAAAGTCTCATTTTGCACTGTTGGATCAAGGTTCTAAGTAGAGCTTTGAAATGCAAAAAGAAGAAATGGGAGTGGGACAAAAAGCATCTGAGTAGGCATTTTATTGCAAACAAGTATTAAACTGAAATAGGCTGTTCATTAGCTGATCAAAAGTTTAGGACCACATGTTTTCAAGCCCAGATCTTAGCAAAAATGTGGTTTTAGTGTTGTTTTCTGTCAGGTATCCACTGTCATGACCTCCTGATGGCAAAGGCAAAAAAAAAACTTTCTCTCTTTGTACACAGTCGGATTGTTGAGCTGCAATAAGCAAGGCCTCTTGCAGCGTGCCATTGCTGCTGAGGTTGGACACAGTAGAACATTCATTTTAAACTTCTTGAAATATCCTGAGTGTTTTAGAATAAAAAAGTCAAGTGGTAGACCAAAAATATACACCAGTTCCAGACAATGAATGCCCTCCATGAAGCCATATTCACTACTTGGAGCAACATTCCCTGTAGCCTCCTGGAAACACTAAACATGCCAAAATTATTTTTTGAGGTGATTAACAAGAATGGTGAAGTTACTCATTACTGAGTCATTTTGTTCAAATTTTATTGCTATTGTAGGAGGTTTTGGGAATTTTAAATTCTGTGGTCCTAAACATTTGAACAGTCTGTTTCAGTTTAATACTTGTTTGCAATAAAATGCTACTCAGATGTTTTTTTTTTTTTTGTTCCACTTCCATTTCTTCTTTTTGAATTCTGAATCCCTATTTCGAACCTTCTTCGGATCCAACAGTGCAAAATGTGAATTATTGTTATTATTGGTCTTAAAATTTTAATCAACAGTGTATCTTATTGTGGAAAGTTTTGCCAGTATTATTCACAAGTTTCACAAATCCTAAAATTTTAACTTAATTTGTACTTTGTTACCTCATCAATTTAGTCAAAACTAAACTGCATTTGTTCAAGCTGTCAGTTCAAAATGCTATCAACAACAGGTAAGATATTGATTATTCATTACCTCAATAGAGCTGAATTATTGCTTCACCGGCTTAATGCATCAAACAAATATATACTAATGCATCATTATTGTGTGATCTGACTAAATAAATCAATCCAACTGGTTTCTTCTTGTTTTTTTTTTACTACTGCTTTGAAATTTTTGCCATGGCTGCCCATGAGAACCATGTGTTGAACTGCACAATCAAACATTTATGAGAGCTGGCTGCGCAGCTCATTCAATTGCATTTAAAATGCTCAACAGCTGTAATATCGCTCATTTGAATAAATGGTGGGTGCAAGCGGGGCCAATCAGGACCTTCATAAGAGAGATAAAGCACCCAGTGTGTCACCCAGGGCACAGGGCTGGAGGAGAAAACAAAAAGTTATTAAAGGGCAGCATCCATGAAAAGGGCTAATTTGCCGTGTAATAAAAAACAATCATCAGATATGTTTACCTTGAGATTGTGTTATAATCTTTTATTACAGCCGAAGCCATTGCTCAGCTGACAAATGATTCTGCCGAGAGGATCCGGTGAGTTGTCATGGCCGGTATTGATTAGGTTTGAGGGTTGGCGCTGTGAATGGAACGGCCTCTAATGGAGCTGTGGAGTTTAGTTTGAGTGACTGCGTGCATGAGTTACTAGGTAATTACATATATTCGAGAGACATTGTGAGTAGGTTGACGGGGAAAATTGTTACCAGTGTTTCTGTGGCAAAGTATTACATTATTCAGTGTTTGTGTCAGCCTCCCTCCTTTTAACTGTCTCCTTCTCACGCGTATAAGCAATCTACCTCACTTTCATCCCCCTGAGTCATGTATACAATTCAAATACAATGTGAGTGTGCTTGTACATTTTTTTTCTGTGCCGTAATATCTGTGTTGGCTGGTTCTGGTGGCCAGAAGCTTTACCAGCATAACCAAGCAGATGGGCCAAGTTGGCCTTCTTGTTGTGGAGCTGATTAAAGTCGTTGCCGTTCTACTTTTTTTTTAACCACTTTATCTGCTCTCTGTCATTTTTTTGGCATCTTTTCACATCAGTAAATTCCAGTTTCTCTCCAGTAGTCTTTCTCATGATTAAAATGATAATAAGGTAGCTGAACTAAAGGTAAAGATGTAAAACTACAGATTCTCAAGTCATCGTTCTAAAAGCAGATTGGAGAATAATGCCAGAAAAAATATCTTTAGTTATTTAGTACTATAAGGAGCAGAATAACTCAACTGAACCATTCTTTTTCTGTGAAAACAGAACAGGCAAAGCAGATCGAAAATCCTCTTGTTTTGTGTTTTTAAAAAAGGATAAGCCCTTGAAATTTTAAGCCTATTTACTAAGATGCTCATACAGGAAGGGCTTTTTGCTCAGTGAAACAACCATAACGAATCAAAGTATATATAAAACTTAAATTGAAGGCCTTTTGCTGTACATGATTTTAATTTCACAGCTTACTTATAAAAGTGAGTGCATCTATCTCTGTACATCTCTGTATCTCTGTACACATTTTTTATCAAGGCCTGCTCCATTTTCTATTATCTTGATACATAAAAAGACATACAGAAAGCTTTTTTTAAAGTCTCATCACATTTCTTTCCCCACCTCCGTCACTCTTATCATCCTGCATTTGATCATTAATAATGGGCCAAAATTGAATGCTCCTTGTATTCTTTTATTTTCCATTGTTATATCAAGGTAATGTGACTTACATGGAGCAGGATTAAATAGTATTATGTTTGAATGTAACATGGTGAACTGAAGCAGAACTTTTTTTTTCTTTTTTGCTAATATTCATCTAAAAAGACGGGCTCTCAAAATCACATCACAGAAGCCGTGTTTCCATCCAATTTAATTCGAATTTAGAGCGAATTTTTAAAATTTCGCAAAAAGGAAATGAATAATAA
>JARVJO010000140.1:11345132-11360146 GCA_031762555.1 Cynodonichthys magdalenae | reverse complement strand
TGTGTATGTATTTGGGAGGTTAACATGGGTAACTAACTGCATTTGTCTAGTTTCATGTCCGTAATAATGCCACTATTAAAATTGATCAATCCATCCATCTTCTGTACACATTTCAGGATTGAAGGGCTAACGCTTATTTCCTTCAGTCAATAACCAATATGCACCACATCAACAAAGATATCTGCTCTAAAACATGACACACTCAGGTGTATCTCTGATCCAAACACACCATATGACAAGTGGATAAGATCTGCTCAGTAGTCTGGAAAAGCTTGCATGATATACCAAAGAAAACAGTTGTGGGATAAAAAGTAATTATTCTTTTCAAAAACATGATATTGAACCAAAAAATATGGCTGAAGTAGTATAATTTGGGATGGCAAACATTTTACAAAGCAACCTATGTCACAAAGAAACATGAAAAAGCAAACTGAAATATCTGATAAATATTATATATTGACCCCACTATGCCAACACAAAGACAAAAGTACAATAAAATCAATATATAAACAAGGAAATATATGAATGTAGTACTTCTTAGGAAAGAACAAGAATATGAAAGAACATGTAAGTTTGATATTTCTCCATTCTGGTTTTATAATGTTACAATGACCCTTAAGCCCTTTATAAGACCAACAAACTATCTTAAAATGCACAAACCAAATGTTTGTCAGTTTGAAAAATCCTTTTTACTTGTGCAGCACAGTGGCAAGGATTTGGAACACAGGTACCCAAACCTCTGAATGCCACTCTGACGTAGGGGTCTGATCTCAGCTGATTGCTCAAGTGTATTCAGCAGACTCACTATCAGCTCAGATCATGTGCTGATTGCTAAAATGAAAAAAAAAAAGTGTTTTTTTTCTGTGAGGTAGAATGCGTTAGAAATGTGTGATGAAAGGGAAAGACGATGCAGCTGTTCAGTAAGTGCTGGTGCATTTGATTGCCGGTGTTTGCTTTTTTTCTCTCTAGTGGACTCTGTTTTAGGGCCATTTTGAATCAGGATATTTTATTAGTGACACTAGTCTGGATCAGGTCCAAACACCACAATGCATATTTTCAATGTGCCTCCTTGGGGTGGCAGCCAAATTCTACATGCTTGTTCAATACAAGCCTCAAATTGCCTTGTGCTGCTTGGTCCAAAGGCATATCCAAACACAAGCCTCTGTAACTTACCTATTTTTCCCCTCCTCAGTGAGAATAAAACCAGATTTCTTTTTTTACCTTCATCCTAAATTTACATGCCTATACAGTCCATGCCATAATGAACATGTGTGAACATATATTTGAGAGGTATGGTGATTTATTTGACAGCAGCAAAAATGCACAGCTCAAAACTGATGGACAACCTGTCACTTTGTCCCCACACGCTTCACACACTTCTCTCCAACTACCGGTTGCTGCATCTCCCCAGTTGCAGCAAGGTGTTATTACTGTACATGCAAGAACACAAAGACTAAACTGAACAGACCTCTCTAAAAGACATCGAATAAAAACAAATTTCTTCTTTTAATTTGACAGTTGCTCATAGAAAGTTTGCATTTGATATACATGGTATCACATCTTTTTCTGAGCTGTAACATCCATGTTGATGCAACTTTATCACACAAATACTCGCCCAACATTCTCAGTCATTTCACAACAGCAATTTGCAAATTCTTTTTGGTAATGTCAACGGGCTGCAAAAAAGTGAGATCAATTTGCACATGCAAAACGGTCAGAAATCAAGCTGTATTTCCTTATTAAACAGTACCTGTAAAGCAGCAGCTCAATATGATTCATCTCAATTGTCTAAAATCTCCCTTTGAGCTGCTGATTCAGGGGAATAGAGTGTTGTGTGAGTGGAATTTGGCACACTGTTGAGGGGAAAGGGAGGAAAATAAAAAAAAAAGAAGGTGGAGGGCTGAGGAATAAGAGTCACATCTGCATATCAAAGAAACGAAAGGGAAAAGTGCAAAAAATGAGAATAAAAAAACAGTAAATGTGGCTATAAATATACAGAGCGTGAAGTGGAATCTTATGGGAGCAAGTGTTTCAGAAGACAAAGCTTTTGTTCTTCTGATAAATGACACAGTGGATTTGAAAAGTGGAATAAGGACTTAAGTGAGATGACATGCCGTTATACACATGTTTAATTAGCGGCACTGGGAGTCAAGCGTTATACTCATGTGTGCTTTAGCTTGTCTGGTTAGACTTAGGATGATAAATGAAAAAGTGTGACTTTGAAATTCTTAACTGAAATGAATCTGCTCAAGTTTAGAAAAAAAAGGATTTCATTGCTCAATATAATAAAAACATCTAACTTAGAATAAACATTTATTTTCCTAGTTTGATGCTGACATGAATCATGCATCAAAGAGTAATTCCTATATTTGTTCTACTTCTATCTTTTCTTTACAAAAAGACCTAAACTATGTACAACAAACCAGCATTTTACAATTTTTTTGCACGTAATTCCAGACATACTAAGCACCAAGAGAGATGTGCTGTACATCCCCGCACAGACACATCAGCCTGGGAGAGCTTTCGCCTTGCTGTCTGCCTGTAATCAGCCATGTGTGCCCTTTAACTGCCAGAGAATAAGCCAGTGCGGCTCAGAATGCATCTTACAATTAGCATGGAAATTTTTCAGGCTTCCAGGCGCAGGTGCAAACTTGGAAAGGTGTAATAAAGTGGAAGTGGCAAGGAGGGAGAGAACATGTGCTTCTCTGTAAATTACAGGAGTCTCATGGCAGACAAAGTGTACCCAACTTTACTGAAAAGATAAATAAGCCAGAGTTAAATGACCAATTTATAAAACAAGTGAAAGGATGGACGGAGTGCTGTGGCTGAGTGGCCATTTGGAGTTCAATGAAAAGAAATATTTACATTTTGATTCAATATTCTTTAATTAGATTTAGTGACTATATGTACAGCATATATTTTAGTCAATATATTTAATTGCAGTTGGATTCAGGGATTTAACAATTAATCAAGAATTGATTAATAATCAATTATAACTGCTTAAAATGTTAACCGATTTATAAAAATGAATGAATCAGTTTGATACTTGATAACTTTTGATACAAGGACAAAAATGCGGATGTTAAAAGAAAAGAAACATATTTGGGTTTAAAATGGCTACAAATCATTTTGTTGAATAGAAAAATAATAATTGTAATCACGAACATAAAATTGATAATCAAATTAAATTGGGGCTTGAATGAATCATGACATCCCTACTTAGATTTTCTAAGAAGTGTACGTAAGTGTAAGCCTCTTTCTATGAATTGGAACATCAACATTTTATCAGCTTCTGCCAAAGTTGTAATTGTTTTGCTTTCTTCATGCTTAGCATTTTGTTTGCAGCAAGATAGTTTTTTATTAGAGTCGTGGAAGACAAGAGCAAGCAGGTTGTAGAACGCCATCAATGTTATTTAACTTTGTAGAATTTAAATAAACAAAGTGCATCATGTCTTGAATCTGGAAATAGAAAGTATGTCTCTAAATGTTTCACTTTTCTTAGCAAGGTCTAATACTTGCTGAAAATAGCAGGGCACCAAAACAAAGTATGTAAGGTTTTACCTGACGTAAAAAATATAAATCTTTGTCTTGTCTAAGAGTGTTTCAGTGCTGCTTTGTGTATTTAGTGAGTTTAAACCTGGCATTTGTTTAAGCCCACTAGAGTCCTGGCTTGAGTGCAAATCTCTTTGCTTCCCTGAGTTTGATTTGACCCGGCGTACGGACCTGCAGTCTGGAGGCAAAGGACCCACTGTGCTCCCTACTGCTTAAGGGCAAATGGATCAAGTCTGTCTCTCTCCCGTGGTTAAAGTCTCTAAACCATGCCTTACTTTAATCTGTCAAACTGTGCCCTGTCAGTGTATCAGAGGCTGTTCCCAATTGGTTAAGCCTTGTGAACCATTAGAAAACATTAGGCCTTTAGTTCTTTTCCCACATTAGGCTGTAGGCATGTCAATCATTTGAAGAAAAAATATCTGAAGATGGATAATGGGGCCCGTTTGGCTTACAGCTCTTGAGGTGATCAAAGATAACAATTCCCACTACAGCTCTTTATTCCTATCAACGCTTCAAAGCATCAAACTTCTTGACATGTGGTCCTTTGGTGCACACTGATACAAAGTCAAGTCAGATAACTAAAACAATGCAAGCTTTTGCAGGCTTTTCTTTGCTCTGTTAAATGTTTCAAATCTCTTCAATGCATAAACAGCTCTTTTGTGCCAGTGTTGTACTATAACATCTGTTTGTTTGATGACAAATCAAGTTTAGATTGAAATTAGTGAAAAACACGTGCTTCATTGAAACACATCAAATTCTTAAATGGTAAACTGAAATGCAAAATTGTAATAAAGTCTGCATTGGTAGGTCAAATGGATGTTATGGTAAAAAAAACATAAGCATCACAAGAATGAAAACATAAAAAAAAATCCTTTGTAGGCTTTACGGGGGTTATTACGCAAAATTGACTTTGTTGAGGTTTTTGTCATGTTATAATGTCATTCCCTCATCAAAAACATACACTGAATGTTTTGACTCATTCATGCATGTTTGAGAAATCCTTGAATCTCTCTTTTTAAGGGTCCTTTTGTATTTCTTACTTGAGATTTCAGCTTTTTCAAAAAACTGGTGAGCATATTCCTTATATTAGTTGGATTTAAAAAGTTCATTATTTGCATCAATATTCTGTCAAAATCAATTGTGTATTTTTCTAACAAAATACTTAACACTTTTATAAATATATACATGTATTTTTTCAGCCATACAATACTTTAGTAATATAACTTAATAAACCTATATTGTTTCTTTCATACATCCTGTGAATCCTGTGCGATAGGGAGCAAATCAGAGTTAAAGAAAAAAGCTTGTGTCATGATTTTATGTTGATAAGTTGGTTTCTATGGGCTTCAGTTAAATTAGTGATGAACAAACTGATTAACTGCACTTCGCAAAAACAATATTTTTTATTTAATTTCTCCATAAAACATTCACAAAAGAAAAAAAAATCTTTTGGAAAGCTCTCTACTTAGACTTCAGTGGTAGAAGTCTTTCTGATATCTCTGTTTATCAGTTATACTGTGTTTCGAAAATAACTTTCTGGCTAAATACTTGCAGCAACTTGAAGTTGACCAGCAGGTCATTAATGGATTTCAACCTTTCTAAAATATCTTCATGGGCAACTTTATTCTTAGTCATTAACTGTGGTAATTTCCAAAAGAAAATGCAATTAAGAAAGATTCTAATTGCTTAATTGAAAATGTATGTGTATCAAAACTATTCAGATATAAGACAAAAGTGATCATTGTGCATTTTGGAATTAAATATTAAAATGTTACTCCTAGAATTATGTGAAATTACCTAAATTATAACATATTACTCCAAGGGCAGATATCATCTTAGTTTTAATAGGCCTTGTTTTTGAGCCATCTGCAACAGGTGAGATATTACTTGTTTATAGCTTTTCCATAGGTCTTTACTTCAAAAAAGCAGAACTATTTCTTTTATTTGGTTATTTATTTATTTATTTTTAGGGGGGAGGGTGCTGCTGCTGCATTTTTTTACATAAATTAATAATTCTGCACAATAGTTCTATTAGCACATTCTGATTATTAACCAAAAATAGTGACTTGTTCAGATAAATTATTTCAAATAATTATCTATTTCATGATTATTTAAGATAGAAAAAGAGACAGTCGGATGTCACTGTCAGTGACTGACAGCAGAAAACCTGAATTATATATGTCAATCTGAAGCTCTGCAGCAGACAGATCATGTTTTTATTTATTGTAAACATTTATATTTTAAGGCCACGCTCAGACACTGTGACCATACAGCAGAACAGATAAAACATAGTTGATTTATATGACCTCTGTGTAACAGAGCAACAAAACAAAAAGTGTGTAGTTGATATAAAAAAAACAGACAACCAGGGAGAGATACAGTTTGAGAATGTTTTTCTTTGTACATTGTATTCATGCATAGATAGACCCTCATTATCTTTCTGCATAATGCTTTTCATCACAGACAGCATGTGACTTATCAGAGTGAGCCAGATTTTTCAGGAGGCTTGCCAGTTTCAAGAGAATTGCCACGGGATAAGTCTGAATCCTCACTCAGCCATCACTCGCTGTCTATCACCTCCAAATACTCCAACAAGCACACATATCTGTGGAACAAACCAACAGCTTACCCTAAAAACACTTCTGAAAGCTGCTTCACCAAGGTTACCAGACTGATAACACACTTTACTCCAGATAAAATGTCTTATGAGATGCAGAAAAAAAACTGTTAAGTTGTGAAACAACAGGGCTTGAGGGGTAACTGTAATTGTTCTGATGTGTAGTTGAAAAAAATTGAAATACAATATTGCAAAATATTTCATTGCTGCTGATACTAATAGAACCCCCCCCCCAAAAAAAAACAAACAAAGACTAGGTAAGGTGTTACTGTATGTGAGTGTCGTGTGTGTGTGTGTGTGTGTGTGTGTACACTAATTACCGGAATGTCATTTGGAATATCTGTCCCAAGTGGACTTGCTGCGTTTTGTTGTTGTATCCATGCAGCATCTCACCAAACAGTGTGTCATTAAAGCGGGCATCCTGCCTGGGGCATTTTGGTCCCTCACAGTTTTCAGACTGCAGGAGGCAGGACCGCCCGTCTCCCGCCAGCTTGTATTCCTGCACGCACCTGAGGACAAGACACAAGCTGTCAATACAATGCAGGATGTGTGAACCTAAGTTCACTCGAGGTGAAAGGTCTGATTTGGCAAAACAGTTTAGAGAGATCTGAAAGAAGAGGTTTTGCTTGTAATAAAAAAAATGGTTCTATTTAAATCGACAAATACATTGTTACACATTGCCAAGATATGAAACCCACAGCTAACTAGAGTCATAAAATTTGCTGTTTTGGTCTCATTACGTCAAGTCTTGATTCCCTTAGTGAGAATTACAGTGGCTGTTTTGTTGTTAACACTTCGAGGTGGAACTCTGACATCTTCAAGTGTGATGAATCAGAAGATCCATGTATGCAGTCATGATGTTTCTGTATCAGTAACTGCAGCAATGGGTTGGGGAAATAAAGCACCGTCTATGAAGCATGAAAAAAGTAACATTAGGTTGTCAAATCAATTTCTACAAAACAAACAACCTCATGGAGACATCTCTAATTTTAAGAGTGGAAAGAGATTCATTCTAACAAAAGACAAACAAGTTTGCAGCCATGAGTTGGCATAGAATATTATCAGAATAGTAAAGAACAAAAAATATCTATTCTACTGAACAAATTATTAGAAAGTACTAAAGGACACAATAAAATAAAATATTTTTTATACGGCAAGGCTATTCTCAAGGAAGCAATATTAAAACAATAAATTCAAAGTTTATATTGAAAGTGTCATTTCAATAACTTCTAATTAAATAATGTTTTTTTATTTTTCCAAATTAAATATTATTTAATTTAAAGTATGTATCTATATATATACATATATCAAATAACTGTACAAATCCTTCGTGGCTTTATAAAATGTCTAACACTTTTATTTACATTTTGCTAAATCGCCTACCAAAAAGGATTGGGATAAAAGTTTAAAAGAGGAGTTCACCCCATAGCCAAATTGTCCTGAAGCTTTCCATTCCATACAGCACGGTGCTTTCTGGGGGTTTTATTTTGTGGGGTACTTGCCTGACTAGCAAATCCCTTCATTGAACCATCACTCATAAAATGTGTTTATAACAAGGAAGTGTTGTTCCCAGCCTGCAGGCACACTTCAATTTTTTTTTTATTTATTTTATTTATCTTTTAACAGCTGGTTATTCTCACCCACAAAACATGAGCACATTGCTGGAACCGGGGTCATCTTCGACAGGTACGAGCTGCTGGAGACACAGCTGCTCGCAGCCGCCATTGAAGCCATCCGTGCAGTCGATGCCTCTGGAGTAGTCATAGCAACCTGAGCCATCCTTCATTGGCCTCAGCCCCTCAGGACACTGCGGGAAAACGGAATTCAAGGGAAGAAGAGATGGGAGAGAGAGAGACGGTAAAGGAGGCATAGAAGGAGCGGGGAAATAATAGATTAGGAAGAGGGGAGAGAAGAGTGAGGCGCAGAGGTCAGATTGTGCATTTTAATCAGGAATAGAGGCAAAGAGAAGGCAAAGATGATGTGAGTGGAAAGACAAATGTGGAGATGTAGAGAGTAGGGTCTGAACAAAAGACACAGGTTTCAAGGAGAAAAAAAAAGAAAACTTTTTGTAAAGGCAATACAAAAATGTGAAACTTTTATTATGTCTGCAAAATGAAACAATATAAACCAACTGCTTGGAATCATCAATAATTTTGCTTAGAAAATCTCCCTGAATTGACAGAGATCCGGTCTGCTTTTTCATGCCAAGAACACAACTCCAAGTGTTATGTTCTCTGATAAAGCTGAAGCCCTGACAGGTGGAGAGTAAGAGTAGGAGGTTTTAATATTTATCAAAGAGATATTCCTTTCCTAGAATAAAAAAAAAGTTTATGCAGTAAGAAGACATTTCTGAGTGATCATTTCAAACTACTTGAGAGGGAAACAGAGAAAAACAATTAACTTTTCTCATAAGTGTGGTAAATATTCAGTGTTAGGTTATAAGGAGATGTTTTACCACAATTTAATACTTGGTTCTGTGAAATTACACTGAGACCCAAGAGGGTTTTGAGCACATTTTTTATTTAATATTTTTTGATAACAGAATATGTTAGAACCTACTGAGAAATTACTTTCCCATAACACAGGCTTCCAGATTTAAATCACATTTAAGTGAGTGTAAAGACTCAGAACAAAACACTTATGGGGAATAATAGGCCCAGTATCCTAACTTAAGATAGGCTAATTTGCAGTACAGCTATTCATTTACCAAGTGTTTTTTTTCTTAATAAATTATGCCTCCTCTGGTTTAAGGAGCTCTAAATCTGCATGCAAGGCAACAACAGATGCATTCTATAACAAACAAGCACCCAATTAAAAATGCAGTTTTGCCTACAATTAATAATTTGTAGACTTAATGGGCAACTATAATGACTTAAATTGCCTTATCCATCTAAAAAGTAAACAAGAGATTACTGCACACACAAAACAAAAGAGGATGCACGTTTATGCTGGTTCAGCTTATGTGAAATAATATAAGTAAACAAATCTACATACTTAATGTTGACAATGGTAATTATGAGCATGATGCAGTCAAGCACACATTGCAACGGTACCTTCATTTATCTTTGTTTCCATTGACAGTATTGCGTTTTGCTTCATTAGTCAAACTGCCAAAGTTAATCTCATTGGTTAACATACTAACAGGAGTTTGTTGAATTATTTATACTTTTTTTGTTTTCTTGGTAATGCATTGGTCCACCTGGGAGAGTGCAAAATATTCATAACAAGCCACATAAATAACGTTACATCCAACAAAGATTATATAATTGTGAAAACGTAGCCAATTTAAATCTTTTATCTGTTCTCCTTGAGTGAACTTATAAAGGGGGATATTTTCATGCAAGGATAAATATACATAAGCTTGAGGTTATAATGTATTTTCCTTCACAAGTTAGGAAAGTGTCAGGCTGTGGATGTATTGTATCCTATGAGTGTGATATTATATTACATACAAAACAAGAAATTCCTTACTATTACAAAAAAGATGCACAGACAGCGATCAACAGCATAAAAAGTGAAGCAGTTATAGAAAAAAAAAAGATTCATCTTTGACAGCTTTAGCTGCTAGAGCTGAATCCCAGTGGATAATTTCCCAGAAATCAGTGCTGTGTTGAACATGTGTTGACAATCAAATTCTCCTCAGAGCTGCAAGGGTTTGCTGCTTCTTCTTCTGTGCAAATATTAATATAACACATCTGTTGGTTCAGAAGGAGGACTGTGAGGGACATCGATGGAATTATTTCACAGTTTGCAGAGCGCTGTTCAACACATTCCTGACGGGCACTTTGAGTCATCTGTGATTCCTCAAGTTCTGTGTGCCTGCGTGGGACTGGTTGTAGGCGTGTAATGATATGCAGCTAATGTTGAGAGTTGGTTTTTGGTGCATTTCTGCAAAAGTAAAATGAATAACTCCAAGTATTTATCAAATTTCTGACATTTAAACCAGCTTTAAAAAAATTTTATTGATAAAATCTTACTTTGGAAACTGACCAAACCACTTTTATAGTGCAAAGCACCAATGTCCTCTCATTGATTTCACCAAATCTTTGGCTCTGTTTATTTATTCAGTTTCCAAAGCATATCTTTGGTGTATCTGTGTACATAAAAAGTAGACTGTTTGAAAACTCTGGTATTATAAAACACAGAGAGGGAATATAAGTGCCATTACTTTTCAAGTCTCTAGATGCAGAATTTTGCAGTGTAAAGAGGAGTGTGTTGTTTCTGTTTCTGAGAACTTGCTTAACTGACAGACTTGAACCCAGAGGCAGCCGCCTTTACTGGAACTGAGCCAACAGGTACAGCGTTGTTGTTGCTCAGGATTACAACTTTATAATATGAATTTTTTTTTCCCTTCCATGAGAGAGTAGGAGCTGTGCGAACTTTCTTTTTATCACTTTTACTTCCCACAGTTGTAAACCAATTTAATCCAAGCGATAAATGTATGATTCATGCAGACTGTCAAAATCTCACTGAACTGTACATTCATTATTCTATTTTTTTATTTGTTCATCAAATGTAATTACAAAAAAATAATGACAATAAATAAACATGTTTTTTAGTTTTTTTTATGTAGTCATGCAAATTAAGTGTTTTTAGGGGAAAGGGGATCTGGGACATTGGGTTTATTGTGGAATTTTGATCCTCTAGTTGAAAAAAATAAAATAAAAAAGTAAGAATGATATTAAGTTAAAATTAGGAGTCTACATAAAAAGCTACACTGGATAAAATATGTGTTGAAGTGTTATTAGCGCATTTCTTTTTGAGGTGAAGTGAAACACAACATTTCTAATGAGAATTTGATGTTAAAAGCTAAGTGAAAAGCCATCACGAGAAAATGAATGGCCTTCCCACTTTGGAGAGGTTGTGAATGCAGAATAATTTGAAGTTAAAGCTATAAGGAGATGATTATAGGTGAATTTATTTTACTTTAAATTGGGTAAGTGTTGTACTTTTGCTATGCAAATTTGAAGGGGTTACTGAATAAGTATATTCAATTCAGTCAATCTGAGGGGTATTGAGGCAACAGGGTTGTGATTTTGAACTAATAGATTCTTCAGGGATCTTAATGTGTACTTTAGCACAAAGAAGAAATATTTTTGATATGTTCATTTTAAGTACAGGGACAATTTTAAATTTAAGTTTTGCTTTAAAGATGTTTGTTTTACACTTACTGTATACAGTCAAATATAAATAGGGCACTGTCTTTTACATGAGAATTGTTAGTTTGCATGCTAAAGTTTTTGTTTATACAGTGTTTATTGATGAATGATAAAATCCTGTCACATCTTCAGGCATCAGATTGGTGGTTTAAAAGAATAAAATAAAACATTAATGCTATATTATCAAATTTAAACATAAGGAGTTTTAGGTACAAAGAAGTTAATAAACACAATTTTTGATTCCCTAAAATAACAGCTGAAAAAAATCCCAAATAAAAGCTAAACGTGCATTCCAAAGCTGAACAACAACATCCAGCATTGTAAAGAATAGCTGTGCTGTCTCAGATCCATTAACATGATCTCAAGGATGTAATGGTAACCTCCTTGAGATTGGAGCCATTTATCACAATGAGGCAGAGCTGTGGGAATAGTTGTCAGTAATTCAGAATTGCCATGCAGCAATCTGTGGCTGAATGAAAGTTCCTAAGGTTAGTGCCAGCCAGCACAACTCATGAGATATTTGTTCTTTCAGCTCTGCTTCTGTACTTACTGGGTGATGGAAGCATAATGGCAATGGGCCAAAAGAACTGCTCCACTTGTACAACAAAAATAGACACAACTCTTTTGATTCTTATCTTGGTACTATATTAACCAATTTGACAGCTGATCCCTAGTTAAAAATACATATAAAAAAGAATCTGGCATGTTGAAATTTACATATAGATGGCAACATCACAGGCTGTATATTGCATTAATTTAAAACTTGACATTTCTACTCTTGAGAATACTTTGAGATTAATAGTGGAAGACGTCTAGATCTAAAGAAAGGAACAAAAGAAAAGAAAAGTTAGTGTGCAGAAAAAAACCCAGTATGAAGTATCTTTAATACTGCACATAAATCATTTCTCAAATTAAAATGCACACATTGTGAAATAATGCTTTTCATCTTCCTAATCACCCATTAGTGCCTCTAGCCTTCATCAAGAACCAAGTATAATTTATTGAAAATTTCTATTTTGTAATGATCTTGTCAAAATTAAGATGCTGAATGTTCCCACTTAGTGGCCGATGCAAAACATGAACAGATGGTGTGAATTGGAAACTGCAAAACAAAAGGACAAAGGACACCGTCGTAAATAATAAATACTTTAGGATAATATTGGAAACAAAAATCTCATTATTGAAGGAGTTAATCCTTTCACAAAACAATAAAAGTACCTGAAACAGCAAAGCTTTAAATCACAATGACAGGCAAAGGAAAGAGAAAACAACAACAACTACAAAATCTCTAAAATCACATTTGACAGCCTAATTTCATTTGGAGGTGCCTGTGATGCATGCCCTGGAGCTCGAGAACTACTCAGATGTGTTATATTAGGCAAACCAGTTTTATGGCTCTGGCAGCAAAATCATTCTTCTCTTGGTGTATTTATATGGGACATCCCAGTAAAGAGAGTTTCTCAGAATTTACAAATTTGGAATTAATAAGATAGAAAACACATATTTCACTTATCTCAATTGTGTCAACAATTGATACAGATTTAAAACACTTCTCCCTATAACAACTTCAATTAAGAGCTAGACTTGGGTAGATTAACATTTTAGTACTTTCCACCTTTATTATTATGTCTGTAAACTTTATATTTAAACCCAAGCTTGATTTAGAAACAAAAATCACCTAAATAAAAGTTGAGGCAATTTGTTGCGATCCCACATATACATTTTATTGGAAATAACTGACTTTTATTTTTTATTCCCTACATTATTGCTCCTGCACTGCTTACTTTGCACCAGGCGTTATAAAATAACCACAAATGTTGCTCCAAATCTGAAATGCAGAAATATTGTCTAATGGCTGAGTAGGATCAATTTTAACAAGAGGGCAGAGCAAATCCCCACAAAAGCCTAAAAAATACCCGTGATACTTGAACTACACCACAAATCAGAGGTGGCATGCAACCCTGTTTTTTGCAGTTGAGGAGGACCATGGTCTCAAACTACAGTGATCTAGACGTTGTGCTGGTCTGCTTTGGAAGAGGGTTAAGCTGATGGGCTGAAAAGGGAAGCCATGACTTTATCATTTAGTCTACATCAGAACTCTCACCTACAATAAAAAGCCATGGGCAACGATCAAAAGAATGTGATATAGTTGTTTTATGTCTTTTCTACCAGGTGGAGATGTTAGGGCCAACCCAAGATTTTTCTGTTGAGATTATATCTCCCACCTGGCCTGAGAATACCCGTAAGTACAACCCCCTTGTGGCCCATCACAGATAAGTTAGAGGAAACAGCTAGGGAGGTAGATGTCTCTGCTTAAGCTTTTACTCCCATGACATGCTCTCTACAAATCAAGAGAGGAAGGATTGAGAGATAAAAAATGTAATTTTATGTTTGTAATACTTTTTCTTCTTTTGTGAACTTATTTTTATGGTTTGCAAACAGATATTTTATGTTTGGATGTAAAATATACTGCTGTGTTTCTATTTCACCTATAAACAGGACAATCTTCATAAAGACCTTAATTTGTGCCCTTGAGTCATCAGAATTTCTTCACTTTGCATTTTTGTAACTGGCAATATTTTACCAAACCTGTCACTATTTTTTCCCTTGGTAGCTATAAAAGAAACAGTTATAGGAGTGAATGATTGGTTTGCTTTTCAACTCTACTGTATTCTGCTGCTTTCAGCTTAGTGTGATTGTTATAGACATTCAGGAGGAGATGCTAATTGGCTTTGTGATTTGGTCAGTCTTCCCTATTCTTGCTTATGTGTGTAACCGAGGCCCAATTGAGAAGATTTAAATTGATTTCAGTTACACCGACTAGGAATTTGTGAAATATATTAGACCCTAAAATGAAACTCCAGTTATCCCAGAAATTGTGTCCGTAGTTCTTCTTAAGGCTTTTCTCAACTGATTTTCACTACGCACAAATTTTAAATCACTTCGTTAGCCTCATGCTGCTTTGTGGTACACTAAATGACACACTTGATCCACCATTTAACCAACAGTCTCAAAAAGATTGGCTAAAAATGTTCATCGTGTGTTTGCTTTAAAGCGTGAAGCCCTGAAATGTAACGGTAATGGGATAAACTGAGCAGGCTGTGCAACAGAGCAAGGGGAGTCATAATGTTCAGTTGTCAGGAACACAGAGGTGTAGAAATATATACAACTGAAGGGGGGCTAGGAGGTATAGGAATTAGGGGATTTTGGTTTGCATAAAACACATTTTGTTTGTGAGAGAATGTCACTTTTTTCCTCCCTGCTGACTTTTTATGCAAGGTAGTGAAAGCACAGCAGAAATCTGGCTCCACGTCGACAACTCATTATTTAACTTTTGACTATGGGAGTGTTTCTCATGTTTTAATAAACTATCACATTGCAGGATGGTTTACAAGGGACTTTAAATGAGATCAAAACCATATATGTCTTATTTAAATTGGTATTAACTGCAGAAGTCTGACAAATTAAAAATAGTCTGGCTTGGTGCTCTGAGTTTCTTTTTTTTTTTAAACATCTTTGCATTCAAACAGCAACTAGAGGGTCCCAGTGGGGCCCAGAGGGGCTGTAAACTCATGAAAGATATGCTACCAATTTTCTACCATCTGCTGAGACTCTTTCTTTATTGGTGGGGCAAATACAGTGGCTACATTCATCAAAGGGCTATAAAAATACAAATGGTAAATATG
>JARVJO010000140.1:11298817-11329140 GCA_031762555.1 Cynodonichthys magdalenae | reverse complement strand
GGTGCAGCGCAGCACCCCTCCCACAGGTGTACACTCGCGTCATCTCATGGTGCATTTAAAGACGGCTCGGAAAAACGCATTACCGCATCTTAATAGTAGATTAGACAGTTGTAATGGTTGGAAAAGTGCGGGGGACAGAGGGCACAGATACAGAAAGTGCGGGGGACATGTCCCACGCGTACCCCGCGTCCGTTACGCCCATGCCTAAACCCAAAATATACATGTTGCCATTTACTAGAGTGTTTCATTTGCAACAGAAATTGTGATGTAAATCAGAAGCTTTGTAATTATGGTAAACATAAAACACAAAACAAGTTTACAATTTCACCTCCTAACTTGGTTGTATTAGTTTGGGTTTTTTTTTTCAGTTCTAAATATTTAGATCACAACTGGATCAAATAGTGTCAAAATATCTATATATATTCTTATAGTTATACAAATAGTTATACAAGTTCTTGTTACTTTTTCCTCACTATTACTGATAGCAGAAATGTTTTTGCATAAAAAAAACAGGCTAATTAATTAAGAGGCATATTATAATCCTATTTACAGTATGTCAGAAGCAAACAGTTTCCTTGGGAGTTCTGTGCTCCTGAGGCAATTTTATAGAGCTGGGAAAAAGTTTAGATTAATGCACTAATGCTGAACATATACAACCACAAAATATATGCTACCTATTAAAACAACTTTGTTCATTTTGATTGCTGCAAATTAAAGTTTATGTAATACATACACAGTTTACTGAACATATGATAAGAATACAGCGAAGCAAGTTCAGTGTGTTGAATAAATGTGCTTTCAGTTGCTTAGTATATTTACAGCACAGTACTGTCTTACCTTCAGTATACTGTATATGAACATACATCATAACAACATTGGGAAAATTGAAAGGATCAGATGCAAATCAGTATCATATCAGTTTAATCAGTTAAGATTATTACAATGTTAAAAATGCCCCATGTCTGATTGCTTCCATTTAGTAAAGGTTAGCTGTAATCATTGCCTGAATATGACCATTACTTTGCAGCTAATTCATGTATGTGGCTACTGTGCCTGATTATTATAAAAACTCATTTACGTAAAAATAAACAATACTCAGCAATAAATGTGCACTTTATGTGCAAAAAGAGACAAAGTGACTGACAGATTACAAGTAAAAAAAAATGAGGACAAAAAAAATCTCAACCATAATAAAGATACTGTACAATAAACATTACAGCTTTAAAATAGCATTTCTGTCATGGAAACAGCATGCACATCAATTAAAGGCAAACGTTGGGGCTTGAGCACTTCATGAAACTGCGTGGGTGTGTATGGTTGTACATGTTTTTGATACCTGGTGGGGACAGTTTTTGACTATTCTCCCAGTACACACAGCCTGGTGAGGACCCACTGTTCCTTTTGGGGACAAAAGTCTGATCCCCATCAGGGGAAATACCGTTGGTGGATCAGGGGTTAGGGTTAGGACTAACATGTGAATTGAGTTTAGCTTAGGTATAAACCTGTGAGGTAGAAGTCAATGCAAAGTCCCCATGAAGATAGAAGGACAAACGTGTGTGTGTGTTTGTGTGTCACTTCAGCATTCAGTGAAACAAGTTTAGTTTTACATGAACAACATTTTTTTTTTCCCAATCGTATGGAATTTTAAATACTTTAATTACCAGACCTGTAGCGGCCTTTTATTGAGTCAGACTGACCTGACCTCTCCTGGATCTTCGGTGACCAGCACATCTGTCTTGCAGCTGGCGATTGGGTTGATTGACAGCTCCACCGGTGGCACTACAAAGCTTTTGCTGACTGGCAGCCACAGACCTTGGCCCAGACTGTAGAATGATCTGTGTTGGCATGCCAACAAGATATAAATGTCAGGTGTGCGCTAATGACATTATCATATTTTCTTAGTATAGACAAGCGCAGACTGAATGACACACAATACAAGCACATAAACCAACAAACACACAGGTGGATGTTGTAACAAGGAGCACTCAGTAAGAAACAGGTTCTTTGATTGCTAGCATGTTGTTCTTAGAATCATTTTAAAATTTTATTTTATGCTACATTCAAATATTGACTAAAAGCTAGCTTCTGATGAACCACACATGGGTTAATCCACACTTCATACTACCAATCAGGTAGTATGAGGTAAAGATTTAGATGTTTAGTTTTGCATGTTTTTTTTTTTTAATCGCTGGCTTTGCAGTAAAAATCATCCTTATTTTCACAACTTAGCAATTTGTGCACCTTATCTGTACAAGTTTGACCCAAACAAAATCTGAAAATCTAAACAGAAAACCAAACAGTTCAAGTTAGTACCGCTTTGACTACTGCACATACTCTGTGCATATAATAAATTATACTGAAGGAAATTATTGTGTTCGTTTAGATAGCCTTGATAATATTTCTTGAATTTTGTGGAGTAAATAAATGCAAAACAAAATACATAAAAACAAGTAATTTTGATCCAAACAGGTTTCTGGAACAACTGGGAATACCTGTTACAAAGCCTTATTTTCTGAACTCCTCCTCAGATCGTGTTGTACAAACCCAGGTTCGCAGTAAGCAAATAAATATTTCTGCAGTTTTGTTCCAGCAATGAGAAAACAAACAGCTTACAATAACGATTTTGTACTGCAACCAGTTTAAATGTTTTGTGGTGAATCTGTGGCACAGTTGGTAACAAACGATATTTGAAGAAACACATTAGAGGAAGCTGTGGGGGAGTGGAGTGTCTGATGTGTACGTTGGTCCCCTGTGACCATGCAAGGGGCTGTGACTTGTCTTTCTGGAATAATAACACAAATAATATTTTTGCAAATAGCACAAGGAATATCAGCCTGTTTGCATCTTGCACTTTCAATAGTTTTGCAATAAAAGATTAAAAAGTGGTGTTGGAACAACAAAGCATATGCACCTTGTTTTGAAGCAGTTGTGGACCTTGATTTCTTAGTTTGCAATGACAATGAACAAGTCTACCATACCATTGTGTCTACAAGACCCAATCATTGGAATACTCTGCTTCAATATTCCTGACAGTGTCAAACCACACAATGAAACTTTTACTTGTACAAAACCCTGACTAGGATCAAAGAAGCCAAACACATTTCTGCCTTCTGGTTTCAAACACTCCTGGCTTCTTCTCAATATTGGCAATTTAAAAAATATTTGACTTAAATCCATTTCCTGTGCCCTCATACCTTGAGATCAAAAGATGCTTATTTTCCTGACTGTTTCTGGTATCAGGAAGAAAAGTTAAGAGGGAGTCGCAGTTTTCTCTTCAGCTCTCCAACTGTGAAACTAATCGTTGTTACAATGAACCTCCACTTTTCCCTGACATAGAGGACGGACTCTATCCATTTGAAGAGTGTTGCAGTCTTCTATCCTCCTACTCCACACTGCAATGATACAAAAATGTTCCCACTTTTAAGGCCGATGTAGGCCTCCACTTCATTGCCAGAACTTTACTCAGCGTGTTGGTTCTCAGTATCTGTGTGTCCAAGACTGAATGCATTTTACTCTGTATCGGGATGTGTGTGTTTCGATATAGTCTACCTTTTGTGTGAGCGTGTGTGTGTGCTGCTGGCTCTCAAACATACTGTAGTGCTTCTAAATGGCAGTGCACAGTTGGACAGTTGGATAATGTAGTGTGGGGTTTTTTTTTGTAGAGAAAATAAACAGTGAATTCAGTGCATCAGTTCTTATAGAGAGCTGTACTGGAGTGGCTATCTCTGCAAGGTCAGTGGGAAGAAGTGTATTGTGCCAAAGAATTCTATCAGCCCACACGGTGGAGTTTTTTTTTTTTTTTTTGCACAAAATAAAGTTAAATTTCACAAACCTGTTACTTATCTTTTGACTGTACCCCAGTTTGTATAGTTTTGGTATGGGGGCTGGTTGAAAAGAGCAGTTGAGTGACACTGAATGAGACCTTTGAGCTTTTCACTTCGTGAAAATGTCAAACACGATGATCCCATCAAGACAGAGAAGTGCACTAAAAATGGCAGTAAAAGCCTTTGAATGGATTCCAGCCAGAACTGCTCCCTGGGCTATTCTGCACACAGACAGTCTGAATGACCCCTGGCGAGACTTCCCTCCAGCAGGAGGTGTCTTTCCGCATCTATCCAGCTGTATTCATATGCATCTACCACCTACTTATCTGTATGCTCTGTCACACACATGCAACTCACATGAATTCATGCCAAGAACGCAGCCACCATGTGTCCATGGTGTCACAGATGGCTAGTTCAAGTGGTGCGCTCAAGAGATGCACCGAGGCGTAGGACTCACCTGAAGATTCTCTCTGGGGCCTGCTGTCCAGTAACAAGGTCATATCCTTTCTCCAAGTTTGCATATGGCCAAGGACTTGACAGACGACAAGAAAGAGGGGACACAATGACAACAGACATTTGTATTTTATTTGATAACCTATTATTGTTTTATTTCATTTTAAAAACCCAAACTTAGCAGAAGCTTTAGAAGAAAAAGCAAATTCCACTACATGATTCACAAGCTTGTATAATCATCCTTTACTTGAAATGTTGATTGTTCATGAGACTTTGTTAGTCAGTAGCATTATTGCTTAACACTGGTTCAATGTTCGATAAAACGTCACTTGCAGTTGGTTTCAACTATCAGGCAAACTTCTATGTGACTAAAAAATATATTCTATGAAGAAGGTTAAGGTCTGTTTAATGAATTCAAGGTGCCAAAGATGTTTTTTTTTTTTTTCTCAGGATGAACCAAATTCAAAGAGATAGTTACTACGAATTTTATTTTAGGCAGTTTTGCAGACATATGTTGGACACTGTTTGATTCGTAACTTCTACTTTACACAAAACCTTTTTCCAACAGGACCATTTTTCAGCATTACTTTGATGTTTAAGTAAATAACCATGAGTTACTAAAGTGATGCAGTGTGAAGATTACAACAATTTATTCACTTAACTATGAAATTAGTCAGGTTTGAATCACTTTAAATGATTTAAATTGCCCTCCCAATGTCTTTGTGGTGTCCATATGACCCCACTCATTTTTGGTGTGGCGGTAACCTAATTAAGCAGTGGTTGGGGGAGGGGCCAAAGGGGGGTTGGGGTGGGGTCATTACAAATTCACACAAAAAACAGGCATGATTGTATTTGCTAGCTTTGTTAGTGCACCACAAGGACAGAGGGAGGGTTTAAATAGGCTCTCTTATTAGCAGAATTGCTTGAATCCTATATGACAAATTACATCTCCAGACCGAGATTTCTCTGACTGCTATCTACTGCAGATAGGACACTAACTACTAAAAACTACTTCATAATCCCACTTTAAAAGATCCAAAACATCTCTTTAACAATATTATTTTGTGTTTAACCAGATCAGGTCCTG
Organism: Cynodonichthys magdalenae; assembly: GCA_031762555.1. Classification (NCBI taxonomy): domain Eukaryota; kingdom Metazoa; phylum Chordata; class Actinopteri; order Cyprinodontiformes; family Rivulidae; genus Cynodonichthys; species Cynodonichthys magdalenae. The sequence continues at coordinate 11,323,776 of JARVJO010000140.1, read as the reverse complement.
TTGACTGAAAGGCAGCTGTTCTTGTCATTTATCTGAGGATTGCAGTTTTAACCTTTTCACTGTGGGCAGATGGACTCCCATTGTTTGCAAAAGGCCCTATAATGTTTCCTGGATTGATTGACAGATACTACTGCTTTTCTAACATTTACTCGTGTTTTTTTTTTCTCTGTCTTCTTGGCATTTTTCTACCTCACACACAAGTGTTCCCGACCAGCAACATGTCTGCTTTTGTAGAGATTGTATCACTTGCTGATAATTAGTTGTTTAAAGGGGACCTATTATGCAAAATTCACTTTTTTTATGTTTTTTTTATCAACTTGGGTTTGAACTGTTTACAGAAACCGTCCAAGCGACAAAAAAAAAAAAAAGAAAAATACTCCCAGCTGTTTGACAATATGTAAATGTTTTGTTAGTGTCAGCAAATGAGCTGTTTCAAAGACCTGTGGATTGTTACATCACAATCCTAGCAACGCCAAGGTGAGCTCAGCCCCTCACCTGGTAACCCAAGTGGAAGCTCAGCCCACTTCTTCACAGGACAACCACGTTTGTTCTGCTGTTTTTACAATCGTCATGGAGAACAGAGACGCGTGGCTTAATTTTATTTTTGATGGCAATGTTCTAGCAATATTGCCAAAGAAAGTTGTAGTTTGTCCAAATAATTTCACGATGGACTCCTTTGAAAACTTCTACCTGTACACATCAGGATGTGCCCAAGCTGAAGAAAACTTCTGTCCCTACTGTTCGTCAGATTCATAAATCTGCAGATGATAGAGATGTAAGTGATGTGTTTAGTATTGCTGTTTGACATAAACATAGTTTGTCATTTAGCACAAATGTTGAACGTGCTGCTGTTATCGATGACAGAGGAGGTGAGCAGCTTTACCTTTCCTCCTCCACAACACTGGCCTGGGGAAGTGGCTGCTGCAGTAGCATGGACCACCTTTCCCCCTTCACTACGCCAGCTTCAGGAAGCAGCGACAGATGTGCGTCAGTGTACCCGGGCACCAGTCTGATGCCCTCGCCCGAGGTGGCGACACATTGCGGGGCATGTGCAGCACTCGTCTCGTCTCGTCTCATGACACGGGAGACTCCAGGCTGCTGGGCATGTACCTTGACCGCTCCTCGGTTCGTCTTCGCCTGTTTCGGGAAGCGGCGACAGACGCGTGTTGGCCTCCCCAGCACCAATGCCCCCCTACCAAGTCCTCGCCTGGTGTGGCCGCACTGCGAGCAGCATGTCTACTACTGTTGTACCATTGTGCATCAGCTTGTGGCAGCCATTTTCATGTACTGTATCTGAAGTTTTAACATAAACGCTGTGTTGAGAGAGTGGAGCTAATGTAAACAAAAGGTTAGGAGAGCGTTGCCAACAGCAACTTATTTGCTTTAAATGCATTTGAATAATTTATCTTGAGACAAAACCTAGTTTTAACAAAGCAATACTTCTATTCTCTACTTTAGTTTTTGGTGAATAAATATTGATGCAGTGAAGAATATTATATGTTGTTCATTTAAGACTATATTTAGGTTACTGTAAGACCTACTGAGAACCAGAAGACGTTTTTTTTAGATTTGATAGTATAAGATATTTTGTGACGGATAAACTCAATTTTACATACGCTCTTATATTTTAGACTTTGCTATCAATTGTAATCATTTACTTTAAACTGAGTTTACATGTCTCTATCTTAATATGTGACTTGCAACAGCATAAACGTGTAATTTTTTACATTTTAGAAGTGTTTACTTTCATGTTTACCATGACATCATATCTGGGGTGCGACCTGACTGTGGTATAAAGCTGTGGGTCACATGTTGTTTTAGGTCTTTTCCGAAATTACCTGAGCCAGGATGGGATTCATGAAATGGACCAGATCTGAGTTATGTGGAAAACTCTAAATGTCTGTAAATAAATGTTCAAGTCTGAGAACTGAATAGATCTCCTGCACATAATTTGGTCTCATCACTTCTAGATGATCTTTCAATAGAAATAACTTGAGAGTTCAAAGTCGGCGTAACCTTCTTTTTCTCTCCATGACTTTATATTAAATTGGACCAAAAAACTATATCTAAACAACTGTCTTCTGATCAAAGATTTTCTGCAGGATTAGATCAGTTTCTGCTGCTCCTTCTACAAACCAGTGAATGGAAATCTGATCATTGACGCAACTGAGGACATCAAATGACAAGCAAGGCTGAATGAGAAAAAAGTGAGCATTGATTGAAAAAAGCCAACTAATTGTCAAACAAGGTCATAGAGAGAGAGCTTGTCTTTCTCCTTTCTCAGTGACGTTCCTTCAGTCTCATGTTTTATGTCCTCCCCTGCTCATTTGTTTAATTACACCCTATAACTTCCCTCCTACATACTTATTACTGAAGACGTGCTGCCTTCTTGACAATTATTGTGAACACTGTACATAACATATGGATGTTTTAGTTCATTAACTACAACTCCTTTAAATTTTACAACACTAAAATCGCACTGCAAGTGGTTGATTTTTAACATTAGGTTTATTCATTCTAATACTCAGAGGATCAACATACACCATAAAGAATCTTCCTTCAGATAAAAAAAATCTAATTATGTAATCAATCATCCTTTCCTTTATGTAAGGCTAATAAAGAAGCTGAGGTTAGAAGCTCTGAAATAAAACTTATATATATATGAGAAGTGAGCTTGCAGACATAAGTGCAATAAAGACAGGACTTACCCTTCGTTGCGACCCCAGTCACTGCGAACACAAAGGTGTTTATGAACAGGATCAGGTGAATAACCTTCATGACAGCTGCATTCTCCTGTGTTACAGAGGCCAGAAAAAAAAGCACAAAAACAAACATTTATTTATTAATTTTTTTTCTGGGTCAGTTAATTATCATTTAAGTTAGCTTGGCTGCCTGGTTCATTAAAAATCCATTAGGCGGTTGTCAATGTACATAATTTTTCAGTTAATTTTCTTCACTGATGTAAAGTTAAAATCCAATTGCAGTGGCATTGATACTATTGGGAGGGTTATTTTTGAGTATTTCTTTCCTGAAATATTTCTTTTAACATGTACAGAAACGCCATCATAATAGTTGTATGTTTTCACAACTGATTTAAAAAAAAAAGAAGAAGAAGGAGAAGAAGAAAACTGCAGCAGTAAAGATTGAATTAGTTGTCTACATATTTATAATCAGCTATATACAGTAAGTTCTATAAAGAATTAAGGCTAGGTCAAACGGCAAGACTTGAAAATTGTCGGCCAATTTTCCAAGACTGAAACACAACCACATATTTCATGAAAGAACATTCAGATGTCAGATGTGAAATCACGTGAGATGTCTTGAAATCTTGTGGGAATTCGGATGTCAGAGAAAAAATCTTGTGTGACCTCCACACATTGTGAGTAAATAAACATTCAAGATGAGGAAGTAGCAATGTTGACCGTTTCTGGATGTTTGTGGACTAGTTTTAACAGAGAAAAACAATTCTAAATGACTTCTACATAATACAGCTGACTTTCTGGTGAGTCATGACAGTGGGTCATGTCTTCTGTATTTTGGAATCCCCGCCGTGTTCACGCCACCTTGCTTTCTGATTGGCTAGACGTCACATTCAACAGGTTGTGAGCTGTATGTTCTTGTGTGAATGCCACACACGCTGGGATATCAGGACAAAAAAATGTAACTTGTTGAATATCCCCCGATTTGAGGTCAGAGCGGTCCCAACATCCTTCCGAGCCAACTAGATCACTCTTAACTTACCACACGGCAGTAATATCTGCTAAGATTATCTTTAGAGTCATCACGATAATCGGAGCAGCCTTAAGATTGTCAGAAGGGCAAAAATCGGCTCAATTATTCTGCCGTGTGAATCCAGCTTAGTTAAGAGTAGTAGGGCTTTTGTTTGCTTCTAGTGTAAAGTATTTATATCCTTGGCAGTTTTGCTCATACAACATTCGAGCTGAGTTTCATGCAGTTGATTGGACAGCTTGCAATGCAGAACAAATATAGATATTCAGCTGGCAGCACAGCAGTCAATTGCACAGGTCAGGTCAGGTCAGTTACTCACTGGTGCTGTTACAGCTCATCGTTTGAACTGAAACCAGCCGCTGTGCTTCTCATTTTAGTAGCTGAGCAACAATATCACAATACATTCAAGTTTCACATAGTCACTGATTAGTAAGTTGTTTAATTGTATTTTTTGAAAGGGAACCTATGTGAAAAGAATAAATACAGTATCCAGTATATACCCTTTATACAATCTGTTATCAAACCATTTTTGTGACTGGGATTTTTTTCTTTTGAGTAAAGAATTTAATGATGGAAACAATATTTCAAATGCTCCCTGTAAAGTCTACTTAGACCACATCTAATACAGTAAAGTAGTAGCCATGGCTGTAGATAATGTTTTATATGGAGAAAATCCTCTCCTCGTGTTTGCTTTCATGTAAAATGCTTGAGCAGATGGATGGAAAATATGAAAACATGCAGCATCCGCTCACTCCACAGTAGAGAGACCTGCTCAGACCGACATAAAGGCTGCATTTGCCTTATAAGTCCATAAATGCCAATGTTAAATCTTAAGTCACCGAGAGCTAAATGAACCACTATATAGGCAGGATAAATAACACTGACTGCCTTATACTGACATGTTTGAAAGGTAGAAAACTATAAAAAAAATAAATCAAATTTCATCACTTTAGGAGGATGTGGAAGCAACAAAGATTTTTATTTCTTTGTGAGAATTTTAAACGGCTTTTTCAAATAGGATGATGATTGGCTTCATTCTAAACTGTGGAAGCAAATGTTCATAACAAACCTCTGGTTTTCTCTAAGCAAACTAAATTTATTCAAACCATATACAATTTTAGACCACATTAAAATTAACTTGAGTTGGCTGAAGTGATAGAATAAATGGTAAATATATATATATATATATATATATATATATATGGATTTTTGGGGCTCATTATACAGGCAGTAAAATAAGAAACATAATTTTTTTAAATATATAAAATTAACTACAGTTCTTAAAAATGAATAAACAACCCATTACCTAAAATGTTAAAAAATAACTGATATATGCAACCCAAAGCCAGTGATAATAGATTTGTCCTGAGCTGTGTCAACAAATGAGTGTGCACACAGAAGTCTAACTTGGGAATCAAAAGGTGGCTCATGTTTTCACAACTACAAATGTAGGCTTTACAGCTACCAAGGGATCTGTTTCCAACATCTTTTCCACCTTGTTCCAAATGAGGTGCACTAGCCTGGAAGCACATTCTTCCTGTAATCTGAAACACACCTTGCAAATAATCATTAAAGTGTGGCTTCTTCATTTCTGCAAAAGACATTTAAGTTAAGCTCAAGCAATTAACAACAAGATTTATCTTTGCTTGATTACACAGTCTGTTGCGTTAACCTTTACACAATTTCACAAGCATATGCCTCATGTGTCGGTTTCTCTCCTTTGAATAAGAAGAGATATTCCTCTGGAATACAAAAAAGGAATATTGTGGTTTCAAAATACAGTTTAGTATGCTGAAGTTCTAAAGTTGTACAGAAAATAAAGGAAGTGATCAGAGTTGAATAATAGAGACACCTTTTCAAAGAAGAAAATCTAGCAGTGGAATCACATAACTCAGAATTATGACCAGTGGTCATTAAATTTGAATGTCACTGAGCTGCTCACCCACTGTAACAGCAGCACTTCTTTTACCCATTTTGATGTTGAGTACAGTTATCTAAAGAATCTAGCAGCAGCTAAAGTATTTCAGAGTTGTGGCAATTTAATAATAAAAACTGACGTTTTGACATATTTTCTGCTTTTGGCAGAAACTAATGACACAGCTTAACTGCTTCCTGTTAGCTATTTCCTATATGCAACTCTATTACATTCTGTGCATGTTTTGTAGAGATTAATTGTGCCACCAGGGCTTAGATAAAGTAGGTTAAAACAGGGATTTTAAAAGATGTAGCTGACTGCTTATAACATATTGTAGGCCTAATTTAGAGATAATGACTGGAGAACAATTATCTAATGGTGCACATTCAAAGTGTCGAAACAGACATACAGCCAGGCAATGAACTGTGATATTTTGCAAAAAAACTAATGCAGTATTTTCAATAAATTTAGCCCCTATGGTCAACCTCTTTTCTCCCCTCTCTCTCTCTCCTTGAATGTTCCTATTTTAATTCAAGAGGCCAAAGGAGTTAAACACAAGCAATCAATTGAAAAAAATAAAATAAATAAAATTAAAAAAAACAAAGTGACCCTCTTCCTCCTGTTTCACATCACGCCAGAAATGATGTGCTTCACCGTAATAATTTCTGTGTCTTGCCCTAGCTGCGTGGCTGATTTTCACATTTCAAGGTTCATAGTGCTGGCACAGAGGAGTTATTATTGCACTGATGCCTGTTTGTGCTTGTAATAGTATTTTCAAGAAAAGAGGCTATTCAATCTGAAGACCTCGGTCTGTTTTAATGTAAGTGTTTACTTCAAGGAGTGGGCATTAATGTGGACAAGAAAGTACAATATGTTAAATTGAAAACTAAAGCAGTAATTCTGTTCAGTTAAGTTTTATTTATATGCAGCCAATTTAGGACCAATATATTCCTGAGCTACTTGTTGAAGTGTTTAAATGAGTTTGGTTCAACTGAGTTCTAATTTAACTGATTAAAAATGCTCACTTTGGTTTGGGGTTGAATTGCTGATTCAAGCAGAGGAGTTTAAGTAATTTAGTTACCCGTTCATGATGAATGCTAGCATGAAGTGAGAGATGGACAAACTGTTTCATCTGCAGTAATGAAGCCAACAAAGCAGTTCAAAGGCACAAAGAAGGGGCAACACCGATTTACTGGTTTGTCGACAGACCAACCAGCACCTACGGTCATGAGATCATGACCAACAAAAAAGATGCAGGATGTCAGAGCTCACTCTTTGAGGAAAGTGAAAATCTTGGTCATTCGATTGCAGGTGGAGCTCAAAAAAAGCCACTGCTCCTCCCCATCAACAGAACAGGGTGACATTAAGATGCCCTGACATCCATTCAGATAAATGTGTTCAATGAGTTAAAAAAAATGAGGACCAAGCAACAATCCTAGGTTCTCCCCTGAGAACCAGACCAAAAATTGTATGTGCACCTCTGATTATACTACAAGTTATTATATTTGCACCATTAGCGTGATTTTTTTAATAATCCTATTTATATAAATATTATTATGCACTATATAGTATAAATGGAGTAACTTTAAACTAAGTGTTAAAAAAAAGGGGGAAAAAAGTTTTCAGCTACTTACAAGAACTTTTTTTTTTCACTTTTGACAACATTTATAGCATTATTAGCTACTCTATAATGGTCAACTAGAGCCCAAGCAGACAGCAGAAAGAGTTGCATCCTGCCAATCTACTGACCTCCATGCTGCCAGTTGAGTTATGGAGTGAAGGTGAGGGCAGAGAGGATTGATTATCCAGCCACAGTGATACAGCGACAGGTAGTCAACAGTGACTGTCAACCAGCGTGACACTGAGGCATGAAGGGGCCACATGATGGAGATACTGGAAGATAACTTGCTGAAAGAGCCCGATTCTTTGAATACAGAGGCCAAAGAAAGTGTGCCAACAGGTGTGTCATCACACGTTAGAAAATGAATGGTCTTGATTGGTTACCACATCAAAATGTATAATTATGAAACAGTATGCATAGAATATTGCTTGAAGAACGTTTTCAACTTAAATACATACATTTTTTGAAGGAATGAAAACATTTTAGGACAATGTGTTACAATTTTGAATACAGGTTATACAGTTTTTTGGAATAAGTTAAAATTTACAGCAAATACCACTATTGAAAAAACTGCATGAAAAGATCTTACAAATATCCTTGAGTTCTTTGTGATTCTAGCATGCACATAGGATTTTTAAACCACTCAATTTGTTTCTGAGTCATTTCCTAATCACAAGACAAATATGAATGAGGAATCACACAAGCTTTAACAAAAGTTCATGTGATTTGACTATTTAGCAAAAGGTAAAAAAAAAAACATGGCTTGTTTCATATTTAGTTGAAATTTTTGTTTTTCTACATTACGTTCCATTTCAGTTCGTATGGATATTACACATTTTTTTTTTGTATGTATCACAGTTAAGTGGAATCACTGAGTAACATTCTTTCAAAATTAACCCTGATGATAAGGGTAAGGAACATTTGGCTGGGTTTGTGTGGGAGCTGTCAAGCATAAAAGAGGACAATTACAGGAACAGAAATCTCTTTTGAAGAGCACCTTTAATTTGGTCCTCTGATGAATTTCAATTGACTAATGTGAACCAAAATACCTAACAAGCTTAAAACTGATGAAAAATTCTGGCTGCTGAAAAGGACAGATGAAAAGAGAGAAAAAAATGGACAGTCAAGAAATCAGAGCCTGACAACAGCACAAACAAAGTGAGGATGTTGAATGTAGTTGGATTGGGATGAATGGCTCTAAAAATGAATTAGAACCAGTAATGATTTCACACTTCTGGAATGTGCAGGGACTGATGAACATCAAGCAAATACACTCACGTCTTCATCAGAACCAATAAACACATGAGTGTTAATTCTATCTTTGGCATCTTTGTGTTTACAGACTGAGTTGAGTGCCTAGGCCTCTGATACATTATGCATCAGCCTTGAATATGTCCTTGACTAGGGTTACATAAATTTCACATACATTACAGATGTAATCCATTCTAATAAGCTTAGACTTTATCCAGTTGGGCAGGGAAACACAAGAGAATTACACCACTCAAGGTAAGATAAATATCATTAGGCTGCATGCTCAGCTTTTAGTGGGACATTTTAATGTCACTAGAGGCAAAAAGGTGTGTGCTGATTGTGTACATACTGCAGCTGGTGATTATTTACCCAGACGGAGCAAAATACACCGGGAGCATCTGCTTACACAATGTGAATGTAGGGGTTTGGCGGTTTCACCGTGCCCTGACCTACAGAGGACTGTCGCATTTACTTAAGAATACATAAAAAAGTGAACACATGACCTTTTTTCTCCAATAAAATCCAGCTAGAATTTCAGTTCAGTTATTTTTCTAAATCTCCACAATATCTTTGGTATATACAGCAAAGCAAATAAGAGAAAGTCTTCATGAAATCCAACTACACCAGTAACCCCGCTGCACTGACTTGATATTGTGTGAAAGTAAATTTATTCCTCTCTGTTCATCATTTTATATACTATAATAAACATTTAAAGCACTTGTGCTGTTGTTTTGCAACCAGCTGAACACTCCTATATGCTTCACAATGGTTGGATCCACTGACACCATTAAACCTTGTTTATTTATTTATCTTTTTGTTTACTGTGCTTTTAATATATATTATAGTATGTGACTAGAATTGTTAACTCTACAGATGATTTCATGTTTTTGCCCCACAATTGTGTAAAATATACAACTGATCTAAGGCGTCTTTGGCTTCTTTTCAGTTGATTTAGGCTACGTTCACACTGCAGGTCTTAATGCTAAATGCTGATTTTTGAAAAAATCAGATCTTTTGGTGTGAACGTTCACATTACTTTTTAAATGCAACCTGCATCAGACTCCAGTGTGAACGCTCCACAGCACTGATGTGACACGCATGCGCAGTAAAAGACGTGATGTCTCATTCAGCTGGCTGTTTGTTTACAGAGCTAGCATGGATGCTACTTTTAGCACGTCGAATCTGAAGTTGTTGTTGAATCAGAGCCGATTAAATAACTATCTGACATGCTTGTTTAGTTCAGTGTTTATTCTGAACCTGCCTCTTACCGGGTGCAGCATTTTATTTTTGCAATGAAGAAACAAGCTAGAAATAAAGTAACTTTAGGATCGATACGCTCCGTGCCCGAGGCTGGACATTACTATCTACATGGAAAATTAAAAGGAAAAAGATGAAGCAACTGGACTTCTGTTTTGGAGCTGTAAACACATGGAGCTACAGATTTAAACAGCGTGACATGAGGTCAGTGTCTTATCGATCCTTCACCCCCACCTCACTGATGAAAAAGTCGGATGCAATGTGACATGAGCGTTCACACTGCAGTCGCTTTGAAAAACATCAGATATATATCCGATGTAGTACCACATACTGAAAAAGACTGGGTCGGATTTGAAAAAAAGAATCGGATTTGTCGCGTTCAGACTGTCATAAAAAATCAGATATGGGTTGCATGGGGCAAAAAAATCGGATTTGGGTCACATTTGCCTGCAGTGTGTACATAGCTAGCCTTAGACCAGGGGTCTGCAATCTGTGCAATCAAAAGGGTAATTTCTGTCCTTAGGCTCACTAATAAAATGGGTCCAGAGCCACAAACATGCTACAGTTATGATTAGCAACTGGTGGTCCTTGGGCCAATTAAAGTTTATTAAAGAGGGGCTTTTCTGGCCAGTGGTGGTGGCAAAAAGCTAAACGTATAGTGAATTTTAACATGTATTATTTTATTTCACTTTCGGACAAGGGAAAAGACCATACTAATAAAAACAAGAAAACAATATTTAGTTTATATGACCTTTAATAGAAACTAAAAACACTAAACTATGCTGGCCTTTATTTATTTTTTCCTAATTCTTATCCTTATCTAATTAAATCACTATATCTTTTTTCAGCAACTTTTCTTAAAGGTATTAAAAATGTTCTGGTAAAGTTGATCAGACTTTAAGTCTGCTGGATTATTAGCCAACAAACTACTAGCATGGTCTAATCAACATATTTCACTCCTTGTATTAGTAGTGTCCATCACTTATTTGAAAATAAATTGATAATACCACTGGTAAAAAAACAATAATTATATTAGCTTCAAAGAGCCACTGCAAAGGGGCCTCGGAGCCACAGGTTGCAGACCCCTGATTTAGACCATCTGTTCCTGCCAATAGAAAACATTTTAAATCAGCAGAACTTTTTAAACTTACAACCACTTCTCAGCTGGTCATTTATTAGCTTAATCATGATACTTAATTCCATTTAATCACCACCTTGTTGATAAATTCCCCATTAACCCCCCCCCCCCTCCCTTTGAATAATTAGTTTATTTTTTACTTTCCTTAGTATTGATTATGTTGTCTGTGTTGGCCGGCTGAGCTTGCACTGGTAAATATTTGATCTGATTAAGCGATTTACTTGGTAATGCATGGCTGTAAAATACATTTTACTTTAAAGAGCAACAAGTATTGACAGTGTCTGAAGTAAAAAATAAAAATAAACGGTGGGGGACTAACCTGTGTGCTGGTCACAAATCTGTTCGCAGGGCTCTGTGGTCCTCTGGCCACAGTGATCTCGAACCCATTGTGTTGATGAATTGGTCTGATAGTAGAGCGTTAGCTTGGCTGGATTTAACCAATTGGATACATCCAGGAAGCTGCCCATGCTCACCACAAAGCTACTTCCTGAAAGATAAATTAGGGAAAAAAATGACATACAATAAAAAATAAAAATAAAAAAATCATACTAAAAATTAGACTGTTTAACATTTTAAAAAAGCTCCTTCCAATGTTCTACTGGCCAATCAATTGAGGAAGTAACTAATTCTTTTGTTTTCACTGTAATTTTATTTCACATCCTGACCAGGCTGAATTTAAATGAGAAAATTAAGACCCATAATGTGTGTATTGATGGGATTTCCTTGGTAATTGCACTAGATGGGATAAAAGGGTTTCACAAGTCAATCAGTAAATGCTATTCTGCAAGACGCTGACTTACCTTTCTTTCTTACTGCTTTCAGAGCAATCGTTAAACTCTGATCACTGAACAAGACTAGGCCTAATTGATGCCAATGGGTTTCAGTTCCAGAGGGAGCAGTGAGAAGATTGTACTTTAAACCTCTAGTTAAAACAGGCTTTTGTTACAGCTGTGTTGAGAGTATATGAAGCTGATCAAATATTCACAATAAGAGTACTCAAACTAGGCAAGACAACAAAATACAAATCATTAGAATGAATAATAATTGAAAAAAAAATTGCAAGAAAACTTTGATCTTGGCAATGTGGATGAATGAGGACATCTCTTTGTCACATTTTACAAAAAAAAAAAAAAACATGGCAACAATTCTTCACAGTTGCCTCACAGTGGCCTCTTCCAGAAGAACAATGTGCTTTGCCACTCTTCAGAAATAGCTGAGGAACAGATTGCCAAACAAAATAATGAGCCAAAGTCATTGATTCAGAATCCAAATTCCCTGATTCGATTTTGATGAAGCATTTGTGGGATGAATTGAACCAAAATCCACAGACTTCTATCTCTGCAACCCAAAGAACTAAAAGGGACAGCTGCTAGTGTCCTCTGTGTCAAACACCAGAGGACAACCTAAAAATATACAGGTAACAAAGTACTGTTTTGACTGTTTTAAAATGATTTATCAAGTCAAGACGACAATAGGGTGAGCATAATGAGGCCAGTTTCTGCAACAAGGCAGTTTAGAAAACAGGTCTGCTGAGAGAAAGAATAGATTTATTAACTTCAGTTCAGACAGTGAGGAGGCAATTGTTAAATTCTGGCCTCCTTTTTCTTGGGACCTGTAAAGCAACTTTAGCACTATAGGTGCATCATTCATTTTGGTTTAAACATTTGCAACTAAGTTAAGAAAAATAGAGGTTGCAAATCTGTGTCCAAACTGCTTGTTAAATGTAAAAGAAATGTAAACTAAATGATCACGTGCAACACTGGGTTTAAAGAAAAATAGCTTGAATTAATTACATTTATTTATCTGTCATGATTTTATAAAATAAATTCTACACAATATATGCAATTCTTTCTAGAAAATGCCTATTAACCCACGCAATTTCAGAACTTTTACAATGTATTCATGTGATCTCATGTGTTTAAATGATTTATGTAATGGACTCTCTAAATTTTACATGTTTTCCTTTTCATGATATGTAAATGTTTGTATTTAATTTGATTCTTTTTATTCAATAACAAAACCAATTGTGCTGCATATGATTTTCTGTTTACCATCACCTGACAGGTTTGCTAGTTATTCCTGTAAAGTTTCCTGCTCGTAGTGATGCCTGACCGCATAACCTGTCTGTACAGCTGCCTCCTATCATTGTTTTGAACCAATTTAAAATGCAGATTATGCAAGACAGCTCAATGTTTTTGAGTCAGATCATGTGTTTTCCCTTGGAAGTATAGTATTCTCCCCCTGTTTGGCTGCACCTCCCTATCTTATATTTATACATGGCCTGCCAGCTAGGATTTGTTTTGTTTACCTGTTGTATTTGTGTGTTTGCTCTATGTGCACGCTGTATGCCTGACGACTGCTGGGTTAGGTTGCCTTTAATCACATCTGCAGTGCATCCTCTGTCTGTTTTTTCTTTTTGTTTTTTTTTTTTACATCCTGGATATTGTGCACACAAAAGTTAGTTTACAGCCTGAAAACGCAACCTACACCCCAAATCCCAGATTTGGTAACAGAATCAGTGTTGGGTCAAAGGTAGTGAAGCATCAAATCTTTAAAGACAATTCTTAGAACTCATGTTTTATGAACTTACATTTATAAAAAGGTTGATTACATCAGGTTTATATGCAGTTCCATTTTCATTTTGAGTCAAAGAGCAGAAACTGTGAATTTAGACAGCATACAAATGTGTCATTAAAGCCAAGATCAGCTGATCAGCTGATAAGTGAATGCATGGCTCTCAGAGACATGGCAATCATTAGATAAACAACTTCAGGTCTTTACTTCCTCTTGCTTCATTTACATCCTTGAACATGTTCTGTTTTGGCCTCTGCTCTCACTTAGGTTTTTGGTGTGGAACCTTGCCAACAAGAGAACCAATTTAAATTCATCTCAAAGCCACCAAGTAATCTAAACCAGTTTGCCAGGTTTAGATAACAGATCCCTGTCATTACATAGATGCTTATGTGTGCATCAGTGCTTCTTTACTGTACTTGATTCTTCTGAATTTGCATACAGTTTTGAAATGTTAAACCTCATACATGGCATCATGTTGGTTAAAGCAATATAATTATGATTATAGAATTAAATAACATTTAGTCTTGAACACATTGCTGACTTAATTTACATGATTAAAGTTTAGTTGTATATTTATCATGAGTGCCAGTCACACGTTTTAAAGCATTTAAGATAGAAGGTTGAAGTTTACCTAAATTAAAAAAAAAAAATGTATTTCAGGCTACTTTTCTCTTCAACAACTAAATGATTGCAAATATATTTGCAACATTATATATTTATATATATTGTTTGTTTCTTTGATGTTTTATTTTAGAGCACAAGAGTTAGTTTCTGTTGCTGCATTTACATATATTGTTCTTTATTACTTGTAAACACCAAAACTCAATGCAATGAACTTTAAATTCTGACGAATACTAAGTTTACCTTGGTTTATAAACTGTTTCTACCACAACAAATCTTCCAAATTAAAAAATAAGTAAATAAATAAACTAAGGTAAGTTGGTGTTTAGTGTTGCAATCTTGTAATTCGGAGACTGCAGGTTGGAGTGGGGGTTGCGTCAGGAAGGGCATCCAGTGTAGAACAGTTGCCAAATCTCTTGTGCGAGTTTGCTTAATGTAGAAACCACTATAGAAAGGAGCAGTCGAAACAACAATAAAAGTATTAAGGACATTTTCTGCCACCGTGCACCTACAGGCTGGAGGAAGGGCTTAATGTAACCTAAAAAAACATGTTTTATTAAGAAACACACTACAAATAAATATATAAATGATAAAACAAAATTACATTTATTCTTGTCACATGGCCTGTACAGATTTTAGTCAAAAATGTGTGCCTATAGTGGGCTTCTTGTCAAAACCAAATGTTTTTGCTGTCATAATATGTAACCTTAACTAAAACCTGCCAGAAAAATACAGCCATACATATATTCACATTTGGTGTGAACGTGCATTATGCCTTTGCAACATTCAGACCACACTTACACTTTGTGCAGCACCACTTTTCTTTACTTAAAAAAAAAGAAAAGGCTTCAAAAGCAACCATTAATTCCTGATAAGAGGCAGCCCACTGAGCCATGCACTGCAAAAATATAGGGCTTAGGAAGTAAAAATCAACCCTTCTGGGATACTGGATATGTTGATCAGTCAGCCAAGCACTACTGTGTGTGTCGCACTTACCATCTGCAACAAAATGCTCTGGCACATGGAGAGTAACCTTGACGGTAAGGGGACAGGAATCCTGCGTAGCATAGACAATGGCAATGACACATGTGCTGATGGTAATCAGTGTTAGGGTGACCTTATTTAGAGGACTTTGTGAGTGGCCTAAAGATACAGTAAGAGAGGGAGGAAAAAAACAGAGAGAGAGGTTTAGCAGAAGAGCTTAACAAATATCTTTTTCTTAATTGACATTCTTATCTGGTGGCAAGAACATAATGCATATAATAACTATAATTACAACTAACTGTTATAACAGAAGGACATATTTTTCTGTCCTGTTTGTTGTTCAAAACAGAGATATTTCAACATTTGAACCTAGCATTATTTGTACTTCTGTCTCAAAATTCTGACTCAGATTCAGTCAACATATAGAAAAGATAAGGCAAAATAGCACAACATATTTTTTTCTTTTTTCTAGAATAGCCCAGAAAAATTTGAAAGTGTGATAAACATTTTTATTGCTACTGACAGGGTTTTGGATTAGTAGGTATGGTTGCACTTAAGCTCTGTCAGGGCTCATATGTTTCAAGCTAGGCTAAAGGGAAATTAAATAAGTTGCTTAACCTCCGTCTACTAATATTTATCATGAGGCAGAACTTGGCAGATCAAATAGAAATATGCTGGAAAATAAAAGGTACAAGAGATAGTTTTGGCTGAGAAATACTGCTATGATTTGAAAGTATCTGATTAATATTTATTCTTTCTGTTGAGCCTCTGCAATATAGTTCTGTGCTAGTTCCACAAAACGATCACAAAAACGACGAAAAAAACAAAAAACAAAAACGACCTTATAAAAGCAAACACATGCATGATTTTACTTCAGCAATAACATGATATTAATAGACAAAGATAAAATGTGACAAATACTATAAAATGCATTATAATAGCAGATATTTGAATACAAATAATGCATTTAATCAATTTACATCATCAGTGACATCAGAGCCCACTGACAGTTTGACAGAAGTTTGGAGGCAGTAAAATGCAGCTCAAGGTTAAAACTGGGACACAAAGTTACAATAGTGAAGTCCATCCAGACTGCACAACAAAAACATCAGCTGTCTGCAGCAAAAAGTGGCAGCGCAGTTAATCCCTGTGGGGTCCGGGTGGTGTCAGTGGGCTTTTGGAGGGGTCCCTTAATTACAGTAAAAGCTCACTGAGTGAAATAAAGAATGTATGCTCACGGTGGCAAACACTTACATTATGAGCACAAACCAAACAAGTCTATGCTTTCAAACACTTACGTAAAACCCACATGGGGATGTAAAGCAGTCACAAATATATTATGTGCCTTAAATGAAAAAAAGAAAAAATATTTTCCTTCATGGTTTGTGTCTTCTATTCTGTTGCTGACTTGCTTCCCTCTGTTCAGCCTTTATGACCATTACTAAGAGTTTGACAGATTTCCCACAAAGCTTTTCTAAAATGAAATATGCAATTAGATTTCAATTTAAACAAAACTTCATGACTGGGTTTTTCATTTATGTTTCAACAAAAAATGATTAATCAACCATTTTTAAATTATTTATATTAGCAACAAATGTTTCAAAAAGTCAATGAAAAAAAAAGGTAATATTTTGTTCAGGTAGACAGAATATGCCATGATAAGAACTGAAGTGACTAACCCAGCCAATTATTCCCATGTTCACACACCTTAGCTTAATGTGCTTGTCTTTCATGGTGTAAAGGATGCATTGAAACTACAAGACAGGGATGTATATTAAGCTTGTTTAAATTAAAAGTTACAAGCATTCAAATATGTTCAATGCTCCTGGCTACAAGTCTATCCAGTCATGGTGTTTAGATTCTCTGAGGTGCTGCGAATGTCAATGAGAATAGAGGGTAGTTTTTCAAACTCATGATTAAGTCTTTTTGAGTAATTGTTTTAATGACTGACTGACTGATGAATAAAACATGGACATTTAGAAAACAGAAACCAGTCAACTATAAGATAAAGGATCAGGTTTACCAGGACTTAATAAAAAATGCATTAGTGCAAGAGGTCTACACTCTAAAAATGAAATGTTGGATTTACTTAACCATGTTATGTCAACTGGTTCCACTTAACTGAGTTAAGTTTTTTAACCAAAGAACATGAGTATGTTGCTTTGAATTTACTCAACTCAGTTAAGTGGAACCAGTTGACATAACATGGTTAAGTAAATCCAACATTTCATTTTTAGAGTGTATGGTTCATTTTTTTTAACTTAAAAATTATACTAAACATGGGTGACCCATTTGAGTGCACTTTTATGACAAAAATTGCAAGTAAAAGAGTTACTCTATGCAACTGTTTTTGCATTACTTTTTATGCATTTTATTTTTGTTTATTGCTTTTCTTACACCATTTATCAGAGTTAACATATAACTAATGCAATTATTATGAGTTACTGTTGGACAAACTGTAAACAAGGAGAATAACAGATAAAAGGGGTTTTATCATTGTATAAATAACCAATAAAACATATTCTATTTTTCTTTGGTTACATACAGACAAATGCAAAATCTACATTATATCACAGCCCTGGCATCCTATATTATGCAAGTTAAAATCATGCCTCCAATCCAAGTTATTTGGATTGAGTTTCATTAGCACAGAAAGTCCATTTACATCAGCTCATATATCTACGAGAGTGTCACTGAGCTGTGCTATGGAATAACACTTTAAACACCACAGGGAGTGTGCATGACTTCTTCCTACTTCCAGCTACGTGGACAAATTCAGAAATGTCTCGCCTCATTTCACTTTGCTATAAGCCATATTTTCATTATCCCCATTCATATTCAACTATGAGAAGTTTAGAATTCATTTGTTTTCAAACCTGTTCTTTTTTTAATTTATCTTTTTATTTTTTTTATATTGTATTCTCAGCAGTTCAAAGTGAAAAAGAGGATCTCCTCTTGCACGAGTGAAGGCATCGCAAAGGTGACACATCTAACACAGCACTCAAAATCACACACCTGCATTTTTTTATTATTTTTTTTTTTACCTTTGCTGCGCCGTCGACCTCTGTTCTGCTCTGTGTAAAACTTCATTTGACTGTCATCTTCAGGCTCTGAACCGGATTCCCCTTGGGGACCATACATGCCTCCAGTTGCTGACAGGGAGATATCAAGAAAAAAAGACAAGAAGGAATGTAATGAGAATGTGTTATTTAATGATTTCTGTTTTTTTTTAGAGTAATAATTGTGTTATTGAAACATAGGTGGTGTGAGCAATGGTACTATCTTTATCCACTTGAGTGTCAAGGGTATAAAAACACAAAGATTGCATAATTATAGTATACAAGGATGACATAAATTGAAGATTAAATGAACAAATGTATTTTTTATTGCATTTCCCTCCTGGTTTGATCAATAGGCAATTCAACTGTGAGGCTCAATTTTCTAATCATATTGTGTCACTTTGCCAGGGTGCGTGTACGTGCCTGTGTGCAAATCTGTGATGGAGAGACAGCTAAACAGATGATACGAGAAGCTTTGTTTTTGCTGTTTTGTCATCACTAAATCAAAGCACAAACTGTCACCAAAATTCACATGGGTTGCCTCAAAAGTGATAATTGCAAAATTGCACAACTATTCAAAATGTTAACCTTCCAAAACCTAAATAAGGGATGTACAACACATGTGTATTGCTTTAAAATACATTTTTAACCTGATTAAAACCTATTTAAAAAAAAAAAAAACAATAAATAAACAAATCATTCTCCACCTAAACAACAATTCTATTTCTTGACATTTATCTGTATTGCTAAAACCCATGGGGTTACAGATTAGTCCTAATCTCTGAGAATGGAATCGAAATAAAAGGACTGATCAGCTATTATGTTGTTTTTATGATGGAGCATCTGAGAGGAAAGTCAAGAAGAAAAAATACAATTGGGTTAGTCTTTTACATCAATATTACTCTACAAGCATGCAAGAGAGGCAGTGTGGCACAGATGTTTAGTCATTCACAGGTCATAAAAGCAGTATTCCATAGTCACATAAGCCTTAAACCACAGCAACACTGACCTGTTGTCAGTTAAAACTCTTTAAAGTTGTTTCTTTCATGCCAACATTGCAGTGCAATAGAGATAACATGATCTCAAAAGGGTAAATGTTTCGCTACAAAAGTTACTGACCTTGTTTTGTAAGCTTTTATTTAATTGCAAAGTTTTAGTATTTGATATCTATTTTAATATCAGGATATTTCTATTGCTCTAGTTTTGTCCTGCCATTGAACTGACCTCTTTCTCAATTTTGTTGAGCGTACTCAGAGCCTTTGTCTGCTTTCTCACAGCACATTTGTCTCAGATTTCACTTTTTAGAAATAGAAAAAGTGCTGTGAAAAAGGATTTGCCCTCTTGCCAATTTCTTCTGTTTTTGCTTTTATGTCTAATTTATCAGTTCAGATTATCCAACTGGTATCAGAGACAAACAAAATGTAGGTTTTAAATGATAATTTATTTTATTAGAGGGAAACAGCTGCCCAACTAACCTAGCCTAAGGAGAATAAGTAATTACCCTTTAAAATCTAACAACTTGTGCCACCCTTTGTGGCAACAATTGCAATCAAGCAAGTGTGTCAATTTTTTGAGGGTTTTACAAAATATTCCTGACTTGTTTAGGTCAGAATCCAACAAAGAGAAAGTAGAACAGTACACTTCAGGACAGCAGTTTAAAGGATGCTGGGGAAATTGTCACTACAAACTCACTTGCTCACTGATTTCCAGAACCTGCCTAATCTTGTTTAGGGTCATGGGGTTGTAAGGAGTGCCTGGGGTGAAATGGGGTACACCGTGGACAGGTCACCAGTCCGTCACAAGGCCAACACCACTCAACTGTACTCCCTAGCAGTACTTCCATTTTCTGCAGTGTGTGTCTCCTTGGGGGGGATGACCTCAAAAAGTGGAGGTTAAGAAGAGACTGAAAAAAGCAGTAGAGGCTGGACATTTCACCTCTGAGCTGTGTCTGTCCTTTTACAGAATTTTACAAAACATATTTGCAAGTGTGGCCAAACGAGGCCCAGAACGAGTCTGGGTTGTGTTATGCTGAACTGTTTGATGCTGAACCTACTTAAGATATTTAAATAGATTCTAATAGAAGAAGAATACAAAATTTATTTTTTCTCAATCAATCCCTTTATTAAACTGAATATTATTGTACCTTTCTGATTTTTAGTAACTCTACTTTTTTTTTGCTCATTAGTAGCTCATCCCTGCTGTTCTAGCCCTCTCAGTTCAAGTCTCCATCAGCCATCTGTGAGCTCAAACCCAATATCAGCAATCTAAAGGAGGAATGTCCTATTTCTTGCTTTCATTTAGGACACCACCCTGCTATGATGCTTAATCATTCTCTGAACATTAAAACTCTCAATACCCAAACTAATGTACATCAGTGTGTTCCTCTTGACATCGATCTTTGCTGAATACAAAACAATAAAAATGCTGAAAAGAAAAAAAAAAAAACTAGCAAAATTGTTCTGTACAACAAGTAATGACCTAAATACAAATATGTATAGATACTCAAACAGGATATCAGGAAAGCTCCTCCGGGAACTATTTATCACTTTATAATCTCTTCCTTTCCCATAAATGTTATACTGTTATGTCCCTGTTAAAAGACGTTTACTGCCAATAAAAGAGCCACATATTCTGCATTTCTTGTTCATTGGACAAAGTCACAATTCCTTGATAATTGCTGAGCAGTACCAAGTGAAATATCCTTTTTTTCCCCCTTACTTCAAAAATAATATGCCATGGTTCATGAAAATGTGATTGCATCATAAAGATTTTGGATATGATTAAAAGTTCTATTAAATCTGAGCAAAAAAAGAGTGCACTGAAAGCCAGAGTCACTCTTTTGGTCTGGTGCACTTCAACTGGATGAGAGTCGAGTTGGATTCAAGTGCTGGAGTCTGGCTGTGTTTGGAAAAGTGAAGCTAAGGCAATGTGGTGTAAAATTGGTTTGAAATTTATGCATCATGTTCGAACATGTCCAGAGAGTTGGTATATGCAGAGAAAGGAGAGAACACAAGGGCAGCTTCACAGGTTCAGGCTGCTGGCTGTACAGATATGTGAAAATATGTGTTGCATTGTATATTTACTGAAAAATAATGTTTTTATTAAAAAAATATGTATCACAGATACGCTAAACAATTCCAGGTCCCCTCTACATCTTACATGCTCCATGATATTAATGCCAACTAACTTACACGGGAGAGTTCACTCTCGATACTTGCGGCAAAAGACAATAACGATTTCTGTGTCTGTTGGGCTACATTCACATTTAATTTCATCTGACTTTTACATCATTGAGGTTGGGGTATATGGCTTTATCTGGATATTGAACTAATTATTACCAACATCATGCAGTTTAAAGGGGACATATCATGTAAAATCCACTTTTTTGAGCCAAGAAAAACATTTTGTTGTATACTTGGAATGTCTAGGAGTGCAGACAATATGAATTTAGTCTCTTCCAGTGCTGCATGGATTTCTTTATATTCAGTTTGGGTCATATTATTCAACCCATTCAGTTTTCTCTATTATCTAAAATGTTTTCTGAATTTTTATATCATAGTATTTGCGACGGAACTGCCAAATAAGGTTTGGACTTACCAACTAAAATTTGGTCGTCTTCATTCTCTGGCTCTGGGTCAGACTCTGGCTTCAACATGTAAGGTTGGATGAACAAGGTTTTACTTGTTGACATATTTTATTTAATTAGTAAGCAAAATGTTTCTGCAGTGCTTTATAATCGTAAACTCCGCTATCTAGCTTCAAAGGACAGGTCTGGAAGCTGGAGTGGGGTGAAGCGCCTCGTTTGGATTTAAAGAAACAGTGTCAAAATGAGTTGATATGAGACACACCTCAAAAAAGGGGTGAAAGAGGGGCTTATGGAGTTACAATAAGAAGGAATTTAGACCAAAGCATTGTATTTTCACTTTATATAGACCCCAACTCAAGGATTTAAAAGTGAAAAAGGAGGATTTGAATGCTATGTTTCCTTTAAAGCCTGGAACTCCACTTGTTTTCAGCCAATAAAAAGAAGCTATCTTGCTTTATCATTTGTTTTGGTCATGTCTTGGACTGAGAATATATATTATAATATGTTACTGTTGGTATGACATGTTGGATTGTATTGATACTAGGGTTGTATGGGATCGATACTTGAGTTTACCATTTAATTGTGCCCCACTCAGTTTTTAAGTGCAGGCAACTGATGATGAAGCTTTATGTTCCCATTAGTAAAATGCAAAAAACACTTCTCAGCCACATAAAAATTAGATTCCCACTGTGGTTATCCACTTGTTATGGTATATAGTGCAAGCAGGAACTACTTTAGTACTTGTTTGATGTGGACCCTGTCTACAAAAACTACCTTGGATTTTCACAAAACCCTCAGTTTCCATTTCTAGTCAGACCTGAGACACTTTCTTCTAACAATTATGTAATGTAAAAAAGAATTTAAGCTTAACAATAGATTGAAATTGATTCACCATTGTTTTTCTTCTGAACCAGTGAAGGACAGAATAAAATTAATTACCAATTGGTAACTTAAATTTGATAAACTTTTTTTGGCTTCATAAATAAAATCTCATTGTGACTAGAACCACATTTTTTCAGCCATTTAAATCTGAAAATTATGAACACTCACAGTTTAAACACAACAAAGAATAAACACATTTGCATCGCAAATGAACAATTTAGGCTTGATTTTAATAGCCCACTGAGTCTTTTCACTATCAAGCAACATTTTCCCTAATCAAAGCTTTTGTCCCTCAGATAACTTTAATATAAAAAGCTGAGGACACAAGGCAGAGCCCAATACACTAAACACGTTTGTTTTCTAGCAATGAAAGGCAGCTGTTCTGCAAACACTATAGAATATGCTGAACATTACTTTCTCATCTCTTATCTTCATCTCTAAACCATTAATTTCATTTACCAGCTTTTCCTTTCTAGGTCAAAGAGGAGCTCCAGCATTCACTGTGCGAGAGGCAGGGTGAACCCTTGGTCAGGTTGCAGTTCAGGGGCACATTTAAAACAACCAATCACACGCTCTTTCACAACTAGTTAGCCTATCATGCACATTGTTGGTGTGTAAGAGGAACACCAGAGTATTGGTAGAAAGCCCACACATGCATAGGGAGAACATGCAAACATCACACAGAACGGTCCCAACCAGGAGGAAATCCTGTGACCTTATCGCTGTGAGACAACAGATCCGACCCTGTCCAACGTCCCAACGTGTCACCCTGAATCTGATCCTGAATTACTTTTTTACTTTTGTCTTCACCACTTGTGTATGCTCCACTTCCATAACATTAAGTGCAAAAAAAAAATAATCAAAAAACGTCATATTCATGGCAATTCTGGTCTGTCACTAACTTTACCTCAATATGATGCAAACAATGATGTCAAACTATCCATAAACAAGTTTTATTTTTCCTCTAAAATTATTTCAATGATAAAAAAGTGTTTTTCATGATTTCCCCACATTTCCAGTACTATCAATTTTCTGTCATAATTCATTTTAAATGATTTTGCTGTTGTTGATAAACATTTTAAAATGTGAAACTACACAGTAAAAGTGTCCTTTTGTATTTATCATCCTTATTTTTTTGTGTTGTATAATTGTAAATCAACTTAATTCCCTTGTTTCTTATTTGCACAGATTTTGTACACACAAAAATAATTTCATTTTAGACATAAAATTATATTTGAAAAATGTGGTAGCATGTGTAGTTAAAATTTTACTTTAACTAAACATAATGTATTTGCACACAGAGCAGCATTTTACAAATCACCATAAAAAATAGTAAAAAAGTGTGTGTATGAGTGTGTGTTATCCCAATAACAGATGGATTTTGGTTCCAGGCTAGAGTACAGGCTTGATGAATAACACACAGAAGAACACATCTAAAACAAGGTGCAAAGCCCTTTGGAAATCTACCCTCAGTCTATCTGCTTTTCCTTCTTTTTCTACAATTTTTCTTCCTTTGTCAGTTCATTTTCTTCTACCCTGATCTGTTTTTTTCCCTTGCCCTCAGCAGTAATACATTTTATTTTAAACCATATCCAACAAAACATCAAAACCAAAAACACAAAAGCTTTGTCAGTGTTACCTCCAATAATCTACTTTGCTTCAATTTCCTTTCCTAAAAGCAGCATAAAAATACTAATTTTAATTTCTGAAATTTAATGTCTGACCTTCACAGTCCAGTAATTTACATCTTAACTGCCCTTAGTATTTTTTTCAATTTGATAAGACAACAGCTACCATAAAAATGTATTTTTATTTTTTTATTTATGTAACTAATAAAGCAAAATAATTCATATACACTAAAATTAAAAAGTAAATCATGCTCTGAATGAAAAGGGTGCCAAGTGATGAAAAAATATTTTCATATCAGCCTTTTTCAAATTCAAACTGTTGAATGATCTCCAAGTTAAAAAAGAGACATCAGGTATCCTTCATATTTTATATCCTTTAATATATCATATATTGTATCATATTTTCCCAATTGAATAGAAGAACCTCCCAATAAACATGTTTTATTTTTTTAGTTACATTTAAATTTAACTTAATTTATAATTTTAACATGTCCATCTGTTCAAAGTATAAATATTAATACACTTTTTTTAATTGCAATCTATTATCAGTAACTTTTCCACACATAGCAAATATATAGATTTATTTTTTACAGTAACTAAACATTGCAGAGTTTCTAATTATCCAAGTAAATCCACAGAGCTACAAAAGTCCATTACAGTATATATATATATATATATATATATATATATATATATATATATATATAAATAAAA
>JARVJO010000140.1:11272480-11297620 GCA_031762555.1 Cynodonichthys magdalenae | reverse complement strand
CAGGGTTTCAACTTGTTTAAATAGAGAAAATTAACTAAGAAAAAGTGTATATTTATTGAAGCAAAATCCAAATAACTGTCACACAACTTTGACGAGCAGTGTACACAGTCAGGCTCCACGTAGCATCACTGTTTTTGTAAAAAAGCAACAATAGCTAAGTAGCAGCTAATTCATTCGGCATTCAGGCAGTCCGCCTGCCATCTCACACAGCAGCTGTGCACACGCTTCTAAATCACTTTGCAAGTTGCCAGGTTGCTGTGACAGATGGGTGGAAAATGTATAGAGTGTGTGGATTATATGTGTGTGAGTTTATTCCATTTCTTTGGGTAATATCAGCCAAACAAATGAAACCCTTGGATACAAGTGTGACAATTAATCATAATAAAGTTTAAAGGCAATCCAAGTTTCCTAGAATATGTAACAAAGGAGAAGGAGACCAAAATTAACCCTAAAATAGAAAATCTCTAGAAACAAATACATGTTTGGCAGGTATAATATAAAATCTAAAAAAATGTATTTGATACAAGTAAATAGTTACATTTAGTAAAAAGGATGCATACCGGCACAGTTATGTGTTTTTGTTCAAACAAATACAATAGTTTGATGCATTTATGGAGCATGATAAAAAAAAAAAGTATGAAAAAAAAAATCAAGTACGAATGAAAAGAAATAGACAGAAATTTAGAATTGAGATTATAACGAAATAAACCAAATGTAGACATTACGTCCTGAATTGCATGCCTTTGGATACACTTTGAGTTCTTGTACTTCCAAATAATGTTAGGAATAATTCTATCAAAACATAACATAAACCTATGATGTTTTTCTGCTGTAATTGTTCATTTCCCTTCAAACATTTCATACTGTTTGCGCATGGCTTTAAATCAGTTTGTGAGTTCCCGGGTTGCAATGAAAAGTGTATTAGATAGTTTTCATTTTCATTCCATCCATTTACTTCTGCTTAACTAGGGTCGGGTCGCGGAGGCAGCAGCCTAAACAGAAAGACCCAGACTTCCCTCTCCTCAGTCACTTGGGCCAGCTCCTCTGGGGGAATCCCAAGGCGTTCCCAGGCCAACTGAGAAACTTAGTCCCTCCAGCGTGTCATGGGTCTTCCTCTGGGTCTCCTCCCAGTGGGACGTGCCTGGGACATCTCATCAGAGAGGCATCCAGGAGGCATCCATCCAGATGCCCGAGCCACCTCAAATGGCTCCTCTTGATGTGGAGGAGCAGCAGCTCTACTCTGAGTCCCTCCCGGATGACTGAGCTTCTCAGCCTATCTTTGCGGGAGAGCCCACCTGTGGAGGAAACTCATTTCGGATACTTATATCTGAGATCTCATTCTCTTGGTCACTACCCAAAGCTCGTGACATAGATGAGGGTAGGAACGTAGACGACCGGTAAATCGAGAGCTGAGCCAAAAGGCGAAGCTCTCGCTTCACCACGATATATTGGTACAGCGTCCGCATCACTGCAGACGCAGCACCAATTCACCTATCAATCTCCTGCTCCATTCTACCTTCATTCGTGAACAAGATCCCTAGATACTGTAACTCCTCCACTTGGGGCAGGACAGCTTCCCGACTCAGAGGAGGCATTCTACCCTTTTCTGGCTCAAGACTATGGTCTCAGATTTGGAGGCACTGATCCTCATCCTGGCCACTTCACACTCGGCTGCGAACCGCTCCAGTGAGAGCTGGAGATCACAATCTGATGAAGCCAATAGGACCACATTATCTGCAAAAAGCAGAGATGTGATCCTAAGGTCACCAAAATGAATCCCCTCAACACCTTGGCTGCACCTAGAAATTTTGTCCATAAAAGTTCTGAACAGAATTGGTGAAAAAGGGCAACCTTAGAGGAGTCTAACTCTCAGTGGAAACAAGCCCAACTTACTACCGGCAATGTGGACCAAACTCTGACACCGGTTGTACAGGGACCTAACTGCATGTATTAAAGGGCTTGGTACCCCATACTCCCAGAGTACCCCCACAGGACTCTCAAGGGACATGGTCGAATGCCTTCTCCAAGTCCACAAAACATATGTAGACTGGTTGAGCGAACTCCCATGCCCCCTCCAGGACCCTGCTGAGGGTGTAGAGCTGGTCCAGCGTTCCACCACCAGGACAAAAACCACACTGCTTTTCCTGAATCTGAAATTCGACTATCTGATGGACCCACCTCTCCAAGACCCCTGAGTAGACCTTACCAGGGAGGCTCAGAAGTGTGATCTCCTTGTAGTTGGAACACACTCTGCTTCCTCATTAGAAGATGTGCTGGTGGGATTGAGGAGGTCTTCCATGTATTCTTCCCCACCAACCCACAACGTATTAGATGTATTAAATAGTCTATTGTAAAATTGTTTTCTTCAAATTTTATTTAACTGTATTAGTTTATATTTTGCCAAATAGAAAACTGCAGAATGAAAAAAGGTTCATAGGAGAGTCAAGAATGCACTGGTTTGTAATCTCAGTAGTGAGAAAAAAACTGGTTAGGAGGAGAGTTAAGGCAAAGTAGAGAAGTAAGGGAATGGGTTAAATCTGAACAGTTAAAGCTAATGGTGCTTGTAATGTGGTTCAAAATACTTTGATAATAAAGTGATGTATAGGGCTTCATAGAATATAGTGTATGCAGACAAAACTATTTCACTTGCCTGAGAGACCCACAGTAAACTCTAAGGTCTGCAAAACTAATACATTAAGGAAAAACTATGACATTTATGGTATCTGTGATGCAAAAAACTGTCAGCTTTTTGCAAAGTAAGGATTAGGAAAAAATTGTGTATAATAATTTAAGCCCAAAACTCCTGCAGCAGATATGGGACTAATGAATCACCAAAGAACATTGTGTTAATGTGTAAAAATAGCAAGACATTTAGGTGTTATATCCATATTTAAGACATACTTCACTGAAAAAAATGTTTTGAATTTGAATGATGAAATAAATTCTCATTTTCCAAGAAAGACTTTTATTTTGGACATTGTGCCTACATCTAATGTTCTTACCATAGTCAAACTGTGTATTGATGTCATATAAGTAAAAATAAATTAAGCTTAAAGAACCTGTATAACTCTGAAAATTTTTAATCAAGTACTATAACATAATAAAAGCTACGTACATCTTTATGTCATTATGCTGGTTGGATAAAAGTAGCAAAAATACACATTGTCCTTTGAGACATTATGTCATTTTAAGCTTTGTTTCTTGACTGAAGACTTTATGCAATTCATTTAGGATAACTGTAAAAAATACAGATTTGATTACAGCAGTGCACTTATGGGTAAGTAACATGATCATGCTATGACATTTCATGTTGTCAGGTTTTGTATCTATTGAAGATATTATAATAAGAAACTGGAGAAATTCAGGTATTTTGAAGTTTAAACATCTAACAAAAAACAGTGGTTATGTATGATGGAGCAGTATCTGTTTTGGGTAAAATCCACAGAAGTGACATGATACTGCATATTTAGTTGGAATGAGTTTTGCATCAGTTGCACAGTAAGCTATCCGAACTGTTAGCTAAAGAACAGAGCCCTTAACTGAGTTGCCAGTATTTACATTTTTTTTATTTTTTTCAGAAACAGTCATGCTTGGTAGATGTTCATCGACACAGGTGTTAAACCGGCACTGTGCATTTGTAGGGCAGTCTTACTGCTCATTATAAGTGAAGCGTGTTCAATACAACATATGCATCCATTCTGTTCATATTTATTTTTCCAAGTAGCACATGTTCATGTTATTTAGAAAATGTGTGTCAAGGTGTTAGTAACAAGAGGAATGTAGCCTTCGAATGTCAAGGTAAATTTGCTTAATTTAAGCGGGGGAAATTGATGACAAAAAATGATAAAAATTAAAACCAGCTCCATCACTGATTTGCATTTGCTGTAAAAAAAGTGTTTTCACTAGTAGTTTGTGCACATGCATCTACCTTTGCAATCAGTTATCTTAAGCAATTGTCTGCATAGCTTTAGTGTGACTTCTACGACTCCCTGAGCAAGACAAATTGACTTGACTTAAAGCAGCTATGCCTAAATGTCAGACTGCACATTGAGTGCTGAGGAAGCGTACTTCTATTTTTACACTCTGAAGTGGTTTGTGCCTGAAATTTTGTCTATGACTTTGGGGTTTGTGAGTTAATTAAGCTGACAGCAACACCAGTCTCCACAAGGCTCAACTCTGTTAATCACTTTCCTGCACAATTTTATCCAGCAGTTGGGATTTTTGACACAAGCAAGCTAAATATATCCAACTAACTCAACATAACCCACCGGTGAAGGTGTTAAAACTTGCCATGCCTAATGCACAAGACAACCTGAAAAGTTGAACGATAAATCATGTTTACTGAGTGATACTAGTAAACAAAAATGCACTTGAGCAGATATAAACAGAAGTTTTTATTGCTGTTGCATTTGCTGACATTCTGACTTGAATCAGGGTTAATGTAAAGGGTTGTGTAAACTCCTTGTAGGTTTCATGTGAATCAGTCAAAGTAATGTGAGTAATAGGGTTCTGAAATTGGAAACAGGCACCAATACAGACTGCTGGGGTCAGGATCAGGTAGAAAAGCCTGAGGCGGTCCATGCTGCACCAGGCAAAGAGATCAGAACTGTAAAACGTAAAATCGAGGGGTAAAAAAAGGAGGTAGAGTCTGTGATTCATTTTTTGATGTGTGTGCTCAGTGTGAGTCCCAACATACTGGTACAGAATGTTCACAAGTTTGAAACCGAGGTCTTGACTCTTTTTGCCTGTGTTTGTCTCATTCATCGCTCAGTTTGCTTGTATAAAAATTTCTTGAAAAATTTCAATCAATATTGTTTTGCTCTGCTGCTGAACCTTTAGTGCTCTGCACACATACACACATACTATTCTGTTTCACACAAACAACCTTGGCATGCCAAAGTGTTATTACAAAAAGCATCACAGCATAAGTGCTGTTGACACTTTTTACAACCTAAATTTATGAGCAGCTACCTGTTTAAAAGGGGAGAAAGAATTTGAAAAGGTGGGAGGCTTAATAAGGCACCACTTGGCTCTTGTACTTCAGTGGGCCAAGAATTTGTTGACTACATTCATTTCAAATGTTTTTCTCTTTATTCCGCAGGATTTGGATCAAGAGCCTATCTGCCAGTTTGGTGCTAATAGGCAAATAGTGATGTGTCTGGAGACCACTCAGGAATTTCAGATTGCTGAGGTGTGGCAGACAGTTATTTCAGATGAAAGCCCTTGTCAACCGGACATAATCTGATTTCTTACCTTTTTTTACAGGCAGGAGGCACAGGGGTAGAAGGTTGCACAGATAATGAAATAATTTAAAGAGCAATTTCTTTACACAAAACTTTGATAGTACCTTTACATTAAGTTAACTTTGGTTAAACATCCTTCTTACCTTCTGAAGCTAACTTTGTCCTCTTTGTACAGGTAAAACAAATTTTTTTAGAGATACCTCTACACTCCAAATGACAATTCTTTGAGCATAACAAAGTTTGCCAGTTCACTTTTAAATGTAAATTGACTTGTTTATTGAATACAATAGTTTGTTTTAAAAAAAGGCATATGCTTTTAAATCCTTCTTTTTCACATTTAAATCTTTCAGTTAGGGTCTATATAAAGTGGAACTGCAACACTTTCATCTGAATTCATCCTTATTGTAACTCCACAAGCCCCTCTTTCACCACTTTTCTGAAGTGTGTCCCAGATCAACTCATTTTGAGGCTGTCTTTTTAAATCCAAACGAGGTGCTTCAGACCCCGCCCCCTCTCGAGCTTCCAGGCTGGTTCAGTGTAGTATGATAGAGGAGTTTACAGCAGCACAGAAACATTTTACTTACAAATTAATTAAAAGATGTCAATAAAGAGGAGACTGAAGACAACAAAATTGTAGTTGGTAAATCCAGACTTTATTTGGTAGTTCCACTGCAAATAATGTGACATAAAAATAAAAACTAAAAAATTACAGAAAATTATGAAAATGGGCGACTCAAAAAATATGACTCAAACAGATTTTAAAGATATCTATGCAGCAACTGGAGACTAAATTAAAATTTTTTGCACTCCGAGAGACTCTGAGTACACAACAAAATGAATTAAAGACATGAATGTGGCTATTGCATGATATGTCCCCTTTAAATTTGATTCAACAATTCAAGCTGCACAGCGGCACAGTTTGTTACCATTGTTGCCTTGGCACTAGAAGGTTTTGGGTTCAACTCCTGATTGGAGCTTTTTTGTGTGAATTTGACACTTTCTCCTTGCATGTGTCCATTTTCTCTTGGTACTCTGGATTCTTTGACATATGTGTTTGAATGGATATTTTTTTTCAAGGTTTAACCTTCCTCTCACCCAATGACTGCTGGAAATAGGCCCCAGCTCCCGTCGACTCTGCATAGGATTGAGCAATATTGAATGGGTACTGCTACTGTATATTGCACTTTATTAGTATAAATTAATTTGTCTTTTTCTATTACTATAATAAACCTCAACAAATGCAGAACAAATCAGTGAACTGGACATTCCATAGCCCTTCAGTGAATTATTAGTTTGTAATTTACTTCCTAATTAACCTCTTAATTATGTCAGGGTAATGTTTCTGAAAAAAAAAAAAGCTGCAATGAAAATGCATGCATACTCCAATATTGTAAATGCATATTCTACTACTGAGGACTACATTAATGAACCTCACAGTTTTAAATAAATAAAACAAAAGTATGTAACAGTTTTGTTTAGAAATTATGTTAGATTATAAAATAGAGCTTGATATGAAGAATATCTCTGAGTTTGCCATCAGAAGAAAAGGACATTTTAAACAAAATAATTGCACAGTATGAACAGAATGGGTTTGTAGTCAGCACAGATGCAATGCAGGGAGAAAAAGCATACACACTGTGAACATATGGATATACACAATAAACACCAGGGTCGACCCAACTTCATCACAATGACCTTTGATAAGCAAAGAATCATTTCACCAGCTGCTCTCAAAGCTCCTCACAACCAGCAAGGAGAGAGGCGTGAGTGGTGCTGCATTCTTAATCTGTACCACTCCTCTCACAATAAAATCACTAAATACTGTTCCATAGCTGTTCATTAGATGTGAAAAGAATGCAACACTCTCCACTGAACTTCAAGCATGTAACTTGGGAAAACAACTTCAGCAAAACAGACCACACAGATGCTACACAAAAAGCATCAAGTGTTTTTTTTTTAAAGTGAGCTGTAGTGTTGTCATGTAAAAAGATTTCAAATTAGACAACTCCACTACCAACACCACTTTCTTCTCTTCTTTTAGTTAGTTTATCTTTCTTAAATTACAAACACCCCACCCACACACAAAGCTTGGGTTTATGTGCGTTACAACAAATTCAGTAAGAGCTGAAATACATAATTAAAACAAAATTTAAACCAACTGTAAACAAGCATTCACTTTACATTCATTTACTGTTCAATTTCATGCTTTGTGAGCTAGTAAAAAACAGTTAGAATGGCATCAGATGATCTCCGGATGTTGGTGTCAGTGCCAAATGTAATGCAGATGGTTGTCATGAACAACCACACAGAGAAAAGCCTTGGTTGAGCAGAGACACAGTACACAGAGATAAGGACAAATATGCACATCACTTAAATTAAATAAGTGTATTAAACATATATTAATCTTCTTTTTAACCCTCCCCCATCCTCTTTCAGTGTCTTATTTGTAGAGTAGCACCTGGTTAGCATCAGGAAGGCAAAGATAATCAATAAAAACTAAATCAAGGTTGGTCAAATTTACAAGCAGGCTCTGTGAGGATTTGCACGAACTCTGTGGTACTTAGGAGCTCAGAATTTCAATTTCCTGAATCCCCATTCTAGCTCCCAACATGATCAATGGTGTGTGAACAAAGGGCACAGCATACTCCATCTGAAGAGTTGACTCCTAGTCATGTGGTTGTTTGACGTTCTTTTTTTCTTTCATAGTCTCTGAAACACACAATGCAGAGCTCCTGGGAAACCCCTCCCACTGAGGTATACATCACTGCAGGGGGTTTCTTCCCACTGGAAAAAAAACTCAGATACTCAATATTATTTTGGACACAAATCTGTCCCGGTTAATTTACCACAGTTTTTGGCAGACAGATGTCCCTATGTACAATATCTCTGCTATCTCCATCCATGAGATTTGGGGCATTTGACTATATTTATAAATGTCTGCTTCTGAGTAGAGCAGTCGAATTCTAAAAGTGAGTAGTTAAAGTAAAATGCGGTGTCTGAGCACTTTTCTGAATAAACAGATACACCCAGAAACTTCTGACCAATCACACAACAGGTTCGTATGAGGAGTGGGATAAAAAGAAGTGGTAGAAGAAAGCTGAAAGCTGCAAACAAAATGATGCAATTTTCATCATGCAACTGTGACAATAAAAACGGATTTCAGAAGTTCAAATGGAGGATACGGAGGCCTTAAACTAAACTAAATTAAACTAAACTAAACTAAACTAAAGAGGATTGTTTGGATCTAATATGTTATTGGTTTATTTATGGTACATTAACATTTGCTTACATTATTTCTTTAATGTTTTAAAAGCTTTTAACGAAAACATAAAAGACCAAAAAACATTTTATGTCTTGTCAGAAATAATAAAGAATTTATATTACGCTCAAAGCTAGTTTAACTTTTATAAGAGTGATCTTGACCAACATCTGCAATAAGATATATAAATGAAGCAGAAAACATATGGAGGTTTTAGAACACATTTAACAAGGTTCATGTATAATTTATTGTAAACAAATACTTAAATGAGAAATAATAAAGAGTTAATATTAACTGTATGATCATACACGGTTGATTTTATCATCCTTCCATATGTTTCCCATGCTCAACACAAATACTGTTTGGCAGTACATCAGCTGTATGATCTCTTGTACAGTAGAAAACCCCTTCCTCCACTCCCTAGGGCTGAAAACAACAACCATGATTGTTGTGTTTCGTTTACAAAAACTGAAGACAGCTGAATGTGAAGACGACCGTAGAATGATCTTCTTTCCTTCATCTTTTCCTTCCACCCCGACTAACAGACAGACACACACGCACACCAGACAGCCCAGAGTAGTACTTTCATGTGCGACTTCAAAGCATCAATTAAACAAGAGAAAACCTATATAATAACCATAAGGTTATCGTTGTCATAATGAGTCAAAGTACTCGTTGCGACACATCAAAACACTACCACTGCTTCTAGCAAGCAAATGGAAATACAATATTGTCAAAGTGGAGATTCAAATGCACAGAAGTGCATGCAAATACGGGAGTATGTTCTTTTATAGTGCAGATTGGCAAAATGGATTTGATAGGGTGACTACATCAAAATTTTAAATTGTTGTACCACGTTTTACAAAAGAAATGCATGTATTGCCAGGCAAGGCATCTGTTTTTATTCATGCACCTGTAAAACCTTGAATTAGGTGAACCCATAAAGGTAACCAGCTTTAGATGAACACCTAATGATTATTTTCTGAGAGTTTCGTTAAAATTCATCAAGTGGTTTAGGAGCTATTTTGCTAACAGACACAGCTGACTCAAATATTCCATGCCAACCATTTAAAAGCAGCTCTCAGTCAGTTAATGTTTAGATTATATGCTATTAAGGACTTTTAGCTACTGAACCACAAAACTGTAGTCTTAAAATCAATAAAACTGACTAAGTTAAAGGCATTTCTGCATTGTCTAACATTCAAGTTGACTCTAAAGGTTAATGAGTTATAGATATTCGTTTAATGATTACTTTCTGAGAGTTCCTTTAAAACATGTTTAAGACATTTTGCTAACGCTACAGACAAGCGAACACAGACACAAGCAAAAACATCATTGCCTTCGGCAGCGTGCGATAATAATGTGCCTAAGAACTGCATAACAATGACTTTTATGCATGAGCCAACAGTTTCTCAGGGTCCAGGTAAAGGGTGTTGCACAAAAAAACTAGGGCAATATATGCTGAATGGGAAGTAAGGAATTTGCCACAAAGCACATTTTCAATATGCCATCAAGAGGACAGTAGGAAGAAAAAAAAGTATGTGAACAGCTGCAAAGTTTTGCTGAAAGGACAAAACTGCTGCTCCAGTTTGCAAGTGAATATTATCTTATACTTTTTGAAAGTTATCACTCAAGATTACTAATAACTTAGGTGTTAAAAATATTACATATTTTCTGTTTACCTTACAAACAAAAGGTTTGTGATAAATCTACACCAAGTCAACTTTTGAGCTTATAGATTAGCTTTTCGTGGTTGTCTTTGTCCTCCATCCCAAAGGTATAAAGGGGGAAAAAAAATAACATTTTCAGAAAATTGCTGCGTGTGCTGCTAACGCCCCACGCATCATATCCTCACAGTACCTACTGTTTTTCCTCCCACGCAGACACTGGGGACAATAGCTTTGCTCTTGTGCAAGCAAGCCAGCTGCCACTGTTGTCAATACCGGTGTGTTAACTCTTTGATCGCAGTGTCAAACATCTCCACCGTGGTACAAAACAACTGTCCTGGTGATGGCAACGTCCAGTCAAATTGTCAAAGTGTGTGCCTCCCTCAGTTTTGGAGTGGGTCAGATGCACATAGGACTCAGCTCAGAATGCATGTTTGTATCACTGAGATAAAATGATAGAGAGGCTTTCTTTAAATTAAATATAAACTCATCTAAGCTTTAAGATGCTTTTAAGAACCAGGACATGAAATCTCTTCTGACTGAGGATGCTACGCTGTGTTTAAAGCAATGATTGTTGCAGTGCTTAATGTATTTTCTAAAGATGCTTTTATTTGACTAATTCTGAGTTCATCTTTAGCAAAACATTTTCATTCGTCGTCACCCTTTGGCCCCAATGAAACTATAGACATGTATATTACACTAATTTCAGTTCTTCATCTCTGTTTTGTAAAATACAGCAATAACGTTCTGCTCTATGTTCTTAAACAGTGAGCTCAGCATGAAATAAAGTTGTGAGAAACAATTACCCCACCACACTCCCATTACACTGCAAAGTTTGTCATTAAAAACAAAGTTGCAGCCATTTACAGGAACCTCCCCAGCTTCAGCTACATAACTTTTAGTGACAATATGCAAATACAAACAGGAGATAAGGGTCGAAGCAATGCAATTATTGCTACAGGACAAATAGGAGGTTCAACCCAGTTGAGTAATTAGTAAAGCAAAGCATCTGCTTGGCTGCAGCTCGCCTTGCTTCTTCTTTAAGGAATTTCCAATGCATTTATTCTATTTATACAGCAATGACCCTTTGAGGGCCGACAACTTAACTTTTCCCTTTAACCTCAATCCAGCTAAGTAATTTCTGCAGGACTGGTCGACACTCAGAAAAAATCTTTCACCTTTTCATTATAAATCCTTAAAGAAGTAATTCTGCAACTGACTTTACAAATCCCATCCCTCAGTCATGTCCTTCATAGTTTTAACCCTGCTTGGGACAATAGCACCTTTGCTCTTTTAGAATTAAGACATGGTTAATTTCAGTAATGTACATTTATATCCTTAACGTCTTGTAAAACGAGTACAAGCAGATGATCACCAAGAAGGCAGATGCTGTCAAACACGGCGGGAAAGGAAAAATGCAAAAGTTCCACCAAATCATGTCTTACAGAAAAAATAAGTGGTTCTTCTACCTCAAATGTTAGGAGCACAAATGAACCTATTGGTTTATATACTTATTATCCTTACGATCTGCCTTATGACACAGACTGGTTTTTACAACATATCTGATTGAAATTACGATACCAGGTAATGGGCACAAATTAAAAAAACCTTCTTTATGTGTGCTAATATACAGAAGAATCTTCAAATGACTAATGAATTTTAATCATGATGAACATATACCACTACAATACATAGATGTTACTGTAATATTTAAAATACACTAACCAGAAAAATCCAGCCTTTTATGGTAAAATAGACTCATAGAACAGTATTGTTCAGTAAAATGCAAGCAAATTTTTCACAACCCTTCACAAAACACAAGTTTGACAATGACAACGCTGAGATTTGACATCTAATATAATATAATTATTTAAACAAACCATTCCCCATGGTAATAATTACCACAAATTACACTGTTTTGTGATAAATTACTTAAAATTACTTAAAAGCCAACCTATAACTCCATAACTGCTAAAAGACTAAAATATGACAATAAAACAAAAATCCCAAATTGCTTGGTAAATTACAACTTCACAACTGTTATAAATCATGTTGCCATGGTGTCTGTAACCTTGTGACAACTAAACAGCTAAATTTTAAATGACTTGCTGTCTCACCTCTGATGTGGCTGGAGACCCTCCGGCGGCCTGTAGATGAGCTGTGCACGGCGTGCTGGTAGTGAGACATGTTTGTTGGCGTGTTGGGAACACGGAAGCTGTCCTGGAACCTCTGCATCAAATCCTCTACTGACTCAGTGTTCGCTTCAATAGCTATAAAAAAAAGAGTTGACAGTCATGACAAAAGGCTATACAAAAAAATCACTTTGCAGAGATTGAGACACACTCAAGTCAATGTGAAAATCCATAAACAGATACAAACAGGCATACAGTTTATCCAAAACAGCCAGTTTTTGCTTTTTTCTCCCAGTTTTAAGGAAGATAATAGATTAGGACATGAAATACACTGAGAGCCACTGGGCAGTTCTATTTAGGCCCTGTAACAGGAAAAAAAATCCAACAAAAACAGCACTGTGTTCTTTCTTTTATTTATTTTTTCTGCCCTTTAAATGATTCCATCAATTCAATATTGCCTCATCTCTACAGGGATCCTGCCAACGCTTCCACTGATTGTTCACTCTCACTCTTCTTGATGAATGACTCCAAAGCAACTAGCTACAGGAAAGAAAAGGGGCAATGACAAGAGGCTTGCTTTACTTTCTTTAACGATGAAAAATTTAAACAAAAGGAAAAAAAGAGGAGGAAGAGGGAAAAGTGGACATTTGCTATAACTGTATGTATAGGTTTATCTATGACAGCGCAAAATAACAATTATTATAAATTTAAAGTATTCTCTAGTGTACACACTAGGTGTAACTAGGGGTGTGTGGGAGGGAAACCAGAGTACCCAGCAAAAACCCATGTTAGCATGAGGAGACTTTACAAACTCCACACAGAAAGGCTGGGAAGCTAACCTGCAGCTTTCTTGCTGTGATGAAACAACACTAATCACCGCCCTGCCGTGCTACCCTAAATAAATGAATAAATAATTTAATAAAACAAAAAAAAAACTCACTTATGGTTTGAAGTGCAAGCTCAATACATAAAGAAATGTACAAAGTAGGATCTAATTTTACCACTTTTTAAAAAATACTAGTGGCGTCAAAAGTATTCACAGTCCTTACCTAAGTAGAAGTATAGACACTAGGGTTTAGATTTTTTTTTTGAAAAAAGAAATATCAACTCAAGCTTTTCACTCAAGTAAAAGTGTAAACAACTTAAAGCATAAAACATAATGTAAAGAAACAAGCAATAAGGATAAAAGCTTAGCCTACGCCATAGGGGCCTATAGTACAAAACTCCACCTACCTAAAAACTTTTTTCTGAAGACAATAATGACTATAATGTTATATTAAAAATGTTATTATTAAAAAATGTGGGATGCACAAATCTACTTGTTTCAGCTGCATATTCTGCAGCGACCACCTTCATACTAAGCTACATACGTCTGTTGTGTCATGTAAGAGTGTGACGTAATTTGTGTCATGTTCAGGTGTGTTGGATCGTGTAAAAAGCCTGTTGGAACGGTATAAATATGTCTCATCCAACCACAATCAAATTCACTTTATCCAGGAGTAACGATACATCTGGATAGGTTTAGTTTGTTTGACTGTTTGTCTGAGGGCTGTTTCACAAAAGCAAGATTGAAAAATCTAGGATTAAACATAAACCTAGGCTTGACACCCATAGAAACTGTCCCCTTCATTTATGGTACATCATTCCACTACTGAATATGCAACATAATCACACATTTCTGTAGTATATGGACCGCTCAGTGCGGTGCTACATTTTGGCACTCAGCAGTCTGCACAGGGAGAGGTTGTTGTACTCAGAAGAACAGCAACGCTCATGAAGGTAATTGTTGGGAAAAGCCAATGGTTCAGACCTTTCTAGAAACATTCTTTTCCATCTCAAAGTCCTTCTAAATAGAAGTGCTTCATCATCGACAATGTCTTTCAAAAATGAGCACGCCATTATAACAGACGACATGTGTTTGGAGCTACCTATATGGCTTTATTTCACTAACAACACCTTTGCTTCTTTATCAGTCATTTCTCAAATCCCCTTAACACAGATAGTCTATACTATTAAAGGCCTTTCTGTCAAACTTAAATCAATAGCGGTATACAGAAACACAATCAAACAGTAACAATGCCCACATAGAGACTTATAACATTTTTAATGATAACAACAGTACTTAACTGAATGTCAAAATTAATTAGTGACAGAATTATTGAGAAACACATTGTGTTTCTGAAGGGAGTTACTGCTGACTGAACAGATAAAACACCAGGTTTAACTAAACCTGGCTGTTAGCCTGGTCTGGAGCAGGCTAGCTGCACTGAATAAATCGCTATAATACATTATGAGCTTTTGTGAAACCGAATCAAGGCTTAATTCAGGCAGGATATCTGGAAAATCCCCAGCTTAATCCCCTATCCTGGTTTTGTGAAATAGCCCTCTGTTTGTTTGTATGTTTGTTTTTAGCGATGACAACCTGGAATGAAAACAAGCCAAAGTGAAATAGAAATGGCAAACGTCTTGCATTTGTAAAATTTTATAATTTCATGGGGAAATGCATTGATGACAAACAAAATACCTTTACCTTTATGAAGGTTGGCGGAAAAATAATTACTACGGTAAGGTACAGATAATCAAAAATACGACTTAAATAAAGTAACAAAGGATTTATACTTCATAACTTAACACCTCTGAAAAGTACATACTGCTGCACAAAACACGTTTTAAATTTAATTTTGATAAATGTTTATAAATAAATAATTAAATAAATAATAATAACATGCTGTCATCAAACACAGTTTGCATTTTGAGTCATACAAATGCTGCAGAAAATGCTGATTTATACAAATAATGTGTAAACAAGGATGTGGCCTCGATGTAGCAAAAGTCCTTAAAGCATTGAAGTACAGGGATTGTGATGAAAAAACAAAACTCTGCTTTCAAACTTCTAGCACGTAGCCATCTCCAAACAATGGGGTCATTTATCACCTCTAACACCAGTACCCTCAGCCTATCATCATCATCTTTTGATCTGTCAGTTTGGCTCTGAGGTGTACTCTGTCAATGAATAACGGTGATATGTTGCTCCCAGTCAATGCTTATCATGCATGCCAATGAGCTTGCAGGAGCAGAAAGTAAAAAGATGAGGCAAACATGGGTCAAAGAAGCAGAATTACTCACATCTGTCTTGATAGTTACAAATAAAAACAATCCCTAAGCCCTCACTGTTTGCTTCATTCTGTATGTGTCATATGCATATACTACCAATAGACTTTGGAAAACTTATTTATTAC
The DNA here is from genome assembly GCA_031762555.1 of Cynodonichthys magdalenae. Taxonomy (NCBI): domain Eukaryota; kingdom Metazoa; phylum Chordata; class Actinopteri; order Cyprinodontiformes; family Rivulidae; genus Cynodonichthys; species Cynodonichthys magdalenae. The sequence continues at coordinate 11,282,080 of JARVJO010000140.1, read as the reverse complement.
AAATAAATACTTTAAAAACTGTTGTGATTCAACCCTTCAAGCTGAAATAAATCAAATAACTGTAACAAATTTAATTTTGAAAGTTTGTTACATATATTTTAACTTATCTGTTTTATTATTATACACATTTGTTTCTTGTTAGTGTTAGGAAAGCAACAAAGCTATAAACCAAATGAGAGTGATTTAGAGGCACAAAGCACACCCATTGGTGCACCAAACAATTAATACATGGTACAGAATATTATGTTTACAGATTATAGATTTTCATTTAGACATATACATTATGCACAGTAGACTAGTTCTCCAGCCAGCAAAGCAGACCAAATTCTGAATGCAAGTGAGGCATACACAGAGAATTTGACCCACATGGTCTTTTGAGCAAGCAAACCCAGTATCCATTCTGTGGAATGTACTACAGTCAAAATGAATCTGTAAAGCAATATTGACAGGAGAAGCTTAGGGTGGTGTTTTTAGCAACTGAAGTATTTAGAGTTTTGCCATAAACGATGCATTTATTAAAGCACAGGTCAGAATGTGTCAAATTCAGGCATAAAAGTAGTTCAAGTAGAAGCAGAGAAACGTATTTATCAAGATTATCTTTAAATTCAATGTCCTACTCTTTTATAAATAACTGAAATGCAGTAATTCATAGCTAACCTAATAAATTATGCTTTATGTTTAAATTGTATTTGTGTTAGATTGAATGCTAATACAGCTTATGGTTCATAAAATGCTTTTTAGTCTTTGAATGCAGTGCTGCTGGTGTTGCTCTTTTATTGCTTTTCATGCAAGTGGTCAGTCACTCAGGTGTGAGACATCAAACAGTCATTTTCTGTATCTCCTATATTGTTGCCTCTAGTGCCTGCTGCTTTAATCTGTTATGTTTAAAGGACTAAAGTAGATTTTACTATGTAATCTATTTGTTGTTTCATTACTCATTCCCAGCTTTGTACACCTCGTCCTTTATATCTTTTATGGCCCACCTGAAAGGTGGAAGCTTTGATGTTATAGGGAAAAAAAGCAAAAGAAACACTTTAACAGAGCCATCACACTGAATGCAAGCATGTTTCAAATTTCAAGCACAATAAAAGATAGCGAACATGTTTCTGTCTGGAAATGACATTTTCTTTTTTAGGGCTCTATGCCGACTCTGATGCTGAAACAGATAATGTACTGGAGCTGTTGCTTTTAGACATGCTGATTTCAACTGAAGTGCATGCATTGAAGGCACACAATATTCCTGCTGTCCCAATAAAAAACACACTGTTTAGGCTTTTTGAGAAGATCAAAACCAACCATGATCACTGTAAGTATCCAATAGTCTCTATAACAAAGTCTCCTACCCTGCCTCTCACACAGTGACTGCTGGAGAAAGATACCAGCTCCACCATGACCTGGAAACAAAAAGTGGGTGTGAGAAAATGGATGGATAGATGGACAATGTGTACTATAGTACAAAAAAATAGAAAAGAAAAAGATCTAAATCAAGTGTATTTTTGGAGCTTTTATACAACAACCAAAGCTAAACTGAACAAATAAGCAAACAAAGCAAATATGATGAGATAGTTTAAAATCAGACAGAACAAACAAAGACCTAAACATTTGTAATAAGATTTGTTACATAAGAAAAAAAATGCTACAAGTAGCTAACATGCTAAGACTAAAATCCACAAAGTAACTGTGTGAAGAAAAACAAATATGTGTTCAGGCGAGTCAATAACAATGGAAAGCCAAAAACAGTTGATCAGATGAAGAAGTCTAAAGTTAGTCAGGTCAGATTGTTCAAACTAAAATTTAGATGCCAGTTTATGGAATGTCTTGTAATCAAACAGTAATCTTAAAATTAATTCTGTAACCAGAGAGAAAAGGGGGAGCGTGGCTGTAGAATTCTGTATTAGCAGAATGAAGCAGACAGAACAACAGATACTAGCTGATGTGCTAATAGGTGGATTAACAAAAAAAATGCAACCTTGAAATGATTAAGGCTGTGATAATTTTCTTTCCATAATTTACATAATTATCAAAAAGAAAGGCTTTCATCTTAGAAGCATTCTCAAACTGCAAAAACAAACTATACATTTTCATGGACTCCTGCAACTTTATACTTCTTTTTCTTTTATGCTAAATCATAAGTGACAGTCTGCTTTAAAATAAAATGTGGTTGGTTTTTGTTTTAATTCAAAATTCCACATTTTCAAACAAATACCCGCTCAACATATACGGTAAGTGGATTATGCATAAAATAACTTAATATTTAGATCCAGAAGTTAGAATATTTGTTTGTTGTGGTTCTTGGTGTGAACATGTTTTATCTCATGCTTAAAATGGGTTTTTATTGACACAAAAGGGCAATTTTTTATTGTGAGGTTTAAGAATAAGAGGCTGTAAAAAATACGGACAAGACAAGACTGAGCCATCTGCATTAGCCTGGTCAACTCGCTAGCTGTACAAGGTATATTGTTTCATTTGTGTTGTAATTTTCTGTAAATTTGTAATCAGTGGTGTTCTAATTAGTTTATGTGTTAATTTAGAAACAAGACTAAGATTATTCACCTAAGACCTTCGAATTGGCAGGCTGCCATGAGGTAACTTTTTGCTCAAGTACGTGTGTTGATAGGTGAATGAAGTCTCTGTGTTTTATATCTGTAGTTTACACTGCATTTAATAAACCAAAGCAACTTGCCCATCTTGAAGAAGCCATGGCTGGGCTGTCATTTCGTAGCTACACATACATTTTTATTCCTAATAAATAAGTATAATTGTATAAAACAAGGCAAAACATGCACATTTCTGTTATATTATTTGTTTTCAACTGTCTCTTTCTACCTTAAATTTTGTCCTTTTTTGTCAGATATTTAGTTTCTTTTCTGACAGTTGTTTTTCTCAAGACCTCTAGCTTCTCATTTTGAGTTCAATGTCAACTGAAGCTCTGGTACCTTTATTTTCTTCTTTTCATCTCCCTTATCTGCCTTTACTCTCTTATCAGTGGTCCGTGCGTGTAAACAGAGTCTCATAACTGGTGGATGTCAACAGCATGCAGCCTCAGTCAACTTACTCCAGGTGGTCTCACGGTGCCCACTGAGAGAAGATAACACTGCTTTGTTTTGTGTTTTTGTTCAGCTGCGCCATTATGCTTGTTTCCCTGCTATGTAGGCTTTGGTGAAATTGCGTATGCCCGTGCATGTATTTGTTGTCTTCTGAGTTTATTTATGGCTTTTCTATGGCTTTATTTTTTATTTATTTTTTGCTAATTCCTGTTTATGAAGTATACTGCTTTCACAGCTGTGTGGAAACCCTATGGTTTTATTTTCAGTGGTGCATGAACATTATTTTCAGGTTTATCTTTACTTTCTACCACACTTTCTAATCTAAGCTTTTAAAAAAGGGAAATGACGGAAACAGAGACCCACTAAAATGAGAATAAAATAACCAAATTCATTTTAAATAAAGTTTTAAGAAAAAAAAATGTTACAGTTCCATGTGTAATGTTAAAAAGTTAAAGTAGTCAATTAAAAAAAAAAAAGCCTGAAGCATCCACTCCAAGCAATATACAAACTATCTGCTTCGCCTTCTGACTTTCTGTCTTTCGATTTGCTTCCCTTCTACTTTGTCTTCTGCATTTCTCATTCTCCAGAATCCCTAGGGATCTCATTGGTGAAAAACACGTTCACACAAATCTGGAGGAGTAAAATATGCTGCCATTTGCTTTTTGATGGACATGTACTCGGTGTTCTTATTAAGGGTCCACTAAGGTGACAGAAAAGCCTTACTAGTATGGAAAAACACAAAAAGGGTTAGTGATAACAAGCTATTCACTGCAACTGTTGTCTCGGAGAGAATAGATTATTGCTGATTTGCTGATGCAGTATGCACCAAACTAACACTCACAGAAGCACAACATTAATGTTCAACATGTACATTGGCACGTCTAAACCTAAACTGTTTGTGTAAATTTATGATAGAATCCAGTTTATTGGATTGGTTCAAAACATAATAAAAAAAAATTAAACATATAAAATTAAATATTCATAGTTGAAATGGAAACAGTTTATGTAAATCTAAATATATATATATATATATATATATATATACATATGTACATGCATATCAGTATAAACATTCAATTTAAAATGGGATGTGCAAAATCCACATTTAAGCCATTTAATACATTTTGTTATGTACTTGGGGTCTCTAGGAGTGCAGAAAAGTTTGATTTAGTTTCTCCCAATGATGTGTAGATACATTTTTATTTTTTTTGGGTCATATTTTTCAACCCATTCAATTTTCTCCATCTTCTCAACTATTATGCCACAGTGTTTGTGACACAACTGCCAAAAAATGACTGGATTTACCAACTACAATTTCATTGTCTTCATTCTCCTCTGGTTCCGTGTCAGACTCTGGCTCCAATGTGTAAGCCTGGATGGACAAGTCTTTTCTTGTTGACATATTTCAATTAAATTGCAAATAAAAAAGTTTATGCACAACACAACATTTTTGAACCCCTCTATTAAGTGGAATGGACCACTGTGGAAGCTGGAGGGAGTTGGGGTGTGAAGCTCCTAATTTGGGTTTCAAGAGACAACCTCAACAAGTTGCTTTGAGACACACCTTGGAAAAGGGGTGAAATAGAGGCTTGTAAAGTTATAAAAACTAAAAAGAAATTTAGACCAAAGCATTGCAGCTTGACTTTATGTAGACCCCAGCTGAATGATTTAAAAATGAAAAAGATTGGATTTAAAGGCATGCTATGTCTACTTTAAATACACAGCTATGAGCCAGTAGATGCTAATCCCAAATTAATGCTGTACCTGGTCATTGGCTCCAAAGTAAAATGTTTGTAATAAAAGAAACTGCCTGGGAATGTTACTTACATAAATATTGACTTGATTTTTAAATACATTGTTTTCTTTTTTGTTTTTTTTTTGTTTTTTGCATCTGGTTATATGATATGGGTTTGAAGACATGGCAAAATTCCTGTTTAGCTAGATTGCCTAAGCTATTTGCCTAGGCATAACTCATGGATTTTAACATTTTTATACTTTTCTTTTGAAACTTCGATTCTGCATACTAACTAGCTATAGGATGGTGAGTTTTGTGGTGATTGAACTTTAAACCTTACTACCTTACCAGGCCTATACTATGTGACTCAGTGGTGTCCAGGGATTATGTTTCTATAAGTCAAAAACATGTGTGACTTATAGTTTAGAAACTAGATATGACCAAATGCAAAAACTTTGATGTTAGTTGACAAATTTAGTTTTCCACAAAAAAGACAAAAAAAAAAATAAAAATAATCCACTATATACAGTATAAAGTCATAAAATAGTATGGCTATCACTGTCGTCACACAGCAAAAAGACTGAGGTTCAAAATATGTCTTTTAATGTAGGCTTTGGATTTATGTGACAAATTTCCTTTTAAAAGAGTCACAGGCTCATTGCAGGCGTCTTGAACCTGTCTCAAAAGGGCTGAGCTGTATTTTGACATGTACACAGTAGCTTTTCTCTGACAGAGAACATTTAAGACTTGAGTCCAGGTCCAAAAAGACACACACTGACAATCAATAATGATTATTGAAAAACCTTTTAAAATTTACATATATGCATTTTAAAAGCCTATTTTAACAGATTAAATCATAAGCATGGGGCAGCTGCCAAGGTGGGTACAAGGCAAATTGGAAAAAAATAGGCCCAATTCCTGCTCATGACTAAAAAACACGTTTAAGTCACAAACATGTCATATTTACTGAGCCTGTAAAAGATATGCCTGTTTTCTTGTAACTTTTTTTTACAAATTTGAATCATCTGTTGCAGTCTAATGGAAAAAACTACCTTTATGGTCCAGCTACTTGTGCTGTTGAGCAAAATAAACCTGGTAATAAAAGACATACATATATACATATTTACATATACATGTCTTTTTTATTGCAAGACCAATTTACAGAAGCAGAGGATTCTTTAAATGCCTTTATGAGTATCATGATAAAATCTGATACAATGATGCCTGCACCTTTACTGAAAATGATACTCAGTGCCAGGAAGGGCAGCCATTATTTTGTCAGCAAAAAATAGAACTCTAGTGAAGGACTAGCACAAGGCAGATGAACAAAACAAGGCTGGATTCCACTAAATCGCTGATACAGCCTTTGGGAATTTCTGTCTGCCAGAAACGAAAACCTTTGACCATGATTACCCATCCGCAAATAGTATTTGACCCTTATTTCTCTTAGGCTCAAAAGGATATCTCCTCTGCCCAAAGTCAGTGAAACAGAAGGTAACATTTTCAGCCTCTTCATCTATGCCCCGTGCCCTGAGGCAGGTGGTGATGCAGCTTCCAAGACAGCTTGGAAGATGAATTATAGTGCTCCGAATCCACATACATGAATGAAAGTGTTGTAGCAGTTTGAGGAATCCATTTCACATTATACCACATTTCAAGCTAAACAGCCTGTTTTAGAGAAGAAAGTATTGATTTGAAGCTGTGTGATTTTTTTTTTTTTGTAATCATGGAGCTAGAGGTTAAAAACTTTGGGATGATTCACTGCCCCTGCATCTAAGAACCACACGCGTTTTCAATAATCCCATTAAATGTTTCATCCACTACATGACGAAATGGCAGCAAATGTTATACCAATTTCCAAATGTCCCTGTCAAGATGAATTGTATTAACACTGAACATCCCCATAGGTCCAGAATTTAATTTGGACATCGCTTTGATTTATGATCAAACTGCAGAAAGGAAAAAAAAAAAAGTATGGATTTTTTAAAGGCTTTGATCAAAATATACAATCCAACACATATGTGCTTAAAGCCATGGACATTTAAACAGTAGAATAAATAAAATGACAAATCGTTGCCCAAAATGGAAGCAAATGCTTCAGTTTCCCATCCAGTGCCATTTAGTTCACACATATGCTTGTATAATTTAAAGCAAGTCATAAACTTTTCATATGCTTTGGCATCTCGCCAGCATGAGACCACATTGATATTCACACACTATTTTTTTTTCTTTTTCTACAATGATGTGAGCTTTTTATTTTATTTATCTATTTATTTTTTTGGTGTGGGGGGATTGTCATAACCACCTGCTGTTTTAATTTGAAGATAATCTAAGAAAGGAATGGAACGCAAGAGACTAAAAAAAATGTAAATCCTGCAGATTTTAATCCTTTACTTCATTTTATTGCTTTGCTTAGGTTCTTGCATCTGGCTTTTTCTATTTCAAACACAAACAGGCTGGCACATGCATACATATATAGTTTTTTTTGTTTTTAGGTATGTCTTTAGCCTTCTCTTTTTCATTTTTCTTCAAGTCTTGAACAGCAAATGAGTGCCGAGTAGATAAATTGTTAGGAAAGCATTCACCCCAGCTCCTGTTTCCTCTGTGATTTATTAACTTTGTCATTATTTCAATAGCAGCAGTCCAGAATAGATATCAAGGAAAGCCTCCACTGCAATGTGATAGTGTGACAGGTACATGAAAGGTCAGATAGCAACAAAGAAAAGACAAAAGTTCTATAGATGGCAATTAATCCAGTGTCAGAGTCGACATAGGAAAGTTCAGATGTGTCAAACAGAAGGGTTAGAAAATGGATGTATTTGATGTGGAAGAGAGGAAGTGATGATTTTTCTGTTACAATCAAGAAAAAAATATAAATAAATAAAAACATATATTTATACCTGAATGAAGTTAGCAAGGGGTTACAAAGAGTAAATTTACCAAAAAGGAAAAAAATGTATAGTGACATTTTTTTTTTTTGCCAAGAGAGTCAGATTAACACACGACAAGTCAAAGAAAAAAAAAAAAGAAAAGAAAAGAAAAAAACACATGCAGACAGGAACTCACCCATTCTGTCCCTCTTTCTGTTTTGTCTGCAGTATTAGAACATCCTCTGTGTCATGCTTTGTCATTTCTGCCCACTGAAAAAAACATGTGCTGTCCTACCTTCATGCGGACACTTTTTGATTCTGGCCTCTGCTTGCATATTTTAAGGTCTCCACTGTTTTCAGAGGAGCACAAACAAAGATCTATCTATAGCTGCGTTCTTGCCATAGGCCAGGATTTAAAAAAAATGGATGTGTCTACTGATGCTGTGTCAGCTAAACATTGCAGGCATTTGTTTCAAAGGGGTGGGGCAAACTTAAGTTTAGGTTTTGCTTCCCCACTTTTTGATTTAAAAACAATGTGGCAAGGACAATGCATGTCGTTTTCATCAGTTCGATTAATATTTGGTTGAGTCCATCTCAGCTCTTACACTGATAATCACTTGTTATAGTCAAACCATTTTCAGTTGTGATGGGAATAAAACCCAAAGCTGCTTTTCAATGTGTAAAAACCACGGTGCATCTGTTTCTGACCAGGAAATGGATGGAACATAGTGAAGTTAAAGACGTTTTAAAAATAATAAAACTAATTCTGAAGTTGTTGTTTCTTTTTGGCTGCTCGCCTCAGTGGAGTTTGCCACAGCAAGAAAACCTGCAAAAGAGATTTGGTGATTGTTTTCCACCAAATGCTCTTCCTGATGCGACCTGGCCTCAAATCCAAAGCCTCGAGATTACAAGACAGTGACCACAGAGCTACCACAACTTCCAAGTCTACAACTTTGTAAAAATGAGAAAATCCTTTATGCTGCTTTTATAATGACATCTTATATGAGCATGATTAAGTTGAAAATACATTTAGGTTAAAATAGGACTAAATTTAGCTTAAAAGTGAAAGCTCTGAAAACATCTAAGGTAAATCTGGTTTTAGATTAGCCAATGGTCAGATCATAAAATCAGAAATTAAATTTCTTGCTGCAATCAAACTTAGGTCTTTTGTTGTAACAAGTGCTCTATGTATTTTAGTACACTGTGTTTTGTCATTGGTACATTATATGACTGTGTACAATATGTCTTTGACATGGACAGAATTAGTTATTAAACTTATTTGTACTTGTTTTTGCTCTTCCATTTTACAATATAACAAGGTGTCCCTGACACTTCTGAGTTTTAGTCTGTGACTGCACAATGAAACACTGATTGGCTTTCTTGACATATTTAATAAATCAAACTTGTGACAACCAACAATAAGTAATGAAAAAAAATTACTGAAATTACCTATATGTGACCCATCACATCAAATTGAGGATTAAGTCCAATTTGGTCAAAATTAGCTAATTACATTTTCAGATTTGTGGCTTTAAAAGCTACATGTTGATACCTGGATCATCTTGATATCAAGTGGATCCAGAGATATGACTTAATTTGTCTTGTTGGTTACAATAAAACATTAATATTTGGTCTGAATCCTAATTGTTTATAATTTTAATAAGAATTTTTTGTTACTATAAAGAGGAAACCTCAGATAGTATTTTAATATTGAAATGTTCCAGCTGGAAAGAATAAAAATCTTTGCTGCCCACAGGGAAAATCTCAAAATTTCAATGTGTTTTTCATCAAAATCAGGTTTTTTGTTGCTAATGATCAAAGAAGTTAATGAAAAAAATTTTTTTTAATTATTTTACAGACAATTCAGTCAGATGTTACATTGATAAAGCCTTTATTCATTATATTTTGATAAAATGCAATTTTTGCAAATGTTTTACTCAAAACACTA
>JARVJO010000140.1:11257190-11268684 GCA_031762555.1 Cynodonichthys magdalenae | reverse complement strand
TTTACTCAAAACACTATATCTGCCTTTTTCTCCACATCATACTTTTAGACTTAATCCTCGTTTCGATGTGATGGGTCTCATATTTCCATACATTGACAGAGTGTTCCATATTCATTTCCAGCACATAGTAGAGCACAAATGAAACAAAAAAAGGTGAACAGAATTGTGATGGTGTGCGAATTTATCACAACACAGATCCTTTATCACATCCAGAAATGAATCAGTGAATTTAAAATACTGCAGGCAATATAGTATTTTTTTAGCACAACTACATATCGACTAAAGGCTTGGGCAGAAGAACAACCACAGTCTTTTCTCTCTGAATAAGCCAGAAATTGAAGATTAGTCATGTATAGGCTGGTATAAAAATGATGAAAGAGGCTTTACTATAATTTATTAAATTCATATCCTGTAACAATTCAGTTGTCTTGAATTTTATAATGGCATAATATGACCTCTCATAAATACATCTGAGGTTTTAGTAGAGTTTAATCCAGGTCTGAATTCTGCTCCCACAAGGAATAGTTGCATTTGGAAAGAGTGATTAGTGTTCACTAGTTCAGTTTCGGTTCTAATTACCGTGTTAAAAATCACAGAAGCGCTAAATTGTTTCAAATTCAATCACAGATTTGTGATGCCTATTGATCTATTCTTCACTACTTTCCAGAATCCTTTCTTCTTTAATGGGAACTTTCAGCTTTTGTCACAAAAGCCCCAATTTTTATTTTTACTTTTTCAGAAGCCTTTTTCAATGCAAATGGTCTAAGTTATTTTAACAAACAGTAACTTTTTCTATTTTTTAACATAGTACTGTGGGATATACTGGCCATCACCTGTGTGTAGGCTAAACTGCATTTAGTTGCTGGGATCATAAGTTAAATTTTGAAGCATTTTCCTTTGTGTGTGAGTGTGTACTTGTATTTGTTAACTTTTTAGGACCGTTTCTGGTATACACACCTACCTTGTCAAGAATAATAGTCGGTCCGAATATGGTGGAACTCCATTTTTTGACTGGGGGTTCGGTTTAGGACTAACGTGTGAATTGAGTTTAGGTTAGTTTTAGGGTCAGGTACTGTAGGTACCTGTGAGTTTAGCTTTAGGGTTTGTGGTCAGGGTTGGGCTATAGAAATTACTGGAAATAAATGGAAGTCAATGAACCGTCCTAATAAGGATAGAAATACAAACTTGTGTATGTCCTGGGACTATTAACTATAATAATGATGACCAAAGTGCTTTTTTCCTTTGTTTTTCTTCTTTTTTTTTCCCTTTCTCGTTTACATAGAAAACATGACATACAAGCTGTATGTGTTTGTTTGCATGTTTCCATTGACCAGAAATCCTGTAAATCCTGAAATAAAAGTTGTTTGGTTGTGATGTTTCACACAACAGTCATATGTGCATTTACAAATGCAGCCATTATACTGTATTTGACTGCTAAAATTACCATTAGCTGTAATAATCAGTTGGCACACTTTCCAACAAACTCAAATGAACTTACTAAGATTGCATGTCATTTTTTTTTGCTCTAATATTTCCTTATTATTTGCTCTATTTTACGAGGCAAATACTGCTTATACAAATGCTGGTGCAAGCATAACCATCAGGTTTAGTAAGCGTGAGGAATTAGCACTCTTTTTTTGGAGCATACTGCAGCAAAATTCCGTTCTTGATGCACAATCCTAATTGCGTACGATCGTCACACACTTTGACAATTTTTTATGTAGATGTAACAGTGTCTGTCACAAAAAAAGGGATGAATTCGGATTTATTTCACATGGCTGCTCGTTTGTTAAGGCAACAGTGCAGCAGACTACTTCTTTTCTCTTGAGAAGCAAATACCTCTGAGTATCAGGAGACTGTAAACTTTGACGCAAAGGGAATATCACAAGAAGAAGAAAAAAAAAAAGATACAATCTGACACTTTTTGCCTGGTAAGGTATTAATGGAAATTTAGACATTTTTAAAAATTGCATAAGTAAAACCTTGTTTAAATGTGGGCACACTGCACCAGATGCTGTTTGAATGGCAGCACAATTAGAAGTGCAAATATCGATATGTGAGGGTGTTGTGAGTTATTCAAATCCACTATATTCTAATTTGCTCTGAAAAAAACACAATCTGTTGATGAATCCAGGCTTCTGTTTAGTGCCCTAATGGAGATAGTAACAGTGAAGCCAAACAAGAGAAATGGTAGGGGGGCCTGACAGGCCACTAATGAAGTGATGACTCATTGCTGAGGTCATTTGCACCCAAATTGTACAGTATGTGCCCTAGCTAGTGATGAATGGGTTGCCCTGTAACAGCAAATATATGGTGAGCAAAACTCATAGTGAATTCATTAGGATTCTTGTTAACATAATACATAAATGTTGATAACTTTTGCACTGAAATTATCATTAGGTTACTTGTCACTGGCATGTTTAAAGCCAAAATATCTGTCTTCATTATGCATAATTCAGTTGCAATAACTTAACTAATTGCATGATTGTGTTTCAGCTTAGTTTAAACACAATCAGTGACAGAATGTGGTTTAGTTCACCACACTGTGGTCTTGTTTAATGCTGTGCTAGAACACAATATGTTTACATTTGATAAAAAAAGACAAGCTAATATTTGTCCATCCTAACAGATACAAGCCACTATGGTTTTCAAAAGGGAAACAAAACAGATTTTGTCAAAAAAAAAAGAAACAATAAATAATAAGTGTAAAATAATTGCTGGAATTAATCAATAAACAAGACTCATAGTTCAGCCAGGTTGAAAAGAATGTGCCCACAAAAAGACATTAAATGTGCTCTTAGGACTGACAGTAAAAAGCACAGCACAGACTCATTGCCCTCTGTTTTCTTGACAAGCATATATAGTCTGCAACAGGGGGGCCATTTCTTTTCAGAGGGCGATGTTCTTGACCATCTAGAACAATTCATCAGCAGCATTAGCCGTCTGCCACCCTCTGTCAAAAACCCTTCTGTCAAAAACCCTTCTATCTCTCATTATGGACCAAGTACATGGAAAAGAAGCTGAGTACTGTACGATGTGATCTGCTGCTTCTGATGATAAAACTCATTTGTGAGTCAAACAAATGCACTATGCAATAAGGAAGCATTTTCTTGTAGCTCAACTAAATTAGCAGAGTGTGCTCTGCTGACAGCATACTAGTGCTGAAAGCTTCAATATGCCTTTATCTAAACACCAGATAAAGGTACCTGGAAATGTAATTCAAAGTCAAGTCATGACTAACAAATTCAAGAAATAAAATGGGTTTCATTTTGTAAAAATGCTTTCAACACAGTTCACAGAATGATTATATCAAAATTAACGCAGATTGAACAGAAATATAGAGGGGTATTTAAAATTTAACATTAAATAACCAATTGGAAAAAAATTATTGGAGTAGGACATTTTTTTAGGTTGCCAGTAGGTGTGCACCAAAATTCCTTCTAATCATCTAAACTTACCAAGTATAAATGTAAAAGGCTAAACACTATGCATTTATACCTGCGTTTTAGAGCTGCGTTTGTTCTGTATGACTTCATCCCACGGTGACCTTCTAAAAACATTTGCCCTTTCGATACACTGTTCTGTTGTGCACCATATTCTGACAAGGTTAGGCATGCCTGATGGGTTACAGCTGCGTAGTGTGATAGATAACTGTTCTATGAGTGTTCATCACAGACCAAGATTCTTTTTTTTTTTATAGATGATTTACACTGTCCACACTGCCTGTGGCATTCCCAGAGCTTTGGGAATCTTGTAGAAAAATGAAACTGACGATTCTCGCACGTTTAAATGTCCAGCATTAAAAAAACACTTTATCCCAAGAGTGATAGTCCTAAAATCATTGAATGAAATGTTAGATTGCAGTAAAATGGGGTTCCTTTCAGCATAATAAATAATTTGATATCTACTATTTGGAATATTTTGGCATACTGAGCAATTTAGCAAAGGTTGTACAGGAGTTTATTAGTCATTGTATTCAAAGGCATTCACTTTGTTCGGAATAAAGATGGGAAAGCATAAACACCAAATCCATTTTCAATATCATTTATGTGTTGTGTTTTGGAAAAGGATACTTCATAATGGGATTTCCCTTAGAATTTGTTTTTACGTTTTTAAGACAAAATAATCCCAGACACGTTTTATTAAGGAGGCTCATCAGTATTGTCTCTTTCTGCAACTGGATGACTTTACATTACAAGCCCTCTAACATTTCGTTTGTTGCCGACAACATTTGTTTCCACTTCATTTTCTGTGCTATCACACAGCAGCAGGACTGTATAAGCATCCCTAATTGAGCGAGCTGCTGTTCACATTAACTTCATTACTCATTTTGAAATTTTAATCATCCCTGATGTGGAGACAGAGTTTGTTAGGATCAAATGGTAATTGACCTGGACTATTTTTGTTTACACCCAGGTAGGCTTGACTCTTTCTAGGCTTCAACCTAATTATTTGTTATTTAGCTTCAGCATTTCAGATAAGCTCCAAAAACGTGTGGAAAACAAAAAATGGTAAAATTAGTCTAGCTTGCAGTGAAAAGTTGGTGAAACTAATTGCTATGAATTTCGATGACTTCTTGGCTGCAAGATTTTAACATAAATCAAACAGCAGTTAGTCAACAGATTCCTGTTTTTTATTTTTGTTGTCTTGTCTCAGAACAAAGTTTATAGCAGAAAAAATAACGATTTATCCTTTTTATAGCTTTTTGGATCATACTTGTTTGCTGTTGGGCTGATTTCATACTCTGCCTTTCAGCGAAGTTTTTGGTATGTACACAGTCAGGCTTAAACATTTTGAATAAATATACAGTAGCTGTGTAAAGTGATAACTACTACTGGATCAAGGGGGCATTTCAACAAGCTTTATGCATTATTCAATGTGGGATGAATAACGAGGGCATCCTCTGACTCAGTCAGCACCCTTCAATTATTTAAGCCCATCTTGACAGCGGAACACCACAAGTTCAACAGAATATGATGTCAACAAATTTGTCTGTTGTTTTAATGTTTTAGGAGAAAAAAATAAAATAACTTTTGTAGTTTTTTTTTCTTAGAGAGATTGTATTTATTTTATTTTATTTTATCTTCGAGGTGTGAACATGCCACCCATTCATACAACTCAGGTTCTATGTGACTGCCAACCCATCACTTAGCTCCTGTCACTTGACCTTCACATATTGCATTCAACTAAATTACCTGACTTGCAAAGTCAGGGTTTATGTCTATTGAGAGGCTCCAGTGTGTAGACAAAACATGTGATCTTGTGGCTTTACTCTCACAGTTTCAGAAGGGAAAAGTAGTTTGCATTAACAACAAAAACAACCTTACTCAATCATGGCTTAAAATAAGAACATGTTAAGTTTCGGTCCAGCTTGAACTATGAGAAGATTTAGCATTTGTGGTGAATTCTCACAAAAGCAGCACAAATATTATCACTGAAAACTTTCCTGAAATTTTACAAGTTAAACAAATAAAGGATTTTGTTCTTCCAATTTTCAATTTTTATACCTATACTTTGTATTTACATGAAATGCTTTCAAATGACAAACTTACCTTGTTTTTCAAAATTATGCTTAATATCATCTTCCTTGAACATTATGTCTGTGTGTCCTCCAATGCCAACATTAACGCCATAGTCATCAAGGACCTTCCCATCATTGATCCTATTATGGAGCTGATTGGGTGTAGAGTTGAGTGAGTGCCCGCCTCCGTCGTCTTCATCACAGTCGTAGTCATCAAGAATGGGGGTTTCGCGAATGGGCATTCCAATAACAGAGCTGCCATGTTGGTGGGTGCCTCGGGAGCCCCGGTAGCTGTCACGGCCTTGTGGACCAAGCAGGACTGAAGGGATATAATGGATCTCATGGGTGGCCTCGGTGCTGGCGCTCTTCTGAGGAATCCTGCGACGCTTGCACCAACGGTGGCGGGTATACAGGACAAGGGTGAAGAGTAGAATCAGAAGGAGGAGGGCAATAAGACCTCCCTAAGGAAAAAGAAAGGAGAAAAAATACTATTTGAGAGGAAAAGAAACAAAAATATCTGAACAATACATTTTAGAAATGTTTAGTTGTATGGTTTGGTACCTAACATTACTAGCATAGATTAAACTATTTAAATTGTACCACTATAAATAAATAAGAAAAATCTCCTAATCTTGTTTCTGCATTCATTTGTATAGCAGTGTTTTGAATAATGATTTAATACTTTCAAGTAAAAGAAGAGCTTTATAGTTCATAATAATTTATTTGAAATTTAAATTACTGAGCATGAGAATAGGCAGAGCACCAATGTATACAGTAATGACACATTAATTGTATATATCACTAGACGTTAAGGAGTTTATTTTAGTGAATAAAAATTAACTCTTGCACTTTCCATATTATATATTGTATAATACACATTATCCACTTATGTATAGGGTGTGAAGGCTGTTCATGAATTTAAGAAATGCAACATTGAATGAATGTAAAAATAAAATCTAATATTTCTGCATAGTAAACATTTTAATAAAGGCTTTAAGGTATAAAGAAGTTTCATCAGACTACCTGAAATTGTTTCTATTCCCAGTACAGTGTAGCCAGGCAGAAATAATTGCCTTTGTAACAGTGATGCATCTGGAGCTCTATAGCTTTCGAATGTCACACACCATTGAACAAGCATTGTTTGTCTGCTTTGCCCTTTGTTTCTTCCCTAAGCCCCAACCGTGGTCCTGTGAATTCACCGAGGAGTATCACATTTCTACAGGGTTCATTCAATATATGACCATCACAGAAACATCAAACACCCTGCCACACATGCCGTGGTTAGAGGTTAATGTAAATCTATATGCAGAGACAGAGTAGTAAAATGTAAGGGAGAGCATGACGTATTCTTTGATTTTTCACAATAGATTTCAATGGGTGAGATGTGGTATTGGATTTAGCAAAGCACGGAGACGGAAGGGTGATATATTTTTAACGTCAGACTGAAATGGCTTGTGTCAGCACTTTTGCAAGTCCATATTTAACATTAGAGCTATATTTGCAAAATGATATGTGTGCATGAACAGACAGAAGCCTGAACCCAGAGAGATTAAATGCACACACACACATACTGCACACTAACCCGTGCACATGCTACATAAAGGCAGACTAATAAATAAAAATGGTAAGGGTTCATTCATCACAACATTTAAAATTCCATCTTCATGAGGAAAAACAAACCCCTTTCAAATTATAGCTCATGCGCTGCTGGGTGTCCATAAATCAAACATGCAGAGAGGTGAGGCAGCTCAGAGAGGACTCATACTTGGAACAAAGTTGCCCATTAATCTCCAATAGGATAGCAGTTTGGCAACAATGCTATCTCCTAAAGTCTCTTTGTTGTCTGTATGTCTATATAAGCTTTTGTTAAAAAACTGCCAAAAACATATAGAGTGGTTTCTTGTTAATTTTGCCAGCACTGCCATCTATTCATCCATCCATGCATTATCTGCTGCTTGTTCCAGAGTTGGGTTGCAAAGGCAGCAGCTTAACCAAGAAAGCACAGATATCTCATTCCACAGTCACCTATTCCAGCTCTTCCAATAGGGTTCCAAATGTTCTCAGGCCAGCTGAGAGACATAGGCTGTGTCCAAATTCAGGGACTGCATCCTTCAAAGGTTGAATTTGTCAGCCGCTTACATCACTGCGCCACACCGAAGCTGTCCAAATTCTAAGACTCCTCCAATTGCGGCCCACAAATGTGTCCTCATTTTTCATCAATTTGAGGGATGGGTTCGGTGGATCCTTCTCGACCCACCCTATCCCAAGATTCATTGCTGGCCAACCGGATATATATATATATTTTTGCTTCTAATGCCGTACAAAGTGAGCGAAAGGAGTACAAGTTATAATAAAAATCTGCTGGTATAAAAATTTAAATATTAAAATGGTTGTTACACTTTTTGTCATTTGCAAAGACATGTTCTTTAATATCGTTTTTTTCAGAAATCAAACAAGTTTGTATGGCGAAATAAACAAGCTTGTACGGTCCCTTAGTTTTTCAAGTATTGTCTTAAAGATAATTTTGTTTATTTATAACAATATATTAATATTTTGCTACTTTCAATCTGTCTTTGCTTCTGTTTAGAATTGTCATGCTTGCTAGGCAACAGGACATACAGGTAAAGGTGGGAATAAAATGAAGGATAGACCATCCAAATTCACAGCCACTTTCTTCCAGTCTTCGCGGTCGACAAAGGAGATGGTTTAAAAGAAGCAGGGTTCTGACATGGACGAGATCCTCCCTGAGTTGCTTAAGGCTCTGGATGTTGCAAGGCAACAGTACCATTGGATTTTCAGATTGAGCTGGCGGTTCGCCTTTTCAAAAACTGGGACAGGATGGTGTGTGTGGAATAGCTAGGTGTTATAATAAAGTTTGGTGCAGTGCACTTTAAGAAAAGTGAAGCAAAATTTGTTGCAGTGCCGTTAAAGAGAAAGTGAAACAAAGGAAGTAAAATACAAAATAATAATGTGTTTAGAGTTAATTGGTGTATTTTTTTAAACTCGTGAGCTCTGAAAAGCTTTGGCTCACAACAACACATAAAATGAGTTTGACTGTAGGAAGCAATGTTACGTTTTGAAGTTACATACCATGTTAAAATTACATGGTGATGTTACAGAAAGCAACAAGCTTCTCTTCCACTGACTGAAGCGTGAAAAGAAGTCATGTTCCTGTCACGTCTGTCTGTCAGACCCAGACAAGCCTGTTTGGTTGGCAGAGTGATGAGTTTCCCTCAAGGCGATAGTGAAAATCCCACCACTTCTCTACAATTGCTAGGATTAATTCATTCAGAGGAATGAATTCTTTAAATTCTTCTTCTTTAAATTCTTGACACAATCAGGATAACTATTTTCCAAACTCCAACAAAGTATCTTATTGCCAAATCTTAACACTGTATTTTTATGTTTTTCCAATATATATGCAAACTCTGACACCAAAAGTTAAAACTTCACAAAAACTGAAAGAAAAAAAGAAAAAAAAGTAAAGTAACATATCCCAGGCAAAGACTTGTTTTAAAGGATACACTGAAGTGCTGCAAAGTCTCTTGTGTAAAAATATTGCATCAATATGTCTGTGGTACAGTACACTGCTTCCTTTTTTTTTTTTTTTACTTTTTCCGTCTTAGTAAATTAGTCAATTACTGTGCAGTACAGTGGAGATTTAGTAAATTGCAGTAAAGACAAACAGCTTGCAGGCAGTTGCCCCACTAAAAATCTAATTATACCATGTGAACTTTTGACTTCTCAGATATTTTAACACTTTCTTGGTTAAAATAGTGCCCTTGAGAATCAATCTTCTATATCTTTTTTTTACACTTTTTTGTTTAGTTCTTAATATCATTTCCTGTATCATTTCAATGTTCTCCACTGCACTTTCCGCTGTGCTTGTGGTTTGTTCACTCTCTCTCTTTCTCTGTTTCGATTACAGCTTGTCTCTCAGTCTCCCATCCTCTTCGTGTTTGATCACATCTTTCCTCTCCTCTTTGGCACAACAGCCACATAAATTCACAGCGGCAGATGCTGCCATGGGGGAAAAGGGGTTTTCTGTTCATCTTCAGACCCAACAAATCCCTGCTGCTTCAGTCCTAAGTGACTTAATGTGGGAGGAGAGCACCTGGAAGCCCTGTAATTCTTTTATTTTCAGTAGTATAGGTTTCCTGCTGTCCTTGATTATTTTCCTTACTTTGCATTCCTTTCTCTCATATTGCTCCCATTTCCCATTCTAATCTCACACTGTGTTCTTGTATGTTGCTGTTTATTGGTCTGCAGTTTTAACAATTAGCACCCCTATGAGTTTTACTTTTCATTTTCTTATCTTCCTTCTCTCATGTCCATTTTTCTCCCTTCTACCTACGGTGTCATGTTGTCTTCTTCTTATTTGTCATTTCACACATATTAAAAGTATACAAAAGAACAATATGTTTCTCTTGTCCAGATGATTTGATGAAGCATTCTCTTTTTCATTAGTCAGAACTTGAGAGGGGAACAGCTCTTGCCACATCTCATGAAGGCGGCAGAGGGGTTTGCTGCTTTGAGTAGATTTACCAAATGTAGCTGACTGGTCTGTCTTGTCTACACCAGACTGCAACCACGGTCTCTGTGGTACAGCTATACTAGCCTGTGGCTGTCATTAATGTTCCAGTTGAAGCAGTGGCTAAGGAAGCTTTGTTTCTGATATTTCCTCAATGTGCCCATCACCCTTCCATTGTTGAACTCAGAAAAGTTGCATGTGTAATTGCAGCAATAAAAATAATCTCTTATTATTCAAGTGATAAACACTGTTTAGAAAAAAAAGAAAACTATCATTTCTGTGTTGTTGAGTTTTAAGATGTGCCTGGATGAAGATTCTTTCGCCCACTTTCTATCATTTAATGGAATGGAATACGTCGATGGAAACAGACAGTGCTTCAGAAAAGTACAAAATCCTCATTAGGTCCATCTCGACCTTTATGCAATTTTAACTGATAATGAGGAAAGGTAACAGAATAGGCTAAAACATATCCCATTATAGGTAACAGGGACAGTATAGCAGAATATATTTATGAAGAAGCACTCTGATTGTGCAGTTTTATGATAACGTCACACAGAGCTGCACATGCTCACCATTGGCAACTTGCATGTGCATTTAAAAATGCAACATGGTTTATGAAAAAATGACAGCTTTAATTAGGATAGTTCCAAGAGGTTAGGAACAGCACAGCCAAAACAGATTAGACTTGATCAATTAGTTTGAGTGAAGTTAATCTAGAATAAACCTATTTGGTCAATGATCTATTGTAGACTGTTGTGGAAGCTAATGAAAGAAGCAACAATATGTCAAATATTGTTACTGCTGCGATTTTGCTAGGATGTAAAACTGCCATTTAGTTAGTTACAAAAATTAGTTTCTGAGTCTCTCGAAAGGTAAAGACAAGAAAGTGATTATTTAATTCTGTTGTCACTCTTTCAGAAACCAGTGAAGATTCATGAAGTCTGTCGACGGCCTTTTCTTCATCTGAAACCTGTGATGATGAAGGCAGCTGAAAACAACCATCTGCAAACACTCATGGATTTACAGTAGTTTTACAGTTTTTCTTTTTTTATTAGTAGTATTTGCATTCAATAACGTGTTCAGAATTTTCAGTGTTATTTGTAATCATTTGTTTGCAATAATATAAAAAATCTAATTTGTATCTTGCATTCTTGCATTTGCATTATTTTAAAGGCGGTGGGGAGAACGTCGTCTGTTCAAAATCTTGCTTGATAAATCCAAACAGGTGTAGTTTTTGTAGTTATGTATTGCTTTTATTTGTATTAAACAACACAAAAATCCCAAAAGCAACTGTTTTATTAGGTCTGATAACTTCCATGAAAGAAAGTCTACCCCCCCCCACACACACACACACACACACTTTTTTGAGGTGCCATATATAGTGTCAGCAATAGTGCTAAAGCTAACAGGCTAAGCTGAGGTTCTCCATCCATGAAGCAGCT
>JARVJO010000140.1:11244410-11256133 GCA_031762555.1 Cynodonichthys magdalenae | reverse complement strand
TTCATTTCCTTTTTGCGAAATTTTAAAAATTCGCTCTAAATTCGAATTAAATTGGATGGAAACACGGCTATTGTGTCCCGCTCTCGTCTGCTCCCGTTAATTTTTGATCCTGTACTGTCCCAATCACGTGAGTAACAGTGAAGTCGAGTCCCATCCCGCGGGAATCACGTGACCCGTGGGATTCCCAAAAAAATGTCAGCCTCTAATTTGTATATAGTATTTCTTTTTGTTTGTTAAATGGGGCAGATGTTATAAGATTTGTTTCTTCTTTCTGCTCCTTTTCATTTAATGATTATGTGTTTGTTGTGTTGAAATTTGTTTTAAATTAAATTAAATAAACATTTAAAAAAATAAAAATAAAACAATAAATAAGCTTAACTAAATGCAAATTTAGAAAACAATGTAGAAAATGAAACATGTTCAATTGATGAACTTAGAAATAAAATCATACAGAATTGAAAACTATGGGAAAAAAAAGGCAGTGATTTAGCATGCAAAAGTATGGTAATGCAAAAGGGATCTGCAAGAGTCTCTAACAGAAGCAGAGCTGTGTGTAATGTGTCCATCACACATTTGATGGCTCCACATGGAACAGAATTTGCTTTGAGGACTTTTCCAACTCCTTGGTTAGCCAACAAAATAAATAATCAAGTAAAGCAACATGCTTGATTTTAACAGCAAAGTTATACTACTCAACTTTGCAAAGGATATTGTGTCTAAAGTATACATCTTCACAAGATTGTCATATTTTAAAGGAAAATAAATGAGGAATGCACTCTCTCAGTTAATATAAAATAATTTTTAAGAATTTTAAGGATATTGCAGAACATATTTCAATAGTTTGAAAATAGAATTGTAAAAAAGCTGAAAATATGGTTTATTCTTTTTTAAATAAAATACAAATAATTTTAATAAAACAAACACAAAATGACTCTTTTACAGGAAAGTTGTCCAATGTTTTCTGTTGAAGTGTTGAATAGTTCTGTGAAAAAAATGTTTTACCTGTTATTACATATGACTCAGTATATTACAGTTTAAAGGAATTATGTATAAAATCTAAACATTACATAAATGAAAACTTGTAAAGAATAAAATTATATATCAAAAAAAGTATGAGTATTGTCTTAAGAAGTAGCTTAAATAAGCACAAAGAAACTGAAAGAGCATGTTTGCTGAACTAAGCAGTAGGACATTGAAAATGGTGAATTTAGCTGAAATAAAGATTGAATTAGCTAAAAAGAAGCTAAAACACAGAAAACAGCTGAAATTAGCAGTAAGCAGTTGAAAACATAAAACATATATACTAGCAAAAAGAAGCACAAAAAAAGTTGAAATTTGCAGGAGAATAGCAGAAAAGGTCAGAGTGACAGCTAAAACAGCAGAAAAAACTCAAGGTGAAAATAGCACAAAAGTAAAAAAGCAGAATCAGATCAAAAGATGAAAAGTACAGTGAAGATTTATGAACATTTTATAGGATAAAGCTACCATATTTATTTGTGTATAATACGATCTAATGTATAATATGACCCCCTGACGTTTTAACTTAAAAAGCATAAACAATTAAAATCTCATACTACCTCTAATTTCATACAGACTTCAGGATTTTTCAGCCTTTGTAATCTTTATACATATTAATAAAATGATCATTTGACTGTTGTATCAGTCTTTTTTAAATTTTATTTTAACAAACATATGTACTAAAATGTACACAACAACAAATGTTAAACAGTAACTACAACAAAAACTATCAATGTGAAATTTAGCAATACTCATTTTTTAACTGGTGTGATAGAACAAACAGACAGAGCTACATGGCTCTAACAAGTGTGAATAGAGCTGAATCAAAAGCCTTCAAAATCAGGCTCACCATTATCAGTTTCTGGTATTCCTCCTCTGTATTAAAGGCATCAGTAATCCCCCTCAGAAATCTTCTCCTCTGTGTCTCATGAGCCTCTGGTGGGGAAACTTTTTTCAGGAAAACAAACGTTTTCAGAACATAGATAGACATCAGCTATTACAGACACGTGTGTCTGTTGTTGTTGTTCCAGGAGCGGTCTGGTCGCACATTAATGCCATTAGTTCATTATCATTATTAAGCTGCAGCACTGCTTTTTTTTCTTTTTTTTCACATCATGTCACCTGCCTGGATTTATTCCTACCTCACTCAGAGGCACGAAGGCGTGTCAGAAGTAAGCTTGCTTCAACCGCATTTCCTGAATTAGGCATTTGGTGATTGAGGCCAATATTTAAGTTAAAATACATAAGCAAAAATATTGATCCGAGTATAGTACTACTCCCAACTTTGTGGAGGATTTTATGGATTACATTTTTCGTATTATACTTAAATAAATACGGCAAAAAAGTATAAAATGCTGTAATACCAAAATTCAGAACTGGAATGTCCTGGAGCTGAATGTTTTGATATAAAAATCATACAAATAGCACAATAATTGCAAAACAAGATATGTGCTGAAAAACATACGGAAAAAAAAAATATCAAACTCACAAGTCATATAATTTGTGATAAATTACACATTTTAGCCAAGACAACTAACACAAGCACTTTGTGACAGGATCACTGTCAGTGAACCCCAGAAACAGTCCACTTGATGTTGCAAAACAAGAATGATCTCTGGAATATTATTTACCAAATAACACCCTACATGCATTATGGCTGTACCAGTGTCTATGAAATCATCAAACAGAATAAAAATGAACAGCGGGCATGTATGTATTACTTCAAATAAGACATAAGATGTACCAAGAAACACAGCATTCTCATACAGGCAAGCACAGCCAAATCTACAAAAAACAGAGGTTATACTCTGCACTTGGGAGGCTTTTAATGGGCTGTTTCTGTGTTCATGCCACTGTGTATCAGACCTTTAAAGCAGAAGAAAACATCCTTATTCTCTTATGCTAACTTTTTTTCTGTCACTATCTTTCATGTCAACTGCTCACACTTTTCTTACCTTGCCTCCAATTGGTGCTATATTTGTTCCTCTGTCCCTCTATCTTTCCCAGCAGGAAGCTAAAGTGGCATGTGGCCTAGCATCTGCTATCCATTCTTTCTTTCCAACTACAAGCTGAAGCACAAATAACAGAGCTTGCCTCTCTGGTAAATGTTTCCACTCTAGTAATTCACCTCAAAGAAACCATGTGTGCCCATTACAGAGAAATCTCACAACGGCTACAGATACAGCAGAGCCAGACGATTAGCCTCACATGAGCTTATTACCACATTAACACAGAATATTATCTTTATTATGCCCAAATGTCCATTTAACAATTTCAGTGTACAACAGAAACTACAATCATACAAAACCAATGTTATTTGCCATCCTCTTTACTACTACATTTGGGTGAAGGTATCTTTGCTAAGACATGATGTACTTTTACAGATTTGTTAAGCTAATGGAAATTGCAATTCCAAAAGTACACCTGCCCAACTAGTCTAGGTAATTTGCTTATGCATTTCTAGAATATTGCATTTCTAGAATAAAACTTTTCATTTCACATTTTTTTCTTGGAAGAATATTGTATTTTATTTAATTCAGAAGTTAAGACATGAAAACCCAACTTAATAATTTTCTGACTTTAACATCAAGCAAATAACATGCAGAGGTGAAGCAGCTCCTTCGGGCAAACACTAATAGCAGATGGGTTTATAAACTTACTATGACTTACAAAGTTGTCAAACAAAGGCACCAGTTTTTTATCATGGCCAGAGAAATAGTTACCTAAGGGGATGTTGGTGAAATATTATTAGGGGGTTTATAGGTAAAATTGTTTTTTTTGTTTAGCTTTACATCATGCTATAATGTCATCCCTCAATAAAGACAAACAACAGTGTTGCTTTGACTAATTCCTGCATGTTTAAGTAATCCTTGTGTATCCTGTTGTAGCCATTTAAAGGTACCTAAAAGCTTCCTCATGCAACATGCTGCCTATTTACCCAAAGCTCCTTCCTGTAGCCTTGTCTGCAGCCAAGCTACAGACCCACAGAGTTCCCCTTCCCATGCCTCCCCCACACAGCTTCAGTTTAGCAGCTATTAGCAAACACCTACACATTAGTCCAGTTCTTTTTGGATTAAAAAATGCCTTCGTCGAGGAAATTTATTTTTGGATGCCAAGGAGAGTACCCTCTTTTTGTGATTCCTTTAGATGACATGGTTCATCAAAAAATGGTTGGACTTTACTCCTACAAAAGGTTGTAAATGACATGAAACATTGTTTTGATTATGCACTGAATTCATTGAGAGACAGAGAACAAGTTCAAGGCATTTGGATACAGCTATGATAAGGAGTCAAATTTATGTATATGTGTGTGTATGTACACAAACACACACATGACTTCCATTCATTTTTGGGGAATTTTATAGCCTAACCCTGACTATTTACCCTAAAATTAACCTCACAGGTACCTACCTGACCCTAAAACTAACCTAAACTCAATTCACACCTTTGTCGCAAACCTAACCCCCCACTGGTAGTTTGCATTTGTACCAATGGGGACCGGGCATTGGTCCCCACGATACACGTTCGGTCCCCTCGAGGCTGCTTTTTTTCAGGAAAATGGTTCCCACAATGTAGCAAAAACGTTTCCAGTATTTTCACAACTGAAGGTAACACTTATTTGATTATGGTATAAAACTGAACTATGTGCATACCCTGCCATTTAAAATAGTTTTCTCATCTGCACAGGGACATCTTTTTTTTGCGCATGGGAAAGTATTGCATGGACAGTAGAAACTTTCGGGTGTACAAAAGACACATTTTTGGTGGTAACACATTATATATTGTGTGCACCAGAAAAATATCTGACGTGCACCCACTCGTTATGCACAAATGAAAACCCAGTATAATTCAGTGCATGTTTTTTCTAGTTTGCAAAGTGAAAATAGTGAAATTATTTAAACTATATTTTGATATTAAATATCATTTGGCATGTTTTGACAACAGTTATACAATTGATTTTTGAATTACCTTAGCAGGAAGATTTCATTTCAGGAAGGTGGATATTTATATTATTTTGCAGCAATTCTTTATAGTACTCTGTCTAAGTTTAAGGACACTTAGTTTGTAAGGCTACGGAGAGAGTTATCTGGTGTGCACTGAATAGTTTCTGTGCACACAAGAAAACTTTTCGGTTAGCATCATATAAGATTGCCTGCCCAAAAAATGTTTACCATGAACACCAGTTATTTTCTTGTGTGCATCAGATAGTTTACTTTGCAAATGCATTCATGTGTCCATGGGAAACCTGTTTGGAAAGAACTTTTCACCAATATTTCTTAGGGGCTTTATACAAATTTATCAAAGGATACTCCCTTTTTCTGAGGCTTTCCATAAAACTGCTTGTAAAGTAGTTGAAACTTCAGCTTCAGCCAGTACAACCACACCATCCTTCTTTTATACTGATCTTATGTCACTCTTAAAATTTAACTACTTTATCAATGTAGAATACTTTTGCATTAGTGAAACATTTGAGTTTTTTTCCAGCACTGATAAAAGCAGAGTTCAGCCATGCTGCCATCAGAAAATGACTAGATAAATTAAAATGACCAAAAGCCCCACCTAATCATAAACTCTGATTGCACTGTAATGGAAAAACGAAATAAAATCATCAGCTTAACTGGAAAAGGCTATGTTGACCTTTACATTTCTAACACCCCCACCCTTTTTACTTGTTCAGAGAAACCAATACATGTTTCCTTTCCTATTTCATCCCTTTTTTTCATTGTCTCGTGTCCTATCCCTTTATTACTCTGCCCTTCTGTCCTCCCCTAGTACATACCACAATGCTTCATCACAGACCAAAAAAGATTTAAGGGCAAATGAAGCTACTTTGAGATCTACCTTTTTGATTAGAACAGTTAGGGCTGATTTGCTGATGCATTTCACCCGCCCACCTGGTAGATGTCTCTGAGGGTTTTTCCGTGCCTTGGCCCATGCCTTGTACACCCACCTCCTTCTGTCTCAGTCAGACAAATAATAAGGTTGCTTTAACATCTTGAATCTCAGAGTCCTTGCTGAAGGATGGATCGCCTTTCTCTCGCACTGAATATGGAGATAAATAACTTCCTGAAAGAAAGCTGTTAAAATATGCAGCTGTTGCAAAACAAAGTCATTTTTTTCAAAAGCTAAAGCTTCAAAAATGTTTTGTTTTATTATATTGCTTTTCAAAAGTTTCCATTTGTAAAATATCAGACAAATTATTCTATATTTAATGACAATACAAGACATTTGTAAATGTTACTGAGGAAAATAAAACACTTCTTGTCACCTGCAATCATTTCTGCACATCAAAAGCTTAATTCTTTATTTTGTTGGGAAAAATCACAATCTGCTGTAATAAACATTTAGATTTCTTTTAAATGACATTAACAAAATTGATGTAGTTTGAACATAAAAGCTACATACAGCCTAGTGTTTTTTTTAGACAGTAGGTATAAAAGATTATTGTCGAGAAATATGATGCATAAAATAGTTTTAGGGTTCCTGTCAGGGTGTACCCCGCTTCTCAAACAGTGACTGTTGAATAAGGGCACCCACATGTTACCTAGAAAGGAAACGATGGTAAAGAAAATAGATGTATGGATGATGACAAAACTAAATTATAACAACCCCACCTCACCACCAAACTAAAAATAAAAAACCGACAGTTAAATGACTAGGAAAAGAGTAAAAAAAAAACACAGTCTATCTCAAAGAGCATCCTTAGGTGGCATAAAACAGGTTTTAAGGTGTTGCACACATTAAAAAAGACTTAGTTAGGATAAACAATGTTATTTTACTACCATTGTAAAGAAGCCTGTTATATTTCTCAGTATAATCACATTCCCATAATGCTTAACATTTGCATGGTAACACAGACTTAATTGCTTGATAATCATGCATCACTGCTTGCTCATTATTGTGGTAAATTAGGATTGCTGAAAAGAAATGACACTGGGACCCCAACCAACCCACCCAAACCGCATTACAGCTTTTTATTTGCTTTTATATGAGACAAATGATAAATTCAGAGTCAGATGGTGTAAGTCAACTGTAAGCACACACGGCCCCCTTACTTTGACATTTCCGGGGGAAAAAGAAAGGTGATTAGAAAAGGCAATTCCAATATTTGCACCGGTTTCACAGGGGACCAATCTGGACCTGCTACAGCTGATGATAACAAGGTAGTACAAGGGTCTGGACAATGAGGCCCTTGGGGTGGCTTTGATTGAGAAAGAGGCAGAGGAGGGAGTCAAAGAATGGATTTTTGCTTTTGTAAAGTAACAAGCATAAAAGTAAGGACAATGGTGCATATGTGTACAAGGCAGCAAGCAGAAAAGTAAGGATGGACATGTCATTTTGTTTCAACTCATAGCTTCCGGGCTATATTTTTCAAACTGTTTTCCAATCCTTTATGAACTGACTTTGTTCTCACCATAGTGCTTTGAGGCACTTATGCATAGTATTTAATAGAACAGAGAATAAATATGGGACTAAATCTGTGAATTGAATGATTTTGCTCTCTGTTAAGTGTTTTTGCTTTAAAAGCTTCTGGGTGTAATGAAGCTACGCATGATTGTAAATGTATTTTATTTGTATATTTATTTTTTTGTGTGTACTTGAGCATGTGCACTATTGTCTGATGTGGCTCAGGTCTCACACTTGATGTATTTTCTTTCATTTAGCTTGAATTTAGGCATGCAGCTGTCAACCAACTACTGCCACAAGAGCTTGCAGGTAAACCTGCCAGCAAGTGCCAAGAGCTAAAGGAAATGAAGCTTTTGTTCATTCAAGCCAGATGGAATAAAAAAATAAAAATGTCTTTTGTCCTCCTTTCTGTTTTCAACTCAAAGACCCCATCAATGGCTTGTACCATGGCCTTTCAGCTTACTGGCAGTTTTCCAAAAATATATTTTGTGTTATGTATAGTGTCAAATTTTACAACTGCTTTTAGTTTGGAAAGGTATAAAACATGAAAAAAGAGAAGGAGGGTGGAGGGGGAACTGAAACCAGACCAATGAAACTGCTTTGAAAATAGATGACAAAGGTCTAAATAACTTTCCCAAGTCATCTTCAAAAACCACAGATGTTCCCAGTTTGGGTCTTAAATCATTAATGGCTCCTGGCAGAACACATCTGCTGTCATTACAGTTAGGAGGAGGGCAAACAAGCAGTTCAAATGCACATCAACTAAAAATTTCATTGAGACTTTAACTAATTCACTTCAAAGGGCCTGTAGACAATACATTATAAAAAAGAATGAGTTGTGAGATGGAGAGTTAAATAGGGATGATAAGTATGCATATGTTTGGTGGCCCAATATATTAGAATAAATGAGGTTAATCAAACATGAAGTGAGAGCAGTTTACTAGTGTTCAGTAAATATGTAAAATCAAAAGGTAAAATGTATTAAAGTGAATAATTTTGTCAAATTCAAAGATGCTTTTTTCTACTTAAACTAAAAAAAATATCACTCACCTTTACCAGTCATTGACCTAACGAAAATAAATAAGTGAAATTACACAAAAAACAAAACTGAATAAAATAAAATTATAATACTAATAATGCATATGGAATTGAATGAGCCACAATTATTGTTCTGTTTAAGATTTTTAGCCTAAGGAAATGTGAGACTGCCATTGCTTATGACCAACTAACTCAGCTTCACAATCTGCTTTATAATTAAGGACACAAGGCCTTATGGTGAAAAAAACAGCAAGGACCTGAAATATTTTATTGTGGGGTAGACATACTGATTTGTTGACCACATAATAAAATCTGGGCAATTATTGTAATTTTATAAATAAATGGCTTTGTCTATGCCTGATTAGACCAGACTGATTTCAAGGGAAATCCATTAGTGGGCAGCAGGTTTAAAGGGGCACTACGTACCTAAACCTTTGAAGGAACAATGTTAGGGAAAATGGTAAGACTTAATTAAGAAGGTTTTGACTTTTATGCCATTTCTACAACTGACACACACTCAACAATAAGTATTTGCTTAAGCTTTTTTTTTATCAGATTTTATTTTGTTGATTTTTAAATTATGGTAAGTTTCAAAGTGCAAAAAAGCACAAATCGTGTAAAAGTAAATCCAGGTGTCAGATGTCCAAAGTGCAACAGTAAAATCTGCACACATAAATAGTTTTACATGGATATGAATATTTCTCAAGCCAGTTATGTAAATTAGGTAACAGGCAGCTAAGAAGAAACAAACAAACAAACAATGTAAACAGAGTGCATAGTGTTTGCCTTCTCATATTCTGAGATTATTTTACATTGTGAGACAACGTGAAAGCCATTCTTAGACATATAAGAGAAATTCTTGTGATTGGCCTGACACAAGCAAGGTTGAATCAGCCTAGAAATAGGGAGAAAGGGGGTCCTTTCTGGACGTACTGAAACATAAACACATTTTTTAAAACAAATCGCCATGATTGAAATCTGCAGTTGCTTTAAGCATTAACAATGTCTTTCCAACAATGCCAAATTAAAAAATAAATAAATACAAAAAAAACCCACACCCTCAAAGTATATATGCAAGCACGCAGATTCAGGAGCACATAAATGAAGAAGGTTATCTAATTATCCTCTCCCTTCAGCATTTCTTTCGCTCCCTAAACCTCCTGGTCTCCATCAGTTACTGTTACCCAGGCAACAGAACAGACAGAAGGAGAAGGTGAATGAATGGGCAAAGAAAAAAAAGGGGAAAACAAACAAAGATGGAGGGGGTATACCACTTGAGTTTTGTCTCTTCAAAGATAAACTACAAACGGCAAACACCTTTAATTTTCTTTGTCACAGCTAAGAATGAGAAAAAAACAATATGCCTTGGTCATGACCCTTGCCCAGCCAAACAAGTGTTCAATTACATAGATTTGTCTTTTAGTTTCCAATAGGTGTTTGTATAAAAGAGAGATAAAAGGTTTGTTTGTGTGGTTGGCATCAGTATGCTTGTGCACACTTGAGTCTAGGATTGATCTTTGAGTAGATTGAGATACAGACTGTATTATAAAAGCAAAATTCAACAACTAAAGTCCCACCGGAATGCCACTACAAGGCTTTTAGGATGATACAAATAATTCTGATGTATAGTAAGTGAAGTTAGTCCAATTCAATAGAAAAAGTTATCTTGTGCAATGTTGCAAAAAATAAGAGCCAAGTTGTAACATCTATCTTGTTTGTAAACCACACTCAGTTTTTCATAGACAGTTCAAACGCACATAGTTGCTTATACCATCAGCACCATCTAAAATCTGAGGTCAGCTGGATATGCACAACCAAGATACAATGTTACTTGTACCGAAGAGCCAAATGTAGTCCCTTGAAATACACCTCCAGTGTCACAACACTGACAAAACTTTACCATAAAAGTCTGCGTTCTATAGCAGTCAACAACCCCTGCATACAAAGGCAGAACAATGTTTGATAGTACTGAGCTGGATTGTGAAAAATCAATAGAAAAAAAATATCATTGTAGATGCTCTGACTTGTTGACACTTGAAGGTTACAGAGCTCCTTTCTGTGATCAAATGTCAGACAAACTATTGGTTTTCACCTCAATTATAGATATTTAAAAATTTAACTTTCCAGTTATACCCACATTTCCTTAAGCTAACATCTGTAAATTGGGTGCAAATATAATAAGACTTCTGAAAATGGAGAGAATCTACAGAAGCTATTTTAAATACTGAGATGAATATTGAAAAAAATAAATTTTCTGCTCTGTAACACATATAGTGGTTGACCCAATTGGCCTGATTTTTATTCATTATTATTATTCATTTTAATTTTTTTAAATCAGATCTTTACTTATTTTTATATCTTTTGCAATGTCAAGCAGCTCTGTTTATAAGTGCCATTCTTAAGAGGAAAACAACAAACAGCAAAGCAAACTGGAGGAACCAAAAGCAGGTTTGTATGAGTGTGTGTGTATAATGTAATTCTGTAGACACACTTGAAATGCGTATTTATAATGCACAAGAGAAAAAATGCTTGTATAGCAATTTATAAAAACTAAAGCATGCTACACTGATGTCATAGCTCAAGCTTGGATCTGAGCCACCATGACAGAAGTACAGTTCTTAAAACAGCACCAGTGCACCTGGCCATGTCTTTAGTATCCTACTAAACTCTAGAAACAGGGCAGTTGGAAAAAAGAACATATGGAAAGCATGCTTAGAAACTTTCATGATAAGCTACTATTTCCTCTCTGAATCAAAATCTAGTATAAACCAGGGCCACCCTATGTTGAACACATGAAGAACACCTTGACCTTTGCACATATGTTGCCACTTGATGTACAAGATTATAAGTAAAAGTAATACATAACACACCTCATGTCTTGTTTCTAAGCTAATTAAAAGAAATTAGACCGTGTGTATTTGCCCCCTGTCCACTGTAGGACTCCTATTCTTGCTAAGAGTGGAAGTATCATATCGACACAGACCAAGCAGACTTTGTTGTAATAATAATTAAAAAAGAAGCAACATTATACAATATCTGTTTTGGAAAACTGCATCTCAGGACACATATGAACCTTACTGTTGGACAGGAAAGCATGTTTTCTAAAGAACCGCAGAGATTACAGAGAGGACGTTTCAGTTGGTAAGATTATTTCAGTCATCTTACAGACACACATACTGATCGTCATATACACTCACCGGCCACTTTATTAGGTACACCATGCTAGTAACGGGTTGGACCCCCTTTTGCCTTCAGAACTG
>JARVJO010000140.1:11222363-11237166 GCA_031762555.1 Cynodonichthys magdalenae | reverse complement strand
ATATATATTTATTCTTTTTACATATTAACTTTCACATTTACAAATAATTGAATACAAAACATCTGAGGAAAATCTCCATTCCTTTGAAAATGCTGACATGTATTGAATTTAGAAATAAAAAGGTAATCGATCAAAAGAAGCAGCAAACTTTGAAAAAGACTTCCAAGGAGACAGAAATAGTGTTTCAGTATCTTTGAATTTTGTTATTTAACTTCTAAAGTTAGACTAATATTTTTTAAAGAACAATACAAAGTTAATATTCATTATGTATTATGGAAATAAAGTCTGATCAATCTCACTTTACTGACATCCTATGTAGCAGGTAAAGGTGGCCGTGAATAAAATGTTGCCAAAAATAAATGAAAAAATAAAATAAAGATCTTAAATAAACTATAACCAGATGAAATACAAAGAAGTATTCTGAGAACTCGCACTAGGCTTCTTTAGGTGATAATTATCTGATAGACTTATAAAATAATAAACAATTCTCTTTGCACCAGTCAGTCATATTTTTTTTCTTTTTTTGCTCACTTTCATTTTATATGCTTCAGTTAGATCTTACTTGATATATAAAATATGGTATAAAATTCCATGCCTGTACAGACAGAATACTAAGCTGATTATTCACAAACTCATTTGAAACAAATCAGTATTGGCTCAGCATTACTTTGAAGAAAATCGGGGGTGAGTTTTCATTTATCTTTTTAAATTCAGATGAAACAGAAGTGGTTGATTTTTGAGCTTCAACAGTTTAGAAAAACTCAGAATGGAAGAATGTGGCCTACAATAGTATTCTGCAGAACCTTTGAGTGCTTGACCAGGAGACATTCAATAACATGAACGTGAATGCATCTCCAGTAACTTTTCTTTTCTGTTGTTGGGACTTTAAAATGATGCAAAATTTTGTTATTTCTAGCCCAGGTTGTTTTTTTGTATCAGGATACAGAACCGTCTGTCCCTTAGCTGATTCTTGTTGCAGTGAGTGTTCTCAAGCATACTTAGTTTTGTTCTCATTTGGATCTATGATAAATGTGAAACAGAGTATGTTTCTCCATGAATGTAAAAATCTTAAGGTCAATAGTTTACTCTCTGTTAAAAATGTTTTATAACAAATACTATTTTATTTTTATAAATGTACCTTATGGTTCTATAAAATAAACAATTAAATAAATAAATAATTTTAAATTTAATCCATCAATATCACATTTCGACATTTCTTGTTGAAATATAATCTTTGTTTAAACAAACAAAAATATAAGAAAAACAAGGAAGACATGATAATATTTCTACAAAACTATTGAGCAATATTAAAAATTGGAACGACAATGACTTTTCTTCTGATCCTGTCATATGGAGAGTCGCAGTTTCAGGGAAAGGACAGCCAATAGCGGGGAATCAGAGAAACAATTGTTTGAGTGAGTGAGATACTGACAACTCAATGCTGAAAGAATAAAGTGCTCACACTTCAGTCTGGCCCAGAACTGACAGCATCAGACATAATGATGTTCACTGAAAGAGCCGGGAGACACCTTAGGGCCATGAGGCCAAAGCAGCATACCTTCTGTCCAATTCTGACTGCCTCAATGTGTTTCCACTCTTCTTTTTCTCCTCCTTTACATTTAAACCAGCTGCAACAGTAAGGGTGGTCTTATTTTTACTTTGTGAGATTGAGTGATGTGTGTATATTTGTGTGTGTACGTTTGTATGTGTGTCATCAAAGCAGAATGTGATACATACAAGAGATATCTGCTCCAGTGGGAACAACCAGAGAGGCGATTGTGAGTACTTTGGAAGATGTTTATAAATCTCTGTGAAAATCTTGTGTAAATACATGCGATGTCATCACAGTACTTTGCAGGTTTGTAGCTGAAATCACAATATGTGCTGAGTGTGATTTGATCCGTGACTGAGTTAGAGCTCGGTCAAATGACAACTAGAGTACTTTCTATCTGTCTGTCTGTCTATATTTTTATCTATCTGTCTATCTATCCATCTACTCACCTATCTATCTACCCATTTCCCCACTTATACATCCATCCATCCATCTACTGTATCTATCTAGGAATGTTCACTGAATATTTCATGTTTGTTTGTTACTAACAAACTCAATACCACAACACTTGTTATATTGGTATTTATTTTAGTACTTGTGATATGTCCAATAGAAAAAAAATAAGTCTTACAACAGATTAATCGCTCAAATGAATCAGACTAATCAGACCTGCTGCAAGAAAAACAAAAAAGCTTTTTAAGGAATGTGTCTGTCAGAAAATATTGAGATGTCAGAGTAGTAAATAAAACATAGGAAAAAGAAAAAAATGTGCAGAATGGTTTTTTTATTACACGCTATGAGAAGTGTTTTGTTCTAAGTTTCATTACTACACTTGTTATCTTGTTTTATCTTGTTATATGTCTTTATTACTTTAGCGTGTGGTTTGTTCTGAACTGATGAATCTTATGACGATGTGTTAATTAGAAGATTCTGCAACCTTTGGTACTTTAAATAAGTTAAATGACAGACATAAGAGAAGTCAATTCATACCTTTAAATTTACGCTTTTCCCGTTTTTGTCACTTTTATGACATACTGAGAACAGTCTTCCAACTAAGAAGTGGGCAAAAGTGTTCTCAGGAAGAAATCAAATGAGGCGGGGCTGTGAACCAGGGAAGTGAGAGGAACTGAGAGAAGACTGACGTGAACACACCGAGGAGGTGGTGCACTAAGGAGAGACGAGACTCAGGAAGGAGATAATGTGATGGAGCATGCAGGAAGAGGTGAGCAATAAAAAAATGTTAGCAGTTGAAAAGGTGTGACACATGAGAACTGGAGACTGAAAGGTGGATGATTTGTGCAAAGTAAAGAAAAGAGAAACAAGAAAAAGGTAAGCTCAGCTGTAAAAAAAAAAAGAAAAAAAAAAACCACAGCCTAGAGATGTTAGCACAGGAACTGGGTTAAGCACTTGACGACTAATTACATGAGGAAAAGGTGAAATGTTGTAAACAAAGTGAGGTTTCCAAACAGTGTAAATGAAGACAGAGGATGGGCAACTGAGGCATGACAAAAACGTGATTAAGAGAAGGTTCTAATTAAATCTATTTTGAGAGAAAATGTTTGTGCTGCAAAACAAAATCTTGCAGGATAAACATAGTATGTAACTTACAAGGCTCATTTAGGTGTTCGTAAAAAGAAAATGCAGCAACAACAGCTTATCAGTATAATACCACAGTCATTACTGGGATAATGGCTGTAAAACAGTGAAATACTTCAAGAAAACACATGCCTTTACTTTACCCACAAACAATAAGCTTAAATTCTCAGAAAATTTTCCAAACTAAGAATACTGTACAACTTTTAAAGGGTCATAAAATTTTATTTCACAACTCTGACACTCAAATATCCAACCAGCAGGAAGCAATAAAGCACAAAGTACATCAAAGCTCCAGTTTGACATTTTAAAATCTCTACCTTCATGCTCACACCTTTCCTCTTCTCTATAAAGTCAGAACGCTTTTTCCACTTTCTGCACAAGCACCACTGACTTCAACACTTTTGAAATCCGTAATTCCAGCTTAGAAGAAAAACACCTAAACAAATTTCATTACTAAGTTTATAAAGTCAAATAAAGACCATTTAGTGGCTGTTTGCAGACTGTGAGGTTTCTCAGCACACTACTTTAGAGCACCTACTCTACAACTGACAAAAGGTGGCCAATATGAAGAAGTTACTCACAAAAATGTATGTATTATATCATTTCCACTTATAACATGACAACTTGTGAGGAAATAATCTGTTTTTAGGGACTCTGTGAAGTCAGTATGCATGCACAAAATCAGCTACGTGGCTGCTTGTCTTGGCTGGTTAGTTCAGTTGCAAAAGGCATTTGAAGTAAGTGATCTCCAGTTCAATTTGAAAATGGAAATGAACTCAATTTTCTGATGAAATCTCAGTTAAATGTAACGGTATGATCCATGACAACTTTGGAGCAGTCGTCACCCTCCACTATGGTGATTTTATTTCAGACGTTTGATCAAAGATTTGAGCCCTTCTACATGTTATGTCCTTGGCATGAACAGTGGGCACAAAATTACACCCAATATTCTTATTGGTGTGAGAGAGAAAATGTTCCTGGCTTGTTGGCACTAGATAAAACACTATAAGCCAAGAGTAGAAAGTGCTGAACTTTGGTCAAAACAATCTAAAACAAAAAGCTACCATACCATTATCAGCTGTGTGACACTATTAACTTACATTTGACCTCAAGTGTAAATAATTAAACAATGAAAAAGGCATACTTTGTTGAAGGGTAGTTAAAGGCAGCATATGTTTTGAGGGATAATTGCTTAGGTTTTGAAAGGATCACATTATTGTAACGGAGCCATCCATTGATAAGTTCAGTCAATATATCATATTCAAAATAAATGTTTTAAAAAAAACATTGTGCTTCTTTTTTTTCTTTATTTATTAACCTTTATTTCAACCAGTCAAATTCCATTTAGATCACAGATTCCTTTTTCAAGGAAACCTGGGTCGGAAGGCAACCTATTTAGGGATGAACTGATCCACAATTTTTCACTTCCGATCTGATCCGATGTCTGAATTTTTTATATCGGCCGATACCGATACTATTTCGATACCATAGCTTTGTTTGCGTCGCAGAAACAGTCACAGAGGGGCCGTATTTTTTCCGGTTTGTCTGAGCGAACTTTATCGATTAATATAATGAAACACATTTTAATCTAATAAACCATTATTTGACAACTATTTGCGTCCCTAAATCCAACACTGTAAAACTGCATAAATTAAATGCTAAAAACCCCAAAATACACCATAGTTCAATCCAAACAAGCTGAATATCACAGATTTCATTACTCACTCCACTCTCCAGATCGCCACCAAACTTCATTCAACTTTCGCATCTTTTTCTTTCTCCTGCTGCAGATTTTAGGCTCTTGACAAATATTTCATGCCTCAGTCATAAAATAGGAGATAATTGTTTGTTCGGATTGAAATCAGGCTGAGACTGATGGAGTGTTTTATCTAGTCTGTCGTCATGTGTCCTGGTGCCTCGCGCTGCAGTAGCAACACGTTGAAATTGATGATCATTTACAGAAAAAAAAAGTGTCAGATATTTTTTATCATAACTTTGGTTTTACTTGACCTATCAACACAATTTAAAAAGTGGTGTATAATTCGAAGTCTCTGTTTTTAAACACACTAAAAAATCAACTCACTGAGTCATGTTGCTGTGAAAAGTGGGGTTAGCTACAGAGCTGCTCCCCTGCTAGCTAGCTGCAAACTGTTGAGTGGATTTCCTGCATGGAGGGGGTCTCATTACTCATTGAGACTCGCCTCAGTTCAGGAAATCCCCTCCACAGTTTGTAGCCAGCTAGCAGAGCAGCCAGTCATAAATCTCGTAATTTCAGCAGACAACATTATAGCACAAACACCACTCATGGATCGGAAATCTCCCCATGTTGGATCGGAAAATTCTGATCCGTTAATTATGTTGGTATCGGAGCCCGATACTGATTCTGGATAGGCCCCATCCCTAAACCTATTGTGCATGGTTTTAGTCTGTGTGAGGAAACTGGAATACCCAGAAAAAACCCACGCAAGCACAAGGAGAACATGCAAACTCCACACAGAAAGACCCCACGTCTGAACCAGGAATCAAAGCATGTCAAACAGTATAACCACAAGACATTAAATGATCAGACAGAAAGAAAATGATGTATTAGAGTATAGGCATGCTTCATATACCTGATTGCAAGCCGTGTAAACATAATTTGTTCCTCAGCCTAGGTGTAGAACTTACCATCACAGAAATGTGTAGCAGATGCATGTGTTCATGCAACACATGAGCAGGCTCCCGGGCCGTGGGTTGGGTTGTCTGCAGAATGAGTTCAGATTCAGTCATGGAGACGTGGAAGTACAGCGTCCCATTTTCCAACCACTGCTGCTTCCAGTGTACCTGAGAAATATCTTCTCCTGTACCAGACATCTCTAGGAAAAAAAGACAAAAGAAACAAAAGCAAGGAATAAGAAAAAATAGCTATACAGATCTAAATTTAAGAATTTTACTAGACTTTTGTCTAGTGATGGAAATGACTCCTAACCTTATTCCGATAAACCTGAAAGGAGGAAACCTACAAACATTCAGACAAAAATACAAAACTAGCAAGAAGAAAAATATAAAAAAAGAGCAATGTTTTACTGAAACTGTTAGGTATGAGAAATATGTGTCTTGTGTGAAGTCACTTGTTTTTTTATGTTTATTGCAAAAAAAAGCCACAATAGGCAAATGCATTCCATTTTAATCAATTTGCTTAAAAATAAAGTTATTGATGCATACACAAACAAAATAAAAACAGTCTCAATATTTAATGTTGCCTATGCAAAAGTGAACCTACATTATTTTAATGTGAATAAGTTTCAGGTGAGGGCTGACATTGAGTTTCTTTGTGGAATAGAAAGCTATAGATATAGGAAAAGCAATATATATATATATATATATATAAAATAACAACAACAAAAACTAAAAAAAGAAGGAAGAAAAAACACATATGCCCTAAAAAACAAAGCAAAAAGAGAGCAAAGGGCCTCACCGTTCTATCTTGTAGTGGATCATGACACAGGAATCTAATCCAGTGGGAGTAATTGTAAAATAGTATGAAGAAACCTCAGGGAGTCTTAGATTGCAAAGCACGATACAGTTTTTGCCATGAGGTGGTGGTACATGGGCATAGACAATCGTTGACATCTCCTATCAGTGGCAGGTAGCAAATGACAAATGGTTTTTGGTGAAGCAGGTTATTAACCTGCTGACTCTGGGTCAGAGGACATGGGTAGCAGGGGAGAATACCATTAGCTGTGTTCAACAGAGCCACAGGCCTTAATGTGCAGGAAGAGTGATTGCAAAAGAGGTGAAAAATTGAGTAAATAAATGTACATTATCAAATTATTAAATTAAATGTCTAATTATTATATGTTTTGGGCTTTTATTATGAAGAATTTCCCTTGTTTATTTCATATTTCTTGATCAATACTTCTATCAATTTTCATAGCAATTTTTTATATTTAATTTGGAATAATGATCTGCCACAGTTCAAACCCATCAGGGGAGGCATAGGGGGTGAGGAATAAGGGTAAAAATTCTAAAAATGTAACATCTAAAACATCTCTATAATATTATATGAAAAACTAAATAAAATTTTAAAAGGAAGCAAAGTATTATGTATTTTCCAGGCACATAGCTCAATTCTACACTACAATCATGTAACCATGTTATTTTCAGTTGTTATGAAAATGCTGTATATATTACAAATAAATTTGAAATTGCATAATAGCCCATCTAAACTCCATGAAATTGTCCTCCGTTTCTTTAAAAACCTCCTACTGTTTCTGACACTACCACTTCAACATGTCTTCACAACAATGTTTCGGGGGAGGGGTTCTCTGTGGGGCAGGAGCTCGGCTGCAGACAGAGCTCCTGGGAGGAGCTTTGTACAAATAGGTGGTGCTTTGTACCAGCAAGCATTTAGGCAGCTCCAAATGGCTACCACAGGTGATTCAAGGATTTCTCCAACATGCATGAATGAGTCAAAGCAACACTCAGGGTAGGTTTTTGATGAGGGAATGACATTACAACTTTATATAAAGCTCAAAAAAAATTGATTTTGCATAGCTCCCCAGCTCCCTTTAAAAAATGTTCAGGATACGTTCAGTAATTTTGACTGCCAAAATAGTTTTAATTCCCAAACATATATTATATATAGACCGTTTAATTTATGTATAACTTGAATCTTCCTGTATTTTTGAATACGTTGGAAACATTCTTCTTATCACTGTCCTGGAAAATACTGTATAATTTTCGCTGACTACAGGTTATGATAAAATGTTGTCGAGTGTGAAATTCTTAAACGCCCTAACAGTCTGGTTGTTATTAAGCTCTTTATGTGTAATCTGTGGGTTGAAGATATGCCACTTCACTTTTCACCTTGGAGATAAAGCTTTGTCTGCTGGGCCTTCAGTGACGCGCCTCCTGCCATCTGTTACTGTGGTAAACAAAGCATATTAGGCTGCTGTCAGAATCGCTCTAAAGTCTTGCCTCCAGACTTTGTAGATTTCAGATAGCTTTAAAAATCTATGACTGCTCCTGATAATGACAGCTTGATTCAAATTAAGTGTTTCTCCTTCAAAATGGAAAACAAACCAAGATGTAATTAAAACAATACGCTTGAAGGACAGAAATAGGTTTTAAGTGTTCCTTTTATACAAGCGTTATGTAGATGAGTAAGCATAGTAAGCATGCTATTTTAAGACAGAAGAAATGGGCGTCTGTTTGTCCTTCTCAATAGAGCTCTTAGACTTTTCATTAGGCAATCAGCCAGACTTTACCAACACATAGGTGTATGTCCTCAAGCTTTAATATTAATTTACTAAGTGGAGCAACATTCTTGTATTCTTGTATCTTGTATTCATTCGTGCATATGTGGATGACGATGAGCACATTCTTTGTAAGCCTGACTGAAGCTGGTCTGCCCTCCGCAAGTGCGTAAGCAATGCTTTCTAAAGGAGTCCAAGGGCGAATCAAAGAAATAATATTAATAGTAAACATGGATTACAGAGTTAGCTACACAATTAAAGATTTGATATCATTTCTTAAGGCATGCCACAAGCCAACAGCCGGGTGTCAGTACACATATTTCAAGAATTCATGGAATTTAGTTTTGAAGAATTGCTGTCTTTTAAGATAGGTATATTTTCACACTATTCAACAGCTCAGTGAAATAACGGGTTTGAAAGTTTCTGACAGTGACATGTGAACAAAAAGGTTTGTTGGAAAAAAAGTATCATCTGAAAAAAAAAAGTATCATCTGAAAACTGTCTTTCTTACCACCATATTGCACCATTACAGTAAAATACTGCAAAAGATGTATCATAAGTATTCTGTACATTAATCAATAACCATGTTTCCATCAATGTTTTTTAATTCGCATTTGGAAGTTTTGCATTAGAAAAGGTGAACGGAAACGGCCTGATTCGAAAAAACTTCCTCCAATGCGCAAAAAAGTTTATACCCTCGCTTGAGGTGGTTTTTGAGTCGAATAAGTTCTGACGTAGCGAACATTTGCCTCACATGGTTGATCAGCTGTTCCCGCTGCCTGTCTGATATCGGACTGCAGCTGGACCCTCCTCCCGCTGTCGGCGTCTCCTGTTATTCCCGTAACGTGAAGAGAATTGTATTTCTTTTTCTACATCTCCAGACAGCAGTAACATCGCCAAAACTTGTTGTTATGACAGAATAAGTACAACTTTCCCGATAGCAACACGTTCCTGATAACTTCTCTCTGTTGTCCTGGGTTGTGTATCCCTGCGAGTTTACGACTCCTTCTTCCTGTTTACTACATACATGCGTCTGACCTAATTACACTTTGCATAGCCTGGGTGATTCGCTTCAAGCCAGTTGATGGAAACATGTCTGAGTCACAATAATTATTTATTTCCTTTTTGCAAAATTTTAAATATTCGCTCAAAATTCGAAATAAAATTAGATGGAAACATGGCTAGTGTTGTTGTCCTTTATGTTAAATACAAGGTTCTAAATCTGTATCCAGTTTGGCAAGCAAAGCTCTTCATCCAACATTACTTTGCTTTGACTCCGTTTTATAAAACAAATACACCTCATGGGTCTGAAAAAGGCGGATGTGCCTCAGATTTGCCACCTTTCTAACACTCAGAAGGAGGTGATGCCTCTGGCTGTGGTTGCCAGACAACTTGTGTTCTCATTTTAATGTAAGAGTGAACTCAAAACAGGTTCACTGGAAGGACAAAATGCACAAAAACAAACTTAGTGTATGCAATTTGGTTCAGAGAACAGTGCACAAACCATTGAGAAAAAAAGCAACCACTTCAGCACACAGAGAACCCCACACAAAAAAACAGATCCTCAGGTAAAACTTCAGCTGTCCATCTGACTGTCCAAAATAAGGAATACTCTTCTAAAGAGACTAATGCACAAATTTTGGACAAAAAAGATCAATGATACATACGGTACATATGTTCCAAGCTCTTAAGATGATATAATGTAATGTTTGTGCAAAACTCTACAGCTGTATGACAAAAATCTTACTAATTTTGTCTACCAAATTACTTGTTGTTTATTTGCAGAAAATATTTTGTCCTTTAAAAGTATTATAGTTGTTTTTCAGCTTTGTTTAAAAAGGCAATCAAACAAAAGTGTCTAGGTCAGTCAGGATGAAGGCAACATAACTTAGTGAATGTTCTTGAAACTGAGTGCTATATTGCCAGTGGAATGAAGCTACTGCACATTTCTCCTGTTCTCAATTCAGTGAAGCGAGGTCTTCTACCAGATGGCAGGAGATTAAAGAGCATACAGAAGGTGACTAAGGTAATGTCACAAAGACTTCAGTCCATAGCACTTTGAGTATTGTTGAACTGGGCTCTATGTTATCTAATAGTCAGTGACTGACCACTTTGTTTTAGGCTCCGAAGTACTAAGCTGACCTGCAATGTACATTTACTGGCAAATAGCACAGTCACTGCGTTTTAAAATGTTGCTCATTTCACCATGAAGAGAAAACTCCTCTTCAAAGATTATGTAGATCTGTTTGCACTAAAATCTGCCTGCATTGAGTACCTCAAGGGACACCTATACTACCAAAAAAAAGTAAAAAGTGAAACTCTCTACAGAGTCTCAAGCAAACACTTCAGAGCAAAATATACTAGGTACACATAATATTTCCCTGCACAGGGGAATAGTTGGTTCCAAGTAAGATAGATTCCACTATATTTCTGCTTCTAGCATTCAGGACATTATAGACTGCATCCAAGTACTCTTTGAAGTATTCACTCTAGTTACTGAGTTGCAATCATTAACAGAAAAAAAACCTTCTGTTATTTACAGAAGTATGCATTAAATATGGTCAGCCATTTTTCTGCAAGTGTACCACAACTATGTTTTACCAAACAATTCCATAGATGTGGACCACAAACATGCAGCTTTTATATATGCAAAGATCATTAGTAAATATTCTTGAATAACCCTATATCCCATCATTAGTGGCCTTCTATTAATGTAACAACTCATTGTATTAGCAAAATGGAAGTTATATCCCAGCCCCTGAGTAAAGACTCCACTCACCTGCCGTCAAGCTCACAGGAGGTGTCCTGGAATCACAGACAGAAACACACTTGCTCCAAATCCAAGAACACTGCTAGCATCTTACAACCATACTGAATGAGTTTTGACACAGCAGGTGGTAAACTATGAAAATCACAGAAAGTCTGTGCATAAAGAACACAGTCTATTTAAATTGTTTTTGTCTTCCTAGGTTAATGGATGAATATAGGGTGTTGAGTTTTCCATGACAAATCCCATGAATAGATCCATTTATTGGGCAACACAGCAAACATCCTTTTCCAGTTTATTTTATTTTTCAAATTGAAGGTTTTAAGCTCCGTTAGCCTTCACATTGTATTCATAAAAAAAATTACAAATATTTATTGCTAAGAAGTAAAACAAAATATTTTATTCACTATTTCAATCAGTGTCCATGAGACTTGTTGCATCAACACAGGCACAACTTAATTCCACTTAGCACAAACTAAAGTTTTGCATGAGATGAAAAAATCAAATTAAATGAATAAAAACTTTTTAAAAAACTTTAAATTCACAAATCCTTTGATTTTTATGAAGTTTACATTCTTGATTGCATCGTCTACAGTTTCTCACATTTCTACAAAAAAATTGTTGCATAAAAATGTGTCAACGGTGTAAAACTTGTGTTTCCTTTGTAAGGTAAGAGAAGGATGAGTAGACAAAACTGCTGAGGCCTGTGTCTGTGTCCAAATGTTTAGCTGATGGGACACCTGAGAGTGCTGTCTCTCCAATAAAGGCCCCAGTGTGCTGGTTCAGCTCAGATAACTCTAAGCAAGCCAATTCTAATCCTGGGCATCCAATTGTTTCCATTTCATCTTAGGCTTTTTGCCACTTTTTTGCTATAATTTTTCATTTATTTGTTTGGTTTTATTTTCACAATTGAAATCAAACTTTATATTTCAGTTTAGTGATTCTGTGCCTTTCTGTTGATACAAGGAGACACCAAATAAAAAAAACAGCACATTTAACATTTTGTCATAGCTTGTCTGCTGTCCGCCTT
Source organism: Cynodonichthys magdalenae (assembly GCA_031762555.1). Lineage (NCBI taxonomy): Eukaryota > Metazoa > Chordata > Actinopteri > Cyprinodontiformes > Rivulidae > Cynodonichthys > Cynodonichthys magdalenae. The sequence goes on along the minus strand of JARVJO010000140.1, from coordinate 11,224,984 downwards.
CCCTGTCCAAAATGTTTGTCTCAGAATTCCTGACTTCACATTATTGACAAGTTTAGACTATTTCTTATTCCTTTTTGACGAACCTCATCTCTGCTTGGCTGGTCAGTTATGTATGTTAATCAGAAACACTTGCCATGTGTTTTGAATTTTCAATTGGCTTCATCATTATAGGAAAACAAGAGGAAACCAGTCTAAAGTTTCAGAACATGCCAGAAATCTGACAAACTTTTGCAAATTTGAACCTTATTATATGGTAATAATAAAGTCTTTAGAACATAAATAAAAACATATTTCCAAAAAATTCATCTAATAAGAACATAAAAGACAGAGGAGGGTTAGTGTATGCTCAAGAATATTTTGAATAATTACAGGGCTGAGGATCGAACCCCTTCTATTTTCTGGTTGGAAGGCAAAGCCAGCACACAACCACAATTAAACAGATTACTAGTAACTGAGCTCAAGTCCTACTGGTTTCTTATCTTTAGCTCCTCTTCACTCATCAGTTAAAGAAAAGGAGGAACACGAATAGGAAATCCACTTCTAAAGATTGTTGGAATACCTAACTTGGTGTGGTAGCCAACAAACCTCCAGGCATAATGTACATCTTTTTTATACAAAGCTTAGGCAATAGTAACACAAAATATACACAAAAAAAAGTTTTAAGTGTTGTTTTCATCAAGTTTTCTAGCAGTTGGGGCAACACTTATAGCTTCCATCAACTCCACACAAAATCCTTCTTGTGTTTTCATTCCTTTACACAATTTTGTGTACCTTTACATATAAAAAAAACATCCATGACACCTACCATACACAATGTTAGCCTAAAGCTTACACATTTTCCTTTAACCGCATTTATTTATATTTCTTGGCCATTCCTAATCTTTTCTTCATCATTTATAAAACTGTCCTAGAAGTGCTGCATGTAATTCTAGCTTCACTGCATCTCTCACATTATTGAACATTCTGCCTCCAACAAGAGTCACTTCTACTTAGTGCAGTCTCTCAGAGATGTATATTCAATGTGATGAGATCCTCCAACATCAAAGTGTTCCAACGCAAATGCAATGCAGCAGATAAAACTGTAATCCTACGCTAATGCTGCTTTACCAAGAAAGAACATGACATGTACAAAAGCTGAAAAAAGAAAGAAAGATGAAACATACTCTTGCTCTGAAGTTTTTGTTTACCTTTAATCAGGACTGGTTGAAATACAGTTTGCGTAATCAAAATGTATACCAGATATGTTTACTGATAGTTCTTTGTATTCAGTAAACAACAAATTCAGTTTTCTGCTTATGTCAAACCAAAACTTCCTTAGATGTTTATTCTTGTTGCAAATACTACACAAACAGCAGATACAATGTTATTTTGCCATATAAACTACAGTATATAGAGCAGATTTGCCTGAGTATTTTTTTACCTTTATATGAATTAGTAAGCTAGTCCACAAAATGGGAGGGGCAACTGCAAAGACAGGATCACCTCTGTTTAAATTTGGTGTAAACAAAAACATTTTTTTGTTTAGATGTGAATGTTCTTGCTGAACTTTAGTGCTGTATATAAAAAAAAAATCAAATAAATTGTATTTAGAGCCAATCAGGCTTTCTTACTCCTGTGACAATATGAGCAGCCAAGAATTAACCCAGCTACAATGACAAGACAGCTAAGAAAAAAAAAAAACAGAAAAGAAACATAAAACACAAATATCTATTCTGCTCTATGGGTGAACAGTAGAATTTAGCCTGTTTTTTTTAACAACTGAGGTGAGGAAACCATTAAATACCAAAAATATATAACGCCTAGCTTGCTACATAAAGCTGGCTCCTTCTAAAAGCAAATTCAGCTTAAAGATTAATATAAACTTAGCACTAAAAGTAAGGAAATGTGTGTTTAGCATATACTTTGCAATGAATCTTACACCATTGGTAGGCCTATCAAATTCCATTTTAAAAGGTGCCACATTTGCAAGGAACATGTATTGGTGGGATGAGCAGTAGAACTGTGTATGTGGGTTAGGCACATGTAAAATTTACCAAATCTTCTCTAGCATTGCCAAGCAGCTGTTACTGTTTACTGTTACTATTGACACTTGCTTTGAGCTTCTGGTCCCCCAAGGTGCTTCCAAGTTAAGTGTTGGGTATAAGATTCATTGCCAAAAAGTTTTCTTACAAGAACAAAATAATCTGCTGAACACAACTTTCTTTACTTTCTGTGCTAAGTATATATTTACACTTTTGTGATTTAAGCACTTAAATTACAGGGGCCATTTATTCAATAAATAAATACATAAATAAATAAATAAACAAACTTCTCTATATGATTTTATTATATTTTCTGCTTCACAGTTAAAAGTCGTTTGTATTGAATATATTTGAAATTGTACAAGCCAGCACAGTCTAAATCTAATTCAACGTCAATGGACCATCTCCAAAATGTATTACCTGAGCACATCTTTCATTCAGTCTTCAAGGCTCCTGTTTCCAGTCAGTGAAACAGTAGTGTGAATGAGTCTGAAGATGCTATATTCTGCTTGAAATTTAACCCTAAAGATAAAATATAGTGCTTGACTATGATAAGATTTCTGGTGCAGTCACTAATATCACAAAGGCGATAAATACCAC
>JARVJO010000140.1:11174285-11189755 GCA_031762555.1 Cynodonichthys magdalenae | reverse complement strand
CACCTTTTGAATGCAATTACTGAAATAAATCAAGTTTTTCAAAATATTCTAATTTACTGGCTTTTACCTGTATATACTGAAATCCAGGCCTTGTTTTGGTCTGTTTGTCAGTTATAAATTATTAATTCTTCAATATGTTCAATTGCCAGATTGCAAACACACTGGCTATTTAAAAATTTCTTAGTTCTATTAGAAAACATTTAACAATTGTATCACTTCCAAACTTAAGCTAATTAAGTATTATGCTACACTACTTAAATCCCTGCAGACTTAGATGAAAAGCATGGAATATTTGTTTTTTCACCTACTGATTTTTGTCCCCTCTACTTTTTGCCATTTAGGGTGAACTAGAACACTGCTATAATTTGAAACTGGGCTTTAGTACAGTGTGTATCTGTTCTGCACCACAAGGAATGGAGTTCTGTGCATTAACTTTTAAATTTGAAACTGCAGCTTATAATCTCCCATCTAGGCAAGTAACTGAGTTTGTTGTTAACTTTTACTCACGGAGATACAGCAGGGAGACAGAATGAGTAAAACACTGTTCAACAAGCCAGAGTGTGATAAGATACTTAAAAGAGACAGAAAAAAAATGCTGGAAAATGGAAAGTCAAGATTGAGCCAAAACGATGGATTGAGGTGATAAAGAACAGCAAGACATCTGAATGCTTTCAATTTTGCATTAAGTGCCAGAAGGTTTTTAGAAAGGTGAACTTTTAATGAGGTGTTTACAGAGTCAAACAACTTGCCAAAAGGTATTGATTTTAACCCAGTCCCATAACACCACTTAAAATGAGAAAAGAAAACTATCTGGCGTGACAAAGTGTAGCAGGATAGAATGTTTTCAGTTGAATTTGCAATTGTTTCTATGCTACAAAACTAAATTAAAAACGTTTTTTGTGCACATCTTTTTAAAACTGCATTAACAAGCTGTCTTCAAAGCAAAAGAATGGTGTGACAGGATAGCAAGATGGTAAAGCATCGGGAAAAGGTCAGGGAAGGAAACAATCCATCAAATCTAATGCACAGCCTTTTACAAAACAGGGGTATTTGCATCATTGAAGCTATTTGGTTATTGGATAAATAGTTATCTATCACTGTATGCTACCATTTAAGAAAAGGACAAAGAAAACAAAAGCAAAGAAGGGGAAGGGAAAGCAGCACTCTACACTTCCTTCACACTGCCCTTTCTATTCATCCATTCTCGGTGACACCTTGGTAATAAATCAAAGCTGAGCAGGCGAGCAAGAGAGGGAAGGAGACTCGTGGTCCTTTTCCCCTTTTCCAATAACCTCTGACGCTAGTTTGACAAAACAATCGGAGATCCAACAGTATATTGGAAACAGGACAAGACTATGGTCATCAGTGTGTATATGCATCAGGCTATAAATGTGCAAGTAAGTAAGTAAGTATGCATTACCTTACATAAAAAACAGCATGGAGTCTTTAACTCCGTTTTGATAGGGAGACTGCACTAACTAGTGGTGTCCCAATACCCGATCCCAGCATTTTAAAAAGTACTCATACTCATTCGAAATGCCCTGATCCCTTTAATTGATTTTACATGGACATTCACAGTTTAAATGAGACCTACATTAAACTCCAGTGTGAATGCTTTATGCCTTCAATGTGACTAACATGCACAGAAGATGATGTGACATCATATTTAGCGCTCTTTTTAAAGAAGTAAATAGGTCTCTACCTGTCAATTTTGAAGATGTTATTGATCAGAGCCAGTAAAATATTAATTTGACATGCTTGTTTAGTTCACTGTTAACATTTTAACTGTCCTCTGGTCGGCTGCAGCAAGTATTTATGGAAAAAAGTGACGTGTTTGAAGTAAAACTAACTAAAAATTCGATCCAGTAACTTAAGTAGTGATACAGTCCAACGCCAGCGTCACTCGCTGTCGTCCAGGACATGGAAAATTCAAAGAAAAAATAAGATACAACTGAACTTATGTTCTGCAGTTGATGATCTGTCAAATTCCGAGATTTAAACAGCATAATCTGAGGTTAGTATCATTACTATGCCCCCATCTCACTGACATAAAAGTCAGATAAAATAGAACATGACCCCCCGGACTGTAGTCACTTGGAAACAAATAGGTATCTGATTTAGTACCAGGTTCTAAGTTAAAAAAAATTTATTTTATAATCATTGAGTTATATTTCAGTTCTGACCTAATAAGCAGTACTCAGTAATGGCAAGTATCCAAACTGAAGAACTCATGGTCGGTTTGAGAAAAACTAGTATTAATATATCAAAATCATAGCCAATTTTAGTAATTTGCCTTATGTGAATCATTTGTTGTCACATTTTTCATTAACAGCTCATCGCCATAAAAATATTTCAAAAACTATTAAATCGTGTTTGAAATCACTTGATATATTCAGACTAAGATCTAATACAATAAATTTTAGTCATTTCCATTTAAGAAACAAACACACACCTAATTCATACAACATTGAAGTGGAAAAACTGCACAAAGGAATCTAACTTTAGTGAAAGCCTGTAAATTATAAAAGGAGCCATGGATGCCCAAACCGGGTGTGTGTGTTTGTGTGATTTTGACTGTACTAGGAAATTTTTGGCCTTTAAAATTTAACAGTCTTTCATTATTTTGATTATAACTATTATGGCTAAGTCAAGCTGTTACAAGTAAGGGTTAAAAGTATCTGACTTGATTTGAATATGAAAAAGAAAAGAGGCCTTTTGGGGTAAAGTCAAAAGTTGTGTCATTTAATCCACTAAAGGACTTTGTGGCAAGTGCGATGTAATCATAAAGATGGATGCTGTCATCCAATGACTAAAGTGAAGCCATTGGAACTAAATGTGCAACACTAATGGCCACAGACTTCTTAATTGGCATTAGGCCATTAGTGTGTAGATTACAATAAGTATTACAATATGTTATGCAAAATGCTCAAATAGAAATCAATTCAGAAAGTGTCAGCTTCTTTTGAAATGCAAATATTTTAGCATGTTTTTATTCTGTCATTGGCTAATTTAACCCATTTTGATGTGTCTTCATTATAATAATTCCAGATGTTTTTTGTATTTATTTATTTGATTTTTGCTGTGTTATATCATACTATTCACCATAATCATGGCTTGTTTTTCACTGACTGAACTAACAGACTCTCCAAGACTTTAAATTTATTTTGAATTTTAATTTATTTGATTTCCCCACTTCTGGTTCCAAATTAATATAATAAAATTACTAGAAATTTGATAAGCATTCTTAATTTAGTTTATTCCGGACAGTGGGAACTAAATGCAAAATTTGCATTTTACATTAACCTGGTCTTCAGTTCAAATAAGGGCATCACAAACTTTGCCTGACAGTTGATTTAGGTTTATAAAAACAACTGTAGTTCATTAATATTGTGCTCATTACAAACAGTAATAATGTCAATGAGATGTCAAAAAAATCTATATTTCAGAAGATATGAGTGCTTGAATGAATGGCTGAGCATTCATTGAAGAAATGCATATCGCCCACCATTTTTCATGCCAGAGTTTTAGACTAACATCATCTCATGAATGAAAAAGACAGTTAAGGCCATTTTGGTCATATCTTGAACGAGAACACTAAATGTACTGTCAAGAACAATAATCTGTTAGTGATCAAGTTAGGTGTTGTGAATGACTAGTAGGGGTGTAAATCACCAGCTTTATCACGATACGATATTACATCGATATGTTTTGATGATGATTCAGTATTTCTCGATATCACAAAGTTTGTCACAATATGATTTTGATTCTATTAAATTCACAAGTCTGTGATGGATATAATGCGATATCATATGCCCATCAAACACAATGACTGTGTTAGATGGGCATATGATATCGATTCACATCAAGAATATGATGACGATATTGATTGATATTTTCATTTTGCCTCGATATAACTGAATTTTTACCCATTCAAATTGATGTATCAATATAGATTGATGTATCGTTACTCCTTTAATGACTAGCATATCAAAGTACAAGCTGATATTTTTAAAACCGACTGAGTTATAGGGATTTTTTGTATGCCAATTTGTTTTGCTGTATTGGCCATCTTAAATTGAATTGACTCCAAATGTTAATCAGTTGTAGGTATATCCAATGGTTACATTTTGAGAGTTACATTAAGAATCATTCTCTGGTAAATTAGATATTTTGCTAATAGACAAACACATATGCAAGGGTCGCATCATTACCACTTCACCTTTGACAGCAAATAATAAAAAAACCAACCATGCCTGTCTATTTTGTAAATAAATTCAGTTTTAAAAACAATGATTCGCAAGGCATTCCTGAATTTTTGCTTAAGCCTTTTTAATTAATGAAATAGTTTATAGAAGACAATGGCAGCAACAAAAAAAAAAAAAAATATATATATATATATATATATATATATATATATATATATCAGAGCTTGTTTTTTTCCTTCTAAACTGACAACAAAGTGCATTCTTCTTGGATGTCAATTTCAAGCTTTCATTTTGGAGGAGAGAACAAACCCACTAATACATCCATCAGAAAAAGCTGTTAAGATGACAGGCATGCATTACTGTGCTCAGAAAATGGAAAGCACAGGTGAGAACAAATTGTTGGTTTGGGACTCTTAGCAGACAGGTGAGAATAAAAATAAATAAATAAATAAAAATGTCAAAGTATAAGATATTTGACTGAAGTGAAAGATGTGTGTAGTGAATTTACAAGCACACCTATCAGATTCACTAAACAATAATATTATTTAAATTTAGTCTTTTGTGGAACAAAGGAATAAGCAATAAGAAAAAAAAAAATCTGCGAACTGTTAGAATGAAAATTGAAATATTGTAAAACTGTCATTTTTGTTTTTGTTCCAAATATATGAATTTTAAAAGCAGAGAGTCCTTAAAACAAAGATAGGTAATATGTTTTTTATATTTACAAAATAAAAGCTCAAAATCTAATAATAACTTGCTTTTTTAAAATCTGAACTTCCACTGAGATCACTCATGGTACATACTGTGCCTTCAGTATGTATTACTCACACTAAACTATTAAAGCCTATTAAAGCTCTTTCTCTCCTTCCACAGCAGGCAATCATCCACCAAAAGGGTGAAGCAGCAAATTTGCTAGCTGGCTGACTGGGAGGACAGAGAGGCCTTTCTCACCAGTCAACGGCTGTCCTTAATGAGAATAGAAAGTGATTTACTAGCTTAATGCTCCAGCCTTCAGCCTGCCTGCCAGCCTTTGCCTCGCGCAGCCAGTTCAGTCAACTATCTTCATACAGGCAATGAAACTGAGAGCACTGAGCTAGGAAAAAAGGGGATGATGGCGAGGCACTGTCCGAAAAACTGCAGTAATGAGACATCCTCATGAATTCTCTGTACCAGTATCAATGACCTCCGTTGAGTGCTGTGTCTTTGAATTTGTCTTTGTTTTGACCAGGTTCCCATCAGACTGTGCCAGTAGGGGTGGCCTGATTTGAAAAGACTGTTAATTGTGTAACGCAAAGCATTCTGCATCTGTTGTGTTTCACTACATCTCAAGTGACTAAAAGCATTTAACGGGTTCTGCACACTCTGTAAACGCACCAGTCATAAAACCAACTATGTGGCTCTCAGTGCGAAGGGGAAACACATGAGAGGTGCATTCACCCCTCGCGTGCCTTTTTCCTTCCACATACAGCAAAAGCAAAGGTAAGAGAGCAAGTTATTTTTTATTAGAAATTATGCTCTTCTTGCAAAGCAAATGTGTATTTTTTAGAAAAGAAAAAGGCAGACACACTTTCCTACTATTATGTCATTTGTGATTATCCAATCAGTGATGCTACTCTCCAGACCATTTCAGAGCCACTGGCTTTTACAGAGAACTTCAGATGACCTGTCAGAGACTGGCGTTGCATTGCACTGATTCACAGTTATTATGTGTGGATGTGAAAAAGCAGTCACTCTCTCTCACACGCAGCATCTGATGTGTGGGGTTCCCCTTTAACACTAACTTTAAGTTGAACCATCAAGAATACATGTGTGTGAAGAAATATGTGCTCAAGTGAGAATAAATCGCTAATTTCATGCATATTTGCTGGGCTAAATTGCACTGCTTGATTGAGGCATGGTGCTAAGGGGTATGCATGAATTTTAAACTCATAATCATGTTTAACCACAAAGCAGGAAAGTCAGACTGTGAGAGGGATGTGGAGAGTGTCACTTCACCATAAGTGAGACAATTTGTTGTACTTCCAGGTAAGTAGGGGAGAGGAAAACTGGCAGAATGGATGCATGTAACACTGGTTTTAAAGGGGAAATGATGCGCAGGAACTACATGTGCAGCTGATTTAGAAAGCAGTGTTAACAAAGTCTACCTGTGAGTGTAGGGTGTTCAGGTTCAAATGTGCAGCGAGGCTCACATCCTCATCATGGAGGTTGAAAGAGAGGAGTACCACAGCAGTTCTTACCGAGTGTGAAGTAGGGAAGAGCAGTGTTGTCAAGATCATCCATTACAGAAATTCGCCCAGGTAGGTCTGTTCTAACGAATAGCAGGAGTCGGGATTCTCCCCCTCCTCCTGCTCCCGCTCCTCCTCCTCCACCGGTTCCTCCTCCGGTTCCTCCTCCGCCACCAGCGGCAGCACCACCTGCTCCAGCAGCACTCCCTCCTCCGGCTACGTTCCCCGCGGCTCCGCCGGTGAAGCTGAACTCGTTCTCCCGGAGCACGGGCAGCGTAGACACGGTGACGGTCTTCACCTCGCACGGGGTCTCCGTGTCGCCCTCTTTGTCCCTGTCCTCGTCAGGCGACGTCGCCCCTTTGCTCGCCCGGAGTGTCACGGACCCGGTTAGGAAGAGACACACAAGCAGCACGCGGAGGTGCAGCGCTGAAAGCCTCGCCATCCCGCTCCGTGCGTGTGGTTCTCTCGCTTTGAGTGGGGCTCATAAGCTGTCCGTTCACTTATAGTACAGTCGCAGCAAAGGAGTCGCGTCCGTCCAGGAGGCGGCAGCACAGGTGTAGAGAGGATGTCATCTTTCATCATTTGTGCGCGCGCTGTTGTAAAAGAACGCCACTTAACTCGGATAAGCACGTGCCGTTTTAAAGGCAGATACCAAGTGGAGTTGGCACTTTATAAATCAAGACCAACATGATTTAGTTTGTTTAGTCAAATCCTTAAAAAAAAAAAAACAGAGTAGAGCAGGTTAAAAAAAAAAAATGTAGTTTATATTGTGTGGCAATTTGAATAGATTAGGTTTTGTTTGAAGGTTTATAAACTGCAAATAAACAAGTATTTAACTCAATACAGTAAATAAATCTAGCCCACTTATAATGTTTTAAAAGGGCACTTTTTCACATTAAATCCAGTTTTATTTTATTTTAAATCTAATTATACCTACCACACAGTAAAATGTAAATAAAATTGCACTAAAATGCTTGTTTATATGTTAAAAAAAATCAGTCAATAGGATAAAATTAAAGTGTTTGCCCGGTACGGGGCCCGTCGGGCTGAAAGTGTTAAAAAACATTTATTTAATTTGACAAGGAAAGTGTTTTTTTAAAACTGCAGAACTTTACAGTAACTCAATTTTGCATGCCATTTCCATCATATTTTTCATGTCTACTAGCTATATTATTTAAATACACAAATAAAGTCTTTGGCTTTTTTTAAAGGAATGCTTATCACCTGCCATCTTTCATGGCAGTGCTTTTAGACTAAACTCAGTGTTAAGAAATTATAGAGTTGTAACTTTTTTGGTCATACATTGTGGGGAAAAAACAATCAATTCAATTAAGTTTGTTTATATAGCGCCAAATCACAACATGTTGTCTCAGGGCACTGTACATGAAAAAAGAACAATCTAAAGAAGAAGCCAGCAGTTTGTGTTGAATCACTTCCTATGCAATGTTAAGAGATATAATGTTCAGAGTAAGGGTTGTGATTGACTCTGCTTATATCACATCAAATTTGAGCTCAAAATCTGTAAAACTGTTTGCTGTGTTGGTTATCAAGTACACTACAAGTAGAAGCCATCTTGAATTAGGGATTTGCCCAGTGTATCATGGTCTATATTTTATTTTATTTATTTATTTATTGATAATGATGGACACCACTACCACACCAAATTCTAGCTCAATATCTTCAAGATGAAAAGAGACATGGCAAAAAACATACTGTTGCCAAAATTAAACATTTCTATAACAGGAGATAAAAAGCAAACAAAAGAGATTACCTTTGTTAAGGAGGATATCCAGTTATGTCTTAATACATGGTGGGATGGTTGACTCAACTTTAAATTAACGTTCTTTATTATCTCAAAGCTTTTTTATTCCCTTCATCCTTTTTCGTCAGAACACAATCTCGGACTGCCCTCGACATTTTTCAGTATTTCCCTTTGGTCTGATCTTCTTAATGCTGTGTGTAATTTTCTGAATTGCCCTGTCTTTAGAACACATATGGCTATGCTTTCCACTTATTACTCCATTTTTCCCAGGAGGATACGAGAGATGTTCCGCTTCAATGTGCTTTGTCCACAGTGCTCTAAAAGGTAAATTATTTCCGATGTCATTTTGACAATCCAATGAAACATGTAGGGATGGTGCATTTACATTATTTTCATGGTGTAATATGTTTCTCATGTAGGGTAAAATACCCAAACTTTTGTGAACACTTGATAAAATAACATAATAGTTGCATCATAAGTTACAAGATGTACCTTTTTAACTTATTGCTAGTTTTCTATTGTCTTTCTTTCTTTTTGATTTATTTTTATCTGTATACTTCCACTTAATCCATTTCTTAGCTTTGGGTTGCAGTTTTATCCATCAGCCCAACAAACAAATCATGCAAAATCGTTTACATTATGTATTATTTATGGAAAATTTATCATTTGTCACTTTTCCAGCCTTAGCATACTGCTTACGCCTGCTTAGAATTAATATGAATACTCACACTTAGTTCTCTCTCAATATGGCGCTAAAATATTCAGACACATTCCTTTTGTTGTGCAGATTTGAATATTTTTGGGTTTTTGATTTATTGAACCCACCACCACCCACACTGAGGTGCAAACATTCAATTTCCAGGTCTATCAAAAACCCACAATTCAGTCATAAGAAATAAGGTGCATGTTCACATGGAACTGGGTAAGTGAGAATATGTTTTATTAGAAACAAAAGAAAAAAAGGGGCTGTGCAAGCCTTCTGATTTTGAAACATGACTTTAATGTTCTGCACAAACTCCCTGGTAAAAGTAAACCTTGTGTGCCACTAATGCTGGAATTGGAGTGGTGATTAACTCTACATCTTTCCCCCCCTCACTTCGCTCAGCTGAAGTCTACAAATGGGCACATTAAAACTAAGTTTTATCCTGGAAAAAAATATCCCAAGCTAAAATATGCTAACATGACTAAAATACAAATACAATTCAGCTGGGCTTTATCTGTCTTTTTCTTTTTTTTTTGAGAACAAATGCATGTTCTTTGTGGGAATAAAGGTTGGAAAAACGTCAGTCAGTCAATGAAGCACATTTAATCTAAATAAAAAGGCACTTTCACAAAACAGTTCAGTAATATGCCTGTAAAAGGCCTGTCTGTCTTTAAACTGCTTCTGATCATGGCTAAATCACTAATTAATCCAGCCACTGCTCATGCAAGCTTTCAGAAATGAAGTAAACCAAAAGAGGCAGAAACTCAGCTGCTGCGTTGATGTGAAGCACTCTGTGCGACGGACATCTCACTCATACTTTTAACACAGGATGAAATAACACAGTTTAGCTACCCTCTTTGTGGTTATCTCATTGCCTTAACTAAGAGCCAAGTATCTGTAATTCATGAATAATTTTTTATTATGCAGTGAATCCATTTTTTTATTTTTATATGGTTTTCGCTTGATAGCACAAAGGCACAACAGCACTGAGCTGTCTAACCCCCCCATGCTGCCTCGGCCCATTTAGAAATTACACTGAGGCAGCCAGAAGGTGTCTCAGTCCTGGCTGTTGTTCTGTGCAAGTGCCTAAAGGTTCAGAAGCCAGTTCGCCTCTATTGGATCCAGACTTTCCTTCATTCGTTTATTTATTTATTGTATGTAAAGCAATATTCAAAGCTGTTGACGTCAAAGTGCATCCCGTAATTCACTGTGCTCCCCCAAACCTTACATTAATCAGCCGTAATATTATGAGCACTGACAGGTAAAGTGAGTAACATTCCTTATCTTGTTACCTAATGCTCTGCAGTAAAAACCTTGCATCTTGACATTTGCATAGATTTCACTTTGATGTTTGCCACCTACTACTAACTGCTGCCAAATTAACATTAGGATGAGTAAGACCCCAAAATGATATGATGGAATCTAATATTAGAGATGATATGGAAGCAAGCCCAAACAAACACCTAAGTCCACTGAGCTTATTATTAATTTATTGCTAATGTCACGAGCACAGTGATGCAGTTCACACCTGGTTTTGCAGGTTGTTGTTTTTTTGCCAGCTTCCCACAATTAACAGCTAAATAACATTATTTTATAAACAGTTCAACTGTGAAGGTTTGCACCTTTACAAAAAATATAAGCAGTTTGCATTCTGTCATTTGTTTTTTCTGTACATTTTCATTCACTTGTCACTCGGCACTGTCTGTTACAGTACAGCGTTTTCTGTCAGTGGGTCTGTCAGTGAAAACTTCACTTCCCCCTGCAGCATTGTGTAATGTTAATGTTCTTTCTTCAGAAAAAAACATCAGTAATATCTTCTAGTCTGTTGCCACCTTGTCTTACCAGCACCATTCCCTGTATAACCATGCACCATGACTTGTTTGTGCCACGAAGCATCAGTGTTTCCCATATAGCCACTGGCTCTTCATCAAGGATTCTTTTTTTAACTCACAAGTCCAACCAGGGTGCCTTCTTCCACTGAGAGTAGACACATGATTTTATCAACTCCACTAATAATAGTTTGTCAAACTGTGGACTGATTAACATGTGTTTTTGGGGTTACATTTTTTTTTGCAAATTATTCTTGAGCAGGTTTTTGTTTGCATGACAGAGTTCGCATCAGAATAATTTAGTATTTTATTTTATTTTTTGCTCTTGTTGCTCTAACCCTCACCCGTTTTACTGAATAGTCTTTAGACTCGTTTTTAGCCATTTGTCAGAAGATGTCAGTACTCGTTTTATTCTACTGTAAGCTAATAATGGAAATGTTCTATGCTAAATCTTATGTGAACTTCATAAAATATATATTAAACTAAAAAATAATGATCTGTATGAATGCTGATATGGTCAACTGCAAAAGAACAGTTTATGGACCACTTTAGTGATGATAATCTGAGTTTCTGAGTGCAGATTCAAATATTTTATTCACATAAATTAGAATAATCTGAATCTTCTCTGATTGGCACTAACTTCATGCGCCTCATTACTCCTTCCTCTTCCCATAAATATGTATTTTGTTTTGTTTCGACATTAATGTTTTGGTTTTGTCAAAAGGCTGCTTTATTAATTTGTTTTAAATGTAGATTTAAACATTTATAATACCATAATAAAAAGCAAGAAAATTAAAGAAAAGCAAGAAAATTATACAACTAAGCGAGATTATTTCCCCCCTAAGCAATATGGAGACCTCATTATCTCAATAAGTTTTATAGCTGTGCAAAAATACCTGTGATAGCTACTTTGTCCTCTTATTGTTCTCACCCTCGAGTTATCTGCAGTCAACATGTATAAAAACCTTTGTCAGCAGTGGAGTTGTTGCATTTTGCACTTTACAGATGCTTGAGACACTAGAATATACTTGTCCTATTTTTCTTAATATATCTTCAGCACCTTTTTTAATTTACATTAATTTCATCATATTTAATGAAAGGAACTATTGCAAAAGAATAAATGTAAGTGGCAGAGTAGAGTACACAAAGACACATCAATGATAAATGAGAGAATCCTCATGTTTATTAGAAACTCAGTCTATATTTCCAGAATTAAATCAGCTTGAAGTTAAAAGGCAGAATAAAAATCAATGTAAACTTTAACTACATAAGCCACATGTTTCTTAAAAAAATATTTCACTATGGGGAGTTTCACAGGGCCAGTTTTGTGGTATAAAACTCTTTTTTTGCTACCTTGAGATTACTACGAACCTCACTCTCATATTTCACTTTTTAAATAACCACAGCAGAAACAGAAGGTCATGTTTTTCAAAAATCTTAAAATTACATTTAAAACATATTTTACATAAATGACACACTCAAAATGGGATGATTGTGATGAAATAGTGGGATTAGAATGCTGGACATTTTGCCCATCCTAATTCAGTTTGGACCCTGAAAAAAAGCTAAATAATGTCATTAGACACTGAAATTGTTGGTTGTCCTACTTTGCCATAAAGCCATAAATATATATATATTGTTCTTTAAGTAGGGTTCTATGGCAAGGCTACAAATCTAATTTTGATTGGAATGACAATCTAACAGCTAGTCTGAGCCATTCCAAGACCAAAGTGGATTGGTACGATTTTAAAGCAACTTCAGTATGAAAAATATTTTAGTTGTTATGCAAACACTTTTTTAGGATTCTGCAGAAATATTCGCATATTGCAAAACTCAAAGGTTTGTGACGCAGTGTTGCAAAAACTGCTACAAAAATTCTGAGATTATTTTTTTTTACATGACAGCAGTCCACTTTGATCTTGGGCTGCTTTAGACTGGTCATTAGCTCTTCAATCCCATCAGATAACTGTTTTTTTCTCTAAACTGAGACCACTTTTCAAGCTTTCTACAGCTGAGACATCAATGATTATTTGGAATTCTACAAAACCTTAATGTAAAATTACTGAACTATTGCTTTAGGATGGACATCTCTGTCTATGGTTTCCATTCTCTTATATATTTATGTCCTCCTAAGACACTTAATGTTTCTGTATTAATACTGTACCGTCATGTTAAAACTATGTTTATATTTTATTTGCAAGGTTGTACATATACAAAAGCATATGGTTAGTACCAGATGTCTAAGTCCAAATTTCAGACTATTAAATAAACAACCATAACAAATAGCAAATAATATCGTTATTATCTAATTTTTATTATCTATTTATTACAAATTTAGACAAAAGGCAGAGGCAGTGTGTAAAAAAATAGGTGCATCCCATGATTCAATACTTTGTAGCCATAAGCTTTAAACCATGGTTTAAGTTCCTTGCACGAGGGTTAATTTCATACTTTAAAGAGCTAACATCAAAGTAAACCCATCTAAGTCACTGCCACCCTTACAGTAATATGCATCAGGGCAATTTCTTCCTCTCCTTTTTTTGTTAATTTGACATTTCAGTTAGTCTGTCATAATGATTTTCTGATAGAAAAGTTGACTACAAAAGATTAGCCTAAAGGGCAACGCTGACAAGCCTTGCAGTCTTGCTAGTAAAAGTGCTGACACTATGGGGAGGTCTAGTGTGGGCCCATGGAGCATATGCCATAATTGTGCAGACATGACCTGTTCTGTTGATAGATTCCATCGACTGCTGCCTGTTTTTTTAATGGGCAAACAGTAACAAGACATCAAGGTGGCGAATGATTGATGTTGATGTGTTAGTGAGGTGGTGGAGAGCTGCAAGTAGCAACTTAAACATGCGTCTGGAAAGGCAAACTGCATTGTTATTAGCTGATGGAGAGCTTTTAAACAGTCTGTGGTTGGTTATATGAGATTTATTACTCAGGAAATTGCTTCGACCCAAATGCTGTGGCAGCGTCTTACTCTCCTAAAATTGAATTTGACAGACAACAACCTACTGTCCACTGCAAGGAGACGGAGATGGTTAAACAGATTTCTGTGGCATAATGTGCAAAGAACTTGACCTTTCTCTGTCCTCGCTTCCATCAGCACGTCTGGTAGGCTGCTGTTTGATGACAACAAATGTCTTCCACTGTGTTTCTATGGGTTAGGTGTTCCAACTCCACTACCAGCTACAGCTGTGTACCAAATTCCAGCCGAAAAATTCTCAAAGGAGCCAATTTGATTTAGTTTGAGGAAAAACAATATAGCTTTCTGCTCCTTTATGCATTATTGAAGATTGCATATACAGTTTAGAATATTTAAAATCTTACAGCAGAGCTTTGGGCCAGCTCTAGATATACAATTGTGTAAATGTGCATAAATAAGTAGGTGTGTGGACTAACGGTATAATGACCTGTGCATTTATTGCAAGCAGCTTCAATAAGGTTCAAATCCCAGTGCTGTGACAGGAATAGTCCAAATGTTATGAGTGTGGGATATATTTTCTCTAATGTGGGTGGGATTTGGCAGTCAGCGTGAGCTCTGTGATTATGTACATAAATATAATAAGTAATCGTGACTGAACTCAACCTTCAACTTCTCATTAGTGACGGAGCCTTAAAAAAAGTCAGCCATTTGTTAATGCATATTAATCATGCCACCCCTGTAGTCATTTCAGACAAACGCACAAATGTCAGCTTCATGCTGGTAAGAGGAAATGTCAGGGCAGGATCACCAAAATCATTAGGAATCATCTTCTGAGCACCGTGGTTATCTGTAACACCCTGCCAGTGCCCGAAAAGCTGAGAAAAATAGGTAAAACCACGTGGTGGCAGTAGAGGAAAAGATAGAAATCTTAAATAACAGAGGATTTCTCTCCCCCCCAGAGTCTTCTAAATGTCACAGTTATAATTGTGACAGTTGTAGAGAAAACTGCAAATATGGACCACCCTGGTAAATTTTATTATGCCTAAAATCATTATCACTGGCCACATAAGGTGATTGTAAATAGTGTTTTTGACTGTTTGTTTGTTCATCTGGAGCTTTAGCCAAATATTTCTTAATTCCAGGGCTGGCCCTAGTCAATTTGGTGCCCTAGGCAACATTTCGGATGGCACCCCTTGTGCAGTTCTCGCAATCTCACTGCAAATATACATACATTCACATACCAAATTGAATAGTTTTGTCTTTGATATTTTTTTTTATTTTTAGAAACCAGGTTATCCAATCAAAATAGTTAACAATATAATTAATTCAAAACAAAATACCAGAAGTCTACCTCAGACCTGCGAACATATGCTGACAGCAATGAGAAACACCTGTTCATGTAATGAACAGCTGTGGAGTCAAGCAGTTCTAGGGGGGTGCAGAGGTATACTTTGAGGTATATTTTGTAAAAGATATAATTAAAACTATGAGTTTTCCAGCCATTTGAAGATCATTTTACTAAATTCTTTAGTATTTTCTAAAGGTAGAAAACTGAAAATCAGACTTTAACCTGAACTTTATTTGAGATCATAATTGAAACTTCCATTATCCTTATTTGTTTTCTATTCACACACTACATGAGTTAGTCTTGACTAAATCATGATACATTTTATTATTTTTTTCCCTCATTTGTGGCACCTCATAGCTAAATGGCTCCTTCAGTATTTGCCTATACTGCCTAAAGCCCTATTCTGACGGGATAAGTATTATCTAGGGACCCCAGGTGATTTGTAATAATTACGGAGGTTGTCTGTGTT
>JARVJO010000140.1:11148932-11165036 GCA_031762555.1 Cynodonichthys magdalenae | reverse complement strand
CCCCCTATAGTTGGAACACACTCTGCGGTCCCCCTTTTTAAACAGGGGGACCACCACCCCGGTCTGCCAATCCAGGGAAACTGCCCCCGATGTCCACGCGATATTGTAGAGCCGCTTGAGTTGTGTTATCCTTTGGCTATAAAAAATGTGATAATAAAAATACTGTAAAATGTTTAGCTTTCACAAACTCATTATACACATTAGACAAGTGCATTATGACCAATATTACATGGGCAGAAAGAAACAGATTTAGAGCTAGGGGAGAATTTATTTTATTCTTCATATCTGGTAAAATGCTGCTTTTGGAAAAACAATGCAACGGTGTAGGGTTTTTGCAATGAGACCATGAAAGACATTTTGTCCATTTTTTTCCCCTCAGGGAAGGATTGCAGTCTCACACAGTTGAGCATATACATCAGCAAACTGAATCTTTAAAATACTTTCAGCATTTGGATCAGAAGAGCTATCAGTTCTCCTTAAACTCTTTAACTACTTAGCCTCTTGGCCTGTGCTTCTGAAATCTTGAGGTTGACGAGGAGGTTTTTTTTACTGGTAAAACTGAATTGATACCGGGAGATTTAAGTAACAGCTCAATTAAAGGTGATAAGTAGTCAACGTTTTATTTTATTTCATTTTATCCAGGGAACGATAACAGTTTCATACGGTAATATGTATTAGGTGTTTGGAATCATAAAAGCACGTTTCTTAAGCTAAAACATGCCAATAGAAAAATCAATTTGTCCCAAATGTTGATAATAATCTCTTTGGGAAAGTACACACTTTAATTACCTCAATCAAATTTGCCCCTCCTTTCACCCCTGGAATCTCCTTTTAATTTGAATTGTGAATTTAAGTCAATATTTTGTCTAATTTCTAAATGTTTTTTTTTCAGCTGCTCCCTTTTGTCAAACAGAGGGTGGCTATCTAGGGTGCCCAGGGGAGCAGATGTGGGGTTAAGGGTCTTACTCACGAGCCCAGAGTGGTGGAAATGAGGGTGGAGGCAGGTGCGGGTCCTTCACTTTGTTTTGTTCTAACGGTCATGGGGTTTGAACCATCGACTTCTTGATTCGAGGATCACCTCTCTAACTTCTGCACCACTCCCCTCAATTTATTAATGCGAACATGGAAGAAATCGCCTGTGGGCAATTTAAATAATCCCATACTTGAAATATTGCTTTGTGTGTAATAACAGATCAGTAGAATCCTGTTATCTAAATATATCCACTTCCTGTAGAAAACAAAATATGATAGAACATTTTTAAGGATACATTTAAAAAATACAATTTATGACAATGCAAAACATTTAACAATATGTAAAAAAAGACATTTTTTTATTAATTTATTTTATTTTAAAAGCTAAAAGTGCTTACCCACAGTGTCTGGCACCAGATAGAAGAGAAATGGCTGCTGCATCCTGGAAGTGGTACAGGATGATGGACGATATGCTTAGACCTAAACATCACATTAATCCTCAGGCCCAGTGCGACTCCCCCAAGGACGCAGCAGCGGTTTCTCCTCAAGAGCAAGCACAGGGCAAAAGACGGGTGGTATGTGAAGAGGAGGACACAGCAGTTAGAAGCAGAGGGAGCCGGACCGGCTGGTTTAGCTTTAGGATATGGAGAGGAGAGATGAGTGGAGGAAGAACAGACCAGTGGAGCGAGAAGAGCATGAGAGGGGAGGCATTAGAAAGAGCAGAGAGGTTGCAGAGCAAAGGGAGGACAGATTCGCAACAAAGTTGCTGGAGAGAAAATACAGGGATAAGAAAGGATTTATTGGGAGAGGATCCAGAGACAAGCTGATGGTCATTTTACAGACTGTCAGTACATAGAGATATCACACAGAGCTCATTTAATCAGGCTTTTAGGATTTTAGATGTTTTAAGCAAATATTTTCTGTGTGAGTTATTTGAATCGGTCACATATTATGTTCACTCAGCCTGATTTTAAATAAGTTTTATGTCACACCTCTTCATTTTCTTTCACATAAATACAAACGTAAACTTGTTCATAAATTTACCCCAAGGAAGAACAATCATTGTTTTATTTTACTGAGCATGTTCTCTTAACTGAGGAAGAAGACTTAACATGGTAAACCTGTTCTTGGTTTGGCTGAAGAACACTAAAACCCATTAGAATGGTTGTACAACTGCTTTATGGTAGACTAAACTAAAAGCTGTTTTTGTGGGACCCCATGTTATAAGAACATGATTCCCTCTTCCGTATGAGAGTTTTATTCATACATGTTGTGCTTTGTGTTTGAATACCAAGCAGTTACAAATAGCATGATTATATCTGACAACTGCTGCAGGCAGGTTAATTTATTAATTACATCTGATGCACATTTAAACACAGTAATAAATTACCAACTTATTTCCAAAAAAACATGTTATTAACACCATTATAAGGATTATGCTCCTAATAACATTAACCCCCCGCCCCAAAAAAGAGGAAAAAAACACCATTGGATCTGTTGTATGAAAATACTTTTCCTTTCACATAAATTTTGAATTGTATTGTCAACATTATCATAATTTAACACCATTTTTTTCACAAGACGTTTAGCATTTATAATTGAACCATCTAGTCTTTGCAAATTTATTTTTGTATTTTTTTAACCAACTTAAGGTAAAAAAAATAAATAAATAAATAAGGAGATTTGTTCAGGGTGCCCAGCTGCCTACATTTTGTCTCCAACACAGACTATTGGAATTTTGCATATTCTTCAACTTGCCTATCAGAATGCAACACCACATTTGTGGATCTACATCAATATGCAATATACAGATGGTGCATCTCACTTGAATACTGATTTGTAGAAAGTTCATGACTTTATTTTTATACTATAGAAGACATCAACCACTCACTGAAGTGGTTTTCATTATTCACCCTTTCTAGTTCCCCTATGTTTTATTAAACATGGTGCAAGCTGGCAAACATATTCAGATATGATAAAGTAACAAGTAAAAGCAACAATACAGTGTACAAACTGACTGTGTGACAATACAAAAATGAACAAACACAATAAAACCAAACTCAGACCCTTATGTAATCAAAATTATCAACACTATAATACAAAAAAAGACAGATATTAGCTAAATTTGACCCAAAATCTAAAGACCCTAAAAGGTTTTCGATTTTCTGAAAGCAGAGGACAAAATGAGCAGACACTCCAGTATATGAGTGGAGATGAACCAGAATTATGTAGTTTTTCTCAAGACTTTGCAGATGATGCTGGGGAAAATTGGTGAAAATTTCACTTTGATGCTGGAAAATGGAAGTGAGAAAAAAAATCCATAGCAAATGTTGAGTGGGACACTGTGTGGTAAAATTCATTCATTATACTTCACTTTCTTGGAGGCGCACGTATTCTTGTATTTACGTTTTTCACCAATGGCCTTGACAGAAAATGTGTAGAGGAAGATACTATCTAAAGCACTTTGCATCAAAGCAGGCCAGCTCGAACAAAAAATTCTAAAGAACTGCCTGTATGTTTCAAATCAGCAGTGTGGACAAATTTCAGGTTCTAGGTGATCAGTGGGAGCGGTGCAAGTATGGAAAGCCAAATGGATCGATATTTGCAGTCTTCATAAGGTGTTGACTGCATTTTTTTGCATTGGATCTGGGTCAAATTTTTTGAATAACATTGCATATTTGTATTATTTTCTTCATAAAAAATATGTTTCAGTTTTGGAGTTTAACAAAGTAGACTGTAGGACACTGTTTAGTGGTTGTACAATGTCACTTTATTTTTTTTTATGTGCTGAGAAATCCTTTATTGTGCTACATGGTCCACTATCTTAGGCTACGTTCACACTGCAGGCAAATGCAACCCAAATCCATTTTTCTTTTTGCCCCTATGGGACCCATATACTTGTTTTTATGACAGGCTGAACGTCACACATCCGATATTTTAAAATCTGACCAAGGCCTTTTCAGTATGTGGTACTAAACTGGATACATATCTGATGTTTTTCAAAAAGATTGCAGTCTGAACACTCAGCTCACATTTCAACCAACTTTTACATCAGGTGGGGGTAAGCAGATCAATCCAAGTAATTATAATGATACCAATCAATTTTTTAGTTTATTCTACTTCGAACATGTCGCTTCATTACATAATACTGTGGCAGAGTGGTTAGGGGAGTCGTCCGGGAAGGTCAAAAGTTTGTTTCCCCATTCCAGCTGCCTCAGTTGTTGTATCCTTGGGCAAGACACTTCACTCAACTTGCCTACTGATGATGGTTAGAGGGTCCAGTGGCACCAGTGCCCTACCTCTGTCAGTGTGCCCCAGGGCAGCTGTGGCTGTAGCTTACTACCATCAGTGTGTGAATGGGTGAATGCATGAAGTGTAAAGCACCTTGGGGTCCACGTGGACTTGATAAGACGCTATATAAGTTTAAGCCATTTATCATTTAATTACAAAGCTGCACCGGAGCAGCCGGCTAGAGGCAGGTTCAAATGTAAACTGTGAACTAAACAAGCATGTCAGTTAATTATTTAATCTGCTCTGGCTGCACAAAAATTTCAGATTCAACATGCTAACAAGTAGCATCTATGTTTACTTCTTTAAACAGTGTGCTGTATGTGACGGCATGTGGGTTGCATCAAAGGCATAATACAATCGCACTGGAGTCTGATGAAGGTTGCATTAAAATATAATGTGAAAGTTTACACAAAGAAATCAATTTTATGCAAAAAAAAAAAATTAATTGAGCAATAAGACCTACAGTGTGGACATAGCCTTAGTGCCTTTCCACTAGAAAGAATGATTTTTATTTTCTGCCTCATTTCGTAAGCTCATTGTCTATTTCCAAAAATTGAACAAAGAAATAAAAACATTTATTATTTGTTTTTTTTTTACTGTTTTAACAAACCTATGCCAAACTGTGACCCACAAGCCAAGGTACATTATAATAATTAATGAATCACAGTTTATATACTGTTAAACCACTCAATTTCTGAGGTCTCATCTTTTTCCTATTGCTCAGATATGTATGGTAATTTACAAACCTTTTGAGATTTTATTAATGTATTGTGTTACACTGGTAACCTTTGTTTTTAAAGGAAGTTGTATAATTACTTATAGCAAGTGTTTTTTACATTTTTTTCAACCACCTGTGCACATTTATATTTGAACCAGTCCAATCACCACTTTGTTACATCCAAAATGGTTCCCATCATGCTGAAAATAACTTTGAGGTAACAGCTAAAAAAGAGACTGATTGAGTTCTGTGAACTTTATTCCATCCTGTGGTGCAAACACATAGACAAGAGACTTGTGGAAATTGCATTTAAAATCACATGTACACTGTAAATTTCTTCCCTGCAGTGTGTAATTTTCAGTATTCTTAGGAAGGAATGTACTGTCACTGTGTTTGTCCTGTTTGAGATAACGCTGTCATTCTTTAACCATAGTTACAGAAAAAAAAGAAAAAGAAAATTATAGTGGCACATTTTCTAAGCCATTGTAATTGTCTCTATTGTAAATGTCCAA
Organism: Cynodonichthys magdalenae; assembly: GCA_031762555.1. Taxonomy (NCBI): domain Eukaryota; kingdom Metazoa; phylum Chordata; class Actinopteri; order Cyprinodontiformes; family Rivulidae; genus Cynodonichthys; species Cynodonichthys magdalenae. Next base: position 11,159,543 of record JARVJO010000140.1, on the reverse strand, counting down.
ATAGCTCTTTACAGGAGGAGAGCGCTTCCTCTACTAAATTGCAGAAAATTTTGTCCCGTCTCGCCTTGCCCCACTCTCCAAAGACCTACAGGCAAAAGCATTTATTACTTTCTTCTAATATCAAGGAGACCAGTGAGATCAGCAAAGCAATTAATCAGTCAAGTCGAGCTGTAGCACAGCGTGCAAGATGAAGATCTTTCTGTATTATATTATATTATACGGCTGGAGCTTTGGGGTAGTTTTTCATAGTGACTCCAGAGAGCTTTTTTGCCTCATGATATCTGCAGAGAATCTTGGGAATCTTAAAGATGCTTCTGTCTGAGAGTAAACGAGGGCCATTTTAGGTTGTGAAAGAATTTAAACCGTCAAAGATAGGTGCAGGTAGAATGTAAAAATAAAATCTTTGAACTTTGCAAAGTCATACAGTCTTATAACTTGTTATATTTGTCTATAAGTAAATAATCATCTTATTATTGCAGTATTATTTTAAATGTAACAGCAATGTTCAATGTTTTTATTGTTACATATTTTACAGTATTCTGGTAGTAATCCCCATTGTAATATTTGGGATAGTCCAAAAATGTGCGATTCTACAAATGGCTAGATGGATAAATGGATGGATTAATGTTGTTTTAAAGTGCCAGCTGTTGACATATTTCTGGAGAAACAGGCAGTGATCATTTATTTATTTCTTAGGTTTACTCTTTGCACTTAGACTACTACTTTTAATTACCCTCTGAAAGTAATCCAATCATATTGGACACAATGCCAAGTCATAATTAAACCAGGTTTCGTCTACAAATCTATTCAGCTGTGGCCAGAAAGGAAAAAAAAAAAATCAATCCTGCACTATTTAATTAAAGGCCAAGCTCACATTACGTCAAGTCTTTTCACCCAGACTGGGATCTCCGTGTGTGTGTGCAAAGCCTCTGTTTTTCTTGAGTGTTTATATAGAGGGGGAATACTTTGGCATTGTTGGCATTTATTTGGATGTGTGACCTTTTTAACATGCTATCAATTGAGAGCCATCATGTTTTCTCACTGAAGCAAAGGTTTTGTGAAAATGCCACAGAGTGGCAGAGTATAATGAGAAAGTAATAGGGGGGTAGTTAGATATGTCTAGGGAAGACAGATAAAGGTGCAGATGCAAAGAGATCATGCTCCAAAAGCAAATCAGCATTTTAAAGACTTTTTATTCTCCTTGTGTTCAAATAAGCACACATAGAGCCATTTTAATGAGATCATACCCCATCTATTTTTTTGATCAGTTTGACAGCTCTGTCTGTTTTTTCTGTTTATTATTTTTCTTTCAAAAACAGATAAAAGACAGTGACTGACAACCAAATAGAGGAAAACAGGTTTAACACAACTCTACTTTATTTATAAAAGTATCTAATGAGAAGCAGTTATGGACTGGATGGTTGCATTTAAGTAACAATTATCCCAAAAGTAAGACAGAAAAATGTATGTTTATTTTGATGTATTTAATGGAGGCATTTATAATTTTGCTACAACGTCTACAAGTTTGCCAAGTATAGTATAGTTTGAAAAAAAAATCTGTGACAAACTGACAGCTCTAAGTGAAATTATAAACAGCCAATAGAAAAAAAATAAAATTAAATAGTTTGAGGCCCAAAATAATGTACTGTAGCTCACAGGGGGATTGTCAGGGATGATATCTGAGCTTGGAACTGTGGTCAAATTTCAAAAAGAAAAATAAGTAGGTCCTCTGGATGGTTTCTTCTTTAATGAAACATTTCATCTCCCCTCCAAGAGACTTCTTCAGACTGAGGAGTTTTAGGACTCAGAACTCAGACAGAACTCAGCTTTATAAAATGGCTTCCTTTACTCCTATCTTGAATGCTGGTTTAGAGAGAAGTAAAGGAAGTCATTTTTCTAAGAAAAACTGTCCATCATAAAATAAGGGTGGAGGCCTTCATGTCCAGTTTCCCCCCTCCTACAATGCTGTTATTGCAAGTATGACTCAGCCTCCTGTGAGCGATAGGTGGGAATCAGGGCCCCAACGATCATCAGGTGATGGGGCACATGATCTTCTATGAACAACAGAGCAAATCAACACAACAGCGATCTATAGTTAGGCTGATGGTCCTCTTTTGCATGTGACCAACCTGTTTGTCCTCCATGTGGAGGCAGTGCTTATAAGGCTGACTTCACCTGAAACTCCTCAGACTGAAGAAGTCTCTTGGAGGAAAGATGAAACGTTTCATTAAAGAAGAACCCATCCAGTGGACCTACTTAATTTTTCTTTTTGATTTTTCTACCTGGATTACTGAGCTGCATCAGGACGTTGTCAAATTTATTTGAATCAAATATGTGCCCACTTTAAATACCAGCCAATATCAAAAATCCAATAAAGAGACTCAACACACCTTAAAACTTTAAATATTTGCTTTAAACTACAAAACAGAAAAGGCATGTTTAAGCATTTAAAAACACGTTAGTTGATCTGCTGATACATTTATTAGCATTTAGTTGATTAATAATTGCACATTTTTACTAAAAACAATTTTAAATGCAAATTTTGACTAAAGTAGGAAATTATATTTTGTTTACCTTTATTTTTTGCATAGGTATGTGACTTAATATTAAGAAAACTGGCATTTTATTTGTTATTTTGGCTTGGCCTAACCCTGATGTTGGTAAAACTACATTTTATTAATTAATTTATTTTATTTTTTCAGAAAAAATAACAACCCTGTCTTTGTGTCTGCTTGAGTTGTGCAGAGGTTGGAACACCATTGTTTCACAATATACAACAGCAATAGCTCCAACATTTCTTTGTCTCTCTTTTTCAGTCACTGTTGTTAATAAATAAGCAGTAAAAGTGTCACATGATGAATGTAAAAAAAGTGATTTTATTCATTGACTGAAATATAAAGATACTTCTCAGGTCATAACATCCATATGTACCTGTGCAGCAATTCAAAAATTACAGTAAACACTAGCTGCCTATTGAAACAAGTTCACAAATTGCAGTAATTGTCTGATCTCATAAAATAATGCCCACTATTTTGCCTTGTTCTTCTTTGAAAGTGTGAAATCTGATAAGCATTCAAATTTTGTGTAATAGGTGCAATAAACATAGTTTAGAGAAGAAAACAGCGTTAACTTTCCACTTATCAAAAGCATCCACTAGATAGACAATATTGATCTGAGATGTGGAAGGTGAAACCACTGGGAAACGAGAGGTAAGCAATCTTCTATATTCACAAACCTGCATTGCAGCATTTTTCTTTCTGTAATAGATGCTGGAGTGCTTGTCAGACCTGTCAAATCAGCGCATATGGGTACAAGTGTGTGTCCGTTTTTGTCTGCATTACCACACAAAAAGCTTTTGCTTTTGTCTACAAATTGATTGTCTGACCACTTGTATCTTTGTGGCTGATTTCACCTGTCAGGTGGGTTGGTGAAATATCAACATAGCCTGATGGAGTGATGGTCAGAGAGAGAGCGAGAGAGAAAGGGAGCAGGAGAAAATCCATGCACTTCTTGTACCTCCATCATCTTCTGTAAGACAGTGACAACTATGGTGCAGCTAATTAGGATATATCTGGAGTCTGCAATTGACAGGAAATGCCAAAAACGAAGGTTACCCACTGCTAATTTGGGGAGCTATAATTAACCACAAGGTCAGTTAAAATTAACTGTCATCCCTGTCCTCTCTGCAGGGGTGGATGTATACACAGGTTGCTTGTAAAGAGACCAGTAGGATCCAGTTGGCACACACTCGTTAAACTCCCAGCCCTCCAGGCGAAAGGAAGGCTGAGAGAATTACTGTTTCATGTTGTCATAAATTACCAAACTCTTTATTTGAAACATTTATAAAGACTGTACATGCAGACTGCATATCTTTCATTTTGAAACTTGTCTTACTTTATAGTAATCATGTTTGACTCGAAGACGGATTTCATGTTTTTAAATACTTTTTTAGTTCAAATCTAACTGCTTCAAGCACAGCAGCATATTCCGACTCTCTCACTATAAATCTAAATTGCACCCAATCAGCATATTGCATAATAGCTCACACAGCTCTGTCTGTAACTTGGGTGGAATGTGCAGCACAACGGGAGGTCAGAAAATCCCAGGGTTTGGTAGCGTGCTGAAATTCAACATGGACGGTAAGCTTAGTGAGGGTCACCTGCTGCTTTTCACTTTACTGTTCTTGTGGTGCTGAACAGCATCCAAGCCTAAATGGTCCAACGTGTCATATTTTATTTATTTATTCATTTTTTTTTCTTTTCTCACACCAAACTGCACAAAGGAGTGTAATAAAAGGCAATAAGGTAAATGTCTGGTCAGTTTCATCTAAAGGTAAACAGTCCACCAATGGCTGTACGGATTTTAGGCTTTAAGATCACATCAAACAGAAGTATTCGTAAAATAAGTACCTATAATTTTGGTTACTAACGATTAATTAAATGGAAACAAGGATAAGAGCATGTTGTAGTTTCAGATAAATAATTGCAGTCGCACATCATTGGTAGCATTTAATGTCAATGTCAAACCCCAAAATGCGCTAATTAGCTGCATTTTTTTTAATCATTGCAAGGTTGTGGCTCCTTTTTTTTTATTTTGTTCTTCTCAGTAGGTTTTCTTCTGCTTCTCATTCCACAGCTAAGATGACCAAATAAAACAAGTAAATTGGATTTTCTCTTGTCACTTTCATTGTTATGTCTTTATAACTGAGGTGCAAACAGTGTTAGTTTTTATTTGCAAATGATTAATTATGGGAGAGTCTACAGCTATGCTTAGGTGAGTATTGGAATAAAAATGAGGCTTGTGGAACTGCATTTTTACATTGATTGATATATTGTGTGTGTGTGTATACTATATATTTTTTTTTACATTAAACATGTGCAATGAAGGTGTTTTTCAATTGGCATTTTCAGTTCAAAGACATAGTCTCCAAATGAAGAAGGCAAAGGCTCCACACCTTTTTATCTGCCAATGATGAAATTATGAAGCAATAGTCATGTTCATGAAAAAGCTTTTTAGTTGGATTTTTACAACCAAAGTCTACAGTTTTGTTAATTGGACTACATACACTTTCTGTTAAGGCCCAGCTCACAAGACTGCAACAAAGAACAGGGAAGCACGACCCAGGTCACATTTTAAGCCCTTTAGAGGCATTTATTATTATTAAATAGTTTAGATGTTTATCGGGTGAAGCTCAGCCTCGTTGGCATTCCCCACTTAACTGCTGCACTGGGTGTGCACCTCACCAACTGGTCCTCAGTAGCCACCGAGCTCCAGAACTGCAACCGCTTCGAACAGGACCGCCGCCATGACCCGACTTGTTGTCTGTCGCGCTCCCACCGAACTTCACCGCCACAACGCACCATCAGCGTCGAACATGCCTTCAGCTTCGCACATGCCATCGATCAGCCAGCCTCCCAAACTAGGCCATACCAGGACAGGAGGGAAAACAGGACAGGAGGAACCAGACCAACACCATCAGACCGCCATCATGACCGCACAAATCACGCCAGACCACACAAGCTCAGGACACACACTCAGGACACCACCTGGCCACATGCTCCTGATACCTGCTCCAGGTACCTTTGGCTCCTCCCCTTCCAGGACCTTTAAAAGAAGCAGAGTTAATAGGCACCTGACAGCAGCAGTAGTAGGGGCAGGAATACAAACATACATACATACAGTGAACTACAAGAAAATTTACCAAACATAAATTCCATTACTTTTTGTGCTAAATATACATTTACAATGCTTTGTCTTATAAAAAACCTGGCTACAGGGGGACAATTTTGTTAATTTTGTTACTATAAATAAGTCCACTCCATATTTATATACATGGTGGAAGGAATAGCTTAAGTAGCTTTTCAAAAAGTCAATTGGATTTACCTAAAAATGTCACCAAACCTACTCATTCCTTTCATCATACTCTTGATTTGGTTCTGACATGACAGGGAGTAATTCCTCACAATCCAGTTCTCTCTGATATTTTTTATTGACCTCCAAGTTTACATTGACTGACTGCACAGTGAATTTATCAGATGTTTCTTAGAGAACACTAGCCACACTGAACACATTGCTTCCATTAAGATTTTCCTTTGTCTTGCAGAGCAATAAAACTGATAACTATAATGTCATAAACAAGTGCAACAATATAGACCAGGACTACAGAGGCAGTTCAAAAAAAAGATGCATTTTTCTTTGTAGGTTTTGTTGATGGTAAGTATCTGAATTCAGTATTAATCACTCATCGTTGAACAAACCCAAACATCAAAGGATTTGTGAAGCCAATGTGAAACAGAGGATAGTGATTTAATTGAACTTTATCAGAGTTTGGACCAGCAGTTTGCTTGCAAAGCAGTTTGCTATGGTCAACACAGGACTCATGACCAGAATGGACAAACTGAAGACCAGAGAAACAAAAAATAGTAAAGATTCTTTCTATTACTGTGCAGAGCTGAGCTTGATATGCTGCATGTGTAAATGATAAATGTCAAGATATACAGTATAGTGCATTTTTAAAACATATTTCAAATGACATGCATAGCACAAAAAAAAATGCTGAGTGAAACCGATTTTCTTAACATACCCTAAACATTTACTGTAATTTGACTTTTTGATTGAGACTGCTGACAGAACAAATAAGCAAGTCAGTTTTGTAAATAAATTAAATTTTGACTAAGTGCTTGGTGGATCAGCTTATCTATTTCCTTAGCTGCTGTCATTTATTTTCACCCAAGATGTGTGTTATGTGTAATCACATCAGTGTTTTGGGAATATTTTCCGGTTAAACCTGTAAATTATATTTTGGTGAAATGACATTTGATGTTGTCTATATCTTTATTCCCTGTGGATATAACTAATGCTGATACTTAGTTTATATAAAAAAAGATTACTGATTAGAATAGGTAATTTTCTTAAGGGGAAATAGCATCTTCTGTGTAATAAAATATTGCTACGCCCAACGGATTACTTCTTTTCTTTTTTCTTCCCTAAAACACTAATTTAGTTCCTCCTTATTTTGTCAAAGTTAATTTTCTAAGCTGCCTGTCAAATGTTAACGGTTAACTTGTTTGGGGTCAAAAGTGTAATTGTTAACATTTTTATTACTGATTTAGTGATAATTGATTTAATATTTTATAGTTTCAGCCCCTTGGTCAACTGAAGCTGCTTTTAATGTGCAGTAGAAATGAACTTTGACTAAAACTTGACTGATAATTTGCACCTATGAGGCAAAAAAAAGTGAAAATACTTTAATGAATCAGCGAGTCAAGTTCATTAAGGAAATAAAGGCAGACTTGAAGGTAAGTAAATCTCCCATATTTAATGAGAAATGTAAGTCAGTGTTTCATCTTAGTATTACTCAGATGTTTTGGCCAGAGGTTACTGTACATCCTAATATGATTTCTCAGTTACAGCAAAGGGTAAAAGGAGGTTTGCCCTGGAAACTTAGCTGGGATTAGACCCAAGGACACAGATTTCATTAAGTGCTTCCCACTAGTTATCCATCAATGGGACAATCACCTAATTCTCTGTGATTGGCATGAATGCACTTAAAACTTCAACAAATTTTTTAGTTATAATTTTTTAATCAGTGTTCCTTTTTATTATTTATTATTAAATATTACTACTACTACTACTACTACTACTACTACTACTACTACTATCTTTAATATTATTATTATTATCATCATCAACATGACTTAAAATGTTACCTCATTAAGTTTTAAACGTTTGACTCAGCTTCGACCTCCATGATCAAAATGAACCCCAATGGGAGCCACTGAGAGCATTTACACTGCATTCTCAAGGCGGCACCATGCACATGGTGATCTGCCAAAGTCAGATTAAATCTTATTTTTGATGGATAGGGGAGCAAGTGCCGATCATACCGCACCAACAGGAATAGGAAAGAGCACACTTCGTGTTTTTTACAGTGAGAGTGTTCTGCCCTCTCAGTCACTAATTGGGTTCAAAAAGATTATTGGCAGCAGTTGTAGCCCCTCCCTTGGATGAGATGTATGGCTTTAAAATGTTTAACATGTCCGATTTTTGTGTAGCTCTCCAGGAAAATGTTTTACGTGTTCTGATCTCTGCCTACAAACCACTTGTGTAAAATATTCACCTTGGAAACATTTGCCTTGTAAATACTCACCTGGGAAACTCACTTGGAGCACCTCTGTTCTTCGCACGGAAGCAGAGCCACGTGCAGTGTAAATCGGGGTGGAAACGAATGATGAACAGATTGGACCGGGGCCAATCTGTTCATCATTTGGCCAAATGTTCACCTATTTTCTTTATGCTCCATTTTTGTTTTGTGGATAGAACTGGCCATTGTGGGGGCATTTTATAAATTAAAATACATTTTGTTCGTCTCACTTCTGAGATCCAAACAATCATCCAATATTAAAACATTTTAACTTAAGCAATCAGTTTTCAAATAAATAGACTTTCTGCTTGATTGTCCTATATTTTCACCCCATATGTCAAAACAATATATACCATTGCCGATACAAGAGTAAATAAATAAACATCAAAAAGGGTAAGTGAACATTTTAATAGAGGATTTTAGTCCTTTTTGGCCTTTTAGTCCCATTTAGCTGGAGTTAATGATGTCTTCAGTTCTAACAGGATAACTTGTCTCCTTGTGAAGGAGCAAGTAGTGCTGGAAATAATAGCCTCATGTGGTGGCAAAGGAGACATCTCTAGAGGTTTAGATCAAGGCTCACCTTCCAAATAAGCAAGCATGAAACTGACAGAAAAAGCTGACTGACCTCATTAAGAATTATTTTTTATAGGCCACCTGAGTAATTTATATCAAGTGATTTTTTTAATTTATTTTTTATTGAAACTCATCAACTCAGTTTTTGGCTTGTTTAAACTTTGTGCAGAGATGCATTACAGCTGTATTTTGCCCACTCTGTACTGCTCTCAAAGAAGTAAGAGATACTAAAATGATGGGACTCTACATCATACTCATTTTAACTTTTAAAATGTGCTTTCAAGTTTAAAAAATTGTGAAGTGGTATTAAAATAAATGGCAGTGCACTTCTGCCAACAAGATTGCTCAAAGGTTCATTAGGTACCATAATCAGTGTATGAGAAATAAAAAAAGGCCAAAAAAACCCCGAGAGGCCTAAACATGAGTCCATGAAAGCTTTGCTTTCTGCTTCAGTGATTTGACATCAGAATTTTTAACAAGAAAAATTAAGTTCTGATTATGTTGCATCACAATTTATGATGCAAATTGACACTTTAATTAAACTATTTGTTTAAACTATTAAAGGAAGTTATAATTCTGAAACTTAATACAATCCATAAAATGAAGAGGAGGAAACTCTCTCAAGAATAATTAGTCAGTAAATTACTTTAATCATATTGTACACCTGGAGGATGGACTTTATTTTTAATGCTTTGAAACAACTGGATATTTTGAGAAACACTTGTTACATTTGTAGAACATATTGTAATAAATTTTTTTTTAAATTTGCAAACATTTAAGGTTTCTTAAAATCCATGAAAGATTTTGCCCCAAATCTAAGACAGCTGGGGTCACACTGACAGTACCAAACTTGGTTAAAATCAAATGAGCGTCAGAGTAGTAGCTATAACAAGAATCCAGGGGTTCAAATGAAAGATAGCCCAATATAAATATTTGCCTCAAGAAGCATAAATCACTTACTTCTTAATACTTTATTGTATCTACAACTGAGCAATGAAGTGATATTTTTGAATGCGTACAAGTCCAGCACAGAACTATGACCTGGAAAACAAAGTTTAATCAAAAACTAATTGCAGCACACGGATGAGCTACTTTTTGCTGAAACATTACAGTCCAATATAAAGCTTAGCCATTGCTCATATGACCTCTTCATCTATGGGTTGATGGAAGGATGTATGCTGCACAGTAAGGCTGACAGAACATTTGCTATCTGAAGCGCTGAATGAAAGAAAATACCCAGAGTGGTCTTTAGTAGACTGAGGTCAAGTATTGGCTGGATATAAAGACGGGTATCTTGGATAACTCAGCTCTGACTTCATAAAGTGACTTTTCTTCCCTCCACTATAAATCAGACCTTCTTCCTAAAATATATACTTTTTAAATCTAGTGTTTGGAAAGTGTGGAGGAGGTTGTGCATTTGGAGTTGTAGAGCTGGTCACGATTATATTCAACCAATATTCACCCAAACATTCGGTCCCAACTTTGTAGTGATTCAAACCAAAGTGCAGACAAACACCCTCTTAAACATAGCTTGCTTTAATCTTCAAACTGAAACACTGTTAAGGTAGCAACCTTAACCAAACAAAACTAATGCCTGACACATACAGTGTGCAATGCCAAATCAAGGAACAGACAAACCAACAGAGAATATAAAGACAAACTAATCAATCAAAGTAATCAACACCTCTGCAGGGAAAACCAGGATCAGGTGTGGGTGAGAGTGGCATGATCATGACACAGGAAACAGAACCAAACAGAGAACACGTGGATAAAGTAGCCAATGACTAAAAAAAATAAATTATAATTTATCTAATAAAAGCAGATGAGCTGGCCCAAGTGGCTGGGGAGAGGGAAGTCTGGGTCTCTCTGCTTAGGCTGCTGCCCCCGCGACCCGA
>JARVJO010000140.1:11106202-11124551 GCA_031762555.1 Cynodonichthys magdalenae | reverse complement strand
CTAATTACAGTTACAGTGTTTTTGTAATTAAATTACGTAACTAAGTTACATGTAATTAGTTACTCCCCAACACTGGAGATGGCACAAGCGTTTTCCTTATTTACATATTTGTACCACACTAAAAGTAGAAGTATAACACTTAAACAGTATGACTTTATCTCTGAATCTTGTTGATTTTTTAATGTCCTAGTTGTTGCCACTGCATGAAAGGACACAGGCTTAATAAAACAATGGCACAAATGTCTAATTTTAGCAGCAAACACAACAAATGAGTTAGATGCATGAATATGGAGCTAAACTGAGGTAACTTAAAGATATTTAGAGATCTTTTTAGGTAAAAAAAAAAGAAAGAAAGGTTCAATAGATGTTTAAAAACTTTAAACAAGTAAATTAAACCTGTCTGTCTCGTCTCATCTGCAGACCCATCCTCTGTTTGTTACAGCGCTTCTAAACTGAAACTGAACTATTTCAGACTCAAACTCCTCCGGTGGTGAGACAGTTCAGCTTTGCAGCGTTTTCCAGCCTGCTGTCAGAACCAGTTTTAAAATAAAAACCCATAACAGTCCGGTGAATATCTCCTTCCTCGTTTCTAAGCATGCTGTGAATGTGAGGGCTGCCTGCTGCAGACAACAGCCCAACAACAAAAGCTCTCATTGGTTGAGATACGCAACTATTCCTTCTCAAGCCAATAATGACCGATCCTCCTGTGACCACTGCTGGGTTTGTGTGTGCGCGAGTGTTCATACCCAATGAACAGACATAAATATAAAGAAAAAGAAAAAATAATAGACAGTTTTATTTAGCATGTGAAATTGGACATATGGCATGAGAGCGTTTTGCATGGAGTCAAATGTGTCTTATGTTCATTGTGTGAAAGTTGTCAGCTAAAATAAAAGCCCTATTCATTCACAAAAAAAAAAGAAAAAAAAAGACATTCGGGGGTGGGGCCCTCAAAGCTTCGGGGCCCTGGGCAGTCCGGGGCAGGATACAACAACATGGCGAAAGCAGTAATAGAACCACGGTCTAACCTTTTTGACGATCTTGGGAAAGGCAGAACTCCAGGCAAATATCCTTGAGGGAACGCAGGGGTAAACAAGATAAGTAACTCAGGTTAGACTGTATAAACTGAGCGGCTGATAATACTGCAGCAAAGACCAAGATGCTGAGTGAGCCTTAAAGGGGCAATATCATGTAAAATCAACTTTTTGGAGCTTTATATCATGTTATAATGTTATCCTCTCATCAAATACATACCCAGAGTCTTGCTTTGACTCATTCATGCATGTTTGAGAAATCCTGTAGTGTCCTGAGGCAGCCAGGACGGAGAGCAAAAACAACCAGTTGGGCCTAGAACCACCTTTTGGGATCAGCTCCTCCTCTGGCCTGTGTCTTTGCACTGAGCTTCCTCATCACACAGCACCCCTCCCCCATCCAGCCTGACTCCTGCAGTCTATCGGCAGCAACAAAGTAAACAAACACCGTTGTTGTCTGCAGTTAGGCTGAAAAGCATTTCTAGTAGTTTTGTTCACATCCTTGTTTGGTCTATGTGTTAAGATTTGTAACTTATATTATGATTGGTACGTGTCTCTGTAAGGATGACTGTGAAATAATCTTACCAGCTGAAACGTCTTTGTAATCGCTCGTTTTTTTAGAAAACATACTTTCCGGTCCGACAATGAGGTTCATATGTATCCTGAGATGCAATTTTCCAAAACAGATATTGTATATTTTTTTTTATTATTGTTACAACAATGTTTGCTATGACATTCCAGGCTGTAAACAACCAGCACAGCCCTGTAGAGAGAAGTGGCTGTGATGACGCTGAAATGGGCGTGACGGAAGCAGAAGGAGGTTCTTAAAGAGACAGGGGCCAATTTCAAAGTGTTTAGAAACAGATATGATGAGAAGTCAAATTGAATTTTTATTTAAACATATAAACAGCATTTTAATAACAACTGGAGGTGACATAGTTACTTTATTATGGTATAGAATTTCAATATATGCCTGAGAAACACCTAATATTGCCCCTTTAAGAAGAGCCAGGAGCTCATTAGGAGGATCACCAACAGCTGTCGCTGATTAACCGGAAACCACTTAGGATTCAAGGAACAAAAACACCAATCATCACAAAAAAGATATTGGACAGTATTGAATTTTGACTGGTCTTAAAACCAACATGGAGAATGTGGAAGAGGTGGCTGTGGAAATAAATGTTTGAGGCTCCCTGCTCAAGCTGCTGCATTTGCCCTCATGACTCAAATCTAGAACAAGCAAAGATAATGAATGAATGGTTGGAAATCTAACTAAACTTTGACACAATTGACTTTTGAGCCACTTAAGTATTTTTTAGATAGAGAAGTGACACTTTATATGTACTTTGTTGAAAATAATTGGGGTGTAGCGTTAATTTAAGTCACTGAAGTTGCTCTTGCATTGCCCTTCAATAACTTGACTTACTGTATCCTCAGGTCATTAACTACCAACTAATGCTTCCTGTTTATTTATGTCTCATGCCCTCTTGTTAATTCTATTTTATACCATTTGTCACTGCTCCACTTCAACCTCCATTACAAAGCTTCACAATTTTTTATTTCTCTGCACACCTTTGTTATTGCTCTACACTGCTGGGTAAAAGCATCTTGTGAACTGCTTTTCATGGAAAATGTTCATGATAGCAAGGTGAAAAGGAGGGCATACCCAACTGCCGCCTGTAACTCAATGGCCCTTCATATCATCACCATCTGCTACTATTTGCTGTATTATGGGAATCTATAACCTGTCCTCACGCATATGCATTGACGTTACTTAAAGGGGAGACCTTGAGCCATCCATTTTATCTGATTCTGCTTTTTCCAATGTCACACATGACAGATTAAATTTTATATGCAACTTATCTTTTCTGGCTTTGACTCAAAGGTAAAGACAATAGCTTATGAACAGTGGGCCATTTCAGCGTCCAATGTTGATATTACAAAGTGATCCTTTGACACAATACAATATGAGCTTGCTCTAAATTATAGGTTACAGAAAATCAACAGAGCAAGCTGTGGTCAAATCTCTTACTCATTTTCAAAAACTAAGCTGTCTGCCTACCCACAGAGTGTGCCATGAACACATTGTCAGGAGGTATTCACAAGCAATAATAAGCTGTGGGTCATTCATTTTGGAAGTGTCTCCATTTTGCCAGTGCTGTAATTCAAGTAAAAGTAAATTGTCATAAAATCTATATTTACACAAAGACTGATAGGAAAATAGGAGTGAATAATTTTACATAGATCATTGTGTGATGAAGGGCTTAAAATTGTTGCTGACATACTTCCAGTAGAGATGTTACTACTAACATTTGGTCAGTGTCCAACTATCTACATTCAAGTATGCCTCTCTATTATTTCATACACACATCATAATACTGCTTTTTAATCTACTCACATTTGTGTTTATGCCATTTAGATGAATAGAGCTACAGAATATTTGTATATGGGAAATAGAAAGTGGAGATAAAATCAAAGTTATTAACAGATGTAGTGGGTTTATTTAAAATAAAAATGTCTACTGGTTCCACTCAACTGAATTGAGTAAAGGTAATGCAAACTATAAATGTAAATGTAAAGTAAATTTGTTACCTTTACTCAATTCAGTTGAGTGGACATCGTATTAAATTAAATCCATTATATCTGTTTTTTTGAGTGAGGGTGTAAAGTGAATGGTATGTTTGAGGTGCATGTCAGCTTCTTGTGTTGTGCTGAGTAAACATACAATTATACAGACATACAAAACCCAGACGTATTCTCCAAAATGCACTAAGTACAAACAATGGACAAAACTTGAAAAGATGTTGAATACAGCCGAAGTATACACGGAAGACAAATTCAGCTTTAGACTTGAACATTTAATTAAAAAATTTAACTTCTTACACAACCTTCAGCTGGATCAAAACAGACCTGAATGCAGTGACGCAGTTTTGGTACCAGAAAACAAAATGACAGAATGTTCTAACCACTTCATTCTGGTCCCTCATCAGCACAGTCTGTTCTAAGATGACCTGTGTCACAGGTCACTCATCATGGAGTGTACACTACTACTTAATCACAGCATTCAAAAATTTAATTACACATTTGATTATCAAAAATAGCCTTGACAACTAAAAAAAACATGTACATGTGTATTTCAAAATCAGTGCAAACAAAATAAAAAAATTTTCAGCTAACCTAACTGTAGCTATACAACAACATGGACAGTTAAAGGTGCAATTTGCATTTAGGATCACAACAATTTTTTTGTCTTGTCTTTTCAGATATTTACATTTTCCTCCATTAATAGACATAGTTGCCAGTAGTATATAACAAGATTTCTCCAGAGTTTTTGCTTTTTCCATGACAGACAGAAACCCTATAAGCTGTTTGCTTTCAGGACAGAGGACTAAAACAGAACAATTTTCAAAAAAGTTTTTAATGTGGACATTTTGGGTAGCTCCCATGTTTTTATTATATGAACGATACTACAAATTGACTCATCAAGGTCACATACACGTGATGTGACATGAAATATCAATGGTTAGATCCATTTAGAAATATCAGGTGTGAGAACACGGACCGTGTGGATCTATGTTTTCACATCATCAATCATGGATTCCTTTTCCAACTATCAAAGGATGTATATGGGTTCCACTCTCACATGAAAACTGTTCTTTACCTCAGTCTACAGACCTACAGTCGTAAATTCCAGCCAGTTAGAGACCTCTGACCATATCACGGTAGTAGCGAGGACCCTGGACCCTACTTATCTGACAGTGGTCTTCTCTGGAATTTCAGTGTCCCTAACTTTAACCACCAAACTGATGAAAACAATTGTTTCATTATTTGTTGTTATGTGTTCATCATACTGTTATTTCATGATTTAAATGTGTTTGCTTGATCAAAAATGTGTCTTTTTTTTATTCCAACAGTCGAAGGTGAAAATACTCCATAATCATCATTTTAATCTTTTACGTGTGTTTTTTGCTATTAAAATCATGTTACACATCCAGCAAATAATTTACAATGATTAGTTGTAATAAAGTATTACTGACTTTTGGGTGGATAAGAGGATTAGACAGTTAGATTTCAAAGTTCACACTTTTGGTTTCTTTTAAATACTTCTTGGTGTTTTTTTTCAGAAAGAGCAGAAGAAAAATGTGTCTCTTTCATAGGTCAGTTCATTTAAACATGGTCCTATTGCAGGACCAAGTCATAAAATCTTTTAATCTGTAATCATTAACCCTAACTTGTAGCTTTGCTCCTCCCTCAGTCTTTCAGTTTTGTCTCAGTTCTCAGTCTTGTTGGAGTTTTGTTTGAGTCTCAACAGAGTCTTGTTGGGTCTCGAGTTTAATTCTGAAAAGGATTACTCTCCCAACATTTGAATAATAATGAACAGAACAAAATATTTGAGAAATCATCCATATCAACTGTATTCCTTTTGAAAACATTTTTCCTGCCAAGATGATGCAAACCAGACACAGCTGAATCTGAAACTTGTTTGTTGAGAACAGGCTGCATGTTCTCTCCCATCTGAGAAAATTGCCTCCAACAAACTGGGTGATTTGAACTTCTGGGAAACTGATGCCAGACTGACATGAGCCCTGAGGTACCAAGATCCGACCTCTGTTCCTGCAAGCAGCAATGCCCTCCTGAAGCTGTTACAAGGTCTTTTATGTCTCCACAGAACTTCAGCCTGTGTGTAATGTCTAATCTCAGCTCCTCCTGCCTGGGTCAACAACCATGGACATTAGTGGGAAGAACCTCCCTGAAGGCTGGATCCCCAGATCCTTGCTTGCTAAATATGGTTTGATGTCAAAATTATACAAGAATTGTTCTGGGTTATTACCAGATAAACATGTTACTCAACAGCACTTTTGTTTTGCTTTATCGTTTTGAGTAAACCCTTTAATCCTGAATTTCTTTGAGTTAGTCAGCTTAAGGTTTTCACTCATCTTCATCCACAGTAATCTAAAATATAAACCTGTATTTGAGACCACATATTTCATCACTTATGCTTATCCCCATAAGCTACAGAACAATCATATCAAATGTTCCTTGAATTGTAAATAGTTTGTAAACATTCACTATTGTCATAAAACAACATAAATTATAAATACTGAGTCTTAATTCTTGTGTTCTTCTGTTTCTGAGGGGTGGCTCAGTTGGTAGAGCTAATGTCTCTCAGCAAGAAGGTTGCCGGATCAAATCCCGGCCCGGGGTCCTTTCTGGGTAGAGTCTGCATGTTCTCTCCGTGCTTGCATGGGATCTCTCCGGGTACTCTGGCTTCCTCCCACTGAAAACATAACTGTTAGCTTAATTGGGAACTCTAAATTGTCCCTAGATGGGAGTGAGAGAGTGAATAGTTGTTTGTCTCTATGTGGCCCTGAGATGGACTTGCAACCTGTCCAGGGTGTACCCTGCCCCTCGCACTGTGACTGCTGGATATAGGCACCAGTGATCCCCGTGACCCTGAAAGGAAGAAGAGGGTATAGATAATGGATGGATGGTGTTTCAGAGGGTCGGACTGTGTTATGAATGTAGATTCCAATGCATAATTTGAGCCAAGGCTAAATTAACTACCAGCACTCTAAACACAGTGCAGTGTACTAAATATTAATATTCTTATATATGCATTGAAGGTGTTCTCCTACAAAGGGTTTCATTATGTGCCTTCTGTTCAAGAACATTTGTTTTTGTTTGCTGTATATGTTGTCTTTGATTAATCTTTTAAACCGATTTGCTTCACCACCACCTGTCTCTTTCAGACAGTTTCATACTACTTTGAAAAAGACAAGACAATGCTATGAGCCCGCATGTGAGCAACAGGACATCGGTGTCATATTAAAATGGCTTCCAAAGGCTTTAGCTTTTAGATGGAGGCTAGTAACAGAGGAACAATTTACTTTCAGCAAAGCCTGTAATTGGTTTGACCTTATTTAGAAAATCTACTCTATATTCTTCAGCTCCTTTAGGTGTAGCAAACAGGGTATCTGTAAGCAAAATGTCTTGATGTCAGACATTGGCTTACACTCTTGCAATGAGTGTATTTACTCCTAAAAATAGACAACTATTCTTGTTTTTTTGTTGCTTCAGTAAAATAAAAATTAGAAAATCTAAAATATATTTATTTTACTTAGGTTTTCCAGAATAAATAATTTTGGCATTTGGAGTAGCCATAACGTTGGATAAGTTGAGTTTAAGAAATAGTTAAAAAAAAATTTTTATCCTTTAAATTTAGCAGCAGTTTTGCATTTTGTTTTCTTTACCTTTATTTTGTATATTTATTAAAAGAGTACTTTGAAGCTTTCACAAATGTGTTATGTTGATTCAGACTACGAACTATGCAACCCACATTTATGAAAATTTTGTGAATGTAAACATGAACAAGGTGAAAGCGGAGCTTAATGAGTTATAACAGACAAATTTAGACCAAAAACATTGCAGTTCCACATATTATACAGTTAACCCCAACTGAATGATTTAAATGTGAAAAAGAATGATTCAAAAGTACATGTCTTCTTTAAAGAATGTTTTTTGGTTAATGTGGCGAGCATCAGTTAGGCACATTTATGCAAATATGCAAATTAAAATATACCAGTACAGATGATAAAAAAAAATGTTAATTGAAAATAAATTGTAGCACATGATGCAGCATAATTTGACACTTCCTCTATATGCATTAAACAAATAAAATCCAATTATGAGCAGACTCCACAGCAAACATCTTTAAGTAAAAATTCTTTTTTTTACAAAAATGTTCTAACAAATTATGCAGTTTTTTCAACATCTTTAAAGAATATACTACATAACAGGTAACACAAAAAAGACCAAAATCAAATGTTCTGCCTCAAACATTTTCTAATAAACAATAGTGCACTGTTACATGTGGCAGCACCTTGGTATACTCCAGTGTAATGGAGGTGGTAGGAGGTTCAGTATTTTGTCTGGTGGATATTGAGCAACTGTCTAATTTAATCACAGCTCTGAAACAAATAATTCCAATAATGCTTTCCCAGCATAATACATACCTGCCAGACCACAGAGCTGCTGTGCCTCTGGCAAACACACCTACTTGGACATTTTTCCTATTTTTTTGCATGTGTTTACAACAGCAAAATCTTGGCTTAATCAGATGATTTTTTTTCCCCCAGAGCCTCTAACAATATCTCACAACCTTTAGGCCAGTGTACATTGTACTCAAGATCTTTAGCAAATCTCATCTCATCTGTGTCCCTTTTTTTGGGATTGCCAACTCTCCCACTTAAAATAAATCTTGTTAAATTAAGCTTTTAGTGCACACATACAATAAAGACCCCCCCGGCACACACAGGCACACATATGCCCACACAAATACAAAATATGAATTTACCAAAATGTACAAGGCCAGTTTGGTTAGGAACAAAAGAGGCATATTCATCTTTATTGTGTTATGGAAAGCATCAACTGCAAGGGCTAATCTAATCTTTTTGAGGAGGTAATATTTCTAGGTGATCTGAATAAACAGGCAGGAGTTTACACATGAATTTAAATTTATGTTATTATAAGATGAATATTTCACTGGGAGGGACCTTATTAGAAACATAATCATTCACAATGAAAGACAATTTATGGGGAAAAATAAAAAACTCTGCCGTTACAAACTGTCTGCAAATGTTGAAACCTGAATATGAGAGGTCTGAAATGATGTTTTTTGCCATATTTTTTCCTTTTCTACATTCTGGAAGAACACAAGTTCAGGGTGAGTAAGGGAGCAGAAGTAATCTTGTCAGAGGTCTGGGTTGTCTATCTTCTTATGTCCAATTTAGTAGCTTAACCAAACCAGACAGTAGAACCTCACGTAGCAAACTCAACGACTACAGAGTAGAACAGGCTCATCAGCTTGTGTAGCAAGGTGAATTTTCTCTTTTGGCCTTTCTTATAAAAGAGTTTAAATCTCCACACTTGTGTTTTTCCCCCTCTAACTTGTTTTGTTTGTACCAAATAGTTTGTACCAATAGCTCATCCACCCATCAAGCTAACCTTTGTACATTAATATGTTTAACTTGTTACACAGGTATATATTGTACAAAACACTGTATTTACCTGCACACTTGTGTATTGAATATCTTTTTTTGTCTATCATTGCATTGTGCATTTCTCACATGATAGATAATTATTTAAAAACATGATCTTGTATTCCCCCATCAAGAGGATTATCTCTTCCAGAGTCAAGGATCATAACCCCCCTCGCCCTGTCTAGCTGACAGAAGCAGACTGCCCTCCACATGCTTCAACCCCGTTTCATTATGAGGACAGGTAGCCAATTATTTTTTCATGTTAATTACTTTGAGTCACATTCATTAACCTTTGGATGTTAGTCACGATCTATTGGAATGCTCTACAATCATAATACATGGTACAAGTTTTGTATTTTGAATGTCAAATATAACGATAGGGGTTTCACTCACCTCTTGGGCAAATTATTTGTAGTTTTCGGTAAGTACTTGAAAAAGTGTCAGGTAAACATTATTGAAAGCAATGTTGAATTTAAATCATGCTTACCGTGTCATGTCTGCTCGCTTTATAAAGATATGCATACAGACTGTTGTTTTTTTTAATCTTTTGTCTCTTCTCCTGGGGTGCAATTACCACCAACTCTGAGGAGACAGTAAATATTTCACACTGAGTGTGTGGGAAACAGAGATGACCATTGAGAGTAAGACATTTTTTGCCTTGGCAGTAATTTACCAAAATTTAGGCAGTTTGCCTTTAAATGCATGCATAAAGCCTCAGTTAAATGTAGGCAAACTGTGCCAACAGAGACGTAGCTTGGTTGGCAGTGCAATTTGCGGCACACATCAACTTTAGAGAAGGCTTTGAGTACTGAAGTGATTTAATGCAGCAATCCTTCAAGTTCTGAGAAACCAAACATCCAACTAGGCCAATTGATACCTTGGCTGCAATTTTGTTAAAACACCTTAATCACATTTTAGTTTCATAAACCTTAAATTTTAATGTTGCTCCATTTCTATACAACTTCTGTCGGGTTCTTTGAGACATTAACATTACCATTTAAAAATGTTGGATGTTTGGCTAAGTGGACTCAGTGATTGCTGGTCATCTCTGTTGTGGTAATGGTGTGTCGTGTAACAAATAGAAAATGTAATTTAAGGGGTAACACAAAAATAGGTTAAACAAGACAAAGAACTGCAAAAGCACTTTTTTCCTGTTTAAAGTTACAAAATAAAATAAAAAGCAACTTCTAATTAAAAAAAACTAATAAAACACTGTTTTCAGCATAGTAAAAAGCAAATATCAATACCATTTAATAATGGAACCAAAAAAAACAAACCAAAAAAAAAAGGTATGTAAAAAAGGGTTTTATTTGTCCACAAAGATCCAGGGACAATTGTTTGTTAAATGCAAGTCAGGAATCAATGATAAGTCTCCCAAAAGTGCCCCCAAAAGCAATACAAATAGTGTTCAGACATCACGTTTCTTTATCCTATTTATTCATAAGGGATTAAAAATTCCCAACAAAAAAATAACCAGACAGACGAGGTGCTGTTCCTCTGTGTTTGTGGTTTGATCTGAAGCCTGCACCTTCGCTGGCTGCACTCATGTAGGCTCGAGAGCGAATGCAAAACTCTCAAGCTTTGGAGTTTGAAAAGTCCCTTGGGGAGTTGAGATTCCCTCTATGAATATTCGGCAGTAAAGTCACAAGAGCAGAGTTGTTGGAGCCTTTTCAGCTGGCAAGCTTCTTTTGTGTCTGTGCTTGTAGAAGAGCATAACAACTCAGACTACTGAAAGATGATCATGTTTGTTGTCTAATATTTAGTTGTCAGTCTCCTGGGAAACTGATCAAAAACAATTGTCAAACAAAGAAAACCAACAGAACTAAAGTCATGTTCCAAACCATGGAGGCCATGCATGTAGCAATCTTAAATTTAGCATTCACTGTCTTTGTTTGAACTTTTTGTACCATATAGCATATTTCTTTCTCTCATTTCAATAAAAAGCCTTTTAGAATACAGGGTTTTACTACAAACATTGAGTCAAAATATTAAAAGTAGGTTCATGTTACTTTTTGAATACTTTTTGTATTCTTTATTTCCTCTCTGAGAAGGGTTCCTAAGGAGAAATTGTAGAAAATAGGAAACTGATGCTTGAATAATTTTTAAAAAAAGGACCTTTGAAAACAGAGTACAGGTAAGTCCTGGGATTTTCTTTTTTTTCTGTCTTTTTTTTTTTCATCACAGGTCAGTTAGATGTACAATGATTCTTTTTCCCAGTAGGCAGGTGCAGAAGGTCAAAATGTAAGCAGGATAAGCTTGTGCACTAAGTTTAAAGATCATCACTTGTAAGATTTCTTGAGGTGAATAAGAACTTTAGTTATGCTGCAAAACAAATACATTGCAGAAGTTGTTTTTAAAAATAAATACCCAATTATTACAACTTTACAACTGGTTTCCAGTTTCTGTATTCAGGCCCAACTGTCCTACATGTTAAGAAGTATTCCTTCTCCTTCATGCTTGATTTAAAATGAGTCCTTAATGACCTTCTGAAGAACATCATGGCCTATGAAAAAAGGGTTCATTAGAATCAGCTGTGTTCAAGTATGGAATAATTCAAAACATGAAGAACAACATGGCTAAATACAAAAACAAAAAGCATTATTTTTTTCAAATGCTACCAGACAAGTTCCTACTTTCTGATGTCAACATATAACACTTTTTAAGGTAAGTAAAAAAAAGTTCTCAACAATTAAGATTTACCTTGCTAAAAATATGACCTCAATGCAATATTTTCAACCTATACATTAATACACAAGTAAGCTTTCATTCAAACAAATGCTCTCACAAATGCATCATTTTAAACATCTTATTATTTCAGGCATAAAGCAAGCAGAGACACAGAGGGCAGAAACAAAAGCTAGAAAACCATACTGATAGTGCAAAGCCATGCCATAAGTGCAGAACACTATCGGAGAGAGCAAAATTAGAATATAACATGGATTGATGTGAGCCCTTGGGAAACCATTAGCTCCTACACCATTTGCAAGCTCTCCATGCAGGATGGGTTGACCCCTACACAATGATAAAAACAAGCAAGCATTAACCAGGCAACATGTGTTGTTTTAAATCAAAACCATTTAACCACAATGACCCAGGTCCCTGGACATGGATGGTTATTTCTAAAAAAAAAAGGGAGAGAGAGATCCACATTGTTTAAGTTAAGCAAAAACATTTACAGTTGTCATGGTGAACAATGTTTTTATAAGTATAGCACATTCAGTGACGTGCGGTTCATGGATGGTGAGGCACTCAGTTCATCAGAAACAGATTTATAAATATATGAACCCTACAGAACATCTTATTGGCATATAATTGGCAGAAGTTAATGAGTTATGTTTCATATCTCATATCAGTGTTGTTTACACAAACTTTAGCTCATTTAATTGCCCATTTTTATTAAAACAAAGTTATTATGTCCTACCTTTACTTAGGTCCATGCACTGCTCAAAATATCCCATCTGAGTCCAGATACTGTCACAAGTTGGAAAATGTCAGGTTGAAAAATGTTTCTCTCAAGGCATCCACACTGTCAAGCTTAGTTTCAGAAGAGCTTTTGTCTCAGTTGTAGTGTGGCTCTTATTTACCTGGTGCTTCCAAGTCCAGTTTATATAATAGTTTGAGTTTTAAAATATATAATCCTCCTGTCAAGTCAGGTTTGTCAAGAGAGAAGACAAATGAATCTCTGCTGCACTTACTTTTTGTAGTTTATAAACTGAAACAAAACAGGTTCCAAAAATCTTTTTGTTTCTTATTCTGCAGCTAACCTCTTCTGCAGCTCGTGCATTTTCTGAGCTCATGAGCGCCACCTACTGTTACCTGAGCCTGAAAAAAATTTGCCTCCACTCATGTCTTTTCTCAGCCATTACAGCTCACATGACATGTTACACAAATACCTATTTATATAATAAACAAAAGCGGAAGTGTGGAATGTCAGGTGTATATGAAAAAAAATTAGAAACATTTTGCTGGCGACATATAGAGACATATACTGCTCTCACTGCATAACCTGCAGCAGGGATTGCACAATCCAAGTGGAGGCAGAGCGGGGTTGAAAGGATTGCGCAATGTGGAGGTGGAGCTTGATGAGTCTCCTAGTCCATCTTGTCCTGTAATTGAACAGGACATGAGGAAATTCAGTGGTTTTGAATAAGAAAAATACTAAAAAGTGTTTAAGTTAATTGAAAATGTGTTTATAGTACAAAGCATTATATAAATGTGACAATTTAATGTGTTTAATATTGATTTTTCTTTTTAATTTCTATGTTGACTGCCCCTGGTGACTGCACGTCACTGGGCACATTTGAACATTCAAAAAAGCAGAAAGCATGTGTCAAAACCTGAAAAGGTTAGAAAACACTGTCAAAACTTGAGTTATCATAAATAGGCAACTCAAACATGGCAAAAAGTGTGAAAAGAGCAGAGGCAATTTCTACCAGCAAAAATAAAAAATAAAAAAGCATAACAACAGGTGTGACATATAATGCTCAACAAGAAAGGTAAAGAGCAAAACAAACTCCAAGCTTTTGTACTTTGACAAAACAAGAGTTTGAGGCCCTCACCTGTTCGTTTTCTTCCGCTAATCCAAGGTCAGGTTGCTGGGGCAACAGCCTAAGAAGAGAAATTCAGACTTCCCTCTCCCCAGCCACTTGGGCAAGCTCCTCTGGGGGAATCCCTAGGCGTTCCCAGGCCAGCCGAGAAACATAGTCCCTCCAGCGTGTCCTAGGTCTTTCTCTGGATCTCCTCCCAGTTGGACTTGTCTGGAACACCTCACCAGGGACACGTCCAGGAGGCATCCTAACTGGATTCCGAGCCACCGTGCCCGCATCACTGCAGACGCAGCACCAATCCGCCTATTGATCTCTCACTCCATTCTTCCCTCATTTGTGAACAAGACTCCGAGATACTTGAACTCCTCGACTTGGGGCAGGACGTCTTCCCCGACCCAGAGAAGGCACCCTACCCTTTTTTCAAGACCATGGTCTCGGATTTGGAGGCCCTGATCATCATCCCGGCCACTTCGCACTCTGCTGTGAACCACTCCAGTGAAAGTTGGAGATCATGATCTGATGAAGCCAATAGGACCACATCATGCGCAAAAAGCAGAGATGCGATCCCAAGGTCACCAAAACGGTTCCCCTCAACATCTTGGCTGCACCTAGAAATTCTGTTCATAAAAATTATGAACAGAATTGGTGAAAAAGGGCAACCTTTGCGGAGTCCAACTCTCACTGGAAATGAGTCTGACTTACTGCTGGCAATGCAGACCAAAGTCCTCTCCAGGACACCTGAATTGATCTTACCACGGAGGCTTAGAAGTGTGTTCCCCCTATAGTTGGAACACAGTCTGCGGTCTCGCTTTTTAAATAAAGGGGCAACCATTCCGGTCTGCCAATCCAGGGGAACTTCCCCCAATGCCCACACAATATTGTAGAGTCAAGTCAACAAACGCAACCGCAGGCTCTGCTTCTTCATGGGAAGATGTGCTGGTGGAATTGAGGAGGTCTTTGAAGTATCTGCACACTGACCCACAACATCCCGATTTGAAGTCAGCAGTGCACCATCGCCACCATAAGCAGTGTTGGTGTTGAACTGCTTTCCCCCCCTGAGATGCTGCATGGTGGACCAGAATAACCTTGAAGCCATACGGAAGTCTTATTCCATTGCCTCTCCGAACTCCTTCCATGCCTAAGTTTTTGCCTCAGCAACCACCTGAGCCGCAATCTGCTTGGAATGCCGATACCTATCAGCTGCTTCCAGAGTCGCACAGACCAAAAAAGACCCGATAGGACTCCTTCTTCAGCCTGAAAGCATTCCTCACCGCCGGTGTCCACTAGCGGGTTCGAGAGTTGCCACCACAACAGGCACTGACAACCTTGCGGCCACAGCTCAGGTTGGCCGCCTCGACAATGGAGACACGGAACATGGCCTACTTGGACTCAATATCCCACACCTCCCCTGAAATGTGTTCAAAGCTCTCCCGGAGGTGTGAGCTGAAGCTCAGTCTGACGGGAGACTCTGCCAGACGTTCCCAGCAGATCCTCACTGTACATTTGGGTTGTCCAGGTCTGACCGGCATCCTCCCCCACCATCTGAGCCAACTCACCACCAGGTAGTGGTCAGTTGACAGCTTCACCCCTCTCTTCACCCGGGTGTCCATGACATGCTTTCAGACACTGTATTGGATAATATTCCCGTTTTTACTTAAAATTTTTCAAATGATTTTAGCATCATGGCTCCAAGGCAGAATCAAGTCATATTTGATAAAGTTCCTTGTGCTAGTTTTACATAAATGACAAGTGTCAAACTTTGGCCATTTTAAATTATTTTCTACTAACATTTAATATTTTTTAATTGATTTTCATAAATAATTTTTTATGATAAGGAATTTTTTCTACATTTTATGCAGAATAATTCTGTACTGACATTACATTTTCCTGTTAATTTACTGGGAGGTTACACCTCATTTCCATAGATAGATATTTCTAACATTGTCAAATGCAATCATTGATAGTATTAAAAATAATGCTGTTCAAGCTGTTTCTTAAAGACCCATGAGTAAATTCCTGTCTTTACCATGTAAGAACTGTCTGTAGTTTTGTAATAACATCACTACAGGTAAGTACGTGAAAGTATGTGACCAGTTTTTACCCACAGGGTGGCAATCAAGCTGAGCTTCAAATCCAAAGGCCACAACTTTATTAACAATGACAAAACCATTTAATTGGTTTGTTAGTTGCCAGTATAAGTTAGCTAATTAGAGCCAGAGAGTTGTAGGATTAGACACACGTTTCAACATTTGTCAACCTCGAGCTTTTAGTTCCCATCACTAAACTGGTCAAATCAGCACTTTATTTTGCCAAAGATTTGGGTAGAGGTGGCAGTTACATAAAAAAATCTTATTTGGGAAATGCGATATATTTTCCTTTACATTTTTTAGTGCAACCCTTCTATATGGGGAACCTTAAACCACAGGAGATCACTACTTCTAAGTGTAATGCATAAGGTTGCACCACTTTTTCATTTTTTATTTTTTTCTAGAGGGCCAGATGTTGCCCTTGAAGTTTCTTTGATGTTTTCAATTCCGGAAGGTGAAACTCAAGGTCATACAAAGGAACCAGTGTATGTAAGTATAGCATGTTAAGAAGAAGTGTTTCAAAGCTGAAGCTTTTTATAGTGTTCACCGCTTTTATTGATTTATTGTACCACTCTGGGGTTTTTCCAAACTAATTTTTAATACATTTTTTCTTTTTTGAGGCAGATTCCCATTCAATAATTAATTTTTAATTGCATCAATCTGTGGTGCTAACAAAATGAGAATACTTATTAGACCAGAGAAATCAGACTAACCGCCTAGCATGTAACATGTCAAACTTACTAAAAAGAGCAGACCAGTCAGGTTTATTATTTAAGTATCTGATATCCTAAATGACACAAACAACACAAAAGGCAAATCTATAAATAATGGTTGGAAAAATGCATATTAGCTGAAAGCTGTTTACTTGTATTTTTTTTTTCTTTTGATAAGCTCCCAGTCTACACTAACGATATTTATTTGCTTCTCACTGCGGGCATCAAAGGAACAACTCCTATCATCATGTCATACGCTCACTGTCATTATTCATTCACATAACTGACAGCTTCCCATCTAATTTCCATAACAATAGAAGGGGCATAAAATGGCTACTTTTATAGTTCCACAAATCTTTACCCTGATGATGTGTTTTATTATTTGTTTTCTACAAACCAGCTAGCATGACAAAACAAGGCTTCTCATAATTGTGGATTTTAGTTTCATAAAAAACGCAACAGTCTTTATACTTTAAATTCTAACCAAATGGTTACGATATAAAAAGTTATTTTCTAACATGTTCCCTTTGTCTGTTTTTGAGTAGCACTTTGGGTCCTCATTCAAACAGAAGAATCAGTCAGAAAGAAAATCGAGTAGTGTTGCAGCACTGTTGTGGGAGGCTGTGTGGAGCACTATGTTTTCACAGATCAAGCCTCTGTGAAGTCTGTGGGAAAAAAAAAATGTGCAAAATCCAAAAGTGCGATACATCTGGTTGGACAACTCATTTCCAATGTGTTAAAATGCAACACTCTAGTATTTAAGTACTAAATAGATTTCTGTGGTATCAGGTCATGTAATTGGATTGTTACCAGACCATTAAATAGTCAGTATTATCAAAAAATGTGGTAGAAATCTGAAGGTTCTTTTTATGTTTTAATCAATGGAAAACAAAATGGCAACACTTTATCTGGTTTGCAACATCCTGCTGTTGAATGAATTCAAACCAGGTGTGAAGAAAAATAGTTCAGTCTAAAATCCCACAATTCCGTAACTGGGAATTAAACCTGATCATAGATTTCAAGTCAAACAATATTTAGGAAATTAGAATAACAATAAATAAATTAAAAATATCAAAACCACATATTTTAAAGTAATAAAATAAAATAAAATTAACATAAACAACAACGGTTCTGTTGGTAATTTGTGCAAATGAACAAATGATTTAATTTGAGGACCTTTTTACAAATCAGTTTCAAGTTTGGACTGAGGTGTGTTTTTTACACACCTCAGGTGGTAACTCATATGCAGTGACACAGGGATCAAAAGCAAAAATGAGTTTATTAACCAAAAACTTGCAGGACTTGGCAGCAGTAAATTTAGGTAGCTCAAGACTTGATAAAGCATTCGTTAGCAAACTCAGGATACAGACTTGGTTCTTGAAGAACTACAAAAAATGCTTGAGACAGGAGTACTCACGGACACAAGGAGAACAGGACCCAACATCAGACAATGCACCCACACCAAGAACAGACACCGACAAAACTAAATACTCACAAGACTAATTAATTCAATTCAATTCATTTCAGTTTATTTATATAGCGCCAAGTCACAACATACGTTGTCTCAGGGCACTGTACATGAAAAAAATGTTGCTAATTGCTGCTAATTAGGGAAATATACACACCTGGGATTGGGAGGGAAGCTACAATCAAACAGGAATTAACAACACACAAGACAGAAAGGAAAGCTAAGCAGGAAAAACCCCTAAACCAGGGGTTCCCATACTTTTTCATGCCAAGGCCCCCAAAACAACATTATCTTCTGGCCGGGGACCCCCATGCACATTGACAAAAAAATGCAACAATATATGTAAAGAAATATCAACTTTTTAAATGTTTTTACTCACTTTTATTTACTATTGAGTAGCTGTAAAGCCATACTTAATGTATGCTGCCTCATACTTCCTGATTTTACTTGGCCAGCAGCAGTGT
>JARVJO010000140.1:11085036-11101190 GCA_031762555.1 Cynodonichthys magdalenae | reverse complement strand
CACTTGTAGCCATCTCCATGTTTAATTAAATTTGTGCATTCATGTTTTTAGGTTTGAGACACCATCTTGAGACATTCACAAAGCATCTGATCAATTTAACACTGCTAATGAATGGCAACCGGATGTAAAGATATGGCAAGCCAGGAGTGACAAAATATAGAAACGCGCTTCAGACACTCGCACAAGCCGCCATGGGGAATAATCGATCTCATGCTGTGTGAATCGATTTCCCCAAATTTAAATGAAATCGATTCAAGATCGATTAAATCGATTTTTTTTACCCAGCTCTAGCACTGACCATGCTCTCTAAAGAGAAGACACTTGTTAAAACATCCCTGACTTTAACCAGAGAGTAATGAAGAAATTTGTTTCTCAGTTATAAAAGGGCAAACTTTATGTACAAAAAATAAAGCACTACATGACATTGTAATTCTGCTTTATTATTTGTATCTGTTTAATAGATGCACTGACATGATACAACTTAGTACATGTTTGATTGCTTTATGAGATATATCTATTTTGGAGTTGTAGCCCCCCCGAAGAAAAATCCACCAGCCACTACTGCAACACCCAAGATGCAGACTGTGTAAAGATACCCCTAGGAAAATTCAATACATGAGATGTCAGATCCAAGCAGGTAAACTATGCATGGGGACACCATAACAAGCTGGTTGGAATAATATACAGGAACATCTGTGCCAAGTATAGACTGGAGGTCCCAGAGCCAAAGTGGAAGACTCCAGAAGGGATGGTAGAGAATTGCGTGACAAACAGGTGATGGCTGACCAACCATACAGTGTGGTGTTTGACAAGCTACAGATTAAAGCAATGGGGGAATATGTATCAATCCCAAGCGACTGTAACATTAGAAAGAATGTGCACATAAAGCTAGAGAAATACCAAGGGTTAAAGAGGAAATAAAGAAGTTGTAGAGAGTCAAGACCTCCGTAGTGCCAGTGATTATCTGAAAACCCAGTGCTGTGACCTCCAACAAGAATATTCATTGTCCAAAGGAGTGCAGTTGTGGTCTCCCAATGAATTAATAATTGATATGTCAATAATTATTAGGTATTGCTTCAAACTTCAAATATACTGCACACATTTTTTTACATTTTAAATATTACATTTTCTATACTTACCATCTTTACTGACTTTTTCTGGTTTTTACCATGAACTGGGCACATAAAAGTTTTGTTTTACTATATGTATACATAAAATGTACTTTTTCAACAACATAAATGACTATGTTTTAGACAATTCCATTTAAATATTACAGCATTTCTGATATATTGGATGTAGTACATTAACTGCTGTGTATTTTCAAGATTTCTAAACAATATCAGTGCTACCAGTGCTTGTCAGAGTTACTTTTACTACATATTGAATAGAACCAATGTTGCTTCTTGGCCTTGCTATTTGCTGACAACTTTTACAAGGTAAATGACATTTTTATACTCAACCTTTATTTTGATCTCTAAAGTTTTGGAGAAAATGTAATAGTTGTCAGGATTACAGGCTTAGACCTCTCCTTGAGTTTCAGGTTTTCCTCCATGCAGTGACTGTGACTGATCTGGGCTATTTGGCAATCCTACATTAGGCAAAACCGAACACTTTTTCATGTTGGACTGTTAAGTTCACTTGATAATATTCACGGTCAGCCTCCTGTGTAAGCTCTGTGTTCTGCCAGCTTCCTTTAAGTTTATTTTAACTTACCTGTGGTCCTTGTAGATTCCTCTGAGTGTCTTGCCTTCATCTTCTGAGGTTTGTTTCTGGATAATCTTCCAAATGATCCTCCCTTAACTGCCTCCTAAACAAAGAAAGGGAAAGCCAGCCTGCCCGCTTTGTAACAGAATAAGGTTGAAAGGAAAGGCCATCATACATGTAAGCATTCACTTCCTAAATTTGTGGATTCCTGTTTCCCCTGGAAACCAGCAAAAGAAGTAAAAGCAGGAACACTCCTGTTATCAGTAGCTTCATTGTTGTTGAATTCACCTTTGGAAATGATACTAACCTCCACTCCATTCCTTCCCGCAGATGTTGTGACATTCCGCTTACCATTCTTTACAAAATAAAATTTTTACTTACCTGTGTTTTTTTAGTCACAGCTTTTCTGAACCTTGGGGTTAATGACAACTATTATGGCACCCTGCTAAACAGATGTAAAATTGGACTATTTTGTTCATTTTTTTTCTTTGTAAAGTTGCTATTTGAAGAGAAGTTCTCAACTGAAGATTTTCTGCAGAAAGATTCTCTCTTGC
Organism: Cynodonichthys magdalenae; assembly: GCA_031762555.1. Lineage (NCBI taxonomy): Eukaryota > Metazoa > Chordata > Actinopteri > Cyprinodontiformes > Rivulidae > Cynodonichthys > Cynodonichthys magdalenae. The sequence goes on along the minus strand of JARVJO010000140.1, from coordinate 11,098,932 downwards.
AGCTAAATTGTTTAAGTAGTGAGTGTTTTTTATCATCATGGTTAGACATGCACACACAATGCAGGAACTTTAAAATTAATGCTATGGACATATGTGTTAACACTTGCCTACTTTATAAAATGCCTAGAACATCTGAAAATGGCTTGATAAACATTTTTATTTTTATGTTCCAGTGTGTATAACCAGAGGCATGGTTTTTAAACATAATGCACAGAAAAACATACAGAGACTGTCAAAATTAAAACAGTATCAGCTGTGCTGTCACAACAGGTTATTAAGATTCAATGTAATTACTGTAATATTACAAACAATAGACACTGTGATTTAAATCTGCTTGTATGACTGTATTTTTCTTTTAAATTATTTCTTTATCTGAAATCAGCAGGTATCATTCATTTGCTGTTTCTAATTTTAAAAGTGCATGATACATGAACTATTTAGCATTCAAATCCACTGAAAATTAATGTATTTAGGCACAGAGCATGTACAGAACAAAGTAACTGTTTACTGCAGCAAAAACCTTTACATGTCTTATCTTAACTCAATTTCAATTTTCTCCCAAAACCTCAAAAAAAATAATTTGATTCATTTTTTTTTTCAAATCTGTAACTTTACTCTAGATTAGTAATGTCACTGTTGAGGGCAATACTAGGTCACACAAAAGTCAAAACAAATTCAGTTCAAAGTCTTCTTTTTCATTCGTACATGAAGTGATATAAGGAAATAGTATCCACAGTATTCCTGATTTCACGCCACTACCCATAATTCATAGCGGAAGCAGGTTCTGTATTTCTGCTTGACTGTTGTTTACAATTACGAGAATACACCATCGCTGTTTATCAAAGCATTTTTCATCGAAATTTGGCGTAGATGGCCACAAATCGGAGGTGTATATACTGTAAGGATGTTTTAAAAAGCGGCAAGGACAATTCTTTTACAGTGGCTCACCCGTCACTGCTCACAGACTGGGTAGATGACATGAAGCTATGTCCTGACGTTAGCTACTACTGACATCAACTACCTCGTCTTACCTGAAGACTCACACAAACCAAAATCATAATTGTCAACAGTTTTGGAAGTAAAATGTTCCTATGCCCCTGAGAATCGTAATAATTTTATAAAAGTATTGTGATTAGGCATTTTCTTCCCCCTTTTTAGCTGTGTGCTAGTTCGCTTGTAGCTTTCAGAGATGAACTGGAGGGACTCATATCTGCAGTCATTTTAAATAAATGATAAACAAAGATAAATAAACTGCCTCTAGTAACTCCGTTGGCATATATTTTATTAAAACAAAGCAGGGACTTTTAGCCCCTGGGGCTAAGCTCTTCGTCTTTTAATCCTGCCATGACGTACACAAAATATTTTAGCATGTATTTGGGGAGAGGATTGTTTATTATTCTGATCTTACTCAGAACTGAGACAGTTAAATTAGGACATTTATATAGTTTTGCCAACATGTGGCTACTAACCATTGGCATAATATTTCTTTAAGTTTAAGACTTAGCTGCAAATAACATGCTAACAAACCACCAGGCTAACATTAGCTAGTGCTGATGCTAACACCATTCACAGTAGGCTTTCATTTAATAAAAACAAAGAACTGCATGATTAAATATTAAAATAAAATGATTAAATTTAGCTCACCAGGCACAGATTCAGGGTTTTAGTTGAAATCACTGGAAGCTTGCTGACTTACAGTGGTTCAGAAAACCCGCGTTCGGTAGCCAGCCCAAATTGAGCTCTGAATCTGACTAAATATCCGTGGGATTTTTGTTGATAACTTGAAAAAAACAAATAAACTCTCTTCTGTGAGTTTTTGAGATTTAAAAGCTGCCAGCCATGTTAGTCTATGTCGGCATAAAGTACAGTTTGTAGGACGCTGGACATGAACAAAAGCCTTTACTATTTCTTGTTCCAGGCAAAATGTTTCCAAACCGTTTCTCAGTTTTCTTCAATTGTTGTGGCAGCCGACAAAAACACAAGTTGAACCCAAACTCATGATTGAACTGCTCAAGCCACCATTTTAAGCAAAAAACAAATTGGATTTGTTGTTATCATAACTATCTGAATGAATGCCCACCAAAAATACCGAATAGTCAGGAGGGCTCTGGGCGGGACTAGTGACTGTCATGGCAGCCTACATATGCTTTTTCAAAAACTTGTGGATATATGAAGCCCTTCTTGTCATTCAATCTTCTTCCTTGAGCATGTAGTGGGACATAAAGCAACAGTGGAGATAAAGACCTTTTTTTATCAAAAAAGAGAAAAATGTGCCAGCTTCACTTCTTTTTATTATCTGGGTCTTAATATTGTAGCCAAGCAGCTCAAGATGCAAGGTTGCTGTGGTATGTTGAGTTCTAAGATGTTTCAAGTAGGTTGTATTTTTTTTTTTCTAGTGAGTTCTGAATCAAAGCATACATATAATCTATCCTTTATCCTCTGCATGTGGCCTCTTTCATTGGACTTGCTTGTGTAACAGCATTCCTACAACCTGATGTCCTTTTGGTATTTGTGTGTGCCTTGTTTCGGTAGCTCACTTCTCATCAGGGTGTCCTAGTCCCTTAACACCTGAAGTACAAGATCTGGGTGATGTCTGAGTCAGCGTAGTTTCAATTATATGTTTCTTGCTCATTACACATCAAGGTCAGTGGAGGGTTCCCCTGGCCAGGATTCAAACCACTGATTTTATGTTTTAAGGGCTTCAACAGTGCCACTGCTCTCAACTGCCAGAGATGAGTAGGTGAGTGTGTGCATGATTACATTTAACACTTGTTATTTTTTATTACATGATTCAGTGATTTTCACAGGTTTGCATTGTGTTTGAATACATTATTCTCTTTCTGCCATAGGGTCATAATTGAAAGAAAAAAATAAAATAGAAAAACAGTAAGTATTTATCAGACTATAATAAACATGAAATGTAACAGTTTCCCCAGCATTGTATCGTTTCTCACCATCCCTGTCTGTCCTATAAATACTCCTACGCTCTTTTTCTTTCCACCTATTTCACCTTGTGTATGGATTGTGTTTCAAATTATATAATGATGTTGCAGCTGAATTATGAGCATGAATTAAGCTATAAACCATCTACTTGCCAGTGAATAGACCCTTTAAATCATCAGAAGAAATGCTAACTGCTCTGCACTCTGTTGCAGTGACTTTAAGACCTCTAATTTCATGAATGCAGTTGCTCGCCTCTCATCAATACTAGATAGGCCGAGACATGATAAGCTATGTGAAATCATAATTTGAAAGGCTCTGCAACCCTCATTAAGGCCTGAGAGGGAAATAGTTTTTTGTATGTGTGAGGGGAAATAACCTAAGGTCTATGGTGAATGTGCTGTAATATTTTAATGGAACACATACGTCAAGAGTGCATTATGTGTATGCAGCGGAAGAGATTGATGTGATATAGTTGGAAGGAGATTAGCATGGTAGTGACCTTGCTCATACAATGCAGCAGTTGTTATTCCACAACCATAGTTAGGGGTTTAAAAAGTTAGGTAATGACATGCAAAGGTTTGCAATTATGTAACTTTATGCTCAGTTTTTTCAAGCAAACCACCTAAATGAATGGAGTGATGGTGTTTAAACTGTATTAACAAAACAGCAAACTGTATTAACAAAACAGCAGATAAATAGTAGAGTTTTTAACAGAAAGCAAAACACTAGAAGTGTAATAAAGGTTTATGGACCATGCATAAAATTCAGCATATAGCAGTAATACCCAGTAATACAAAATCATGCATTATAGGTTAATTGGGGATTCTAAACTGGCCCTGGGTGCAATGTCATTTGTTTCTATGTGACCCTGTGATGAACTGTTTACAGTGTGCTGCCTCAACCAATACCCACTGGAGATAGACACAACTGTCCACAACCATCTATTATCTATACAAACTTTACAAACCCTGGGACAGAATTTCATCCGGCGACTTTCTTGCTGAAAGATAACAGCTCTACCAACTGAGCTACCGTGCCGCCTTGTCCACAACCAGAGGTATATAAAGTACTTAAAAGAATTATCTAAGCAAAAGTAAAAATACTTTAACAGAAAATGATTTAAAAAATCTCTAATAATAAAAGTACTTTAGTAAAAGTTATAAAACTGCTTACATTAATCTGGAAAGTAAAGGAAAAAAAGTGTTGAGTTTACTTAACCAAACTGGTTCCACTAAACTGGGTTGAGGACATGTAAAGCAATTTACACATTCTCTTTAATAGAAAATGTGTAAATTGCTCAATAAAAAGATTGGCAGAACTTGAAAAAAAATAAACACAACACTTCATTTATTAGACTGCATGAAGAATGGTTTTCATAATGAGTTTAGGTGATATATAAATTTGTAAATTTGTAAATTTGTATCTAAGTGTTAAATTCAGAAGTAAAGAAGTAAAAGTATCATGTTTTATGTTTTGAATGTAATAAAATAAAAGTAAAAGTTATGCTAAAGAAAATATACTTGGTAAAATTACAAATCCTCAAAAAAATTACTGTAACAAAGTAAATGTACTTGGATACTTTACACCTCTGTCCACTCCCGTTCACAGGATCAAGTGGGTTTAAATAGTGGATTGATAGATCAACAATAGTTTGTGGTGTCATCTAAATCACATCAAACATTTCAGAATCAAAACCTTTATATTTCACCAAACATGTTACAAATACAAATAATTTGACAGAGACCACATGTGTAAGACATGTAACAAGAAATACAAACAGTTCACAAGTAATACACTAAGAGGAATTTAACATCTATACACAAACTATACAGGACATTATAGGGGATATGGGTACTAACAAAACATGAGCAAGTGCAAAAAACATTTGTGCAGGTCAGCAGTATGTACTTTTATTTGTTAGTTTTTTTAATGAATCAAATGTTTTTGTCTCCAGTGAATGTCATTCCAACAGTTAAAATAAAAACCTACATCTTGGTGTTACTTTATTGATGATTCCTAGACAATCCCCCACTCAAAAAAAAGGTATTTTGTTGTCTGTTAGTAAATCTGTGGGAATGATAAACTGAGGGAACACATTCATACAATTTCAATTTTATTTTGACCATTGGCAACTGTCAGGCTCTTTAAATATTTAAGGCATTCTACATTTCTGTAGTATACCCAGCACTTACCTCTGAATGAATGAATGTCATACTAATGTGGTGGGATCATTTTGTTTATTGAAACCTTGCTAACCAATGGTATGATTGGTCCGAAGCTGTCCTGACTTTACTTACACAACTACACTTCCTCTACCTTTCACAACAAAACTGTTTACCATCCCAGAGTGTGAGGAAAACAAGTGTTGGGCATTTACTCTTGACGTATTTGAAGGCGTCTTAGGTGCCAGCAGCTCATAGGTAGCCTGCTATTTGGGACCGAGTCACGCCAGGTTGAGGCAGCAAATCAATAGGGGCAAAGGATTTATCCACTCCTTTAGATGCCCATTCGTCAAGCTGTCTCAGAAGAAGTAAACAATAGGGTTGAACACCTCCTGAGTGGTGCTCTGTGATTGTAGCCAAACCATTAGGATCCCACATGCTTCCATCCCAGGCAAACTGACAGCACACAACTTTTTCCTTTCTGTTGATTTAGCTCCATAAAAAAACTAAGTGAAGAGAACAGTGTTTGTCCCTGCCTTGGGTTTGAGTTGTCTGTATGAGTTACCTGCGTGCAACTCATATAGGCATTTACTGAATTGTTGTGCTGCATCAAATCAGCAGTAGGTAAGGCACAATATATTCCACTTCTGGTCAGGTAAGTTTAAGTACACAAACAACTTCATTCAGACAATAGGAGAAAGAAAAGATAGCAAACCTTATACTTTGATTATAATAGTTAAGATGTAAGTAAAAAATTGCAGTCTCAGTCAAGAGAAGTAACTTATTTTGCTTTGAAAGCAATATTGGTTGATTATAACAAAAAACTCCACAAAAATCAAACTTGCTCACACACCAAATAGTGTTTTCTGCATTAAAGATAAAAGCTGTGAGCTGCTAAAGTGGATTTTTGACAGTATTTAACTGCAGAAGACCACTGATGCTACAGTGTAGCTAATTTTGCCAATGCATACAATTACCTACCCCTACATGTCTTATCTCAACATTTGAATAAAACATCAGAACATAATTTTGTGAACACATAATTGTATCCGTAATAAACCTTGGCTGTGAAAGAACTTTCTAAAATAAAATGAGACTGCAGCTAAATCTTTGCTATACAGGTCACACAAGTTCAAAATGTATGAATTTCTGTGAGTTAATGTTGCAAAGCATTCACATTTACAACCTTCATAAAAAAGAAAACTCTTTTAAAGCAACAATGGCTTAACTGTTGTTATGACTTACATAAAAAGTGTTTTTCCCACATACATACAATTTAGAGTGAAGAACTAAAGTTTAAAGACTGGGTGATATCTTGCTGCTTAAGATAAAGAGGTGATAAGGCACTGCACCATTGGAAAGTGTATGAATTATTATGCTTATAAGGCACACTTAATGGCAAAAAGAGATAGAAAAAATATCAATATATAAATTCAAATTAGATAATGCAGACTTTAGTGGTAGCTACAACTTAAAGAGTTGTATTGTAGAGCATGAGATTCTACATTGATCAATATAGCCTACAGCATATTTAGATTGCAGGCATCATACCTTGTGCCTAATTTGCAGTGAAAATATATAAATAGAAATAAATATTTAAACCGAATTACATTAGGTAATTTAAATAATTTTTGAATTGCAGAGTGAGCCTGGACAAAGAAACCTTAGATAACAGTGTGGTATTAGAATAAATTGTGAATTTATTTTTTAAAAGAAGAAAACATCTGTTGTTTGCTATTGCATTGATTCATAATTCAGAATAAGTGATATTTTTTCATATATGTTTCTTTTCTTTATATACAAAAATGATACATTGAAAAGTAGATGACTGTACAACATGCTTAAATATTATTCATTAAAAAGTTAAACTTAGCAACTGGTAAAGTTGTGTTTTAGAGCCAATAAAACTGCATTATATGTCACTATTGTCCAACTGTTCCCACCTCCATGTCATCAGTTTTAATGCTCACTCTGTAACAATTTAAACAATCTTCCTCAAGCTAATTTTTATTATTTTGAGACTAAGATCAGTAACACTTTGTGACTAAATCAAACCTATGCTTAGCTACACAAAATTATTGAAAAAATATGTCAACAAAACATAATCTTTGTACTTTGACCAGAATAAAATGCATGCATGAAATGTAAAACAGTTATTGATGTTTAAAGAGATAGTTCAGATTTTTTTTAAATACCATTCAAGGAAGTGTATAAACAACATATATATGGTTGTATAGCTGTTTGAATGACCTTGGTTTGAAGAAACATGATAACAACTAGTCTGAGTAGGCAAAGTTAAAATTTAAGTATAACACTGCTGTCTTAAAACCTCTAATCTCAAAAACAAAACAAGACAATACACTGTACATCTTTGAGTCCATCTCATGAAAAATGGGAGCAAAAACAAAATGCAACATGCAAAAATAATGTCTGGTGTACATGTTTGTAAAAATGTTTTAATAGTTTAAATAGTTTTATTAGTTTTAAAGTTTTAATAAACAGAAAGTTTGATTAAAGTTGGTTTTAGAAAAGCACTTTGCTGTTTGAATATCAGTCCAGTCAGAACCAAAAAATAAAAATAAAAAATCAACTATCTACAACAGGTAAGATAATAACTGTTAAAAAAATTTACCATAAAACCCCACTTCAAATTCTATGAATGATCCATTGAAGTATAAGAAAAATGATTTTTGGTGCTGGAGTTGATACTTAATACAAAAATAACCATTATGATATACTCCATCATGATTATAGTATGATTATAATATTAGGTTATACTAAAAATACATGTATATACAGTATGGCACAAGCATTAAATATGCCTGGGGGTCACAATAATGTTTATAGATAGTAAAAACCAAAAAGTTTCATATTATAATTCTCTGGCATTCTTGGTCTACCTGAAAACCTTTCAGAGGTAAGTGTTGTATCTTACTTGGCATTTGAATGTGCTTATTCTTTTATGTGCTGGGAGACATGCTCTTCAAGGAAACAACTTCCAATTCATAAAGAACCCAAGGACAGAAGCAAATATAAAAGCAATAAAAGATATCCAGAAGATAGGGCCTATCTGCAGTCATCACTCTGCAAAGCATGCATCATGCTTTTGTCCTTGAGACATTTTCTTCTCTCTGATACTTACCCTATCATATAAAAAATGTGATTAAACTGTTCTGCAGCAGAAAAAAAAACAAAAAAACTATTCAGTCTTTCCCAGAGCTATTATTTTTGAAGCTGTGGATGTAACTGCTCTGTTGCCTACGCATTACTTTTTCTTGTTGGTATTTTATTATTCCAGTTCTTGTTTTCCATCATTGTTTCTGAGATTACCAAAAACATTCAACAACATAAAACATTTCTTCAACTTATAGAAAAAATGAGAGTAAAGTGTGAAGAAGAAAATAATAAAAGTTCAATTTTTATGAAATGGTATAAACAGAAAGACATTTGAAAACTAGATAGATTTGTGCTTTGTTATGCTGTGCCCAAATGGTCATTTATCTACTGTTAGAATTTTTAAAATTTAAAAGCTTATTAAAAATTTATTAAATCTGTTTTTTTATCAGGTTGACACACAAAAGTTTTGAACACACAGAAATGTCCACAAACAGTGAAGGTTAGATAAATTAATAAAATGTTGGCTTCAGTTGTTGAACAATTGATGTCTCATATTATTTTTTTGGTCAAAAGTGTTAAAATAAATGATCAAGGACAGAAATTTGAAATTAGACACTCAAGTCATCAAAAATGAGAAATGAAATAATAAATTGTGCAAAATTGAAAAAAATATAAGAACAGAGAATGGTTAATTCAGGAGAACGGTAAATTCATACAAGAAAGGCAGGAATGTGAGGGATACAAAAGAATGTGAGTTGTGAGAAAAATCATGAGTAGAAAGAGGAAATAAAGCTAGATAAAGTGAAAGAGCTGGAGTTGAACAGTTTGTTTCTGATTGAGGATGCAGTCTTCTCATTAATTGTATATGCCATGTCCGTTTGTCTACTGTACTTTTTTGTTTGTTACAAACACTGCCACTGGCTGAAAAAAAAGAAAAAGAAATGAATTGAGCATAGGTTTCAAAAAAACTTAAACTTGACCTTGCAAATCTTTTGATAGTTTAATAGTTTAATGTGCAACTGTAGTATGTTGGTGCACAGATTCAAAAATCAAACCTAAGCAAATTGTCCACTGCCAACCACTTAGTGGAAATTGAGAAATTTGCTTGTCACCCTAGGTAAAGTTACAAAGTGGATTATTGTTCCTGCACTTGAGGAGAAAATCCTATTTAAACCCCTATCTGTTTAAAGAACGCAGTGGCTGGGATGATAGGAAGAGACACTGTCATCAAAGTCAAATCTAGTAAGGACAGTTTTACAGGTCGTGATATCCATATTCTTGATATCTAGTGTCATTTTCACTCACTGGTTTCCAAAAAAGCTGCTATCGAGTTGCAGTAGTTCAGCATTTTGGTGCACTGATTTCACAGACACTTTCACTAACAGCAGCTTTTTTGATAAATATTGCCACATTTTTCTTTTTCACGTATGTATAAATGAATATATGCATGTATGTACTCATGTATGTATGTATGTATGTATGGATTATTTGACTGATTTACTTTAACTAGAAAACTAGAATTTGATTCTGCAATAATTTTGGTCATCATTTTTACTGCTCTTCCAAAATAAAAGAAAAATGTATTTTCTATGTTTAAAAAATATGAAATTTATCTAAAGTGTTTATAAGGATCAAAGTGGTGAACAGAAGGTTTGCGGTGATATATGATAATAATTGGTGTAAAATATTCTATTGTTGATTAGTTGAAACTTCACTTCAGGTTATGCTTTATGGAATCACTTATGTGTGTCGCCTGATCCCTCACTAAGATGTGAAAAATGAAAGACAGAAGTTTTTTGACATGCTAGATAAACAAATTTTGTTACAGATTTGCTTATTGTGAACTATAGAAGCACATCTTAAATAATTTGAACAGATGCTGAAGTTCTAGCTTTTGTTTTGTGTTGCAGCCACAAGAAAAAGGCGTGTATTTGCATATCTTTGGTAAAAACAGGGGTTGGATTTGTAAAGTTTGCGTACGCAGCCTAAAAACTGGCATACGCCACTTTTCATGCCAAGATTGTGATTAATAAAATCCAAACTTGACGTGAAAATGTGCGGTCCCTCAAGCCAGATCTGACCTGTTCATTTCGAAACGGGAAGCTGGTGACAGATGGTGAAGTGAGGAATTATAGCCACACTGCATCATGCTCACTCTCAGATATTTTATTTCACTCCATAATCAATTAGATTTTAGATCAACTTTATCATAAGCTTTCTTAACAGTACTATTTTTGCTTCTGCTGCTGAGCCATAAGGACTTTTCAAATAAAAAGGACAATTGTAAGCCAACTTAAATCTTAAATAAAAGTTCACACATCTCCATCTCTCTCGTTACCACCCTCCTCCTCAGACATCCCCCACAGACCTCTCCCCAACAAGAGAAATAAGTGAAGTTTCAACACGAAGCACCACAGCAATGAGGTTTACTTTATAAAGTCTGTATTCCTCACGCCTGCACTGGGTGGGGGGTGGGGGGTATCAGCTGCAGATAACGCTGACTTGCAAAGCAGAAGGAAATGGGAGGAGTGGTGAACTTAGGTGAAAAGCAAGGCAATGTTTGGGTTATTTAATTGTGTTTATTGTTTTTATCGTCCCACAGGCTCATAGAAAAACAAATGTGAAGTTGAGTTTTTGAAAAAATCCATGAGATTGCTCTAAATGTCTGTATTCCTGCTAAATGAGGGAAAATCTGTGTAAATTACAGACAATCTGTTGAGGTGAGCGATCAGCACCCATCCTCATAAATGAGACCCCTGATCTGTGCAAGATCTACTTATGTTCCACTTTGGGCTTATTTGCACTTCTCCTTGTTGACTGCTTTGGACATTATTAAGATGAGCTGATTTTGCCTGTGTTTATTGATACAGCACAATTTTAAACCTCAGCCATAGAACAGGGCAGTCCCATTGGTGATGATTAGTAAATTATTTATAGATTGGTTTATTATGAGTTAGTATGATTGATTGATTGATTGATTGATTGATTGATTGATTGATTGATTGATTGATTGATTTAACAGACTCATGGTCCACATTAACATTTAAAAAAAAAAAAAAAAATGGAGTCTCATGTCTCTCAGTTTTTTACATACACTGTCCTTAGTTCTTCATTCCCTAATAATCTAACCATTAGGTATTTTGTGTTAACTTAATACTTTAACTTCAGCCTTTAACATATTTATCACTTAAATTTAGGGTTTTGATTTGAAATTACTGTTTCATTTTTTTGTCTAAATATGTTGTAGTCTTATTTAAAGTAAATGTCAAAAACTCTAAATTTTAAAACATGTATTTGTCAAATTAAATTTGAATATAAAATAAAGGTAAGTTAGTCAATAGATTTGAGATTATGAAAACAAAAATGTTCCAATGTTAAATTTGCCTGTTGCCTATATTCTTGATTAGAAACTAAAGACGTCTTTTATAGTTTTGCATTTCTCAGCGTAATTTATTTGTATGCAACTGCACCAAAGAATAGCTGGGACAAATAACAACAGGTGTTTCCTTACACTCCCAAAAACCACTGTAAATTAAATAGAATTGAAGACATAATAAAAAAAAAGTATTTGGTACTATATTCCTATTGTATTTTGTGCAATAAGCTATCACAATTGTTTCAATAGGATGTAAAAAAATGTGTCTACCTGTGAAAAAAATAGTCAAAATCTAATTTAATGTTATTTTGAACCAATTGTAATAACATTTTATCTGGTCAAATGTTATCTGGTGAACTACAAACAGTATTTCCCAGTGTAGTTCTCATAGGACCTTTATTTGTCCTTCTAACATCATTCATATACAAGGTTAAAACAATTCAAATTGTATGCCTTTTTTGTTAGTTTATCTAGGAAGAGCAAAGCTCTGTTTGTCATGAGTAACCTTGTTCTCTCCCACAGTTACGTGTATTGACACCTACAAGTTGCCTGGCAGTGAGAATAGAAGCTCTACTCAACAGTATCCCTGCGGTGCTAATAAGGTAGAAGCGAGTGCTGCTCTTCACTGTTTCCTCCTACACTTACAGTATCCAGCTGGTCTATAGATCGAACTTATGACCTTTGTTTTAAAGTATGGAAAGGTTGCCATGTTTTTATACATTGGACCTCAAACTCTATCTTGTGTTTTGCTGGAAGTTCTGAAAATCTCTCAGCATCTCGCAACATTCATTATGTAGGCTGCAGTATTGTAGAATGTACTTTATTACTGTTTTTTTACTTAAATGGTTACACAGGCAAACTGCATATATTCATAAAAAGTATGAAAGTCAGAGTCAATCAAGCTTTAGTCTTTGTTCTAATTTATTTATTTTTTTTAACATTTTACTTTTGATAAATAGATGACTTAGACTATGCATGCATACAGATTGAATGGAAGTGTAAACAATAAGACAATAATAAGACACAAAGTCTGTGCCATATAGATATTAAAGACTTTTTTTTTTACCTACTAAAATATAAGAGAAAAGACACAGATTGTGCTCTGGCAGAGATTAAAGCAATGCATCTGAATCAATCTGAGGAAGGAAAAGAGTTTTTTTTTTGTTTTTTTTTTTTCCAGTATTGCAGCAGTGCAACCATTAAGAAGAGTGCTTTCCTCTAGATTTCTCTCAAACCAATCCACTTCACTCTCTTCCAAAACCTTAAGCTATGACAATGAACTGGATTCATGGGGGTTTTATAATGGAAGGTCACAATATTCTCAAACCAGGGGAGAGGCAAGGCTCAGTTATGTCAAATTACGTTGTGGCCTGTGGCAGACCAAAACAAAATTACACGGAAGATTGGACTCAGCTAAAGCCTTGGCTGTTGTGGTTTTATGCTTTAAAATCAAGATAAATGGAAGTACAGGGAAAGTAAATTCAGGAGAAAAAACAGACAACTTACATCTCTTTTAAACAACACCATTGGTACACGCTTACTCGAATCAGCTGTAGAATTTGTCATATTTGCTTTATTTTAAGTGTTGATTTTAATTTTGCTACACATTCTTTTGTCAAAGAACTATCTCTGCAGAATTACACTCAGATAATTTCAGACTACTTCAGTTAAGAAGTTATCTAGAAAACATATAAATAGAAAAAAAATATCACTGATGCAACTTACAAGATACCTGCATTCAATTGCATTAACATCCCATGGAAGGTCCATAGATTCCCAAGACTGATGTCAGAGTAAGAGATATCATCCTCAAAGGGCAACCTTCAAAGGGCAATCCTTACACTTAATTGCCTATCTTTGTCAGTGTAGCACTGATAAAGACCGTTTTCAAGGTCGTTTTATCTGAGTGAGGATAAGCCACGAACTAAAGAAAGCTACTGGATTTTCTATTTTGAATTTTCTGTTGTGTGAGGTTAAAATATATGTAACTTTTGACAAAACCTCCTCTATGTTGTATTATACATTTTTGATATACAAAATAATTTGTTGGAATGCATCTAGACAATTAACACTGTCCCCAATTCCATGCTAGAGAAACTGTCTTGGCTGGCCTGGGAACACCTTGGAGTCCTCCCAGAAGAGCTGGAAGAGGTGTCTGGGGAACGAGAGGTCTGGGCTTCCCTGCTCAAGCTGCTGCCCCCGCGATCTGACTTCTGATAAGCCTGAGCCTGGTTCTGCTGGAGGTTTCTTCCTAATTAGTAGGGAGTTTTTCCTCTCCACTGTTGCTCAGGATGGGAG
>JARVJO010000140.1:11071037-11083681 GCA_031762555.1 Cynodonichthys magdalenae | reverse complement strand
AATTATTTAAAGTGTTCTTATTATACCCTTTTAGAATTTGTGAGACATGATGATGGACTCATTTCCTATATTCCCCAGTCATGCATACCTATCTATGTTGACTGTAAATACATCAAACATCTCAATGTATTTATTAATCTTTTATTTTTACAAGCAATTTTTACAAGCAATATACAAGAAATATTTCTACAAAATGCCACTGCTGCCTTTGCTTAACACAAGTTACTATATTTACAATTCAAATTCATGAGCAAATACAATAAATTTTACCTTTTATATTTAATGTTAAATGTTTGAATTTACGAATGCAAGATGCAGATTACGGCACACATGATATGTATGGCATTATTCTTTTTAATTAGGAGGCTGATGTTTATAAGCCCCAAACAGTAACTCTAGATAATAGTGCATTCATGTCCAGTTAATCAAAATCCTGTTGGCAGATAATGGCTGCCAAGGGCTCCACCAGGTTTGCAAAAATTTAATTAGCAAAGCCATGAATTTCCACTCTAAAATGCTTGCTCAAGGGTGAAAAGGAACTTAACGCAACATTGAGTTTGTGGTTAATTGGTTTAACAATTTAAAAGGCCCCCTTTTTAAAGTGACAGAAGTGTGTAATGTCTATATTTTTGAGTAGAACCACACACAAAAAAATAATGCATCTATGATAATTAACAGTCATGTGTGCACCAATGCTTGATTTTGTTTTCATGTCTGCTGTTTATGTTTAGCCAGGAGCTTTTACACTAAATACTTGGGTTTTACTAAAGCTTAGTTTTAAAACAGAATTTGGCAAAATAACAACACCATTAGTGATGGAGAAAAAAATCTTTAAAACCTTAATAAACCTTAGTTAAAATAAACACAATCATGATGACCAAAACCATAAAAGTAATGGATAATTGGTCACAATAGGCAAATATATTGTAACCATGAGTTTTAATCCTGAATAAAGGTAAACAGCAATAACAGTAAAATAAAGAAATCAAATAAACAGTTTCAGTATTTTTCTTGATCTACATTTTTTTACATGACAAGAAAACTCCATTAACAAACCTAAGAAAAAGAACATTGAAATGTATCCAGCAGCTGAGATATTTAAGGCCAATGTGATTTCAATTCCACATCACTGGTGTGGTTAAAGATTCAGGCAATTTTCAATATACTTGCATGCAAATTAAACTTTTACAAGTTGTGTTTGAACAGAAAAATGTGCAGCATTACTGCTCTAAGGATCAACTACTGTATTTTTGGAAGCTTTAAAAAAAAACATGGAAATTGTGTTGTAAATACGTTTGTTTAGTAATGTTTAGAATTAGCTTTTTATGATTAAAAACAAGTTATATAGTTACAATAATAGAAACCTTTTTAGCATTTTTGTTTATTCGTTTCTGTTTTTTTTTGTTTGGACAGGAAAAAGGAAAAGGATATCTGAACAGTTTTTTGACAAGGCTGTAATAAAGATCAAATGGGGTTTGGATTCAGATCTATGTTTACTCTAGGCTTCTTTTTGGACAAACAAATGGAACATTCGTCCAAGCAGGGCCTAATGCACCAGAGAGAGGACATTAGAAACACATATCCTGTTTTATTAATGCGGTCAATACAGTCCATTAGGCCATAGATTTAAAAGCCACAGAGCTCTTCCACCTCCATTAATATTTTCCTTTGACCCATAGAATTTTTTATTTATTTTTTTGGATAGGGACAAAGCTGCTTTCTATATTCCCCCAAATAGGATTGTTTTGTTGACTGATAAAACCTTTATTTACTTTCAACATTTTGTTATTTTCATATTTTAGAAACTAAAAGCTGTTATATCATTAAACAGTAACAGCTGACTATACGTAGAATTTAGTGATACAAAGAAAATGTTTCTTATGTTACATTTTTTTAGTAATAAAAACATTAAACTACTTTCATTTATTCATTTTATTATTTCATTTGCTTCTGATTTCCAATTAGGATATATATTATTTATTTAGCTGGTTTCAGGAAACTTTTTTTTTCCTGAAAACCATGTGCAGTCCAGTAATCAATGACCCTTATGTCTTTATAGAATTCATTACCTAAAGTGATGACATGTGACAAGATCAGTGGAGGGACCCTTATGTTGAGGGGTGAATGTCAAGAAAAAAAGGATCGTAAAACTCTACCGTATATGAGACAGTAGCCATAAAAAACTGGGATAGAGACTGCGTTTCTATTTTTTTTTTTTACATGTTATTTACTCCGAGTCAATAAAACATGTTACTGCATCACAAACATGAATGTTAACCCCCCCCCCCATCACTGCCCCAAAATATATTATTAATATATTAGTATTCAAGATTTTTTAGAACTTAAATTAAATTTGGTAATTTAAATTTAAAATCTATATTATTGTGTTAATTCTATATTTTTAGAAAATGTCAGCAAATACTTAGAAAACAAAACAAAACAACATTTCAGGTTTTACAGAAAAAAAAAACAAAAACGGCTGGAGCATAAACACCTAATGAACAAATACTGTCTTTTAAAATCTACAAACCTCACTTGTTCTCAATATTTTATCCAGTTGAGAAAGAAAAGTAGTTTTTATTCCATTAAATCTTGGATGATTTATTAACCTAGCCAGCTGTAGATATGAGCTATAAGATCAAACGTGAGCGGAGTGTTGTGCTACATGATACACAACAAATACCCCCTGAGCCATGAAACCATGAAGAAAATTAACAGTACACCTAATATTATAACTTAGCAATAAGATAGTAACAAAGTAAAACTGTTCCATAAACTATAGTAACTTCTGAATAGGCACTTTCTCACTTTATACATGTTAAAACTGATGCTCCTTTCAGAACTAATTTATAAATTACAAGGCAACATTTGTGTTTATTGTAATTTTGTTTGTGCACCAAAACACAAAGTCAAAACTGCTTCCTGTAGAAATAAAGCAGTATAATAAGTCTTGGGTTTTGCTTCAAAACAAAGTTATCTGAGCATACATTGTGTCAGATTGTTCCTACTGACAAAAAGCTTTATATCAATTGTTATAGATGTCTTCTGCTTTAACTGATACAATTGAACAGCAACAATCAGAAGTAATATTTTCCTACACCTGCACTCTTCATCTTCTCCTCTCACAAAGTTCTACCAAAGGTGTAGGCTATTAACTCCATTGTGAGTCACAGAAACGTAAGGTTGCACAAAGCGATTTAGGGGTGCGATGCCATGCCCTCATTCCATGGGTCTTAGTGAGAATTTGATCTTCTCTTCTGTTCCCGTGAATCACACCCTGATTCTCGGTGCAGAGGGGAAGAAGGCAGATTGCATGAAAAAGATAAGATTAAAAAAAATACCTTTCATTCGCCACCATGTTAGAAACAGGAAATCAATTCTGTTTTATTACTTACCTTTCCTTCTGGAGCCACAGGGCTAAAATACTTAGCTAAAGGGTGTGCTTTATTTATTTATATTTTATTTATTTATATATATTTTTTTCTAAACAGTGAAAGATTATGTTCAAATGAGAGACCAAACTATGTGCAGGTGATTGATTGAGTTCTCAGATTTGAATATTTATTTACAGACATAAAAAAATGCAGATACAATCTTTTTATCCTGGGAAAAGACTTGCCTTTTCTTTACCTTGATTGGGCTTTTATACATGATTCACGTTTGAATCAAGGCCTTGATTTGCACGTGACAGCTTTATACCAGAGTCAAGTCTCACCCTGGATATGATGTCATAATAAATGAGGAAGTACCATTAAAACAGTTCTACTTTAATGACATATAAAACTTTTAATTTATTATTATCATTATTATTTTTTATTATAGAGGAGTAAGGCACTTGTTGATTATTCTACTGTTTAAAGTAAACAATTACACAAGTATAATAAGACTTTATCTAAAATTCAGTCAATCAACACAAAATATCCAACAACAATTATTCTATTCTCCTTTTTTTAAATAAAAATATGTAATATTATCCTATGCATTGAACTCAGAATGCTTTATTTAAACATACAATAAAAAGCATGTAATGTCAGAATACCTTTTTGGAATAAACAAATGACATATGCCAGTGTGAGCTGAAATATTTTAAACGAAACAATTCAAGACTGCAAATATTTATCTCTGAAATAGTAACTAAATTTAAAGATAGTAAAAAAAAAGCAAGCAGATTCTTTGCACGTGTTCTAAGTTGAGGAAGGTTTGACCTCTACCCGTTTCCCACAAGGTTAGCATGGCCTCCCCACCATGTTCATCCAGTAGCCCCATACATCAGCACTGACACTGGAAAATTAATGTCACCGAGATCCATGGCTCACTAGTGTCACTGATGGCATCTTGTTCAGTGGTCAGACACACAGGAGAGCTGCTAAGTTCATCCTTGGCACACTGCTATACTTAAAACTAAGGTTTCAAAAATACAAGGTTTCTGGTATTCAAGTAAATGCCAAACATTGATATTAAATTCCCTCAAGATAATTTTCAGCAACATTTTGAAACATCCCATATTTTCAAGGTCACCACATACGTTACTGGATCATCACACCATTAATAACCAGCCTAGATGGATGGTGATAATATCTTTTGGATTGAACTTTTTATTTTGCATATGAGGAACATTTTGTACGAGGTTAGAATAACTGAAGCAATAATTTGAGCAATTCTCAAAGTACCCCCCACCCCTCCTTTTTAATTATAGTATCATTAATAAAACATTATAGATAAGTCTTGGGGAGAAACAATTTATCATTTTACTTGATGGGTCACAAACACGATAAAGCGATTTAAAGCTAATGTTTTGTTAATCATCATTGCCATTTCAGAATTCAACAGTATTTGCCTGCACCTCACTGTTGTCTTTTCTGGCCAATTATCAAGTTTAAAAACACAAAATAAAAGATTTAATCTCTCACTCACTCAATTATAACACCAACACCTATTCTTGGTGAAATTTACAGTTACATGCTTTATCATTTGAGCTGTGCTTTGTTCTTTTTTGTGATACTGCTTTCTATCAAGATCAAGGTTGTTTTGCATTTATTCATTTTTTTATCCTGCTTTTACACGGAGGTGGAACTTACTCTGTTTATTTCTTTTGAAGTGTATGAAACCATAATAACTTGAATGTTGTTGCATTTTAATTCATTGTAATTGCTTTTTACTCCCATTTATTGCAATTAATGATTTATTTGTTTATCATTGTTTTTTGCTTTATATTATTACTTTGTTTACACTTTGCTTTGTCATAACTCCAAATTGGATATATATTATCAATACAGTCAAAGACAGCCTTTAAACTTTTCCACTGGCCATTGCTATGGCTAATATCCTAATCATGTATAAGATGTCCATCCACACTATTTATAAATAAATAAAATTAATAAATAAGGCTCTGACAGGATCCTTTTCTATATTGTTCTCATCAGCTCATCAAACCACCTTTGTAATGTAAAACACCTTCAGTTTATACACAATGGTTACAGAAATCAGCCTGATAAAATAATAATTACTTCATTCCTGTTGTCCAAATTTATCACCTTGAAAAAAAATTGCTACCTAAATTTTGCTGAGCTACATATTATAACTATCCATACATTTTCTTTTACCTGCTTTTACTGTCCAAGTTGCAGGGAGCTGTCACTACACCCTGGAGATGTCCACCACAATGAGACAGACAGCTGCTAATTCACGCTTAGAGATAAATTAGAGTTACCGATTGACCTAACATATGTGCATGCTTGGTCTGTGAGAAGAAATTAGAGTGCAGAACATGCAACCTCTAACCAGAAAGCCTTAGTGTTTGTGTGTGTCTGTCTTAGTCACATACAAGAATCCTTATCTACATGTAAAACCTGAAAACTGTTTTGTCAAATTAGATTTTGTTGTTGGATTGTTCTTTACTTTTTTTTTTTCCTCCAGGCATTGGGTTTTCTATTTGGTGTATTAACATGTTCTTGAGCTTTGCATTTCAGAACAAATACACTTTTTTCCTCATAAGGTAAACATGTACTTGATGGTTAGTGGCTAGGATGAAAAAAAAAAAAAAGATCAACAAGATGTCCCCATTATTGATTGAAACCCAGTGAAAAGTTAAGGTGGGCACGGATTACTAATGCCTGACTCTCAAACTGACATGATGTATTTGCAATAGGAAATAGGGATGAGGGAATACAGAGGTAAGGAGACAGAATAGGCAACATTCCAGCCTGCAGTAACCTTGATGACACCCTTCATTACTATGTGCAGGCTGACATCCTGATGGAGGCATGAAGCACCAGATGGAGGGGAGGGACAGAGCCCTATTCTCATCCTCTGCTGGGCCTTTCTAGATTAGCATCTGGAAGAAAGCTTGGGAGGTAAAGAAAAGGCAAGGATAGCAGTAGTGTTCATTCACAGCTTGACTGACAGTGCACTGGCTCAGCTCTGCAAGGCTGCCCTCGTCCTTGTGCTTTCACAGCAGGCAGCCTAAACTTTGGCCCGACCTTGCCATTTCAAAAACCTTTTCCTGCTCTTCTGCATGAGGTAGGAGGACCCTCAATTCAACTCCCGTATAGTTTGTGAACACCTCCTACTGAGACATCAACATCATTGTGCTTATTACAAAATTGAAAATATAAATGTTAATTTTGAATTGAATTATGTAAAAGAAAAACCCCGTAACATATACATGAAATGATAGGGCACAGAAAAATGCAGGAAAAAGAAAAAAGAATGGGGGGTGGGGTGTAGTTTATCAGGATAATCAGTGTTTAGTTATTATCTACTCCAAATTTTCAAAAGATCCTTCTTAAGAAGTTTCATAATTTGGTGTTTTAAAGATACAGAAAATTTACCACACTATAGATCACACATAAATACAAGCAAAAATAAATAAATAAATAAAAATCTTAGTTGGACTGTTTCAGTGTGCTGTGAAACACTGTTAATGTGCACTGATCAAAGGTGGCACTGCCAGCAAGTCCCCTTTAAGGACACTGGCAGTTAGCACAGAACCGCCCAGCCTCTTTGTCTTCCTGGCAGCAGTTTGATGAGAGCCCCTCGGGTGATTCACTCTTACTTACAGGCACGCACACGGCTGTTAAGAATTGGATCAAAACAGATTGAGTAGAGGTTGAATGCTCAGAGAAGGAGAGTGGAGACGGGGATTAAAAATGGGAGATAGATGGAGAGGATAGTGATGTGGCATGTTTGAAAAAAGAAAATACAATAAAAGAAGAAGAAGAAGTCTAGCACGTGTCAGAAAAGGGGATGACCTGACAATGTTCTGTTTAACAGCTTGTTATTGTGACAGCGAAAGACAAAAGGTCACTGTATCTGATGGCCTTTTTTGTCCAGGGGTGGGCAATGTGGACTACGCAATTAACTCATCAATTTCAACAGTGGATCAGTCATGCTCATCTCCGCATGGTAACAAATCTGATATAAATGCAGCTGAATCCCTGCCCTACTTTAACTCAGTCTTGACAGTTTTTGCATGCACTCCACCAGTCTCTGTTGAGCGCTGAACGAGTGACGTTCATCCCCAGGGTTTGCCGTCAATTCTTTTGAATAGAGATCTGTGCAAATGAAAGTGTGCACACAGATGAAGTTCAACAAAGAAGATGTTCTGAAGTCATTTAAACCATTTTCGAAGATCCCAAGCTTCTAATCAACATGTCACACAAATACAATAAAAAAACAGAAGAACATGCAAAGTGGCACTCTTCACAATAAGAGGGATTTTGTTTGTAATATATATTTTTTTATTCAAGCAAGAGCACTTTGTCTTCCTCATTTAAAACCATCCTTTGTGTGCATATCATCACTTTTAAACTTTCCAACTTTTTTTTTTTCATATATTTAGGTAGCTTCATATTTATTTGTAAAAAATATGGTCTGCTCAATTCAAAAACTAACCCGGAACATTTTTGAATGAAACTATATCAAATCTAGTTTGGATTTGTTTGCTTGCTTGCTTGTTTGTTTTTTGTTTTATAAATACCTTCTTTTTTTTTTTTTACTTGCAGGAGTTTTAAAGTTACATTAATTGATTTGTTTCAGCAAGGTCATAAATACATGTTGACACATGCACACCACATCAATTCAATAGATTTTCAAACAGTAACATGTTGGGTAATAATGCGAGCACGAAATGCCTAAAGGGGGTTTATGAGATGTGCTTATGGTCCTTGTACACTGAAGGAATGCAATTTATATAACATGATAGATGAAGCTTGAAAAGCTTAAAATGACAGTTTATATCAGACTAAGTAGGCAGCATGGGGTGTTATGCATAAATCAAATTACATTATATTAGTAGCATTTTTAATGTAATAGTTGCTAAAACGTCAAGGCCAGAAGAAAATTTCAATGGCTGTTATTTACTTTTAAATGTATTTTTCCTCTGTGTTTAAAACATTCCTTATTCCTATTTTGTTCACACTAAAACCTGGGAAACACTGATCAGTTATTTTTCTTCACACCAAGATTTAGGAGAAAAATAGGATATCATGCATTTCAGTTTAAAGCTTCATCAAATTGTAATATTTTGCCTCCCTCACTTAGATGTATTACCTCTTTGTATTTTTAAACTGTTTTTACTTACTCATTGTAAACATCTTGCTCCTGTTTTCAATAAGGACAAGGACACAGTTATTCTGGACTTACTCCTGACATGTACTGTATATGCACATGTATTTTGTATTTATATGTATTGTGTTAATTTGTGTCATGTTGTTGAGTGTATGTACCATACAGTTACTATGAAATTTATATGTAGATGTACTTTCTTTTATTTTTGTTAATATACTAGCTTGTTAGGTGCAGGGGAAGCTTTGAGAATGCATGACCATGAGGGTGAGTGTATTTGTGTATGTTTCTGTGTTTAAAAGTTTTGTTCTGTATTTCAGAGTACATTTTTATGATTTTTACTTTTGTTGCTTATTTTATGTATTGTAAGGATCCTCTTGAAAATGAGATGTTACATCTCAAAGGGTTATCATTGAAACAAATAAAATAAATGTGTATTCCTAAATTATTTTAAAAAATGTGTATTGCTGATAGGACTGTAACCATGCTATCTCTACGTTGGCTCGCTACTATTGATTTAACGCCTCGACCATCAATAGTTGTGGCCACAAAACAGGGATACTGTTATTTTGGGAGTCAGAAGCTGAATTATGGTTCGTATTGTGCATAGCAGTATATATATCATCAAGCTATCAACAAGCTATACATTTAAACTTTAACTCCTTTGATGTGTTTGCCCACATCATAGTGTTTCATTCGATCATGATTGGCAGCAGCACTGTGTCCTGGCTGTTAGTGCAGTGGCAAGAGGCACATATTAGACCTGCTGAATTCAGTGGCAGATGGCAAAACTGTGTGCTCTCCCAAGGGGAGGCAGCCAGCTGGCCTCTATTTGCCTCTGTGACTAGGGTGAGCAGTAAAGTTGCTACTTTATGTACACAGAAATGATTAAAAGGCAACATTCTTCCTGCTTCCTTCTGCACATTGACTCATGTCATAAATTCACAGGATGAAAAAGGATTTTGTGTGGTTTTATTTGTCATGTCTTTTGAAGGACAAAGACATTCTATTCAAAAAAATGTACATGAGAGGATTAATTTTGGCGTCTAAAATGAATAAAATATTATAATATATTACTATCTATTTTACTCCAATTTTGAGCCTAAACATCTCTCAGTCATTTATTTATTTGGATCAAAGGTCTTCAAACCTATTCCTCGTGACCCACTGTTCTGCATGTTTTACCTGTTTCCCTGCTTCAGCACACCTGCTTCAAATAATTAAATTGCCAAGTCAGACTGTCATCAACTTTAGCAGAATCAATCACTTAATTTCAGTCAGGTGTGTTGAAGAATGCAGGACAGTGGGTCACAATGAACAGGTTTGAAAAACTCTGATCTATAAAAGGTTTACTAATTAAATTACAAATAATGTGAATTCATGGGAAAATGTTCAAATGGATATTTTTCTTTTAATTAAATAGAACAATACAGGTGAAAATAGTTCAAAAACTGTCTAGAAAGTATAAAGTACAAAATGGATCACCTCAAAGGAGCATTATTAGTCCAGTGTTATTCTCTATCATGATAAATTACATATTTAATGACGTTGGAGGTGGGGTGGGTTGTTCTCTATTTGCAGATGGTGGGGCTATATGGAAAAGATACAATTTACCATTCAGAAAATACAATCTGATATATATGAAATGGAGAAATGAGCATTCAAATGGGGATTTAAGTTCTCAGTTGAAAAAACAAAAATTATGGTTTTCACACAGAAAAAAAAAAGGCAGGAATTAAAAATCAAGTTATATAATCAGGAGTTGGAACAAGTAAAATGTATAAAGTTTTTAGGAATATGGTTTGATGAAAAAGTTAAATGGAAATGTGGAATATCAAATACATAATATAACAATACGTACAAATCTACCAATGTCAATAATACCAACCTGGATTTTACCAGAAGTTACAGTTGATTGGAAATTACTGGAAAGGAAAAAAGATCAATATATTATTAATTCACATACAGTACAAGAATACATAAACAAGTATTATCAGTATGTTCAAATATATACAGATGCATCAAAATAACAGATAAAATAGGAGTTGTGTATACAGTATCAGAATTTCAAATAAAAGTAGGTAAAAGATAATAACAATCTATCAGTTTATACAGGAGAAATTATTGCAATTTTATTAGCTGTGTTGGTGGAAGAAGTAAAACCATTAAAAACAATAAAATGTTCAGATTCAAGTTCAGCATTATTCAGTTTAAAACACAGTCACTCAGACAGCAGACCTGACATTATACTAGACATAAGTCACACAATATTCAGAATACAAAGGATGGAATAAACTGTAGTAATTCTTTGGGTACCAGCACACATAGGGGTAAAAGGAAATGAGAAGGCAGATAAAATGGCAAAGAAGGCAATACAAAGTGACATCAATTTTACAGTTAAAACAAGTAAATCTGAAACAAGAAGTATAATCAAAGAAAGGCTGAAGAAAGAATGGCAGAAGAGATGGGAGGGAGATAAAAAAGGAAGGTGGTTTTATAAGATTCAAAGGGTGGTAGGAGAAACAAGAGCTGGAAGAAGATGCAGAAAAGAAGAAAGAATAATAACAAGACTTAGATTTGGACATACGGGACTTAATTATACACTTTTTACAATACACAAACATAACACAGGCAAATGTGACCATTGTGGGCAGAATGAAACAATAGAACAAGGTATAATGGAATGTCAGAAATATCAACAAGAAAGAAGATTTATGATAAAACAGTTTGAAAATATTGAGGAAAAAATTAACATAATAGACACACTGCAAAGGAAATTAGCGAGCAAACATAAAAATTATAATAAGATTTTTGAAAAAAACTAAATTGTTCAATAGAATTTAAGTTTCATGTAGAACATACATAAATAAACAATATAAATTAAACCATCTCAAACCATATTCCATACCAGTAGGTGGCGGTAATGCACACTTTAGGCTTCTTGCCAATTGCCAATAAACACCATAAGAAGAAGAAGATGAAGAAGAACTCTGATATTAGCCTCTTTCATAAGTCAAATCCACATAATAGCGGCACATACCCGTCCAGCTTTAATCCCCCCCGGGTCATTCATAAGATCACAGGTTAAGGTGGGCAGGTCCCGCTCACATGGACCTGTTCATAAATGAAGCAGCAGAGGTGGATCCAAAAGAGGCGTGGAGCAGAACCCAGCTGGGCTGAAGTGGAGCGTGACGTATTTATTGTGGGACAGACGTCTGCTGCCTCACAAAGTGAGTTAACTTACTTTAGTGATTCTGTGGTGGTGTAATATTTTTAAACTAACTAAAAAGTTGCTGTTTTTTGTCATTTTCAATATTCTCTCCGTAAAATCTGTAGATTAATCCTCCACCGCTCCCTGGCTCTGCGTCGTATCAAAAATTTTTAAAAAAAGAACGAAATCAGCTTATTATAGCGAACCTGTGGCTCAACATTTTTAAAACCAACTACAAAGTTGCTGTTTCGTGTCATTTTTAATATTACCTTGGTAATGTTGGATAGATCAGAGGGTCTTGTCATTATCAATTTCTGAACGCGGAACCGCAGTTTGCTTTTTCACAAGTGGGTGTGCCGGGCTCGGGCCCGGCTCTGTTTGTGCTGTCTGATACTACCTCTGCTCGCGGATCAGGGGTGCATCAGAGGCGGGCTCATTTTACTCGCCTCTCCACTTCGTGTTTTTTCTGAATGCTCAGGGGAGGACAGAACACACATGAGACCCGGACTGAGCTGTCATATGAAAGGAGCTCTAGATAGTTTTGTTTAAAAAGTTCCCTACAGTTCTCATTTACTCTACATTGAGGTCTAAAAGTAGCAGGATGGCTTTTGTTCAAAAATGAAACAAAAACAAATTGACTAAAACAGATTTTTCTGTAATTGTTTATGATATTCAAATTTTGTGCAACACAATTTTTTAGATCCAATATACAACTTAAGAAATTAACAATTCCAATGGGACATAAAAGTCTTATTTTCATTATGTCAAATATTAGGGAATGGTGAGGATAATTTGGGAAGAAGCTTTTCACACACTTCAACAGTTTGTGTTGCACATGGTGCTGGGTTTAGCAACCTTGTTTGAGTCT
>JARVJO010000140.1:11043473-11067326 GCA_031762555.1 Cynodonichthys magdalenae | reverse complement strand
GCTGGATTTTTCTTAGGGCCCATAATCTTAGTTGGTCCAGATCACTGCGGAGCCACAAAAGTTGTCCGTTTTCATAAAACGGAAAAAAAGAGACAACAAAGCGTCGCGAGCGTCGCGAAAAAAAACTCCGTCCACAAACAGGAAGTCTCCTCTCCCACAAACAGGAAGTCTCCTCTCCACCTCAAACAGGAAGTCTCCTCTCCCTGTAGGATCAAATGGATCAAATTTAAATTCACTGAGTTGGTTCACTTATTGTGTTCTGTCCATTCACTTTGGTACAGAAGAAATTGTTACCGAAAATAAGAGATCTCTTGCTAAATAATTTCCTTATAACTTTTGTTATAAGAGGTGTAAGTTTCTTACAATTTGTAAAAACATTTACCTATGAAGAGAAATTTAGTTTTGTACTTGTACAGTAATGGAAATAGGCTAGTTTTAACAACAAAAAGATGTTTGGATTTGCTAAACTTTTATTATCTTTAGAACTATATTGAGGTAATATAATAATATATATATAATTGTAATTCATAAATGATCAAATTTGAAAGATAAATCATAGAATGACTGCGTCGGCTATAATCCTGTAAATATTCCTGTTGAAAGAAATTCTTTTACGAGAGAAATCTGTCATACTGAAAAAAAATAAAAAAATAAGTTAATTTATACTTTGCAAAGAACCTTGTGTTATAATTTTTCAAATATATCAGTCTCAATTCAAACATGGATATTACATCAGAGCAAACTACAGAAAAGTTGTTAAAAACCCCTCTTCCTTCAGAAATTAGTTGGATTTTGATGGTTCAGGTTAAAAGTGCATATTTATTGACAGTTGGCTGCATGACTTCTTTTTGTAAAAAGGCAAAACGGGAGGTTAAGACACAATAAGGTTTCATGCCATGAATGTATTTAGATGTATTTTTTGTTGGATGTTTCTAACCTAATAACTACACTTATACAATACAGCTAATTTAACCAGAGAGCATAAAATATCTTTATATTTAATGTGTTTAACTGAATGACACACGTGTGATGCTTGGTTGTAATACAGCAGAATCCCCCCAACCATTGCTTCTACTTATAGATTTTTCTGTCTTAAATTTCATTCAAGGTGGTATTAGAAAGGTCTTAAAAAGTCTTAAATTTGACTTGCTAAATACCTTTGACCTGCAGATACCCTGTTTATGTAAACTTCTGTTTTCAATTGTCTCTTCCTCTGACCCACATCAAACACAATTTTGAGGTAACTTGAAATAAATATTTGTGTCTGAGAACTGGGTTGTTTCCCTCTGCATAATTTGGGCTTTCAATCGAACATGTTTCTAACAACTTAAAATAAATTTCCTTGCTGTTTTGTATCTTTTGTTAGTGGCAGGTCCTACAGAGACACCAGTCAAACATCAACCTTTCCAATTTCTACAGGGATTCTTAAAATACTATACAAAGCATTTTCATTTTGAGTCTCTTCCATTTGAAGAAAAGATTATAATTTAAAAACCACTCATAGTTCGGCTTATGATAGTTAATTAGCTTGTTATTTAACTTGTAAACATTTGATACCTAAACGTCTTTTGAACACAACCAATGGAGTTGCACCATAGTTTTAGAACCATGGATTTGAACTTATGAAATGAATTCAAACTATTTTGCAAATAATCACTTCTATTCAAAAATCTCTTCAACTCAAATTGAAAACATTTGATAATTGTTTAATTATTTGTTAATATTTATGCTAACATATTTGTTAAATTGATATTGGTTGTTAAAGATTTGAGGACTTTCTATTTTGGTTTATTTTTTCATGTTCTGTTTGTTCTTTTTGCCACTTTTTTCTTCACCTGCCCACCTGTCCCTCCATCTCCAGTGGTGTTGGTCGCAACTGGGGTTGGGCGTCGGCAGGCAGCAGCATCTTGGCTGAGTTTGGGACTCTCCACATGGAGTTTGTTCACCTCACCTACCTGACAGGAAACCCTGTGTACTACCAGAAGGTATCGCTGTGAAGCCCTTTATATCTTTGTTTTTTAACTCCAAACATTCGTTCATACAGCATGTTTTAAATCTGCTTCATTTCTTTTTCATGTTGCTATCAATTAACACAAACTTGTTTCAAACTATTTTACCTACCCTGAATATGAATGAATGCAATAAAATGGATTTCTTTATTTAAAAGAAGGAGTTTAAGAAAGAGCTGATATTTATAAAATATTTTTCTTAAAGTTTAATGTTTTAAAAAGAGGTTCCCTTTTTTTGATTAAAACTCCTGTGGCTGGTCTTTGTCTCAGGTGATGCACATCAGGAAACTTCTTGCCAAAATGGACCGACCCAACGGGCTCTACCCAAACTACCTGAATCCTCGCACAGGCCGCTGGGGTCAACGTAAGTGAATGATGGTTTAAACGCAGGGGACAAAATACATTTTTTTACAGTTTTACATTTTTGAACACTGTAATTTCTGGGGCTGTTTGAGCAGTTAGTTGGAAAAGTATCAAGATGTTCCTGTGAGGCTTAAGAGATCAATCACTCTGAAGTGTGATAAAGATAAGCGAATAGGTTAAACCATATGAAGAAAAAACTACTGAAAGTACAATGGATCTCTGTTAATAAGAACAAACAGAAGATGGAAAGTGGGGGAAGTGATGTTCTTGCTGTATTGATGACATTTGCCGGTTTGTCCAGAGAAGTTACCAACTCTCAGAGTGAAGTAACTCAGGGAGTGACACAAAACGCCTTCCATGAAACCTTTAATTTCTAGTTAATACACTTTGTAACTGTACACCAAATGTGTTTCAAAGTTGAGGTCCAACACCCATCATATTTTCAAATTGCATATCCAGCAAAATATGATAGACATATGTGTCGTGAATTTTCATTTTTATCCAGCGGAGGTGGAGGGTAAAAGCCGAGAGCAGATGGAGGCATTTTACTGCAGCAACATGCTTCTGTATGGTGAAGCTGACCCCGGGGGTTGACCTTCCTGACCTCCCCTGCGACCCAGATATTAAAGTGGTTCCCCAAAAAATAAAACTTTCTTCCCCAGCCTAAAACTCAAAATCATAGACTAAACATTTTCCCTGTCTGTTTCTAATTATTTAGCTAGGGTGAAGATCTTCACAAGGACTTCCTGCTCTGCACCTGTCCTTTAAACTTTATATAAAAACAGAGAAAAACTTTTATTCTTCTTAATGCAATGTTCTTTTATGTACATTTATATATGTTCCAAAGTTTCTTATCTTTGCTTTCATTTGTTCAACTCAAATGTGTTTAACTGTTTCACAGATTAATGCCTATAATCTGATACTTATACCTTGCATTTTGCATAATTGACCTAATCAGTAATCAATTACTTTAGTCTTTGATTTAATAGGTAATCATGTTTTAGAATCATAGTTAAACATTGGTGCTGTGTTGTTTAATTTGAACTGAGTTATAATTGTTTTAGACTATATTTTAATGAATCATGTTCTCTTTACCAAGTAGGTGTTCATGTGTGAAGCCAAGGTCGCTTCCAGAAACACTGTTCTAGCTTCTCACAGACACAGACAAACACCTGGCATAACAATTGCATGTTTTTCATTTTCTTATCTGTTCTCAGTCTGAGCTTCAGTTCTGCTCTGAACTTCTGTTCGGTTCTGTTCTGCTCTCTGTAGTCTGCGCTTGTCTCTGACTGATACAGCCTCGCCGCTGTCCAGTCTCTATCCCTCTTTAAGCTGATTTCACAAAAAGAAAACCTAATTTTCTGGAATTACAATTTTTCTTTTGGAATTGTGTTGGAGCTGTAAAACGCTAACTCACCATGCTGAGAATACGGCTCTCCATCAGAGGACTAACTGCCCCTGCTGGACAACTCGCCAGCTGAGGTCTGCCAAGCCATCAGTTATACTCCGTGTCTAACAGAGGTGGCCAGCAGTTCAAGGCCGGCTTCCGACTGCCCATCGGGTCGAGGCCAACATCCCAATCTGCTTTGCTGTTGATCTACCCCACTATCTGGCGACACGGTCAAATATATATGCTTCCTATCTGGTGTCAGCTGGTTCCCCAACCTGCAGCTCCTTCCCCATGCTCAGACAGGCACTCACTGAACTAAAACATAACTTTAGTATCCTTGCTCTCCCAATATCTAAAAGTCTTCTAAAACTCTTTTCATGCTTGTCCTTATCTCTCTCTTTCCTTTTTTTCCTACTACAGATGCACACAAATAGATCCACATACTTACAGTGTTAAACACTCACACATATTCATAGTTAAACACACACACAGATTTTGTAAACACATACATATACACACTCTGGTTGTAAAGTTTAAAGTTTTCATTGAAGTGATTTTGTCCTGCTTGCTTAGAGAAAATTTTGATTTAGTTGTTGACTGTTTAGTTTCCAGTTCATCACCTGTCTTAAAAACATGTAACCCTTTTCTAATCAATTATTTGTTATTTGTCTTTTAGTTAGTTTTGAGTTCTTGAAATTTTGGTACAATTATTATTTTTTTTTTTTGCCACTTCAGTAGAAAACATAGATAAATATTAGTTTCTTCATCATTAGGGACTTTTTCCCCCCAATAGAAGAAAAAAGTAAGAAAAGTGAAAGTTAAAGAAAAGATTGAAAGAGAGACAAGAAGATATGTGAGATTTACAGAAAACACAAGACAACACACAACGGACATCTGCCTTCACACCTGCAAAAGTGAACAAAGCAAAACACAGCAGCAGCAAATACATGTGCTTATAACAATAATTTTAGCCTTGCTGAAGAATATACATACACATATACACCCACATTATATTTATACACATACACATTTAGTGACCAACGCAGTCCAGAACAAGAACCCCTGTCAAAAACCCCTGGATCTGAACCACTAATTTAGTGCAGTTGTGAGCATGCACGTATATACAAGGTAAGTCATAGCTTTAAAGGCAAACAGTACCACTCATTTGCTGATATTTATTGCCAACACTTTAGAGTTTTTTGTCATTTCTGAGACTCTGGTGCAACTTTTTAAAGACGTGACTCTTTGCATATACGCTCTAACTTGATTTATTTTGTTGCAGAGCTTTTTTGTGCTTTGAAGGTTTGCTTTGATACATTATTTCATGTTTCCCTTGTAAATTTGTGATTCAGCTCTGCACCTGAGGGCCACCATAAATAACTCAAGCTGAACCAAAAAAAACATCACAATATCAAGACAGACTACTATTCCTTGTGTACAAAACCGCATCAAGGTGTTTCAAGTCTTTTTCTTGTGACTGTGAGCCATATGACAGCATTTTGCAGCTAAAACGCTTTATGCTGTTATTTTTGTGTGGCTTGTCACAATATTCACTCTGTAGAATGCCCTTAACGTCAGCACTCACACATTTCTGTCATCCGCAGCTGTTAACAAGATTCAAGAATAACAACAGCCTTAAGGTGTTTATGCTGTAGTGTCTTCAATTATCAGGAGAGCTACCTGCCAGGTTGTGTCTAATTCCTTGCAAGGCAAGAGTCTACACTAACAAGTGTGCTTATTCCTGTCAGCTGTTTCTCTGCCCAGAGGAAAGCGCAAACTTAGTTTCACCTGTACCTTGCTAATAGGCTTTATTTATTTGACATTTATTTAACTTGGGTTGGCATGTTCCCAACTTTTCCATTTAATAGTTTGTGTTTTCAATTCACCATTTTCAGTCATTTTAGTCTTCATTCCTTTTGCGTGGAGGTTTTTGTGAGCTTTATATTTTTTTCCTTCTTTCCTCTTTCTTTGAATGTCACAAAATATCAGTTTATGTGAACCAAGGTAGATGCTCTTAATTTATTTTCGCAATGTTTGGCATTTATTTTTTGTTGCATTGAACATTCACTGTCCTCATCCTACCTAACCATTTTCAAACAAATGTCTTTACTAAATTATGGATGAGATTTCAGTCACTGTTTTAAGCATGTACAGCAGGTTTTGTATGCATCAAGTTGAGATCTTGAGCAAGTTTATTATTTTATCAGATCAAGTTGGTTATTTTGTGAAAGAACATTAGCAATGATGAGAATTAATTTGCAAATAGCTAGAATGGAAAAACAGAATATGTGGTTCATCAAATAGTATGATGCAAAAATTCTGAACTTTTTTTCATGTCATGTCAATAAATAAATAAATAAATAAACAAATGGCATTTTGTCTTAGAAGTTTATATGATTAAACAGGGTATAAAACTGTAATAATACAAAATTAAATTTCTCAGCATGAGCAAAATGTGTTTTTAACAAGCATTTTAACCTTCATTAAACTTTAAATGGGTTGTCAATTACATTTGAATTTCTCATTAACACGTTCTAGGTTACAATTTCTTTTTTTCATTAAATGTAAAAAAGGAAATAACAAAATGGCATTTAGCTGCAGGAATGTTTCTATTTTGTTTTTTGTTTTAAATATTGTCTCAATAAAACTTACTTTTAATGCATCACTTAAGTGGAGAACTTTTGTAATAATATATAAAAAGTGATTTGAATCACACTGTGGGATGACACAAATAGCTGTAGTGAAGTCATTATTTTAAATATAATTTACCTTATTTGACTGGCAAATACATTTTAAAGAAAGTAACTTCTTAAACTACTGATTAAATACAAAAAATAGAAATAATTACATTTATTTCTTAATCAATTGTTTTGAATGTTCTGTTTTGTTATAATTAGATTTGTAGAGTATGTTTTTTGTTTGTTTTCTTATACACAACTTTATTTATTTTAGTGGATATTTTATGTCAGTATTTCTGTCCTACCTGTTCCAATTTCCAAAAGCTTCATGCTTGCCAATATAAAATGATGTAAAATGTTCTGGAGTTTTAATCACATCTCACACATAGTGCTGATGCAAGGACAACACTTTATGAGCGCTGTCTTTCTGCAGTTTTCCTAAGGCGCAAGTTTATTTTTATTTATTTATTTATTTTTGTGACTCCTGACTCCTGGTAATTAACTGGGATGTGAAACTCCTGGTTGAGCAGATTAGGGAGGAGAGGTGTAGCCAAGACTGTGTTAATGCAGATTAGACATTTCTGTCTACAGATTTTAGATGTTTGGAAATGTTTTTAAAAACATTTATGTAAAACTTAGTCAGACACCAGGGAATTTGTTCAGGAACATCCTGATGACCTGAAACAAATTAGGGTTGCACATGTGTCTTGCTTAATGCATGACATAAGCTAGTGTACTTTTGAAAGTATAGTTCATAATAACACATTACATACTTCTTGTGAACAAAATCAAAGATTTGGATAACTTACAAGGGAGAAATGGCAGGAAGTAAAACTGACTACATGAAAAGAGAGTGGAAAAGGAAAAGATAATAAAAATAAAAAGTCAATGTAATTTTTTTCTTCTCTGAGTACTGATTTAGCCTTCAAAAGTAATCAATGTTTATTAAAGTTACATAATTACAGTTTTATCCAATAACAAACAATCCATTTAGGGTTTAATAGTTGAAAAGAAGCTCCACACATAGGACTCATTTACTAAATGATAAATATAACAATGCAAATTAACCTCAACTTACCTTTACCAATGCATCCAACTCATTATCTTCAAAGCCTGGCCTACTGCTCCAAAAAAGGAAGACAAGCCACATACTAAAGTTTGGATTCCTCTCTTTAGATTTTATTCTTACACCTCAGTCCCTCAAACTAGAAATGTTCGAAGTAAAGGTGAAACAGACTCAAGAGGGAAAATAATGGTGACAGCATTTAGCAAAATGAGCTTTCTCCACTTGCTTTGGGAATGCCGACAATGCGCTCGTAACATCTAACCATTGATTTGTTGCAGCCTACTGCTATATTTTTTTATCTATGTCAAATGATGATTAAAGTTGTTTTTGACAACATGTCACAACATCTTGCAGATGCCAAAATGATCTCTCTAAACAGGAGCTCATCTTCACTTTAAAATTCTCCTGGCAAACTTTGTTTCTCCACACTCCTCCACACCAGGTGTTCCAGTTCACAAACTGATTTGTGGGTCTGTGGCTTTGCTTAGGTTGGATTGTAAAGGGATGAAGATAAAAGTAAAACTTATTTACTGAATTTTAAATTAGTTTAATAAAACTGCTGATAAAATACAAGACGATGCATTACAATGTATCATTGTTTTGTTGTCTGTATTTGTAAAATCATGAAACAGTAATAATTACTCATGTGTTGTGGTGCATTCATGCTGTCAGGAATAGAGGCATAATACAATGATTATTGGAAATGTCCACTTGTTGAGCCAAAGAAAAAAGACACTTCATTTTCCACCACAAAGAGTCCTCCTCATCAGTGGTGAAGTATCAACCACTGTTACAGAGGTATAAGTTGCTACTGGTTTCTGTGTGAATACTCTGCAATGGTCAATTTGTTGCTTTTTCTTTGACCTCTGATCCTAAATGCTGCGGTAGCACTACCAACTCTAGAAGATTACACAGACACTATTTTGTTCCACATAATGTCTCATAACAATAATCTCAAAGATGATAAGAACAAACAACATACAATTTAAAAAGGAGCCAAAGATGTTAAAAATATAGCTTGATTTTTTTGTGTTTTACCCATTTTTAGTGCTTATGGTTTTAGTACAAACATTCACACACACAAAAAAATAAAATAAAATAAAAAAACACTTTTAAAGAGTGCTGCAAGCATGACAAAAGTCTGAGGTTGTTTATATAGCATCCAAATTCCCCAGAACACACATCTGATAGGATCTGATGGCATCTGTTGGAAGCAAGCCTAAACTGACACCACCAGGCCCAAGAGATCCATTGGTAATCTTCTAATATAAGATGCTCTAAGACATCAATAAGTGTTCTTTGCCAAAGTGCTTACTGGTTTGAGATGTTTTGGCAGCAAAAGGAGCTTCTACTGTAAAACCACACATAATATTGAAACTACATGTAAAAAAAAGGGGGTTTTACAGATCAGCACTAAACTTAAATGTAGTTTATGTAAAGGGAAATTGTACAAACAAGCCTTGCTCTTCTTATTAAATATAACATTTTAATGAGAAATAGATTATTATATGAAACATTCATTTAAAATTAGCTGATATAATAATCTCAACAGAAAAGCAAAAAATTACATAGGCAAGGTATTAGGTGTAAAAACGCTCAGACAAATTTATGAATACATGTACAGTAAGCAACATTGTGGTAGCATAATGCCATACGAATAAATGTGCTTGTATTATGGACCATTTAAGTGGCTCAAAACTAAAATGCAATATACAACAATAGAAAAAAACAGTCAGACATGGTCATGAACCAAATTCAGTACATAAAACATGAGTGCCCAGTATTTTGTGCTAATTTATTTAGAGGGCTTTATTTGAAATTCCCTTTTAATACTGATAGTTTATGATAGTGTTGCGGTAGCACAGCATTGTTACTGCAATAGAGATCCTATTTACACATATATTATACAACAGGGAGAAAAAAAAATACAATTATCCACCTTTAATTTATTGTTTGTTGTTTTTGGTGGTCAGTTACCCCTCTTGCACAAACCTCCTTCCAGGTGTTGTGTTGTGTACCAGAGGTGCCTGAAGAAAACATTTGAATAAAAGGTAGGGTCCTAAAATCTGGAACTATTTGAAGTCATTACTCTAAGGAAATTTAATATTTTTTTTTTAATTCTGAACAGATTAAAGGGATTGATAACAGGCACTTAATAATAATAATAATAATAATAATAATAATAATAATAATAATAATAATAATAATAATAATAATAATAATAATAATAATTGCATTTGGGTAATCCAATACTGATATCATACAATCAAGAAAATAACATAATGTACATGATTCTGACATTTTAGAGGTCATTTAATTATTCTGTTAGTTTGTCAGCTCAGCTCTGTCTTCTCATGGGAACATCAGTTATTTCACAAAGTACATCATGTAGAATCTTGACTTATTTGCATAGCAAGTGCTTTGTCACAGAATATTTTTAACCACAAATAACAAGTTGTGTACCTGGAGGAAAAAGCCAAATATGTTTTCGATTGTCACACTAGTTACAGCCTTTTGAAAACAGTTTGCACGTCTGACTCCATATTTACTACAAAGACAAGAATTTAACATGCGTAAACACCCAACAACAGCACATATGCTGTCAATGTTTTGCTGTAGTTGTATTAGCATTGCTTTATCACAAAACTAATTGACAAATACTGAGGATGATTATTCAGTGATTCACACTCAATAGATTTCATTCCCTGTATGTGTGAATACACCAGTTTGCTCAAAAAACAAAGCTAGCACAAGCATAAAGTTACTGTTTGTCAAATAAAACATAGCATCATGCAATTTAATGCTTTTCAGTTACAGTTCTAGTTGACAACTTTTTGAATGTTCTGATGCAAGCACCGCAGTATAAGTTTAAATAAATGACAAAGCTGAGCTTTTGCTGTCTGAGGCTGCAGATTGTTAAACTGAATAGGCCCAAATTTTTCAGCTTTTGATTAACACAAACTTTATTTAAATATGTTGCTTCCTCAATAATTATATAAAAGCAGATTTTGCCTCAGAGGAAAGAAAAAGTTTTAGTTCTGGTGACAGCAACAAATCTAACTTTATTTTTCTGTGTTAACTTACCAATGTCTGCAATAAATGTGTTGCATAAGTTAAGTTTTTGTTCTTTTTTTTCTTCAAGATCTAGTAGCTGATAAGACTTGTGATAAACACTATAACACCAAAGATGTTTCAGTATTGGATTACCCAAATCAAGTGTGACCATCCATACATAGGTAGTGTTTCATGTTTCAGTTTGATGACTTTGAGTGTTGAACAAAGTTGCAGCTCCTTTTTTGCTTGTCAGCAACATGCAGAGGATGTTAAATTTTAGATCTCAAAAGAAAATGACATTTTTACACATGGTCATCAAAAGCTTACAGAGTAACACTGCCAAAAAGGTATTATAAGCTTTAATATAAGATTTTTCTTCTTTGTCTTTGTCTTCTTTTTCCTGCTGCACAAAATACAAATTCGATGGCTTTACAACACAATCTCGGTCAAGATAATACAGTATGCGTTCCCGGGTCATTTTACTTTTTGCTGTGCTCTTATCTGAAATCATTTGAGAGAATGAAACAAAGACATATGAATGGAACAAGTCGGAATGAACTTTATGACTTACTGTATGTCTATACCTCAGAGAAGTGTATGGCTTTAAGTTGTCTTGCAAATGTGCCTGAACGATGAATGCTTTACACTTTGCTCTTGGTGCTTAAAAGCTCCACAAATCAGCAGTCACAACATGTACATTTTGCAAAGCTGTACAAAATAGCATTGATTGTTAAATCTTCAGACCACAATATTGCATTCACGCACCAGGAGGTACTGCCTTGTGAGAGAAAGAGAGAAAGAAAAAAAAAGAAAACAGCTGGTATTTCAAACACAAGGGGTGATAAAGCACTCGAAATGCAAAATTCAGCAAAGACAGGGGTCAATCTCAAGTGACACATTCAATTAACAAACAGCACTACGCATTAAGCCAAAACAAAAAAAAAGAAGGAAAAATAGTACAGACATGCCCTCTCACACTTACACACACATTCATCCACATATATGTATATATAAACAGCTGGCTTTTGTTATTTGACATGAATATCCATTACTGCCCTGCTGTGTGCCCTATGTGTCAGAACAATGACAGAGTGCTGAATAACTCACAGAGAGCAATGCAGATTTACTGTGGGTCTGAAACATAAAGAGTTTATAAGTAATGTAGTGACTACTTATTCACTATTCCTATTTATTCCTTACAATGTATAAACATTTTAATACTAAACTGTCATAATGTCTGAAATATTCTTCACTTTTGGTGAATTAAAATGATATCTGCTCTGCCCTTGTGTTTCCATTTTTTTCTATGTTCCTTTAAAAATGTCTTTTTTCCTCAATAAAGAATGGCAGTTTCAGATATAATAACCTTTGATCCCTTAGATTATAATCAAGGCCTCCTTTTCACCAGTACACATTTTTAATTTATTTTTTTCCACTCTCTCTTTTAAGTTCTTTAAGGGAAGTACAGACATGCTGGGACAAATATGATACAGTCTTTGTAATGTTTCCACTGATCTTCTTTATCTGCCAAAACAGCTTTTCATCAATGGCGTTTCCTCTTTTTTTATTTTATTTTTTTAAGAATTATACTTACAAAGTTAATATTACATCAAAAGGCAGAAAAGGTCAAAAAAATGAAAAGGGAATAAAATAAAATAAAATAAAATTAACATTCCCTCAGTTAATTTGTTGGATGTTTCTTTTTAATTTCGTGTCCTTGTGTTAATGTTATACTCAACAGAGTTTAGCAGTCAGGTGATCTGATTGTTTTAGTATCTCTGTGCTGTACATGTCCAATGCATGGTTCACTCGAATCATCTCGCTGTTGTTCAGCTTCAGCCTATGCTTTAGCATACAGGAAAAAAGGTCCAGCTGGGGTTTGCCAGGTGCAGAAGGAGGCGCTAAACGGTTGATCCGATCCCTAATGTCCAAGAGCAAGAGCATAACGGACGAGGATGAGTAGAATTGAGTTCCTTGTGTGTATGACTGGTTAACCTGCTGTACGGCACTACGGAGCAGGTCAGCATTAAAGCGCAGGCTGTAACCAAACACCTGGATGTCAGAGATTTTGATGTAGATCTGCCGCTTGTTAGGGTCTGCCAGATCCACTGGACCCTGTCCTGTATCGTTGCGAAGGCCAGTTGGAATCTTTGCACGGCTACGCAGGTAAATGTGTACCGTCTCAAAGAAGGTCTTCCACCTGTTGCCCAACAGAAGTGTCCAGTTGAAGCACTGGGAGTTTTGCAGTCGTATCTTTTCCCATCGCGGGTAGCCATGTTCACCAAAGGGCATGCTCCAGCCTTCTGAATGGCTGCCACTGAATGGGTTGACATAAACAAAAAACATGGGATCAATACTGCTATTTCTCATCTGACAGATCTTCATCGACAGACCGATTATCATGTGGAGGTAGTCCATCCGGTTTTTATTACTTTTCAGAGTCAGAGACATGCGCTTACGCCATCGTGGGTCAAAGAATGTCTCCAGCCGGATCTCATTACTAATGAAAGTGGTGTGAATGTACAATCGTGAATCCATCTTCTGTAACAGGTACTTTAGCTCCAAGTCCTGAAAGTCCAAGTCGGTTTCAAAGCTAATGAACTGCTCGCTACGTTCTGAGTCCACATTCTGGGGCTCACAGCGACCGCGGTACAACTTGTAGCCTTTGTTACAGGAGCCACACTGCGAGATGTTGGCCAGGCTGCACATGGCACAGCTGTTGTTGCCACCTATGACACATGGAATAGGTCGTTGGCACAGAGTGACACCTGTGTGGCACACGCATGTCCTTTGGCTTTCCAGAAATGTCCCCCAAAATCCATTCTCATTGCAGTACAGGAAGGACTGAACCCTGTTGAGCCACTGCATCACAGATCTGGAAAGAAAGGAGATGGATATCAGGACAGACATATTAACAATGATCATACTTTTAATTTGATTTTAAAATGTAACTTTTGTTAAAAGAATGGCAGTAATGTAAACCAGTATCACATCAGAAATTTACGAAATGGTGTCCAAGTTCATCTGATTTTTTATTTCCTTCCTTTCTTTTATTTTCCCTTCAGACATCTTTTAGAAATATTCAGATTGAAAGCCAGAAAAATATGCAGAAAACCGATTAAGCTCTCAGTTGAATGTATATGTTCAGATCTAAAGACTCCATTTCACTCCGAGCTCTGTGGTTCTGAGTCTAAACAAAATGGCTGCAAATCACATGATCCCATAAAGCTTATCAAAACCCTGGTCACACCCCCTGGGGAATGCTGGCACTGTAAAACTATTATGTGTTTATTCTACTAGAGTGAGGCACATATTAAAAAGAGACTTGTTGATTCTCTTACTGTTTAAAGTAAATAATTACAACCAGTCACAAAGTATAACATATAAGACTGTATGTAAAATTCAGTTAATCAGTCACAAAATATTTTTCACATTATTATGTAAAATTATATACCTCTCAGAAGAAGCAGTGACTGGGCCCAGCAAGTGCCTGGTGTCCAAAACAAAACAAAACAAAAAAAAAACAAGTAAAAAACTTTGAATTGCTTTCCCTCAGTTTAGTATATTATTTACCTTAACTCTGTAAAAGAAGACCAAAAGAAGAGCAACATTATAGTCAATGAAAACAGACAAATAATAAACTAACAAATACAATTTGACCCAGCCATATTTAAGAAAAAACTGGACAAAGTCAAATGTTTACTTTAATATGTGCCATGTTAAATAGTATCTATCTCTCCATTATTGTATAGATGCTAAGGTCACGCACCATTAAGTATGTTTGACTCTGAACATAAATAATTAAAGCCAGTGCATAAACTGAATACAAATGATTTGGCTGGGAATAACACAACTCCATATCTGTCACCATTAATCATTTACATGAAGACTCTTAAGTTCATTGTACCTGAAGGAAGCTACTATACTAATAAAGAAAATGCACTGGCAAATCTATTTAGGGTTCCGCTGTGTGTGTTTACCACAGGAATTTATGATGCTTATAATGCATGGGTGCTTGGTGGAGAAGTAAACCCAGAACAATGATAAGGTTGTTAAGTGTTATGAAGTTTTAAATATAGCAGCAAGAATGTTTTTGGTCCCCATCTTTTACAAGTTTATTTTAATAGATTTATTGTCTGACTTCTTAAAAAAAAACAATAAGTGGCTATTCAAGTTTAAAACTTTTCTTTGTTTTACGTTTCACTAGAAAGGTTCACATCAGGTTAATAATAAACACAAGAAGTAACTTCCTCTATTTTTATGTTGGATCCATTTTGTGATTAAACTAAAAGCTGCGTGGGACCAGTTTAATATTGAAACCCCTCACTACGACTGCATGTCAGAATAATTAAATTCAATCAAACTTTCTATGTGGATGCATTAAGACCAACTCCCTATTGCAGTCCCTCTATTTTTAACATAGTTATGAATATGCTGTTCATTAGTTCACATTCAGAATATCTGAAGCAAAGGAATACATTCAAGCATGTTCCCTTGGCAACACAGCATCCCAAGAGCATTTTCTTGTCTGTTTTCACTTCTAATTTGCTTTTGCAGCACATGGCAACAAATACTTGAAATCACAGAGCTCTTGCAAAGCAATAAGTTCTAATATCTAATATTGATATTGTATGCAGTCCAGACACTGGAAGTGCAAGTTTTATTGTAATCTGAGGGCTTGCTCGCCTATCTGTAATATTGCAGGACTATTTTTTTTTCTTATCTCAAGACCATTGCGTTATTGGTGATTTGGTAAACTTCACTGTGCCTTCAGGTTCATGTGTTTTATTTCCTGTGCTTTCAAACAGAGAAAAAGAGAGAAAGAGAAGGCAGAAAAAATATATATAAGCTAATAGGAATAAAAGAAAGTACAAGTTTGAAATAGCCATACACAATATTTTCCCTGAGGTAAACCACAATATTTCCCCACTTGTTGATCAGATGAGAGGACTGTGTGGTGTTAAAGGCTGTTATGTTGGCAGTGTAATCAATGATCAAAGCAGTCATTGAGGCTTCAGTATTTACAGCTGGGGGGGGTTCTCCCAGAAGAGGAGTGTAGATGGTCTCAAAACCACTAGAGAATTCACTGAATGGGATTTTCACAGCAGCTCGCTAAACGCTTTACAAAGGAGCAGGTGGGTGACTGTACTATTGTCTCTACATGATGATTGCTTGATGGTTGGTGCCAAGGTCTTGTAATTCCTGAGGTTGAAGGTTCAAGCCTTGGTTGCATGAGGACAAGCTTTTAGTGTAAAACAATGGCCAAATCGTTCATGCAGTTTTGCTTGTGATGGTGGCCTCTGCAGAAGGTAGCAGTCAAAACTACAACATATATGATCTAGAGGAGGGCAAAATGACCTTTAATGTAATCTGTTCTGTTCAAATTCAAGGTCTGGGTGTCTATTCTCAGTCACTTTGGCAAGGAAAGATTGTTTTTCAGTTTTATTGTTAATGTTATTTGCCACGTCTTTAGTAGTATGTTTTTTTTCTACATTACTGACAAAAATTTACTGGAAAATTAAAAATGTGCTTAGCAATCTTTAGTTTGCCAGTAAAATCTCCCTGAACAACTTTGGTCCAGACAAAGAAAGTACTAAATGTGCTTTCAGCTTTGCTCAACTTCTCTGGTCTCCAAAATAATACAAAAAAATACAAAAAAACTAAAATAAAAAATAACAAATGTAATTGTCCCCTAATGGTCATGTTGGACACTTCACTTAAAAAAGTGACATGGGTAGAAGAGCCAATTTCAGTGGATTCATATAAGACTTATTGCGTAGGCTAAAAACTCATTCTGTGATATTCAAAGTGATTGTAGAGTACAACTGTTTTTTTTTTAACATTGCACGTTATTATACAACAAAATAAAGTGATAAAAGTGTAAACATGTTTGATCCATTAGGAACACAGGAAAAAGACCATAGGACGAAGACTAGGGAAATGACACCCTGCAGAACAACAGCTCGGTAAGACCTTCCTAAAATATGTGATGAAAACAAATAAGTCCACCATCTGATGCAAAGCTGTTTCACACCAGCAAACAAATAAACACGCTG
The DNA here is from genome assembly GCA_031762555.1 of Cynodonichthys magdalenae. Classification (NCBI taxonomy): domain Eukaryota; kingdom Metazoa; phylum Chordata; class Actinopteri; order Cyprinodontiformes; family Rivulidae; genus Cynodonichthys; species Cynodonichthys magdalenae. Next base: position 11,050,710 of record JARVJO010000140.1, on the reverse strand, counting down.
CTCTTATTTCCTGTGCCATCAGGCACTCTTGATGTTTACTCCATGGAAGAGGAAGCACATACTGCAGCTCTTTGATAACACTTCAGAACAAACCGGTGCCAACTCTCTCAGACAAATGTGGGTGTGCTTCACTTTCTGTCAGGGGCAGTTGACAATGGCTGATTTTAGGTCCACTTAAATTAATATTTAACTGATTCTGCCTCCATTTCCACACAGATTCCACCTACGCTGAATAGCTCTAGGGACATTTTGGGTGGCAGTCGGTATCTTGCCATATTTTGCATGGTGTTTTCTGATTTACTAGAGTGGGATATGGGACATACTTGGCATTTCCTGTAGTGCAGACACCATGGTACATCAACAGCGAGGCTCTTAAGCTGCAGCTGCAGTAGGTGGTGACAGATGTGTGCAATGACCTAACAAGAAAACTCCCACAGCTACATTTACTTTTCAGTCTTCTAAGTAAAATGCAAGAGTGAGCTATAGTGTTTTGGGCATGTGCAAGCCTCAGCACTAAGTTGACTTGATGTAAAGTAAAAACACAGCCATAAGCTAAAATCTATTATAGATGGCCTGACTCTTTGTTCAGGGTTCAAAAGGCAATATTTAAAATAAACTTACTAATCAAATCTATATTTATTGTTCGAAACTGTCTACTTTTTTCGTCAAAATTTTGGAAGACATAAAATATTTCTAAATCTTTGGTTCATATTCTACATCAAGGTCAGATTTCCACCCACCTCTCCCTAGGCATCTGGTGGCTGGGATTGTGGTGACAACGGATGCTGAGGCTAAAGAGCTTGCGGGCGGTGCGCTGGATCTTGAGCCGCTGGATCTCCAGGGAACTCTGAAGGAGTCTGTAACGGGCCTGCAGGTCCCAGTCACTGCCCCATAAAAGATGAACACTGCTGATGGGCAGGAAATGAGTCGAGGGGAGCCTCTTCAGGAATGACTTGAACTCATCTAGGAATGAATGAGAGAGAGGTTTGCACAGCAAAGAGATAGATATTTTGAAAAATAAATGCATGGGCATTTTCTATACTAATATATACACACATACAAACAGTACACAGAGTGTTTATGTTAATGAAAAAGTATTTCAATGAACAACTGAAAGAAAATGCAGATTTTCTTAGAATTGTGAAAATGAAATTTCTTTGGTAGATTATATACTTTTTTATGTTATTATTATTGCTATGTTCTTCTGTGTCATTATGTTTGAGTTTTTCTATTGATTCTGATGTATGTGTCGAAAAATAATACTCTCAAAACAGTAATCATCCTCCCTTTCCGTTCTTCTAGTAAGATTACTACCCTGATTTTATTTTATTTTTCAGCTAGTGATGATTGTCAAGCTGTTGCTCCTAAAGTCTGTTGGTTGTCTTCTTCAGACTGTGAGATTTTCAAAACAAGACACAGGACAGGCAGAATGATAGAATTTCATTTTGAACTTTTGTTCAAGATCCCACTTCAAAACACCTGAACTATTGCTTAAATAACCTAGATCTAATCTCAGTCTGTTTCAGGTTTAAAATGCCTCAAAAGTGAACAAAAAAATACTTAAGCTTTATGCTTCATCACATTTTTATTCTACACTTTATTGGAATAGGGACATAAGTAAAACTTGCAGGATAGTGGCCCTCAAGGACCAGGATTGAACATCCCTAGTTAAGTTGATGCATAATAACTAAAAGGAAATGGGCAAAATATATAAACATGGTTATGCTGAGATAAACTGTCATGGTGGAATGCTTTACATAAATATGCTCTGTGACGACAGAAGACTTTGCCTCACTCAACTCTTACATTCAAAATGTGCATCTGCAAAACATGCCAGTCGTCTCTTGCAGCTGTCCCCGAGACATTTTAACAGTATTAACCGGAGTTAAGAGCTCTTTTTCAGCCACGGCTGAGAAATGTCAGAAATTCCTCCACCCTCATCCCAGGCATGTCAGAGCTTCTGTTCCCTTTTTCTTCAAAGACGCCAGAATCCTTCTCCTCCCCTGTTTTGAACTTGCCACAAACCTCCACCCAGCTTTCAGACACGTCAAATGCCTTTCACCTCCTTTCCTCGAAAAACCGGGGCATCACCAGCACCTAATGTTCAGCGCTACCTACCTGAAAAACACCTCAATTATGTTTCAGTGGCAGCTCAATAGTAGGCAAATTATTTTATAAAAGCTTAAACATCTTGTATGCCTCCCTTTATTGAGTCCCCAAAACAGACCCAGTGACTCTTATCTAAAGCCACACAGAACACCTTATCGCAGGATTACAGCTCTCAATTTAACAACACTTTACCTTTTGTGCCATTGCATCTCACTTTGTCAGCTCACACCAATAATCAATATTTCTAACTAATGTTCTAAAAACCTATCAGGTTGTACATTTAGTTTATTTCCCAAATGATTGGTAGTTAATACTAGGTAGGACAGAGTGGGAAATAATATTTAGAATGCTCATTCTTCTAGCCAGTAAATTCTAGTTGACAACTGTTCTTCATTGTTCATAGATAATCTGTGATTAAACAGGGGAAAGAGTCAGTGTTTATGTAATATTGAAGTACCTAGATGTATATTAATTTAGTACCTTCTTTCTCAATCTTTTTTGTTACTTTGCAATAAATTTTACATATTCCTTGCACTAATTTGTGCATTCTCAAGCACTGAGGTTTGCCTTCAGTTATAATAACTAATTATTTTGGGAAGGTTGACTTGTTTCCCGATATAGTTGTGCCCATTCAACAGCCACGCTTTGTGTCAAACATGGATGTGGGCAAAACCTGTGCTGCTCTGCAGCGATAATTGCAGTTAGACCGATCACTAGATTAGCTAGTTTGCTCATGTGTGCTCGCCGACTACTGCCGAGGCAAACTAAGACAGTGTGTAGCTGTAATTACTAGGATAGCCTTAATATGACATGTCACTGTGACTGAAGACAAACCTGCATGCATGTTTTTATGATAATGGCTGAGACGCATTAGTTTATACTTGGAGTAACACTAACGACATGCAGCAGTTCAGTGTGTACAGTGAAGTGGCATCGCTTGTGCAGCTTATCTCTTGTTACTGGAGAAACAGTACAAGTCCTGTAGAGCATGTGTGTCATATCTAATGAAAGTGCCATAACTTCACGCCTACACAGCAACATTATTATATTATTTATTGCTTTAGATGGAAATTTTTAACAGAGGTGATTAGTAGTCTCAGCTCTGGTGGGTACACTGCACTTGGTATATTTTGCTGAATATCCGCAGAACAGCTTTCATCCTCAAATTCAGCTTTCGTCCGAGCAGCAACCATGTTAACAGACTCAGACAGCACCGCCAGGCTGCAGCTGTGCTCACAGCCAATGACTTTACACAGGCAAAGCTCTGCCTTCTGATAGGATTACTGAGCAATGAATGCATCATGTCCAGTGTCAGATCATCTTCTTTCTGTACCTGGAGAACAAATCCCTCTGCTGGCAGTATTATAGCACACCAACTGTCAAGTTTGATTGGGGGGAAACAACAAAATATCACAGTGCAGTGCAACACTATTTTTAAGAAACAATTTAAATATGTAATATGTGACATCATCAAGAAACAGAAAACCCAGTGTTAATATGTCTAAATGTGATTGTTTAAATATTTTTAATTTAAACTTTAGTATTGTTAGATAAGACACTGTTTGAAACATTTTACAAAAGTGTTTCTTAAAATTTCACAACTCAATAAAAGCTAAACTTCACTTCTGTCACTTTGTTAAAAAAAATATAGATTGCAGCTACTACAGGTCATCTTATAAAGTCCAGTTTAGAGCTGGGATCTTTCTTTACTTAGTTTGCACGTTCCTTTGTGTTTGTGTGGGTTTTCTTCAGGTATTCTGGTTTCCTCCTACAGACCAAAAACATGAATCTTAGGTTACCTTCAGATATGATCTTAATGGGATTTGCTTGGTTTAATAACAGCTAATAATAATGACAATTAATTTAAAGCTTTTAAGGTTAAACAAAGTAAAATCATCCCACTGTGAACTGTGGTAAACTTGTTTCTTGTTTGCTCGCGTGTATGTGTGTGTGTGCAAAGAAAACATAAAATACATGTCAAATATTTTAAGATAAAGTGAAAATGTTTTTGTTTTCCTCATTTTTAACCTTGCATGCATGTGCATAATACATTATTTATATTTATTTTTTATGCAAGTGACCTTAACAACAAATTATTACTTTTTTTCTATAGAATATAAATACACACATTTGTTTCTTGCACACTAAACTGGGACACATTTACATACATAGAATTAATAACAAATAGATTAAGCAGAACCAGGTGCTTTGGATCTAGACTCTGAGGGAGTAAAGTGTTCTTTCCATTAAGTCCATTTCCAATGACACACTTTTATTTGCATTAGCTTTCACATTGCACACCCACTCTCATGTTCACTCCTTGCACCTGGATCTTTTGCAGCACTGTGAGTTCTCCATGCTAAATATATATCAAGTGGAAGGAAAAAAAGGCAGCTTTACTCTGGACAGATTATTGCAAAATTCTAGTCTCATGGTGGAGTTTCCAGCTTACCAGAGTTTTCAAAGTCTTTATAAGAGGCCGCCCAAGACTCTGACATCACCAACAGGGTGTTCTCCATAATCTGGATGTCGGTGATGGGACAGTTGCACTGGGGATAGTCATCGGCGCACTGACAGATGCACTGGTTGTTGTGGCACACATATTCTCCTTCTCCATTACACATAATGTAGCTCAGAGCTGACTGGACAAATTTCTCCTGCAGGTATTCTGGGAATATGACCTGAAGGCCTGCAAGACACACAAATCAGAGGTTTTAGAAGTAAGCCTAAAAAGAAAGAGACAGTGACAGTCTTTCAATGCGTGATAGACGTATGGCATCTCGGTTACGAAATTAAAAACACACAAGAGAAAATAAAGTTGAGCATAAGTGGCAAGGAACAGTGTGAAACCGAGACAGCTTTGTGTTCTAGGCAATCATTTATTTCTCTAAAGGATGTGCTTGAAAGCTTACCTCTCCTTTTAACTTGAGCTGTCTGTGGTGAGTCACTTGTCAAGCGACAATAAATGACAGTGATAGATGCCTGCTTTTCTGTGATATATTGGCTTATTTAACTAGGAGATTTTTTTGTGTTTGTTTTTGATCTTTTCATGCAATATTTAAAGATGTATTTTTTTGTGTTGCCATGTTTTCATATTTAAAACTGCATGCTAATATATATTTTTGTGCTTATAGTACAGCTCCACAGTTCCCTTTTTAATATCACTGACAAGGTGTTTATAATTTTTTTTTACTCTGAGCAAATCCATATCTCACCCTGGGGATCTCAAAGGACTGAAGCTTGGACATCTAACAGCACAGGCGTTCTCTTTAGTTCAGAGGGGGGGATAAATCCCCGGCTCTACAAGCCACTGGATTGGAAAAGAACTAAATAGATTTTTCCTTCTTGTATGAAACAACTCAGAGAGGCTATATTTTCTTAATAGGTTTTACTTGAGCGCAAATAGTGCTACCGCTGAAAATATGCAACCAGGAACCAGACCAAAACATGTTACTGAATGATGAATAATTGTATTATTTTTCCTGCTCACATATTTCTTTCACCTTTGGGTGAAAGGCGGAATTCATTTATGCAAAGTCAACATAATGCAACCAAAATGAAAGGGAAAGTAAGCATATAATTTCATACTGTACACATGAATCACTTTCGGGATGTTGTCATGAAGTCAAATGATATCTCATTATGCATTTGCATGCAGCAATTAATCCTTCTTATTTTCACCCAACACAAACGCTAAACATAACTGTGGGTAATTTAGAAACAGATGAAAGTCCTAATGATTTGGATCTGAAGCACAGCACAACTTCAGCAGACATCATTGTGATGTCAGTTTGCGGAAAAAAAAAGAAAGAAAGCAAGCAGTATTTTTAGTTTTTCATGGAGCAAAATTTTATATTTCTTCCAAACTCCTATTAAGGCAAGCTGTGCATTAAAAATGTGTACTTAAAGCCATAGTTGAGATCTTTTGAAGTAGAACTTTGTTTGCTTGTTTAGTAGCAGCAGCAATAATTGGCTGTAGCATATACCTATGTATTGATATTTTTTCACACTTTCTAAAACACTATCTGATTGAACTGTTATCAAATATTTGTGAATGGAGTGGTTTTAAGACAGCAGTGGTCCACTTTAATATTGGTGCTGCTTGAATTAGCTATTAGCTTGTCAATCCTGTAAGAATTACTTCGAACTGGGGAGTACAAAAAGCTTTCTTTATTGAGTAAGATACTACAAGTTCATAACAGTTCCACAAAACTTCAATTAAAAATATACGAGCTATATCTAACAGTGCTCACCTAATGATTGCTAGAAATAGTACCCTGCAACCACAGGTGTTACAAAATACATTAACTTCATTGCAGTACTTATTTTTTTTGAGGATCTGTAATTTTATTAAATATATATATATATGTGTGTGTGTGTGTGTGTTTTAATTTTACTTATACTATTATTTTGTTATTTTAAAAACAAAAATTATATTTTTACTTACTTTAAAATTTAACAATGTTACACACTACAAATTTAAATAAAACTGGAGCAACATTTGATTTCTTAGAGTGTGTATAAAAGGAGTTTTACTTTTCCTTTCCTGAGTATTGTGAGCAGTTTTTTTTACTTTTAATAAGTATTTTTCTTATCGGTGAAAATTAACTTTACCAAAGTCATTTTCTAATAAGATATTTTTACTTTTGCTTAGTTATTTTTTTTCCCAAGTACTTTAAACACCTCCACAGCACTCAGATGGACATATTACTGTTAAGACCAAATTTGAGGGTACCACAATGTCTCACCCTTTGTTTTGGAATGTGTACCAACTATTTTTATTTATGATATATATATGTGTGTGTTTTCATTTGCATAATAATAACCTCTGTTCTTCTCTGTACCTCGCATCAGTGTCTATTTGTGATGACGGGAACAGAAGGAAGCAGGGATGGAGCAAGTACAGAGGATAGATAGATCATGTCTGACCACAAAAGACTTGGGTTGCCCTGGGCTTTTTCTCCATCAGGCCTGTCTGGATCCAATATTCATTTAGCTTGATGTATTCCTAGGCTTGAAACTTTAATGTGATTTGTGGGAAAATCCAGATGGCAAGTTCACGGATCAACGCAGCTCCCTGACAGTGCTGGTGCCAGCGGCCGCCTGCACAATAACACCAAGTGACTTG
>JARVJO010000140.1:11019932-11035107 GCA_031762555.1 Cynodonichthys magdalenae | reverse complement strand
GCGCAAAATTTGCGAATGATGACTGAATTTGCATTAATAGTTGCGATTGCAACATCGCAACTTTCTGGAGGGACTGAAAATTGTTTTTCCAAACACCTTGAAAAATCACAGCCATTTCTGTCACGATACACTTCTACAAAAGTAATGTGAAAATTTGATAATGATAAATAATTTTAATAAAAAAAGGAAATTGGCTCACACTTGACTGTCACTCTTGTTTATTTGAAACAGCTGTCTTTAGTTTTTTTTGTCTCTTCAATGAATTAGTGGATTCTTCTTTTTTATCTTCACGCTATTCTGTATGTTAGTAAACATATGATGTTCTTTTTTGTGTCTTTATTAACTAATTTGATTTTCTTTTTTTTTTACATCTAAGCACAACTCAAAATAAACCTGCTTGGGTTAACAAGAGTTTGCATAAAACATGGTTGAATCTGAAGCACATTCATTTTAGGGAAAATTAGTATAGTTCATCATCCAAATGAAAGCATTTTCTGCTGTTAGATAGTAGCGGTGATTATCTGTGATCTTCCACATCAGGCAGATGTGGCTCCTCCCCACAGTTTAAATGCCAAAAGTTAGCATTTTAGCTAATTGTCTGGTAAAAGGTCAATAGGCATTTGTAAATGAGACACATGGTGGGTGTTCATTAGAAGTGCTGAGAGCTGCTAGGGCTTATTAGAGAAGCACACCGCCCAGCCAGTGCCATCTCTCTCAGGGGACAGTCTATAAAGACCATTTATGCAGTATGGTCAATGAGGACAGTGCTGTCAAAGCTGTTATGTTTTTGGGCAACAGCTGTAAAGACCAGTCAGGGGATGCAGTTTATTTGCAACTGCGCATTGTTTGAATACAATGCAGTCAAGCTGGGACCATCATGAGGCTTTTGAGTTGTTCCAGATTTTGACACATCGACTTTTTCTCCTAGTACACTTTGATCAAGGTAAAACATTTAAAGACACAAATCTGCTGAGATGGTGCTTTACATTTGCCAGAGAATGTATCTTTTTAATTGAACAATTGACGTGCATTTATCTTGAGCCAATTTTGAATCACTTCATTAGTGTAAGTAAAGGCATAGCAGATGAGTCTCTGTAACATGGGACTCATTGTTTTTCTCATGCACAACACATTTGTGGAGGCTCTGCTAAATAACATGGTTAGCTTCCCTGTGACATTAGAAGCTATTGTAACATGATGTGTTTCTTAGCTTCTAAAATGCTTCACGTACATTCAAGACAGCCAAGTATAAATTTATTTTAAATGCTCGTAATTTTACTCTTGTGTATAACTTGGCCAAATAACCAATGCACTTCACAGTATTGATGAATGCTGTGTGCCGCTGCTGCTAAGTGTTTTCCGCCTGTTTATTTTTAATGTGCCCTCCGCAACAGAATGATATCCACAAGGACTGTCCATTGAGTATTCCAAATTAAGCAACTAAGTAGGCTGTTTGTCCTAGAACAACATATATTTCATTTTCTATCCAACAACACGACATTTGGCTACAACCTAGCTGTAAGCAAGTATCTGTCTGCTCAGTAATTGTCATACACTCAAATCAAAACTTGTGCAACTACCACCAATAAACTAACAAACTGGATTATTTAAGTATTTCTGTCATATAAATCAACCCCTTTGGATGTTTACTTGTATGATAAACCTGAAATATTCATAGATTTAACAAATAATCCATATTACTCGCAAGTGGGGGGTGCAGGTTATTTATTGTTTTGTTGTTTTTACCTTCCTACAGACTGATATGTTAAATACATTTGAAACTCAGTTTTGTAAATAAAATCCATAAAACTTTAAAAAAAATCTGTGAGTTTGCTCTATACCTCTGTATACCTGCAAAATGAGGGGAAATCGGTATAAATTACAGACAACCTGTACAACTTGACATGAATGCTCTGTATTTGTCTTCGCACAATTTGACTCACTATGCCATGTCAGGTGAATAACCAACAGGAAATTTCATAAAAATGTATAAAGAACTAAAACACTGACCTTGATCTGTGCATAATACAAGGGTGGACCTACAATTGGAATTAATGGAGTTTTCTCCTGTCAATTAATTTAATGAAGAGCATGGTTGATGAGGAGCAAAACATAATAACCAACACGTCTTCTGAAGAGACAGTTCTAACAAGTGGTTTACTAGTTTTCATCACATTTAAATCAATTAACAGAAAAATATTAAAAGAACACTGCTAGTGCTGATGATCAAGTCAAACGTCTTCCTTTATATCACTAATTTTGCAAACATCTGCAGTTTGTTGCAAAGTTTTATTTATTTGCCATTGTAGGTATAAGTGCGGTTGTTGTTTTTTAAATTGTAACCACAATAAATATTGGATTGGCAAACAAAATTCATAGCTCAATATTGAATGATTTTCAAATCTAATAATGCCTATTAAAAAAGAAGAAATCCCATTTGGAAAAAGGATAATTACTACCCTTCACACTAAATTTAAAATAATCAGACTAATTTATTTCAACGAATTTTAAAGAAAATTACAGAATGTCAGAAGCAATAATTCAAACAAAACTTAATCCAGTCCTGATCTCCTGACTGATATGATTGAAACAATGTTCAAAAATATAAATGCAAAAGCAATTTGACACACACTTCACAAATACAGCTAATGTGAACTATGAGAAATATATGATTCACAAAGGAAAGGAACTGAAGTCTAACTGCTACACTTATATCCCAGTTAATGACAGGATCAGAACTGTAGGGTGAATTAAATGATTGAAAGTCATTATAAATATATTTAAGCAGCATAGACCTTAAAAGCTCTCCAGTGCCGTGTGAAGTGCCATTAATTTGAAGAGCAGTGTGATTGTTGAGCAGGTTCCACCATCAGCTGTCTTTCTAATTGATGACAGGAATGATAATTGCTCTCAAAAGAACACATTTTCAGACAAACTCTCACCATTCATCTGCACACCTTACACACTATTAAATTCTGGCCTAAATGTTAAAGCCTCAAGCAGGAACCAACCTGAGCAGCTTTGCCTTTTCTTTTTTGTTTATTATCAAAACCAAAGGAAGGCTCTTTCTCCTGCCTGTCATCTATGAGTAGGGTGACAAATATTCTTCAAAGCGCAAGGCTAATACATTTCATGCATGACAATAAAGCTTATTTTTTCCCAAAGTCCATAGAGTGCTTTGAGTAAGTGATGGTGCAGGACCTGAAAGTGTCTTTTTGACAAACCACTTTGGTCTCTGATTTTAGAGGACGAATAATGATGCCTTCAGAGAAGAACCAGAAGGCGTGCAGATTAAAAATAAGACTGTGATTCCCAGATTGGTTTTAATAACTTTTGTACCGCAAAGAAATCAAAGAACCAATCACTGCTCTTAAATGTTTGACCACAGTTACTAAGTCTTATATAATTTATTTACCCCTGGGTGAATATCAGTGGATGTGAGTCTTTCTATTAGGCTAACTATTAGGCTATGTGTGTCAATGATTAAATCAATTCAATGTTTATGTTAAAAAAATGTTACTATGATTAAAAGTCTCTACTTGAATCCACTGATGCATGATTAGACAGCCTATGAGAGTTAATCACGTGCATATTGAATACATTTCTTTAAATTAGAATCTGTCTCTAAAATCAATAAGACAAGCAATGTTTTGCGTTATTTTATTTATTTATTTTTTTTCACTCATTACATGTGCCGCACCTGCATAGAGATACTACTTTCTGCTCTGATTAGTTTGCACAGCTGAAGGAACTGTTTTGCATTTAGGCCTGTCTTTGATCAAAGCTTTAAGAAAGACTTAGGAACACAATCACATTAGAACATGAGCAGACATCTATAACCAGAAAATTGTGCTGCAATCCCCCAGAGGGGATTGAGGAGCAAATCTATCCCAAACCCGGCACCAATTAAAAAGTGCATTGACATTCAATTCCTCAGAAGCCACAAACCATTCCCCCCCGCCAACCCCCCTCAGCTCATGTGTGACTATAGATCTCCTTTAGTTTGAACACGCTGCTGCCTCGTGACGTCTGACACCCTGAAGAATCATGTGGGTGTACTTGATTTGTTTACCTTGCAGATGAAGCTTGCTTTCGGGGCTCTGCAGGAGGATCGAGCTGACTGAGTCCAGATTGTCATAGCTACTACATCCCAGCGGTCCTGTCCGTGTCTCTGTCACCTGAAAGAGAATTAGGACTCAAATGAAAGCCACATTACAGAAAGAAAGAGGTCATTTTGTGTGTGGGGGTGCAAGCGTCCACTTGTTTAGTGTGTGCATTGAGCAGAAAGCACTTCCATGTGCAGTCGTCAGGGTATGTAGTGTTTTTCTCGGTGCGTTTTTGTCGCCACAGTCATTTTCTACACATGAAAAGGATGGATCAGAAAACTACCCAGCCATTAACCATGTCAGCTCTTTATAACTGCTGTCAGCACAGAATATTAACAGTTATTAGCTGCTTTTTCTTTTTGAGTGACTTAGACATTCATGTGTGCTAATTGCACTGCATTCACACTAGTAAATTTACACCCTGTGGCCAGCAGACAAAGAAGCATTGATTGTGCAGTTTTGCCATACATTGTGAAAGGCTCTATTATCTAAGCATTTTTTTTCACACCACTCCTACTGTGAGGACTTCACTGACTCAGTCCTAAAAAAGTCTTAATTGCTTTTTTAAATAACACCATCTCTCAAGGTATTTTATTGGAGCAGTTGGTGGCATGCTCAAGTTGTTTCAAAAATGTAATTTCCTTTGAGTGTCTGTGAAAAAAAGAGCTGTTTGAAGGGATATTGACCCTTTTTTTAAACAGTCTGCATGTTTCTTCCAACAAATGCAATGAGACTCTAGAAACAACTCTACTTGCTTACATCTGTGTGCTGCTAATATATCAGGAAGTTACTCTTCAAAAAAATTATTCTGTTTCAAACTATGGAGAAGTTGCACTTCCTAAAGTTTCTTCATCATTAGTGACTTTTTTTTCTCCCAAGAGAAGAAAAGTGAAGGTGAAAGAAAAGGGAGAGACAAGAAGATTTGTGAAATTTCCATCAAGAGAACACAAGACAACACAATGGACATCTGCCTCCACACCTGCAAAAAGAGATAAATCAAAAAACATAGCAAAAAAAAATAGATGTGCTTATAATAATAATAATTTTAACCTCGCTGAAGAGTATACAAACACATATACACACACACAGATATATATATATATATATATATATACATTTACATACACATTTAGTGACCAACGCAGTCCAGAACAAAATGTATGTCCGAGACCCCTGGATCTGAATCCCTAATTGAGTGCGGTTGTGAGCATGCATGTATATACAAGATTTCTTCAATGGAAAATTTATTAGAGACTGTGGATGACCACAGACCCAACTCCCAAGGGTCGAGGCAGACATGATGAAGACCAGACCCTAGACCCCGAGAGGGACCCCAAGCACAGAGCCCCCCAGGGGCACCAGCACAGGAACAACCGCTTACCCGCGCCTCAGAATGGACCAGAGGAGAGAACCCGGAGAGCCTCCCAAGTAACCCCACACATTAATCCTCTGGTGCCAGCAGCGACAAACTCACAGGCCCCACCGGGACTCGCTGTGTCTAAGATAGTCCGGCCATGGACACAGAGTCCCGGGGCCCCAGGGAGCACCACCCCCCAGCCAAGGCCCAACATGGCCAGAGGACCCAAGCCCCCCAGGCAGTCACCAGGCATAGCCAGCCCATGCCCGAGCACCAAGCCCCAGACAATAAGAGCCACCAGTGCACAGGCGGGCAAAGGCATAACCCACCAGAGGGCAGTGTGGCAGAAAGGTGGGGCCCACTACCAGCAGTGGGCCCCAGATCAATCAGAAGAGGGGGCAGCCCAAGTCCCAGCTTGACAAATATTCAAGCATACACAGACACAATCACACAATCCCACCCTCAGCCTCACACCCATTCATTCAAAGAAACACAAGATGGACACCATATTCCACTCACCCTCTCCATACACACTCCATACCCCCCAGGTCCAGGACATGTGCTGCCCCCTACAGAGGGCAGCCTACATCCGAACGCAGGAGGTAGACCCATTCATTCTTGGGTGAAGAGGAGTAGACAGCCAAGGCGTGGCCCGGGCTGGACCAGGCCGACAGGCCAGCCCCCTTGCCATGCCCCCGACCACCCCCACACACTGCCAATGGGCAAGCACACACCCCCAGCCGACCACCCGCCAGCCAGCGGGCAAACCATGGAAACCAAAAGCCATGGTTCGGGAATCCAAACAGCCCCAGGAGAGTCGGAATGCCAGCCCCGTCCCCAGCACTCCCCCAAGCCCCAAGCCCACCCACAGCCCAGGCCCCCCCAGACGGTCCGTCCCTCCTTTGGACTCCATCCCCAAATGGCCAACAGGGAATGGGGGAGTGAAGAAAAAGAAAAGAAAGACCCAAACACACACCTCCAACCTCAGATATGCTGTTGATGCTTATTGTTTTATAATGCAATTAATAAGGGGAAGAAGAAGGAGCAGAGGCCAGCATGTTGCCAGTTCTCCTAAATATCTACAAGCAACCATTGGGAGTGGGCACAGGCATCAGTGGCGGGACTGATTTTTACCTTGCTTCCTAAATGCCATGAGTGCCCACTTCCAAGTCCCTATATGTGAATGTCATGAGGATGTTATAAGTGATTGTCTAGGGTGTACAATAAAATTGGGGTACAGGTGGCTATGGCAAATTATGGAGATGTGAAATTATTGCTCCTTGTAACGCACCTGCACCACAAAAGCCCTACATGAGTGAAGTTGGAATGAAGAGGGTGGAGGTATGTGGTGAGGGATGGGGAAAAAATGACTGGGGAACAAAATACTCCCACAGAGAGTCAGCTCCCCCGCTGACCCCAGTAGGCACCCCATTCCCCGAGACTGACCCAGGGAGGGGGGCCCCCATACCTCTTCCTCCAGACAGACCACCATGCCGAGGGAGCGCTAGACCATGAACGGACTGAGCCCAGAGGACCACAAGGAACTGAGACCAACAACCCGCCCATACCAGAGCCATCTGGACCCCCAAGACCCAACCCACAGCCAACCTGCAGCCCAAAGAAGTCACCGATCAGCCCCAATGCCCCACAAGGCCTGATCCAAGGACCCTCACACCTACTATGTAATTAAGCCGATCACAGGAGCCCAGAGAGGTTGATCTGATGTGGCGACAGAGGCTGTCTCAAGACTAATATGACCTAACAAAAGATTTCTATATTGGTTAACACTAAAAGCATTTTTATTTTTCCAATTCAAAAGTATGGTTTTCTTCACGATACATAAGGCAGTGAAAATCACGTGAGATGTGTTTTCCTCTAAATTAACATCATCTAAAATAGCCAATAAACAAACAGACAGAGATAGTGGAATATTACAGTTCAGACACTTAGACAAATCTTTACAAACCCGGCCCCAGAACCTCTGAACAGGTGGACGGAACCAAAATGCGTGAATATAATTGTCAGGTATGTTGTCTGTGAACAGTTGATAGATGATACAAATCCCAATCGTGAACATTTGCTGACCTGTATAATGTACATCTATAGAGGACTTTATTTTGTATTAATTGTAAATTGGGGTTTCTAGTCATTTTAAATGTTTTTGAGCATATTTCAGACCAGGTGCTTTGGTCGAAGTTAATTTATAAGTCTGTCTCCCATTTCACAATAGGTAGTGATATTGAGTCATCTATTGTAGACAATTTTTTGTAGATTTTAGATAGCAATTTGGGGGATTTAAGATTAAGGAACTCTAATACACTTAATGATGTTTCTAACAAAGTTTTATTGAGCTTAAATTTATGTTTTATTATAGATTTAATTTGTTGATATTCTAAACATTTTTTCTTGTCAATGCCATATTGTAATATTATTCTGTTAAATGGAATAAAGTCTACACCTTCAAATATATGTTCCAGATGATCAATTCCTTTACATCTCCAATCTGAGAAGTTTAACATAGAATTTTGTTGCAGGATGTCAGGATTGTTCCAGATGGGTGTTTGTTTGCATGGGATTAGTGAAGATTTTGTCATTTTCAGAAACTCCCACCATGCTGGCAGAGATGAGCTGATATTGATGCTTTTAAAGCATCCCAAAATCAAAACCCAAATCAAAAAAGACAGTATTCAGCAAAATGAAATAAAGTATAATGATAGTTTTGAGCAATCAAACTTCACGTTGGATACAAGAATCATAAATGTCTAATGAAAGGTAAGCTTGATGTGTTTAACACAAAAAAGCATAGCATAGTACTTTTGTAATGATCATTATGTACTGTTTGACGCGGGCAATGGACACATTAGTGCCAAGGCTGAAATAATAAAATAATAACCCTCCCAGCCCAAAACAATGCTTTGAAATGACAACAATCACAAAGATGTTAAAACTGAATGTTGGTGCATTGGAACAAACAGCATTCAATAAAATGAACATGTTGTATGTATGGTGTGCTGCTCCACAAGTAACACATACTGTAGTGATTTTATCACATTATTCAATTAAAGTGGCTGCATGCTGGGGCTGCAAAATACACGGATGACGCCAGAAACACTGAAACAAACATTAAATCTATGTGACAGAAACTCAAAATGATAAACTGGAGCAAAGCTCCTCAGCTGGGAAGATTTATTAGCCTACATGGCTTTGGAACTATGACCCTTTTCACATGCCAATTGTGTAGGTGGTGCAGAATAAATTTAGGTCATTCTGCTAAACAAGAATCCATCCATCCATCAATTCTCTTTAGCTGCTCTTTTGTTCAAGGTCGAGGAGGACCTGGCGCCTATCTCCTGGACAGCTTGTATATCCACTCACACCCAGTGACAGTTTAGTTACTAATCATTTTTTGGAGGGGTATTATGTTTTTTCCAGGCATATACGGTAATTAGATTCTACACCACAATCTAGTAATTATATTACCTTCAGTTGTTATGAAAATGCTGTATATATCAAAGTTAAATTTGAATTTGCAGCATAACCTATCTAAATGCCTTAAAATTTGTCTGTATTTTTAAGAAATTCCTACCATTAACACTCCCACTTCAGCAAGTCTTCACAACAAGTCATTTGCAATATTTTGTAAGAGTGTTGTATTTTTTTGTAAAAAAAGAAGCACCTGTATTTAATATTTGTTTTGGAAAATTGCAAATCATGATATAGTGTAACCAAATGATCTCATGTTGGACCCGGAAAGTGTGTTTTCTGACGAACCAGAGAGAATACAGAGGCTCTTACAAGACGTTTCAACTTGGTAATATACTGTATCTCCAAGTTACTCTCTCATACATATTCGTCAATGTTAAGGTACTTTTTTGCTAAAATTTGGATTGTGAAGCTATGTTTTTGCAATTAAATCATGAACATCCACCATTTTTAAGATAAGTTTTGCTAGTCTGGTAGAGCTGTGAAGGGGTGGTCTGTGGGTTAGAAAGGAGCTCAGTTGGGGACTGAGCTAAAGGGAGGAGCTTTGGGTAAATAGGTGGTGCTTTGTACAAGCAAGCATTTTGCACCTCCAAATGGCAACTAGGAGGTTCCAGGATTTCTCACAACATGCATAAATGAGTCAAAACAACACTCTGTGTATGTGTTTGATGAAAGAATGACATTAAAACATATTATAAAGTCCTCAAAAAGTTGGTTTTGTATAATACTCCAGCTTTACATATTTCTCATTTGTCTTTAAAAAGAAAATGAACATGTGAACATGAATGCAGCCGTGACACAGAAATACCTCAGGTGGAGGGCAAACCTGTGACCTTCTTGCTGTGGGGCGACAGCTTTAGCCGCTTCATCACTGTGCTCCTAAGTATTGACATATTTGATGAGATTTTTGTTTTTCACTTCACGTTGGACATTTCTGCTAAAAGCAACTTCTTGAAGCTTGCAAAACCAACACAAATAAGCCAGCTACTTTTATTTTAAACTAAAATCTCAATTTCAAGTTTAATATTGCTCAGCATTTTTAATCCCAATGAAAAGAACTACAAACATGGGGATAATAAATACCAACAAAAAATGTGTCTCAATAATCTTATGACCTCAGTAACTTTAGTAAGCACCATTACCCTATCCTCTGTGGGTAAGGAAGAAACTGACTAAGATGCCATTTCTCCTGACATTATTGCTGATACTGTACCAGATGGTAGTCTGACAAGCAAGAAATTAGACAGATGTATATTTTACCCTTGGCAGAAGGCTACTGGGGGGAGGGGTGTAGGATAACTTTTTAATCATAGCAGTCAGTCATTTCATCCTAAAAAAAAAATTCAATATAAATCTATATGAGCTACTGGAACAAAACAAAGGTGGGTAAAAATGGCTGCAGCTATGTCCTGAAATATTTATGTTAGGGATTATGTCAGCATAGTATAATGGATGTACCTATTCTCTAGTTTAAGACTGATGTGTTGGCTGCTTTACACCAAAGCTGGAAATAAACCATTGCCTTTTTTTTCTTTTTGCTGACTACAATGAAAAAGTGGAACAAAAAGAAATCACTTATAAGGTTTCTGTAACAGTGATTTGAGTTTATATTCAAAAACATTCAACTCATAAGCAACTCACGCTAACACCTTTGTTGTAGCAGTGGTAATGGCCTAAACTAAAGGGACTGTTTTGAAATGTCGTATCACTCTTCATGTGATTATTTCCACTTCTGATACAGTGAACATATAAAAAAAAAACCTTGGTACATTTAAATACACCAAATATAATTTATTTTGAACCTGTTTAAAATTATTTTTGCAAAGTTTGAACCAACTCCACACTGCAATCATTTCTCATCTAAAACATTGGCCAGTAATGAGCCCATCATTGCCGTTTCCATTAAACTGGTCAATATTTTTTAAAGATTAACTGACTACCAGACTTTGAAATGCCCTCTATAGACTTGCAAAAGATTTGAATGCAGGTTGATTTCAGTGCAATACTTGTAAATCTCATAAATCTTCTATTTTAATGCTTATTGATTTATGATGCACGTTTTAGCCATTTATGTTACATATAACACCAAATGAATTCATGTCTTTAGATAAATAAGGAGCTTGGCACATGTTGGCTGGTTGGTTTTTGTCAGAGGAGGTAAACAGAAAAAAACAAAGGAAAGCACTTATATGTACTTATATATCAACCACTCAGATATTTCTCTTCAAGAATTGCTATTCCAAATTAAGCGCAAACATTGTCAGCTTTAGGGATTAAAGGCTGACCATTGTAATCTTTATGACCTTAGAAGACCAGCGTACAGTACTTGTCTTCTCCTTCTCAAACATACTCCATAAGAGTGCGGTACATGAGATTATGAAAATGGAGTTTAACGAAATAAAAAGAAAAAAAAGGAGCAATCAAAGGACTGAAGTGGGCCAAGGGGGACTTAAAGGATTTGGATTATTAAGCAGAACACAACAGTGGAATCCCACCAGGGCCCCCTGGATGTATCACAGCCTACTGAAAAAATAAAAAATAAATCAACGTTCTGGAACCTTTTCTTTTATTGTCATCTGTCATCAAGAGAATCATCTACTCAAGTAAACAAGAGATGATGCACACAAGATCCCAAATTTTCTCTGCTTCTGTTTCACACATATTCCCTAAGCTTTAAATGATGAAAAACTAAGTTTCCCTATCTATTCAAACTAGTTAATTATTATATATATTTTGTTTTTTGTGGAAGCACAGATACGATGCAGCAGGAGTGGGAGTATATGTGGGCACTGAATGTTTTAGTGTGCAAAAGAGAAACTCAATTATATTGCTTATGTCTGTGAACATGACTCCCATTAGAGCTTTTCTTTTCCAGTTATTGCGTAAGCTTTGTCTATGTATGAAAACCCAATATTGTGACCTCAAGCTCAATATTTGGTTGCAGGTTCTAATCTCAAGCAAAACATGATTTGTAAAAATCAGTTAATTAGTAAATAAATCATCTTTCTTGTTTTGACTGGAATTGGCCTTGCTGACTTGGTCCAATTAGGCATAAAGCAAGTCATTTATTTTGTTTTGAGCACATATGCCTTTTCAATCCACTTCTGAAGCTGACCTCACCACTGCATGCACTTTCAATAAAGCACCAATTAAAAGTCACTTTAGTGTTTAGGATTTATGAAATGCAGAGATGGAAAAATGGAGCAGTTAAGATGACACACAAAGGCCAGCTCATGAGACATGGACAACACAAAGGGTAACTAATCTGATGGAGTTTAACCTAATTGCAAAATAAAAAATAAGAATTCTTTTAGCACACTAAATTATTAGGATTAAAAACAAACAAAAATGTAAAACTTAATTTAATTTATGAACTGTTTGACCTATTCATCCATCCATCTTACCATGCTAATATTTTCTTGAACATCAACTTTGAAGATGTGCTCTGTGTTTCAGTGTGCACCGAATCAAACAAACAAAGTTAATTATACCAGCTTAGGAAGAACTCATTATTTTGACAAGTTTTCTTGATCTTGTCGTGCGAAGAGTGTGTTTTTACTTCCTCTTTTTTTTTCCAAATACACTCAAGAGTCTGTGTTCTCTGTAACCAAAACCTCGCACAATACAATGCGTCTAAGTTGCTTTCATACTTGAAAGGGTGAGGAGAATTAAAAAAGCTGGTTGGAAGCCATGCGAGATAACAGAAACAAAGGATAAAGCAACTAAGATGGGTGAATGGAACCGGGAGGAACACCGTAAGATTCAACTGTCTTCATTTCACATCTCCTCTGCAGAGCCTTAGTAATCTGCCCATCACCTGCCATTTTCTTAATGACTTTCTATTTATGGTTACATAGACATGAAAAGACTTGCTTCTCAGTAGTTCTCTATCCCTAGCTGCTGAAAGTCTCTGAAGACATTTTTACTCCCAAATTCATAAATAGTGTAAAAGGCTCTGAGGTGAGGTGGGGTTGAGATAGAGGGGGAAAAGATGAGAAAACCAAATTTTTTGTGAGGCAGCAAAATTTTCCTCCCTGTTTTAAAGTTCTTTCAACATATCTTTAAGTGATAGAGAGAAAACTATCTGCTTTCTAATTATAACTGGCACCTTCCAGTGTTGCCACCAAAGCAACACTGCATAAAAAAATCTGTCATGCTTTTGGCGAATGCAAATTAGACACAAATTGCTCTAAACTTTGCCACTGCCGTCGACAGAAATCTGGGTCATATTGTTTATGTGTTACATTTCTCACCTAGTATAAGCTTCATATGGCTGGACTATGAAATGAGAGAGGAGATTATTGCATGTGGTTGGCACACCACCACCACCCACAGCACTGCAGCATCATCAGGAAGCATGCATATTGATCGCTGGTGTAAATCTGCCCAGGATAACTGTATGAATAGGTGACCTTGTGGCGGATGCAGTGAGCACACCTCCCCTGTGGGGAAGTGCACACATCATGCATGAATGAAAACCATATATGCACTCAGATGCACAAGTCATATACATTCATAATAGCACACAAACACCCTCACACACACACACACAGTTAATTTCTCATCATACTTCTTCCTGCATAATCACACATTCCTGCAGGAAGACACTCAGTCGTAAAATTGACATTTTCTTTCCATTACAACACTCCATTGGGTATCTTATTTCATTCTTAAATGATCCTACCAACTGGAGTCCTAGCTTGAAGCATTCGACTTCAACCACAGAAAGACATCAACTTTATGTCATTTATTTCTATCAGCAAGGAGTAATATTGTTCACAGCAGGACAGAACCTGTCGTTATATATGCATTAACATACATTAGAGGTTGACCAGTATGGGCTTGTCAGTGACGGATGTTGACGTCTTTAGAAATCAAAACAGCAGATGGCAAATTGAAAGTGTAAAAGTTATTTTTGTGTTTATTTATTTTTGGCTGTAAATCATAACAGCTTGTTGTACATGCACCTTCCAATCTACATGGTAAAAAGTTGATTGAAGTAACTGAGGCAAAAGGTTAAAAAGATAATGTAAATCTTCTGAATTGGGATTCTGAGGAAAGGTTATAAACAATATCTTACCAGTTGTACACAGAACTTTGAAAAATTCCTAGCAAGAGGTTCATGATGTCTGAACTGATAAGCTAATAGCTATACTGACCAGAGCCAAGACTATAGTGGCTTACTGCCATAAAAAAAACCTCTGACCTAAAATGTTTAAATGCAAACACTGTTTCTTAATATAAGCTTTTACAATTCAGTCAAATTTGCATTACTAAGTTTTTTTAGTCAGGAGTTCAACAGGATGCACTGACAGTTCTATAAGGAGGCTGTTGCTATCAATATTTGCATTTCCAAATAATCATAGAAAACCTCATTGTTTTAGACTGAGGTCACTTAAAGTACAAGATAATCATTTTCATAACTCCTCAGAACCCCCTTCAAAACATCTGAACTACTGTTTTGCATGTAACACTCAATAGATGGAATAACATGGGGCTCAAAAATGTTCAAACACCATACCAGAATTTTAAAAATTGAAGCCTAACCATTTATTTTTCTTAGTTATGACATAGTTCCAGAAAATGGTCATATAATATTCTTGTTGAGTACTCCTTTCATAAAGTCACCCTTGTCACAATAAAGTATTGTTTGATTGACACAAGTGTTTAATGCCATGCATACAAACACTGTGTTGCCCACTGATATGCTTATCTGTTAATTGGCCTTTTTTATGCTTCAGGTGGACCCACTGATGAAAAAAAAAAAAAGAAATATATGGTATAATTAATTGCGCAACCAAGTAATTGGTGTACTTCTAAATCGACAAATTCTAGTCCTTTAATATGGACACGTGCTTAGATTGGGTCGCCCTCTGTCAATAAATACGACCAAATAAATATTTGGGTATATCTTGCAAAAAGGTTAGATAAATAAATAAATCATCCCCAAAACAACTGGATGTTGAGAAAAGATATGCCTTTCTTTCTCAAACTATAAAAAATATGTAATTCTTTTTATGTCAGACAGTGGACTTGTGTCCATTCTTGTCCTGTTAGATCTCAGCGCTGCATTTGATACAATTGATCAAAATATTTTATTACAGAGACTTAAATTTGATATTGGGATTACAGGAACGGCTCTGAACTGGTTTGAGTCTTATTTATCTGACAGATTCCAGTTTGTAAATGTTAATAATGAATCATCTTCTTACACTAGAGTTAGTCATGG
>JARVJO010000140.1:10970745-10980894 GCA_031762555.1 Cynodonichthys magdalenae | reverse complement strand
TACAGAAGGGCAAAATTTATGTACAAATAATAAAACACTACATGACATTGTAATGCTGTTTTATTATTTTCATTTGTATAATAAATACACTGGCATGATACAACTTAGTACATGTTTGATTGCTTTTTGAGATATGTCTATTTTAGAGTTGTAGCCCCCCCTGGAGAAAAATCCACCAGCCGCCACTGCTTAGACCTTTTGGGAAGCAGATGGCAACATGTAGCATGAAGCATATGTGTACACACACGATACACGTTGATTTTATTTTGAAATCAGAAGTTTCAAAAAGACGACAGCGATACAGTTTCAACCATAGATATCAAAAGCCTGTTTTAAGCTGTGTTTGGAGTTTGTCTTTAACAGAATTAATTATTTTTTGCTTTGACTTCCACATTTATCACGCAATCTCCTTCCTGCACACGCTCCCTCCTCTGTGTCTCACACCAGAGCGGACGCTGTATAAATTGGGTTGCAAACAAACAGCTACGAACTGTGCACCACAGCAGAGTGGAGTCGTATCTAGTGCAAATCTGGGGTTAGAGAAACTAACTCTCATCCCATCTGCTTCACACTATCATACTTGGTTCACCATCACCATGTGTTTGGGTTTACCCGGTTTATTCATCAGCCTCCCATCACTGGATCTAACGCAAAACCAGGTGGTAATAAGTAGACAGCTCTGCCCCTCACTTCACCTGAGTGTCCAAGACATAGGGCAGCAGATCAGATGACACAATTAAAAAATCAATCATCAAACTTTGGTCTATGGTGGCCTGGTACCAAGTACACTTATGAACCACCCTATGCTCAAATATGGTGTTCATTATGGACAACCTGTGTTTAGCGCTAAAGTCCAACAGAACACCATTACGTTTCAGATCAGGGAGGCTGTTCCTCCCAAGCACCCACTTCCAATAATTTGTCATTGCCCACAGGGGAATTGACGTCACACAGTAGAACAAGGGAACATGGCACCCCTTCCAGGACACCATCAAACACTGCAAAAAGGCTAGGTAATCTGAACTGATGTTTGGTACATAAGCACAAACAGTCAGAATCTTCCCTCTTGCAGCATGAAGCCGCAGAGAGGCAATCCTCTTTTTCACTAGGGAGATCTCCAACACAGAGGCATACAGCCAAGGGCTTGTGAGTATCCCCACACCCACCCAATGCCTCTCTTCCTGGGTAACTATATTAAAAAATATTTAGCCATCCTTACCAAAGGGATTTAATCAACCTACTTAGCCTCTTTAAACATGTTTTGATTAATTTCGGTATGGAATGTTAATTTACTTCCTGAAAATGTACAAATTGCTTTATTAGTGTCTTTGCTTCATCTTTTTTCTTACATGTTGAAGTCTCTGTAGGTGCCATGCTTGATTGATATCTCCTTGATCCCCTTTGTTCAGGTAAACCAGGTGTGCAAGCATTTATCAGCACTGATTCAGCTGGATAGACAGAGTTTGGAGGTTGCAGACATAAGCTTCAATAAACCTTAACCTGATACAAGATCTAATCTGCTGGAATGTACATTCCTGCATGAAAGGACAGTGTCTATGAAGCATGAAGCATGAACTAGAGTAGTGCAATGGTTGAAACGTTAAGTTTTTATGTTAGTAGGGTAGAAAAGCCAGCAGTGTCAAGTGTAAACATAACGTATCATGGCCAACAATTTTCTGCCTTGTGAAATAATA
This sequence comes from Cynodonichthys magdalenae, assembly GCA_031762555.1. Lineage (NCBI taxonomy): Eukaryota > Metazoa > Chordata > Actinopteri > Cyprinodontiformes > Rivulidae > Cynodonichthys > Cynodonichthys magdalenae. The sequence goes on along the minus strand of JARVJO010000140.1, from coordinate 10,979,200 downwards.
CTTGCATTGTCATCATTCCCATCACACTGAACTGTTTCAAATGTTAAAGGACTCGTTTTGGTGGGATATCTAACACACTTGAGCAGCTTGGATCCCCACATCATAAAAAACTGTTATGAGAGGCATGGCTGCTCCATTATCTCCTATTGAGAGCTTGTTGCTCCTATGATGATGTTGCATTCATTCTCAAGGGAGAGTGGCTCAGGCGTCCCACGCAGTGAATTAGTCAGTACTTAACCCTGACAGTTTCTTCTAGCCTCCTGTTTCTCCACTAATTACCATTCCTTCCTTGCCAGTAATTAAGTCATCCCACAACAAGGGCTTTTTATCACTAGGTTTGAAAAAGAAAGCGACATCCCAGATTACCTCTTGTTGACTTTCCCCAACCTGTACAGCTGAGAAATGGAGGTGAACATCATGTTACTTAAAGGGGCTTTACTCACAATAACTAACAAATAAACCTGTGACTCACTACTTGAAGTAGTATACCACAATGTCTTGTCTTGATTCTTGTGTAGTGGTTCTTTTTGTTAGTATTTTTCAGACTGTTTATCATTGTTTGGTATTGTCTTATTTTCTCATTTCCTGTTTTCTGTTTCCTGTCTCATGTTACCCTCAGTCAGCTTTGTAGTGTTTTTCCAGCCTGCCACACTCACCTGTCCATAGTTTGTAATCACCCAGGTACTTCCACTCCCCAATAATCATCAGTTGTTTTTAACCGGTCTTCTGTCTCTATTACCCCATTGGATCATTGTACTTTTCTTGCTCATAGCCTTGTTCTTGTCATTGTTCTAGTTTTTGTCTTTTGCTGCCACTTTTTCTTTTGTTCTTTAAAAAAACTGTTTGTTCTTTCACATTCAAGCCATCGTGTCTGCCTGCATTTTGGGTTTAAACCAGCTACCATTACATGTCTGTTAGATCACCACCCTTTAAAGGCTAAATAATAAATGGTAATTGTAAGCAGTGTGCACTGGTAAACACATGAAGAAATAAAAGTAGAACAAAAGTCCTTTTTTTTTTTTTTTTACCTATGCCAACAGTTTTTGTCTATGAGAATACAGATGAAAGCAAACTGACACAGGAAAACACATGAGTTCAGGTATGATGAGATGCAGAAAAGGCTTTAATAAAACATGACTTTGGCTTTTTTGGTGTGTTTGAGAGTTCTGCACTGAGCTACTTTCTATTTGGGCGTTTGTGAATCATCTAAACCACTCATTTTTTTCTATTTGCTAACCTTGAAAATAACCTTACTGCTGGCTTTTCTGTCAGCACCACCTTTCTTTGTTTTGATATTGAACTCATTGGATCCTCTACACACACACACACACACACCGACACACTTCCATGTCTCTAGCACCATACATTTTCTTCATCACACACTTTTAGCACCTTCCTGTCTCATTGCCTAATGGCATCCCAGACCCCTCGATGTCTCTGTCCTTTTTCTTCAGTCTGTTTCATCTTCCCTGACATCCTGACTGCATCCCTCCGTTTCTTCCGTTGGCTAGAGCACACTGAATTAAACATTGCTGCGGCCTTTTTCAGTAAATCTGCCGACTATATCAAATCATCCTCCCCTCTCTCTATCCAATTACAGTTGGCTCAGCTCAGCTAATGCTAGATCTGAGTCGGACAAATGTTACACCTTGTTACTCGCTTTGTCTTTAAAACATGAGGCGTACGGCAGCAATGAAAAACATATTCCATATTAAACACAGGGGGCAATGCTCAAAGAACTACAACAAACAATGAACATAGTAAAGAGAAAGGATTTGAAGAAAGACTTTAAAGTAGTCTTTTTGTCTTGTTCTACTTTTCGTTACCAGTTGATAATGAAGAGCAATATACTACAATTGATTTTTTTAACTCATACAATATGTTAGCAGTGCTCAGATGGTTATTGATTGTCATCAATGAATGTGCAGTTGAAGTTGCTCGATGTGCTTATATTAAATTCACTTGCAGCAAATCATTGTCGCTATAGAACAAGGCTGAGTTTTTAATTTTGGGGTTAGGGAATGCAAGATGATAAGAATGAGTATTATGTAAATGTATATTTTATCCTCATTAAGTTGAATATATAACTTTGTTTTTCTCAGCAATTGTTTTGAGTGAAAATATAAAAGAAACTAATGGAAATTCTTTGCTAATAAGTCAAGTACCTGAAATATTATAACTGAAATAATACATTAGTATTAGTATTGAAGTTTTTTTCAATATTATAGAACAAAATGTTCATCACAAAAAACTGTTAAAATTTTATTAGCAAAATTACCAACCACAAGTAGAAATACATATTTTGACTTGTCAAAATAACACAACAATGCTGCTCTTTTGACACAAATGCACAATAAATAACCAGATAGCAACAGTTTCTATTATTTATCTTTTTATTTTACCTATTCTCAGAGCTGTTAAAACATTTCTAATTAGTAACCATTGGGGGAAATTTGTGTTTAAAGAATGTTGTAGCAAACTGTCAAGAGATCACCAGCCTCTCTGCATGTGTTGCTGTGGTTACAGCATGAGCATCATTAATAAGACAGTGGTGACATGGTGGGGTTCTTTCAGCTTCGCCTGTGCAGAGAACTCAAGGCACAGTGCAGTAGGGATTATATTTTTGCAACTGTCCAGGGACTGTTCTTTACAAATAAATCCTCATCTTCTATTGCAGCAACATTCTACTCATCTGCTGCTGCTTTGGATTCGATGTCAGTAACATTTGAAATGTTGCGAGCAATGCAGAAACTTTGAAATCTGCTTCAAGCATCCACTAAATCATCAAAGTTACACCTGAGCAATTCAACTCTGCATTGCAAATCTCCTCTAAATGTGATTTAGACTTAATGTGCAAATATCAGAGCTCTTGAATGTTTTGCCATTTAAAACATGTCAAATTGATCTTGATACAACTGAACAGACCACAAAGATGGCTTTGAGTCAAAATTATGTTGCGTTATGTCTATTTAAAAAATTGTTTATATGCAAAAATAGTTTTCATGCATTTACAACTTTGAGTCCTCATTTACTCACCATTTACTTTTTAACACAAGACAGTGTTGAAATATGAAATTTGCATTCTCCTGAGTCTGTGAATGTTATTAGAGGACACTAGATTTGAAGGACATAACTCAAAACAGTATTGAAACTGAAAATAGCAACTTCTAATGATTGAATATGATTTGCATTTCCTGATGTGTGGGAATTTATGTAAAAACTGATGAAAGTGAAATGCTTTTGCATTTTGCTGTTCTTAATGATTTGTAAAGAAATGAGGACAAGTGGGGTTATTTATATCAGATGAAATAACATATGGAATAGTGAATTAAAGATACAGACTTTTTAATAGCCCACATCTTTTCGAAACTAAAGGTATTATGCCATTTTAATTGGCATGTTAAGCAGAGACATTACCAATGATGAAAGCCAAGCTAGTCTTTAACAAGACTACAGAGCTTCAGAAACCACAATTCACCAGGGAAATCAGTAAATATAATATTTGTGAAACTATAGAGCACCTTTTTGCTGTATGATGACAAGCCATGCTGACACCAAGTTAAATAGAATTTAACACAAGTGAAGAAGAAAGAAATGTCAGTATTGAAGCCCTTTGAAAATATAAAGTAAGGCAGGAACTATTTTTTTCTTTTTTTTTGTTAAAGCTATTTGAAAGCTGGTAGAATGGCAACAATAGTGTTAATGTTTTCTCCTTTAAAGAGGGCAATTTAAGTCTCATTTGGTAATATATTGTGCAGGCAATTTTAAAAAGCTATACTGAGTCAGTAATAAAGTATAATGATAACTAGCACTACCGGTGGCCTTGCAATAATTTGAAACAAAATGACTCATTTAAAAAAAAATAGTTTATTTGTGCTTCTTGGTTCCTATATTAACCTATCATACTGATAATGTGTTTTTTTTTTTAATCAAAGTCAAAATATCAGACCTCTTTTGTTAATATGATACCACTGTGACCATGTTGTGTTAGTCTAACATTAATTTCATTTCTCTTGTCATTTCAGGGCTGTGTTCAGAACCTTCAATACGATTTGAGGTTTTTGATGAATCCCGGTTCAATGACGAGCATTTCAAACCTCTCTATTCACACACATCTGCATTGCTTTTCAAAGTGAGATCAATTGATGTGGGACATTTTCATAAATATTTTTTATTCTAAATAACATCCCCTCAATTTGCTTTTTTTGATTACAGTGAGAGGCTGGTTTGAGGCCTTTAAAATGCATTAATGGCTACTAGATTTGCATTTATATTGGATTTTTTGCTCAGGCAGACAAGAACCTGAGATAGAGTTCTGTGAACAAAGACCAAAACAAAAAGCATGCATCATCTGAAACACATTCAACCCCATAATAAAGTACAAGCAAAAGAATGAGAGATGCTAGTGTGAGCAGAACAGGGTCATCCGATTTTACCACCAAGTGAAGCACACACTGATACACCTTTATTTAGTCTGACATAATAATAAAATGTAACTAAAAGTGAAAGTGGCTATCGTGTGACTGATGAACACAATATGGGAAATGCAGAATGAATGAAATAAAATAATGCAACATAGCACATGAAAGCAGCAGTGACAATTACTTACAAAAATCACCATGCAAAGATTTCTTTAGGAGACACGAGTCTAGAGGGAGACGTGCCTTGTAGTTTGCCTTTCCCCTTCAAGCGACAGTGACATTTTCAGACTTCGGCACAAGATGCTGGAACCTTCTAATTTTGTCTTTATTCTTTAAATAGGCACAGTGCCAATGTTATTAAAGAAAGGGCAGATTTGTTTGCTGCTGATCAGTTTGGCGTTGTCCACATGGTGTGCCTCCAGGGTAATCTCTCTTGATAAGTGAACCCAAAAAAGCAATGGATTCTTTGTCTCTTTGCAAATCTGATTCAACCACTTTCAACCACTAAATCACTGAGGCAGAGAAAGTCCCCAGGGAAATTTACAAAGCGATTCAGTGCTCATTGGTTGTTCGAGTAGAGCCCGGCTGGGCAATCATGTGCCATAGAAGACTTAGGGTATGTATGATTTCATTCCAACCAAATTCTGCACCAGCTGATGTCACTGACTTTCTTCCCTTCAGTGGCTAAAGATGTTTTAATCAGTGAAAGTAACCGGTGGTCAAGTTTTAAAGGAAAAACCTTTAAAGTGCATTTGGACCTTTGATGAATGGATCACACCTTTTCTAAAAAAAACTCAATGCAATTCTTAAAGCCTATTTAACAAGGGCAAAAGTATCCTTCATTTTATCCTCTAATACAAAGAGTGCATTATGTTGAGATTATGAGTTAGCTGTCCGAAGTTTCTGTGATTTATTATTTTTTTTCTTTTGGTGGGGGACCTTTTGGACAATCACATTGATAAATTGTGCAGTTTTAGAAAATAAAAAACATATATATAAGTTGACAGAAGTGAACATTGCTGGTACAGAAGAAGTTTGGAGTAGATGATTAGGTTGGGTTAGCTGATAATCTATTGTCCACCAAAGATTTTCAAGTCCTTTTTTTGCTAACTTTTGATAACAAGAATTTACTCCTGACTTGTTGCACTCTAGTCAGTCTGAAAGTCAAAACAGTGTTGGTATTTCTGCTGGAAATGAAGCACCGGTAGAGGCATGGATGAGACAGATTGCAGAGATGGAAGGTTACACAAAATCTTCAAACAGAAAAGCCAGAGCAAAGAAAAAGTGAGCGGAAGAACAGATGCCAAAGACTGGGAAGCACCAGTTGATGATGGCAACAAGGCTTATTTGGCTTGCTTGCTTTTTGATGTTATTAATTATAAGATAGATAAAATGGCTTTTATTCCCCCTTTTTTAATAAGCAACTGCCAGAGTGATCTCATAAAATAGAAACTAATGTGTCTCAAACAGCACTATTCTAACATTTCAGGAGCTACAAATATTATTTTTTTTTTATATTTTGCTGACAGTGTTATGTTTCAGCATCAAACTAGCAATGTCATTTTAATGCTATCCTATAGACTGAGGATAAACTGCAGTCAGAGGTCAGAGCAACTTCAAATGATTTTATTTTAGCTTTTGATGTAAATAGAAAATGATGCTTATGCCCTAACAAATATGATTTGTGCTGAAATGGCCCATAAAGTGATTATTGCTGCAAGCCAGTAAAGTCTAGGGAGACTCAGTGGGTTAAAGTTGTAATGGGATCAATCCTCTGTTAAAATTTAAATTACTGATACATAGTCAATGAAACTATTAGTTTTTTGTTTTTTTTTTAATTATTCTTCACAAAATCTCAAGTGAGTTTCTTTTAGTTTATTAAAAAAAATAAGAAGGACATTCAGGTTTTAAATGCATTTTTCATTTAGATATCACCTGCTGCCAAAAGCAAAGGGGTGATAATGTTTTGGTTTTATCTGTGTGTCATGAACCAAATTTCATTGAAGCTTGCAGAAAGAAATAATGAAGTTTTCCGATACAGCGCTAAAAGTCCATGCCTAAGCATCTTCCTGAACACATATTGCACAAACTACTTAGTATTTTTGTCTAAAATTTATTCCTTAAATGTTGGAATTAACCATGTTGGCTGTTGGAAAAAACAATATCTCTTAAACTACTGAATGTAGTTTAATGAAACTCTCAGACAGTAATCATCAGACATAAATCTACAACACATTCACTCATTACATTTGAAGTTAACCTAATTCAATACCACTACAGCTAAACAACATTTTTGCCTTTTTTATTATAAGGGCTGTGTCCAAATTCAGGGGCTGTGTTTTTTGAAGGATCTACCCAGTCTATGTTGTTGATCGCGGAGACAGGAAGTAAGTGGCTTTGAATTTAAACAGTTTAGTCTTCAGCTTTATTCCTGCCCTTACCCCGGCGTGTATTCTGTAACCGAGCAACCATGACAGCATTGCACATAAGCAATGAAGATCAAAAATACATTAAAATTTGCAAAATGTTAATACATTTTTATTATAAATGAACAAAACTAGCTTAGAGACAATACTTAAACAACTAAGGGACCCGCAGTATGAGCTTGTTTATTTCACAGTACAAGCTTGTTTGTTTTCTGACAAAAATAATATCAAACATGTCTATGAAAATAGCAAAAGCCTAACAACACAACTGGTTTAAAATTTTCCATTTTTGTGCTGCCAATTTTTTTTTAAGCTGTACTCCTTTCCCTCACTTCATCTGTCCTTACAAGCAAAAAACATCTCCCAGTCAGCACAGAATGCATCTTGGAATTGAGTGGTCCAAGAAGGATCCACCGGATCTGTCCCTCAAATCAAGACAAAGAAGGATGCATTTGTGGACCGCAACTGGAGGCGCCTTTGAGACAGTCTTCGATACATAGCTGTGATGTAATCAGCCTTCAAGTTTGGCCTTCAAAGGACATATCCCCTGAATTTGGACACAGCTAAAGTCAAATGGTTTAAAGCTCTGATTAGGTATTTATTTCATAATGCAACATACTTGGTTAAACAAACAATGTACTATTTGCACAGACTTGACAAAACATTTATTTTCTTTTTTCTTAAGAATAAAAATCCTGTTTTTTTTTTTTTTTTTTTTTTTTTTTAGATGTGCAGATCATTTGGTGGTTTATTTTTTTAACAAGAAGAAATAACAAAATGTTCCCTTCTGTGCCTCGATATAACCATGTAGTTCTTACAAAGAATAATGTATCAAACATCGAAGGCTGAAATTGATGTCACTAATGGTTTGTTAAGTGTAAGGCACGACTGAAGACAACTCGGCCCAGGAAAATTCCCAGCACCACCTTACAGACAAACGCACTCTGTTTTGATAAATCACTGCAGCATCACACAAAGAACTCGAGAGCTGTACAGTGTTGGTGAAAGGCAGCTTCTGAAGATTTGCCTCTGAGACTTTTGCCTCTGTGAAACATCCTCCTTTGTCAAGTTACACAATATGCAAATGCATTGTTTACTATTCATATGACAGTATCAAGGCATGAAAGCCAGTGGGGACCGAGGGCTGTGGCAAGTTACCAAGAAAGATGGAGGGAAGAACGGGAACCAACTCTGAAAAGTACTGCTAAACCATGTGGTAAATGACAGTCTTACTTTGCTTCTGTCTTTCTGTAAATCAGAGTTAGACTGCAGAAGGATGCAAGGATATCAGAGTACATTGTTCCAAGGGAAAGGGGCTTTTAGTCAGTTTCTAAACTTGTTTTTGATTTGAGGGCTATGACGTTATCTGTTAATGAGGAGCTTTGTGAGGCAAAGTGCAAGAAGAATAATTTTGAAAAAGTAAAAAAAAATTCTAGATTCAAAAGCCAAAGCAAAAGCAGCAAAAAAATGAAATTATCAGCCAGAAATAGACAATTATCAATTAACATCTTAAAGTTTTAATGCCTCCTAATCTGAGCCTCCCTGGTAAGGTCTATTCAGGGGTCCTGGAGAGGAGGGTCCGTCGGATAGTCGAATCTCGGATTCAGG
>JARVJO010000140.1:10953544-10970645 GCA_031762555.1 Cynodonichthys magdalenae | reverse complement strand
CTGTACTGTTTATGTATCCGATCCCTGATCGGAGTGTAACGTCTGATTCAGATCAAGTCTGAAACCATGTGTTTGGGACCAATTTCCGATCATGTGATCAGCTCGGGACATCCCTAGTATGGTTTGTACACCTCTCCCTGGGCTGCCACCTTTTCATGGTGGAGAGATTTGAGTGTCCCAATGATCCAAGGAGCTATGGTGTCAGGGGCTTCATGCCCCCGGTAGGGTCACCCAAGGCAAACAGGTCCCAGGTCCCAGCCCAAAGACCCCTTATGATGAGAGTCAACATTAGACTAAGTATTCCCATGCCCAGATGCGGGTCACCAGGGCCTGGAGGTGGGACACATTGGTGAATGCCTGGTTGCTGGGCTTTCTCCCATGGAGTATGGCTGGGCATAGCCTGAAGATGAGACGTGGGTCCCCCTTTCCATGGGCTCACCACCTGTGGGATGGGCTGAAGGGGTCAGGCGCAGTGTGTGATGAGTAGTAGTCGAAGGTGAGGACCTTGGGGGTCAGATCCTCGGCTACAGAAGCTGGCTCTAGGGATGTGGAATTTTACCACTCTGGTAGGGAAGGAGCCTGAGCTGATGTGTGAGGTTGAGAGTTTTGGACTAGATAAAGGTGGACTCACCTTGCTCTGGACCCAGTCTGTGGGACCAGTGGGCATACTTATTGGCCCCCATCTTGGTGCCTGTACAGTAGGGTTCACCCCAGTGAACGAGAGGGTAGCCTCCCTCTGCCTACGTGTGGGGGGACGGGTTCTGACTGTTGTTTGTGCTTAAGTGCCTAACAGCAGTTCAGATTACCCACCCTTTTTGGAGTCATTGGATGGGGTACTGGAGAGTGCTCCTAATGGGGACTCCCTTTTTCTGCTAGGGGACTTCAACGCTCATGTAGGCAATGACAGTGGGACCTGGAAGGGTGTGGTTGGGAGGAACGACCTCCCCAATCTGAACCCGAGCAGTGTTTTCTTATTAAACTTCTGTGCTTGTCATGGATTGTCCATAATGAACACCGTATTCAAGAATAAGGGGGTCCATATGTGCTACTGGCACCAGGACACCATAGGTCATAGTTCAATGATCAACTTTGTTGTTGTCTCATCTGATCTATGACCGCATGTCTTAGGTACTCAGGTGAAGAAAGGGATGGAGCTGCCAACTGACCACTACCTGGTGGTGAGTTGGCTCTGATGATGGGGGAGGATGCCTATCAGACCTGGCAGACGCAAACGTGTATTGAGTGTCTGCTGGGAATGTCTGGCAAAGTCTCCCGTCAGACTGAGCTTCAACTCACACCTCCGGGAGAACTTCAAACACATTCCTGGGGAGGTGAAGGACATTGAGTTACCGGAGCTTTGGCTGCAAGGTTGTCTGTGCTTGTCATGGCGGTAACCCTTGACCCTGCTGATTAAAATCAGTGGTCGAAAAATGAGGCCTCTCTGGTCTTTTTTGCCTGTGGGACTCCAGAAGCAGTTGATGGATACCGGCGGTACAAACGGGTGGTCACTGAAGCAAAAACTTGGGCTTGGGAAAAGCTAGGAGAAGCCATGGAAAAAAGACTTTTGCATGGTTTCAAGGCGATTCTGGTCCACCATCCAGCAACTCAGGGGGAAAAGCGGTTCACCACAAACACAGATTATGGTGGGGATGGTGAGCTGTTGATCTTAACTCGGGATGTTGTGGGCCAGAAAGCAGAATACTTTGAAGACCTCCTCAATCCCACCAGCACATCTTCCAATGTGGAAGCAGAGCCTGCGAACCCTGGGTTTGGCTCTCTAATCTCTGGTGCTGAGGTCACCGAGGTGCTTAAAAAGCTCCTTGGTGGTACGATGAGATTCGCCCAAAATTCCTTAAGGTTCTGGATGTTGTGGGGTTGCATTGGTTGATGTGACTCAATATTGTGTGACTACAATATTGTGTGGACATCGGGGGCAGTTCCCCTGGATTGGCAGACCGGGGTGGTGGTCCCCCTATTTAAAAAGGGGAACTGCAGAGTGTGTTCCAACTACAGGGGATCACACTTTTGAGCCTCCCTGGTAAGGTCTATTTAGGGATCCTAGAGAGGAGGGTCCATCAGGTAGCCGAATCTCGGATTCAGGAAGAGCAGTGTGATTTTCGTCCTGGTCATGGAACACTGGACCAGCTCTACACCCTCAGCAGGGTCCTAGAGGGTGCATAGAAGTTTGCTCAACCAGTCGCCTCTGCAAGGGTGTCTGGGCCCTCCCTTAAGGCTCCTGCATACTCCCTCCAAACTGCCAATATGGGTTTAGATTGTTGCAGTTTCACTACGAAAATTGTGTCATTCTGTTCACATTGTCGACATTTCACCAGCTTCTCGACACAACCCGTGGGTCGAACTTTTTACCCCCTCCACATAAGAACTTTGTGTGATTGGTCAGAAATTAGTGTGAGTGTTTTTTTTCATGCTAGAAGCGCTCGGACGCTGCATTTTGCTTTAACCGCTCGCTTCAAAAAAAAAAAAACTCATGAAAGAAGATAAAACAGACATTTGCACGGAGGAATCTAACTGATAAAACCTGTGGAGCTTTAACCGGGACAGATTTGTGGATAAATAACGTTGAGTGACGAGTCTCAGCTCAGACTTTTATTTTCAGCCTGTAGACTACAGCGGGAGGAACCCCCCCTGTAGTGACGTATATCGCAGCGGGAGGGTTTCCTGGCACGGGGTGTCTCAGGGACTATGAAAGGTGTGTGCAAAACTGAATGTCGAAAAACCATGTGACTGTGCATCGAATGTTCGGCTTCGGAGGGAGTATGCAGAATGCTTTAAAGATAGGGTGAGAGGCTTGGTCATCCAGGAGGGACTCAGAGTAGAACTGCTGCTCCTACACATCGAGAGAAGCTAGTTGAGGTGGCTCGGGCATCTGGTTAGGATGTTTCTTGGACGCCTCCCTGTTGAAGTATCACAGGCACATCCCACTGGGAGGAGACCCAGAGGAAGACCCAGCACGCTGGAAGGACTATGTTTCTCAGCTAGCCTGGGAACACCTTGGGATTCCCCCAGAGGAGCTAGCCCAAGTGGCTGGGGAGAGGGAAGTCTGGGTTTCTCTGCTTAGGTTGCTGCCCCCGCAACCCGATCCCAGGTATGCGGAAGAAAATGGATGCATGGATGGATGGATGGCTTGCACACATTTTACACATTTAAATAAAAAAAAATTAATGAATATATTTAGGAAACAAATTTTTGTGACTCATGCCTTGTTCCATTCACTTGGGAAGTCAGTAATCAGACACATCTGGAGTGTGACCATGTTCTATAAAAACATTACAGTGACTCAAGATGAATGCCATTTTGTCCACTTAGATGGGATGGACCAAAGCGTTGTGATAATCTTTATATGTGTGCAAATAAACATTCATAGCTGAGTACTGGACCGGTTTCCTGTGCCTAATTTGGGTCTTCATTACACACAATTCCTTTCAAGTTCATCTTTTTGACTCTGAATTTCAAAATTCTGACTTTAGGAACACGTAGGATACAACATTAGAACAGTAAGCAGTGTAGTATGCTTTCATTTTATTTCATTCATACCGTGTTGCTTTTTGTTTAGTAGATTTTAGTAGATGTCTTTTTTTCTTTGGTGCCTTGTTTTTTTTTCCAATATTATGGTTCTCTCAGCGCCTTAGTTTCTTCCAGATGTTCTCATTCAGTAATCACCACTCCCACCAATCTTCTTGTTTTCAATCAGCCTTTGTCAGATTCTCATTTAAGTCCCGGCTCCTCAAGTCCTGTCTTGTTTCTGTTTCAGTCCTGGGATACAATAATACATCTGCCAGCCTTGTTTGTCATCAAACTTTTTTTTCTTTTTTTGTATTATACATACCTGTTGACAGCACATTTTTTTGTCTCCAAACCATCAACCACTGATTTGTTTGTTTTGTTTTTTTTTCTCAAAGACATTTGTCTGTACTAGTTGTCTACATAGCTGTAATTATATTTTGGGATTATGGAGGCAGTGAACAATTAATTCTTTCATTTTATTGTTTTGCTGACAGTCTTATATCCAAGTCATAAACTTAGATTGTAAATGTATTGATAAGTAATGTATAAAGTCTGAAGAACATGATGCTGATGGCAGAGGTCAGAGGTTTGCACATATTTTTTTTATTTTTCATTCTCTGTGCAAATTGAGAATGTGTTTTTTTAATACAATTTATATTAAAACATGCCTGTAGAGTGTTTTAGTATCACAAAACAATTAAATCAATATAACTATATTCTATGAGGCAATACATGAAACTGTTTTGTCTATGTTTTGGTCAATGATCTAATATGACTGAAGCACGGTACAGATTTTGTGTTCTGCCTTCTTTTTCATCTGTAATTTGTTTTACTTAAAAGCTCACTTAGATTGATTACATCCCTTTACAAGGATTAAACTGGTGATTAGAATTGTCTAAAACATGTTTAATGACATGTGTTTGTCACTAAGTTGTTCTTTTGGCTGCTGCTTTCTTTTGGAGGACGCCACAGCGAGCCAACTTGCGCAAAACATTTGGAATTTGTTCTATGCTGGATGCTCATCCTGATGCAGCATGAGCTCGAACCTACAGCCTCAGGACTGACCACTGAGCTATTGCAACCCCCCTTTTTTTGTGCAAAGTGGTCTGGCTTTTGAAAAAATAAACAAATAAAAAAAATCCTGATAATTCTTACACTTTTTTTCAACTGAGTGTCTCATCGAATAATAAATTCACATGCTATCTATTTGAAACAGTCCCCCTTTGAGCATAAGTGTGTAGATGAAGACGTGTATTCCAAGGACAGAAAGTCTAATCCTGAACAGATTAACTTTGTCGTGTAATGATTAGACAATATATCTTATTAAAACTGCCATCAGTCTCTGTCACATGATCATGCAAAATTAGTTATTTCAAAGGAAAACTGGTCTTAAAAACTTGAAACAAAACGGTCATTAGACCTTTTTTCAAACTGTTTTGCAGTAAACTCACTGATGTTTTTTTGTAGAAGCATTCCAGTTAGAGGATGCTGGTATTAGTGATGATTCATTAAGAAAAAAAAAACAACTTAGCTTGTTTTTTGTCATTCATTACACCTGTTGCTTTTACTTTGGCAATTAAATTATCTTTAACAATTGTCAATTGACTGATTGCAAAAACAAATCACATTAAATACACACTATTGATCCATTAAACACTATGTAATTCAAGATATTTAACATTTGAACAGTATATTTTCTTTTTTGTAAAGTGTACTTGGTCTTTTTTATTTTGTTATTTATTTTAATGCAGCAGAAGATTAGCATTACCAAAGTCAAGATAAAAAATGAAGGCGAGGGCTTTTGTATTTTAATGCTAATGAATTGCAAAGAATCTATTGCCTTGAGACACCCTGCATCCACATTTAGGTGTGTGTGTACTTATGTGTGTGTAACAGGTTAAAACCATACACTGTTCAGCTTTTTGCAACTTAATATCTGAAAATAGAAAATCCATTAGAATACACACTCTCCCTAAAAAGCATGAGTGGCATCAAGCAACACAAGCTAAAAGTGAACTCACCTATAAATTTTATATCTGGTCGTAAATCCTTGGCGGAATCTTTCCACAAAGGACAGATAGCTCCGAGAGTGGTGGAAAGGTCCGCGGTCAGAGATGAGCCAGTCATACTGCTTGGCGACATGTTGCTCAGCAGCCAACAGGTCCTGGCGGGAAGACTGAACTGTTATATGGTCCCATATAAACAGGAAGCAGATGACCTCAATAAACCTCCAGTTCATGCTTTTTTTTAAGCCGCTCTCTGTTCATTCTCGCTCCATTATGTGGAGACCTGATGAGAGAGAAAAGGAGGGAAAAAAAAGAGGGGGGAAAGGGGTAAAGATGCTGTTATATGACAGATAATTTTAGCAAAACAAGAAAGTCAGAGTTGGGTTAATTTGTCATGTACAGGACAAAGAAGACCGGACCCTTGACACTGTCACTTTAGTGTGACAAGTATTTTCTCATATTTGTCTCTCTCTATCTCTCTCTCTCTCTCTCTCTCTCTCTCTCTCTCTCTCTCTCTCTCTCTCTCTCTCCCAGGAGTTTTCAGAAAACAGGACAGATTGTGCCTCTGCAAACAAAGAACGCTTTTCTTTTGCAGATCAGTGTGAGGTACACCCTCAGCTATCTGGCTGTCTGTTTGTAATTCATGTCATGATAAGCCCTGACAAGGTTAGAAGGCTGCCTGATGATGTGTTATGACACTCTATTGCCACTAATGTGGAAGAACACTCTCTCCCTATACGCAGTGGTGTCAATTACTGCTGGGGGAAACTTTTATCTACTGACATTGTGGTTGAACTTATTCATGCCTGAATTGGGCAACTCACACAAAGAATAGATTACTATTTGTAACAGCCACATTCTGTTCAATGAACAAATAAAGGCAAATACTCAATTTTGACATTTTGTCATTAAAATGATACATTTCCTTGTGTTTCACTATGAAGAAAAATACCCAGCTGGCACTTCTATGTCACTGATAAAAAGATTTTTTATCAGTTACAGCATTTTAGATTTCTGCCCCCTGGCCATGAAACAACAGTGTGCTATCAAGTGCTACTGTATGCATAAAGGGCTTCTCTCTTCACGGTTTATTAGAGAATAACACATCATAAAAGAGCGAGAAAAAATTGATGAGCCTAATCTTTCAGTTAAGTACATGATAAACTGCTGGCATACTGATAAGAGGATCCCCCCTCCCCCCATTATTTTATCATATTGCGGTTAAAATTAGTGTGTCAGTTTCACAAGATGATTTTAATAAATTTATAATTTTACTTTTTTAAGTTCATCATGAGACTCAGAATACTTAGAGATCAGTCAAAATATTGTTTTTTAAAGTTGATTTACAGAAATTGGACCTTTTAGTTGTAATAAACGTGTCTGGTGTATGCTAACCACTTCATTAATGCCTGCTTGTTGCCAATGTTTGTCAGTTTTAATCTGAATCTGTTATGAAAAGGTCCCATGGACCAGAAGACAGATTTAAGAAAGTTAGTGTTAGTGTGGTAGCGGCTGAAACTGCACAAGATACTTGTTTAAAATTTTGACATTTGAAGTCAACTTTGTCTCTTTGCTAGAAAAGTATCACTTGAATCAGCAGATGAATATTTAAGAAACTTTTAGGACATTTTCTAAAAATAGTTAATTTAAGTTTTAAGGTTTGGTCAAAGCAGCTATAACTGTTATTGCTCAACAACAAAAAAATGATCTTAGTATAAAACAGGCATGAAAGGTGACAAGCATATTCTTTCCTTCAGGGGAATTAGTTAGGCTTTAAACTTTATGCTGAGCTGTATTTTTAAAATAAAATGTATAATTGTAACAGATAGAACAATCACGAGCATGAGAAGATGAGAACACGAGAAGATAAGCTGCCTCAGAATAGATCAGTTTTCAAACCATAGTGTAAAAATAAAATAATGTTAAGTGTTTTCAATACCAACCAGACACTTCAGGCTGGTTAATAACAAACCAATCTGGCATTTTTTTCCCATTAAAACATTTTACAAGAAAAGCAAAACTTGAATGGATTAACCATGTTTCTATCTTTTGGCACATTCCTTTGGTTTCTACCAGAATGGAAGACAGTGAGATGGTAACAGACGCTTATTAAAACCACTTAGGAAAGGTGCAAAAAGATACTTTCCAATGAGAAAAGTTAATTACCCACATGGTTTGGTCTTCATTCATAAAATGAATATGCTTCAGTCTTGATATTTCTGAAGCGTCTATGTCGCTTTAACAAGTAAAACCTGATTGTAAATGCAACAATGTGACTTTATATCAATATTTTTGATCCACCACACAACCTGGAAAGATCAAGTTTGCTATTGTGTTTTCGTAAATACATCTTGCAAAGCATCTGCCAGGGAAAACTTTGACCATCATTAGAAAAAACAAACTAATTTGTGATACTGACAAGGGTATCACATAACTGTATTTTGTGATACCCTTGTCAGTACTTATAATATAAACTCTGTCTAAAAGGTTTGTGTGCGATCATGTTGAGGAGGAACCAAACAAAGCTCATTTACAGATTAATAAAGTGAAACAAACTGTTTCTGCAACAGTAAGAGGCAGTTGGCTCATCAAAAACAAACACGGTGAAAGTGTGACTATTAGCAAAATAGGACTAGGTTTAATAAGAGATTATAAAGAAAAACTAATATGGTATGAAATAAATGCAAAACAATCACAGAAAAATATTCAATTTAAGTAAAATTGTGTTAGTATACTAAGAACTTAAACAAGAGCCTTTTTTGTTAGCAAAAGCTGCTGAAAAAATATTTGAAAAAAATGTGTAATCATGGGATTTTTGCTTAATACATAATAAAAGATCTAGTAAAGAAAGTATATTAAATTTACTATTAAACATATTACATGTAGCTGTGTTTAGGAAAAATACAATAAGTGAAGTACTTTGTAGAAAGAGAACACATGCAGGCACACACGAAACACCATCCAAAGTCATAAATGCCAAATAAAATCAAGAATACGAAAAAGAAAAAAAATCTGTTAAAATGTTCAACAAAGGCAGAAACAGAGGTTCCAGTTTTGATCTTTTTAGGCAGGTCATTACAAAATCTGGTAGGCTCGCTTCAAAAACCCTGTTGCCTTCATATTGCAACTTGATACCTTGGGAGAACAAAGCACAATGTATTCAAGGATCCCACGGAGCAGGAAAGGAGTGAACACGGGCCAATAAAATATCTGATAAATAATTTCGTGCCAGATCTCTCAGAGATTTCTAAATAATCAATAAAAAAACTGCAGTAGTCAAAAAAATGCATTATAAATGAGCCTTTAGAAGTCTGAAGTCTGAAAAAGGCTCTGGCACACTAACACTGATATGCTACAAAATTAGATTTTTTTCTTTTGCATTTGTCCTTTAATCGAAAAATGAGAAACTTTTATTTATCTATTCATTTGTATAATAATAATAATGATAATAATAATAATAATAATATTGGGCAAATAAAATAAAAACTAACAAGTAGCAGCTCCTGAGTATGAATATTAGACATTCATTCCCTGAATCACTAACCACATAAATTTTATAACTTGTATTATTTTTACTGTGAAAAAAGGCAAAATACCTAAAAAATATTTATTTTTTGCACAAAGTTGTCTTCTTTGATCTTCCGTTAAATCAATACTCAAACATACACACTTATAGAAAACCACTACAATAAACCACTACCATTACATTATATAAAAACTCACTATTACCATGTTTATTTTTCATAAATTATCTGATGTTTTATGAATTGCGCTGAAAATCAGCATTAATAGTTGTATGTAAGTAGGTGCAAAAAAACAATATATATAATTGGAACACATAACTGGTTGGACCAGATGACTCTTACGGCAAACTATTTGATGTTTTAGTGAGTCTCATTCCAGCCTCCTTAAGATGCACTTATTAGCTGTTCATAAATTGAACAATGTAATAATTTTTATAGAAATTAATTAATTATTTTCTATGTTCATAAAAACTATCTCAAAAAATACACTATGTTTTTAAAGTTGTCAGGGGCTTCAAAAAATAGTGTCTGAGTGCATATTCATAATGAAAATGTTGAAGTCATTGATTTTATATTCAAATTGCAGTTTGTGCAGCAATGGCTTCCAAATTACTTGCCAAGAGAGTACTTTTAGGTATTACAGAAGACCCTGTCATCAGAACATGCTGCACCTTAACACTACAGTTATTATTTGCTCCTGATTGCTCCAGCACCATAAAAATCACTTGGAGTTGAGCCAGAGGTTTAGTTATTTCTACAACCTTTTACATTTACTGTGTGAATCCCTGCAACCTCACGTTAACATGTTCTTGACATGTGGTGAGAGTAAATCCTACAGTGTGTTTACTTCCAGTGGCACACAGGTAATTAGCCAATAATAGTGTTTGTTTTGTACTGCAGCAATGAAAGTTATCACAGATACTTTTTTTTTTGCGGGGGTGGGTTGTTTTGTGAGTCATGAGTTTTATCACACCTAAAACCAAAACTGATTGCTTGTTTTTCTTTCTCTTTCTCTGGGTAAACAGAATAATTATCAACATTTAAAAACCATATTGGACCTTCTGAGATTGAATTTGATATGGAATTCTCTCTTTTTTTCTTTTTGGGGTGGGGGTTGTTGTGTTAAAACATTGTACAAGCAAAGCAGTTGTGAAGGAAATATTGTATTGTGAGTAAAACATGATTATTTTATGTAACCTTTGACAAAATGTAAAAAGTGTGACATATTGATCAAAATGAGGGCATTACATGCATTCCTGTTTGAGTGCATGTAGAAAAAGAAAAAAGGACACTACCTCCTATCTGAATCAATGCACTTTGGTGAAAAGCATTGTCCATAACAAGTGGGATGATGGAGTATTTTTGGGGTTGGAGCCATGTGGTGCAGTGAACGAGCAGCACAGAAATGGCTTGGCATTAGGAATCAAAAACATTCCTATTCTATTCCTTTCTTTTTTTTAGTCCACTCAAAAAGGCTTTTTCAGTCCAAAAAAACGAAAGCTATTTTGAGCTCTTGCTTCACAAAAAATACTGTTTTTTGGCAGGATGGCACTTGCCGTATGTTTAAAGACAAAAAATGCTGAGTCATTGAAAGGAAATTTACCATACAAACTGCTGAGGGTGAATGATGGTAAATTGTTTAAGAAAACGATATTAAGTTCAGTAAGTCATTTTTATTTAACTATTCAGTATAGTAAACTGTTCATTGCTGCTTCATCAGGTCCCAGAGAGCAACTTAAAAGAAATGGAAAGGCAAAGGCCCAGTCTCAGCATAAGCATAAGAGACCAGTTAAAAGTATACCTCAAAAAATTATTTTAATTATCATGCTTTGAGAGGAAAGCAGATGACTTGAGACCATAATTTAAAAAATCTGAGAGGGCTTTAGGTTAGAAAATTAACAACATTATAATGTTAGAAAATGTAAAACTTAATTACAAAAACAACCAGTACCTTGGACATTTGGTTAGAGCCAATTCAAATAATGCAGAGGTTGGATGTTGGTGTACATATTAGATTTAATTCACATCTAAACTGCAGTTTTGAAGAGTTATGACCACATTTGGCACTTCTTGCTGAAAAAGCCAACCTGAAATACGACCTGTGCGCTTTAATATTCAAGGCCCCCTAAAGAGATACAAGAGCCAATGTCACATCCAGTGAGGAGAGCTGCATTAAAGAGATACCATGTGGCCTGCTCTTTTCTGATATCCACTATACTGAAAGAATAAAAAAGTGTGATATATATGCCTCTCAGCTAAATAAAGTCACTACCTAGATTTATCTAAGCAAATAGGAACGAGACCATTCCATTCCATTTAAAAAGTTGAAATTCTGCTGCTAGAAACAATTGTTTAACCCCAGTTGAAGCAACGACCATGTTCTTATTTCTTGAGCAACAAAAAGAGATGCCTTTTGAAACAGCCCTCTGAAACCAAATGAAAATAAATGATTCATCAGGTTCAAATGTTGAAATTAATGCGAATTAGACATCACTTATTCAACGCTGGGTGCAGGTGTTAACTAAACTTATTTTTGGATGTGCTTGAGAATAGTTTACATCACAGTCCAAATTAAGTTCTTTGATATCAAAACAACAGTTTGAAGTAAAATATCATTGCAGCTGTTTGGAAATAAATCATACAATGTGTAATCCTATCGACACAATGCCATCGGTAATTTGTGCTATAATTAAAGCTAAAGGGGGTCCACAATGTGACTTTTTAAATGTTTTTTTAACAAAGAAGTGTAATTGCCTTGTGTGCTAACAACCAACAAATTGATAATAAACACTTTTTATAAAATGTATTTTATGCATGAAAAAATAGAAATACAATTAAAATGAAATACAAAAACCTAATACTAGTAATCTACGGAGTTGGTTCAGTCTAAAAAGATTGGTCTATGAACATTAAATAAGGGTGAAGCTGAATTAGAAAAAGTAGTGTCTCAGAACAGCACACAATTGTAAGGAAGTTGGAGATCAGGAAAGACAAAAGATAGAAAAGGTGTTTTAATTCAACTGGTTTGTATCTATTATCTATGGTTTATGTGTGTATTAGTCAACTTTTGCTCATACAGGCTTGGTGCCAGCATTACTTCCAGGAGGAAAGATGCCTGGAACAATGTTACTGGTAACATGATGACTGAGACAGGCAGTGCAGCTGAGGGCACCAGCCATCAAACAGAGGAGCCCCTTAGAGAAGGGGTGAGCACAGCCCCAAAAGATCTTGCAGGCAAAACACTAGTGACATAGTAAGATTGATGGTGGCAACACTTATAGGTTTGCTTGTTTTTCGAGATATCAGTCAGGGTGGCTAACAGCCACAAAGAGCCCTGTGAGGCAGAAGGATTACTTAAGAAAAAGGTCACAAGGCAGATCTTTATCGGTTTATTAAAGACAAAAAAACAAAAAAACTTAACCAAAACACAACATAGTTTTGTGTTTTCTGGGAAACTTGCGTTAAAATGAGTTATGCAACCAATTTAGTAAGGGGACAAAATAAGAGTGGCTTTTCTTTGGGTACTCTGGCTATTAAGTGGTAATTTTAAATGTACTGTATGGGTGTAAATGTTAGGGTTAGTTTGTATTGGTGTTGTAATTAATCAGCTAAATAACTGTAATGGTCTTAAAAGGTGAAAATATGCATAGGTTCATTTTAGGCTTAAACGTGTTTTAATGGCTTGTTTTGTAATCAACTTTACTTGTACATAAATACAAATATGTCATGTCACTAGATAGATTTGTCTGGCGAGGCTTCTTTCAAGAAGGAACCATTATTTGCTCTTTAAATTGTCAGACATTTTTTTAAATTATTTTTACCAATCTTTTGTGTACATATAAAATCACGAGACAACGCTGAGCAAATGAAGGATGAAATCCTACAAAAATGCTGATTCCAAATCTTACATACATTTTACACTTTGCTTTGTTATAGTCATCAATTTTTTCACAAGTCTGTAAGAGTTATTGGTGTATAAATGTCATTTTTGAGCAAATTAGAAAAAAAGGATAGGAAGACACAGAGAGTGGATCACATTTACCCTTGAATAGGCAGGGTAAAAAGGGGAGGATGTCTGCTTCAGGAAATCACCAGGCAGGACAAGGGAGGCTTGTTTTCTCCATCCTCTTTTTAAACAGCCTTATTCATGCTGCAACTCCTCCTCCATTCTGCTTCTTTCAACGGGATTCAATCTCCATTCTGGTCTTGTCACTTGCTTTGCCAATCAATTCCTCTCTCTCCTGTCTGGGGGCCTAAGTGTCTCTCTTTATTCTATAAAGTTCATAAGAATGGAGAGGCTTGTTCTCCTTATTTGTATTCTAAATCCCAGGGAGGCAGCAGTCCAGGAAGGACTGAAGCATTTTGGATAGGCACAGGTAGTCTGCAGGGAATTGGAATATATATTTCTATACCATCTTCCCAATGTTAATTTATGGAACCTGGTCATCTGTATGTATTATTTATGCTCAACATTATTTGTTAAAGGAACTGTCTGGATATAAGCAGATGGCGTTCTCTCTGAACTGTTATCAGCACAGCTGCCTCAGAGTGAATTTATATCCCAGTGATACTGGTATAATGCACGTACTGAAGCAAAACCTTTTGACGTAATGTTATGGATGGCTGGCTGACTCAAAATGAATTTTTGTTCTCCTTCGGGTTATTTTGACATACTTTATATTAACCTGACCTCAAGGGGAGTAAAGGGTTTTTGTGAGCTACATGCCAGATTCATGGAGAGGACTGACAGATTGAGGGAAGAGTGGGGTTACATCTAAATATGCCAAGCCATGAGAGTTTGGAGAATTATTTTTTACTCAGGTTACAGTCATGTCTAGACATGCTTGGTAATGGTCTGCCTAGTGCCAATGCTTAAGAGCAAAATGAGAATGGGAAGACAGACCATGCCTAACATCATTTGCTCAAATCTCTTGCCTTGGTTATGCCGTCTATTCTTTAAAAAAGAAAAGGGCTGCAGTGGCACCCTGACCTTCAGAAAACATGGCTGAGCAAGCAACGCTCTGCCTGTTAATTAAATTCTCTGGTTGGTCAGCAACCAATCAGCTCGGCTTGGGGATCAATGGCTGATTTTAAAGAGCAAACTAATTCACTAATGGTTAGAGTTATTCCAATTTACCTGCCTTCTGAATTATTGTATCCAAACCTATTCTGGTTGTGGAAGAATCGATGAAACGCCGGGAGAGCAGCGGCAGATGGGAGTCGGTTGCATCTGTCATGTGAAGCGGTGCAAGGCGAGCGCTCTGGGGTTGATTTAATAGCTGCCCAGTTGAACAGAAGCAATGTGGGGGTGGTTTATGAGATGGTTCTAAATAGGAGTTGTCTATGTCATAAAGCAAACTAATTAATAAGGTTTCAGAGTAAGCAAAGACTTGTTGTTAAAGTCCAACATTAATTTTGTGTGACTCAAATGGATTATTCTCGCTGGCTAATTAAAGGACATTTACATTTAGCATGAAACAAAAATGGAACTAATTTGAAAATATTTTGCAGTAAGGGAAAATAACAACATTGTGATGAGGGTAAAATATTTATTTTAATCCACTTTATTAATGTACAATCGAAACCTTTCCAATGACATAGCAAATTGTAAGACACAACTAATTATCAGCAGTGGACTTTATGTTTCATAAGCAAAAAACAGGTAGTTGTGGTGATTTGGTCCTGTGTTCAAGGTGTTTTGAGCTGATAGGAAAAACAAAAGCTCTTCAGCCAGTATGACGGTGCTGCACCAAAAAGAATGAGATGCAGCGTAGCACTGGCCAGCCATTCGTCACCACGTCTACCACCGCTGCTGCTGGCTACTGTGGCTGCGTGAAAGATGAAGATTGATCATTTGTCAACTTGCAAATTGGCTTTCAAGTGCTTTCTCTAATTACTATGTGGTTTTATTGATGAGAAACCACCTACTGCTTTCCTTCGAATTACCTCGCTGGGCAGAACTTTGCTTTCATCGCTCACTTTTTTTTTTTATTTCAAAAAGACCTTAGAGTGGCCAATACAAAGGCACACACTTAACCGTTCACCACCCATTTTAAAGTTTTACAAAGTTTTACAAAGCATTTAAATGCAAAAATGCTGAGTGAATTTCTATCTTTTTTTTTATTATCTTTTTACTGGTACTGTAAAAATTACCCAAAGACCTCTCCTCTGACATGAAACGGGGCTTGAATAGAAGTTGCTGGGTGGATGTAAATGAAACCATTCGCACTGCTGCTCCTCCTTGCTCATGCATGTAAATGTCAAGTGATGTTATCAGCTGTACGGTTTCCACTGACAAGACCCAAAAGGTCTGTGTCAGAGGCAAGCGTGGACAAGCATATCTCTGAGGGAGATGAAACGTGTTTCTCCTGGAGACTGCTCAAAGAACAGTAATCCATGCATTCAGTTAAGTAAAGCCTCAGCAACGCAGACCTCATTTATAAATTGTTTTCATGTAATTACCAGCAGAATTAAGCAGCACATCCTTTTTTCTTTTCTCTCTCTCTGTTTTGCGACTGATCAGTCATAAATGCTTGTGTCTGTTACATTTGTATTCAAAATCACACGATCAGTGCCACAGAGGGTGTGATGAAGGATACTGTGAGTCTGCAGACGGTTTACATAACTGCATAATATTTTAGGAAGACATATGCGACGAAGTATCGTGTTATCAAGGTGAAAGTGTGATTTTTTTATTTCTTTTTTTTTAATCTGGTTTCAATGTGTGAGCACTCCGGTGGGAAAACACATGGCACTTGTTTTCTCATGCTGGATTTCACCAGTGTTTTCACAATATGTAGCTCACACATCACAATATGTTCTTTTTTTGTCTGTTTTTTTTTACCCAAAGTCATCACACTCATCTTGAGCTAGCATTTCCTACTGCACCAGAATATGCGTCAAAAAAAAAATCATTAAAGAAAATAATTTGACAGCAATTTTGGTGTGTTAATGTTGTTTTAAAATTTTCAGAATGGTCTTCGATTTTTTTTCACATATTTTTAAAGGGGTCTCTCTCTGACAAACAGCATATACATCATATCCATAGCAGCTGCTGTTCTCTCAAGAGACTAGTCCACACACATTATGCCAAAATAGTTTATTTTAAATTATTTTTCCAGCTGCATAAGTTATTTCTGTTTGCTATTTTCCAATCCTCATTAGCTCCCTAACTTCTGATGCAATGCCATTTCTGAAAATACTGACCTCATTTTCATCTCAATTTGATGCTCACTTTCTTTTCATCCTTTGACGAACTGATAATCGCATGACTCTGGAAAGAGTTCCCTCTCTGACTGACCACCTGGCTCTTCTGCGACAGAAGGATTGGGGTGTTATGGCAGTGGTCACTGATCCTATTGTTTCTCATTCAAAAGCCCCATATTTGTGAAATGGAGGGAAAGAAAAGGAACAAGCACAGGCTCTGTGTGTTCCATAAATCAGCAAAATCTGCAGAGACGCAGAGCAGATGGTGGAAATTAAAAAAAAAAAGTTCTCCCAGCTCAATTCAATGCAGATTAAGCATTGCAAAGCTAAGCTGTTCTGTATTATGTTTATGCTTTGTGACTGTACTGTGCAAGATATCAGACTTTAACAAATGTTTTTTGCAGTGCCCAGTTCAACCTCCCATAGAGAATTAATTCAACCTTTGAGAATCTAAATGTATTGATCTGACAACAATGGACTTCTTAGAGAAAACCTTAATGTGCTAAAAGCACCAGAAGCTCCAGGAAACAGTTTGAATCATGAGTGATATACAAACTATCAGCTGACACTTGTTAAAGAAATGTAAAACTAGTTAGCTAATGTTTATTTATTGCAGCTGCCTGGTTAGCTAGTTAACAAGTAAAACTTTTTTTTTCATCTCACTGAATATTTTATATTATTTTAAGTACAAATTACTTTAATTAATTATTTAATTAACTAGCTATATTAATTAAAAAGTCTGATCTAGTTTAGGAGCTGCAGCGGTGCTGTGGCTCTGTTCCAGCTCTTCATGGAGAACAATCTGCAGGACACCTTCAGAGACTGTGACTCTGCTGAAGA
>JARVJO010000140.1:10928272-10939784 GCA_031762555.1 Cynodonichthys magdalenae | reverse complement strand
TTATTGGAAACTCAAGACAGCCATGACATTATGTTTTTTACAAGTGTATGTAAACTTTTGACCACAACTGTATATGGTTACAAAGATAAAGCCCCAGAGGCAATGCCGACTGATCGGAGATACGTAAGAACCTGATCAATCAATGTTTCTCAGGCTATATGTGACAGGACGGGGGTGCTTAAGCAGTCATAATCATATACACAAAGAATGCAAATATGCATCTGGTTCACCCATGGGAACATGTGGGACTGACATTACTGAACATGAGGCATCTATGTTTAGAATTCTAATTAATATACACGTCTGCTGTTGTGGCAGATTTTCAGCCTGAGCCATTTAAAATATGCTCGATGTGCAAGAGACACACACAAATATAGACACAGGCAAGGTCAGGTACATAAAAAAGAAAAAAAAATCTATAGGTGGGTACTTTTGTGAAAGTGCTGTGTCAGGTCGTTTCATGTGCTACTTCTGGAGTCATCAGCGTAACGCCTTTCACAGCCTCCGAGTTGTTTAGCTACAGCTTTGCAGCACTAATCAAGCATAGTTTCGACAAATTATACCCATTTTAGCTTAAATGATTACATTTGAAAGGAATCTTAAAGCTGCTGGAATTTTTTATATAAACAATTCTGAAGGTTGAAGAATAATCAAATTGTTCTAGTTTATTTTCAATTAAATGAAAAGTAAATAAAAGCAAAAAATGGTACAAAATAATTTATTAGCTTGGATGTTCTCGTAATGTGGTTAATGGTTTAAAACAAATTTATAGTTTTAGATGCAAGTAACTAAGTCGTCATAAAACATCATTCCAGGTAATTAAAAGTCATTTCTCAGAATATCACTTATACACTGTTTAGTGTTAGTTTATTTGGTGTTGAGTTGACTTTTATTGTTTGTGTCTTGATTCTCTGTATTTAGATCAGGTATGGGTATGGATCAGGTATGGGAAACTGGTGGCCCACGGGCCACATGTGGCCATATGTAGATGACTTCTGTCCGGGCCACCAAAACGCTGCTTTAAAAGTGTTTTTTTTTTTTTTTTATGTAATATAGATACATATAAGTGTTTTTATTTTGCTATGGATGTTAATATAGGTTGCCATTGTGACACATTGCCCAAAGCTAAACAGAAGATTATTGACATTGCAAGTACATAAACAACAGCAACTTTTTACTAGAACGACGACTGCACAGGAGTCTCCATAAAGGCATCTTATGTCGTTGTTGGAGTATTTACAATTTTGTTTGCTTCAAACATTTGTATTCATATTTATTAGACATGAGTACAATTGTTGTACATGTATTTGAGCAGGAAATATGTTTAGTTACTGCACTGTGTGTTGGTTTATTAAACATTATACATATGTATAAATATTTAAAATCTTTAGTTTTTCAAATTTTAGGTGTCTTACGTCTGGGTGGGTGTGGCCCTTTTTATCATTTAATTTGCTCATCTCTAATTTAAAATATTTGTGTAACAACTTATAGGAGAAATTTGGTGTCATTTGGTATAATTTAATTTGGTATAAATAATATGTTAAGAGTTCCCTGTAATTTTGAGTCTGCCTCAGCTGCTGAGTTCCATTAAAAGCATAGTTAAACATAGTAACATAAATGTTTTTATTAGGTATTCTGTATAAACTGTTATTGGTCAGTAAACCAAAATGGTGTCTCTACTTTACAGAGGACATTAATATGAGATAAGTTGATGGAAATAGTGCCACCCTTTTTTCTTTATTGTCATCTTCTAAATTCCACATATTTTTCTTTTTTTTAAGTTACTAGCACAAGAGAATAAATGTTTTTTGTTTCTATATGTGGCTCTGTGATGGACTTGTCCAGTGTGTACCTCGCCCCTGTCAGTGACTGCTGGACATGGGCACCAGTGACCCTTCTAACCCTGAAAGGAAAAAGCAGGTAAAAGATAAAGGATGGATGAATAGTTACAAGCAAAATTGATGTAAATTTAAAATGATTGTTTTTAAACTTCTTTATTGAAACAATATAAAACAAGTTAGCATCTAAGCCATGTGCCTGATTTGCAAATGAACCAGCATCAAGCTTGAATATTGAGAAAGCTGTGACCATTTTGTTATAAAACTACCTACTAAAGTGATCTAAAAATACATCTTTGTGTTGCTGTAACACTTAGCAGTAAATTTAAAAATAATAATTTATACTGACAAATATTTGGAAAGAAACTAGTGTAGTCATGTAAAAGGCATGGTCGCAATTTCCAGAGACAGTCATGGATGCAATGGTATGTTGTTTTCAGCATGTAAACAAATAAAGCATCAGGAGGTAACATGAGTAAACACTGTCAGAAAACAACATGAACAGAAGCCACAGCCAACAGATCAGGGTCCGGATCGCTTAAACCAGCAGCCTCAGAAACATGTTCAAAATTAAACCATCTGTTGTTATGAATATTTGCAACCTTTTTATTTGGTTTCTTTTTTTTTAAGCATGGACAGAAATATTGGAGTAAATTAAATGTTTCCTTAGTCACATCTGGGTGAAACAGACTTAAATTAATTTTCAATGTCTGAACATCAGTGTAGTCAATTCACTAAGGATTTAAATTTCTTAATGATGATTAAGGGAAGAATTAGCTAAATTTTCTTTTTTTTTTCTATTTGCTCTCGCCTCAGCTTAGACATCTCTCTGACTCAGCTGAATGTTGAGTCTTATTCATTTTTTTTTTAATATTGCTCTGGTTTGAAAACCAATTAGCTGCTCCCACATGGTCTTGTGATAGATTGACAGCCTGTCTGGGGTGTAGCCCACCTTTCACTCAGTGATCAGCGGAGATGGGTGCTGGCGACCCTGCACAAGACTGTGGGTTAAAATAATGAATAGATTAACGCCCCTGAACATATTAAAAAATAAGGTTTCTGTTGGCATGTTTATGCAACATAAGAGGTGGTAAAACACCTGAAATTTCCAAGTAATGAAACGCATTAATTCATATGGTTTACATTAAAACAATGGTGTGGTTAAAAGCTTCTGTTGAAACTTAAGTTTATTCTTAGTGTTTAGCAGAGCAGTGTTTTTTTTTTAATCTTGGGAAAACTGACCTTTAAAGAATTGAATTTCACATTAAAGCTATTATAAAAGATACCATCATTCTTATTATTCTATACTATCATAATAATTGGCACAAACACAGTTATTCCTTGTAGTATAACTAGCATATACAGTATATATATATATATATATATATATATATATATATATATATATATTAGTTTATAATAATTTATATATATATATAATTTATGTGCATGCCTGAAAACATTTATTTATTGCCACCTTATTATTATTACCTAATGTATTATTACTACAGAAGTTGACTTTGCGATTTCATCGTTTGAGAGCAACCTGTAATTGACTCTGAGTCTATTCATCTACAACTTAAATAAAAAGTGAAGCTAGAAGTTGCCATTATTAAACTTAATATCACCAATGTTTATACAATTGTATATTGATTAAGATGCTACAAGAAAAATAAAATAGTTGAGTTAATAATACACATTTACCACCGCATCTCAACAAATGTAAGGCAGCTTTTTCTACTATCTGCAATGTTTTTTTTATTTTTTTATTTAGTCAAGCTCAATTCTGATCAGTCAGTTGTTTTATAATTTGCTACTGCCCCAAGCAGCAATATAGGTCACTTATGCTGGGAGCACACTGACTCACCGGCATTACATCGGTCATGGGTCAGCTTCAGACTCCACTCCTGCTCAGATGTCATGGCACCACTGTTGAATTTTTCAACGTTAAGATGTATGGTTTGCACTGAAAATAGTGTCTCCTTCTTTAACTTCTTATATTCATACTGCCTTCAAATGACAAATCCCACATTAACTGAAATGCAATGAAATATGCTTCTCTTTTTTTTTTTTTAAGAATAATTAGGGCTAGCTAAAATGTTCCAGCAGGGAGTGCTTCACACTTCTTAGCCATCATAAGGAAGACTGGAAAAGATTAAAAGGCTCTCTGCAAGAGTCCTAATTAAAAATTTTCAGACAGATTATCTTTCATGATTGTTCACATTCTAAAAGAAAGCTTTGTGCGCACAGAGACAGTTAACAAAATAGTAGAAACAAGTGATATGTTTGGCTTGTACATTGTACCAAAATAAGTGCACAAGAAAAGGCTCATTTAAAAAAGATGATTATGAGCCCGTCTGTTTTAAGTGTGATGGAAGTTCTCTGAAGGCTTATAACTTTTGATCAGTTTTTTTTATTATTATTAATAGACAAAAACATAAAGACCTAAATAAACTGGCAATCACATATTTAAAAATGACTGTTTTCATTATAATTAAGGTGCCAATCAAAATTTAATGAGTGTGCTCCTTGTAACACAGACAGCTAAAAAGTCCTGCTAAGATGGTTTCATTTCTTTAAAAAGGTTCAGTTACCTGAAGATGCAAAAATCTCCATGATAACTTTCCTGTTTGTAAAACAGCATCATATGAGTACAGTTACTGAAATTGACTTTATTTCATTCAGTAGATATTATGATGTAAGCCTATTTTGCTAGATAGGATGTGATGCAGACATCAGGTAAATGAGACGTCATTCTATATTTCCATAATAACACAAATACTATGCTTTATCTATGAAGTGCCTTTAACATCATATTAATAGATGTTTTGTGATTTTTCTCTATTTGTTTATTAGTTAGTTTCAAACTTGGTCTTCACTTTGTTGCTGAGTGTTTTTTTTTCCTAATGTATCTGGAAGCAGTGACTTTCACAGAGCAGAGGGAAACAGTGATTGGTGGCAATTTTCTGTGGCTCATTACCATTGCAGCACTTTCATATTATAGAGTCCACTCATCTGATACATTGTTGATACAGGAATATTAATTAAAGCCGTTTCAAACATGCACAAAAAAGATACGCTGTTTTCAATTAATCATTTTTGCTTTGAGAATATATTCTCCACCCTCAGGCATGTGAAGTTAAAATATATGACATATTTTAAATCCACTTACATCACTGCATGGTTAAACTGCAGTCAACTTCCCAAATACATGAAATTGGTGAAAGAGAAAAATAAATAAAAAGCTATGTATTAGTCATAGCTAAACTATTGTCAAAAAAACACTGCGACCAAACGGAGAAAACTGAGTTCAGGCAACAGAAACATTTTCT
The DNA here is from genome assembly GCA_031762555.1 of Cynodonichthys magdalenae. Lineage (NCBI taxonomy): Eukaryota > Metazoa > Chordata > Actinopteri > Cyprinodontiformes > Rivulidae > Cynodonichthys > Cynodonichthys magdalenae. Next base: position 10,934,614 of record JARVJO010000140.1, on the reverse strand, counting down.
TTTTACACAATTATTAATGTAAAGTGACTGAACGGAGGAAAAATCTAAAGCTAATCAATGATTGCTCTGACTAGATTTTACTTTCAAACCAGTATCAGTTCTTTTCATAAATATTTGTACACAAATCTTTGAAATAACTTAGCAGGTATGTTCCTCCAAACATCTTGGAACGACCACAGATCTTCTGTGGTTGTTTCTGCCTCAGATCCTTCAGTCGTCTCATGTAATTTCAAACACACTCCATGAAGCAGAGATCAGAGTTCTGTGTGGTCTGTGCCATCACCTTCAGAACCCTCTGCTGTTATTCACGCTGAAGACAGATGTTAATAAGAATGTCTGTATGTGTTGGATCATTGTCCAGCTGCAGAATAAACATGGAGCCAAAACACCATCCTCATGGTATTGAAAAAGCTGTTTGCACTGCATAGCATCTGTTTGTTTTTCTAAGCATTGTGGGTACCAGTAATACTGAATAAATCCCTGAACTGTTTTTTGTATTTTTTTTTTTTTCAAAAACATAGCCATGAACTTGCAGGAAACCATGATTCACCATTGCCTGCAGACACTCATTATTGTACCGCTGTTCAGTTGTTCAATGAGCAAACTGGCCTTTGTTATACCCAAATGTTTCAAGTTCTGACTCATCAGTTCAGAGCACCTGCTACCATTTTCCTGCACCCATATGTGCTCATGCACAGCTTGGTTGCTTGGGCTTGTTTTCAAAATGAAAGTAGGACCTTTTTAGCTGCAATTCTTCCATGGAGACCCCTTGTAGCCTGACTTTTCTAGACTTTTAATGAATGTACCTAAATCCCACAGATTTCTACTAGTTCTAAGATGATGGTGCTACTGGAAATATTTTGATTTTAAAAAGAAGTAAGGATAATGCGTCTTTTAAATGAGCTTACCTGGCCAATCGTTTATATGGTTCCCAACATTAATGATTTCCATCATACTTCCTCTAAAAGACATAATCGTAAAACCCCTGCTTTTAAATATTTTCCTGGCAGAGACTGTGTTTTGTTGCCAATTAAATCTAGATTGTAAGACCTGTGTCATAAGACTTGTCCACAACCTCACCTTGGTAGCAGGCTATTCCTCCCCCAGTTTTACCCAGCTGTTTCTGTTTGTCAGTATGAGCAAATTATGACCATCAACATCTGTTTGGAGTAACTGGTTGAACATTTACCTGAAAATAGTCTACCTAAATTCTGCACCTTGTGCAAATTTGCCCAAAATAATTGATGCTGTTTTAATAGAAACTGCAGTCACATCAAATATTGATTTATTTCCCCTCTGTCTTTGTCTACACAGGACTCTATTTTAAATTTTAATACAACTACCAGACTGGATGAGATCATATTTTCTATTCCTGGAAAAGAACCCATTAAAACTACAGTAAAATAAACAAAGTCGAAGGTTTTGTGTATAATTATCAACCAGTGCAGACCACTGCAAATCAAGACATCATGTTCCCTTCTGTAACAAGACGCAACAAAAATTCCAATAGGTGCATAACTAGCGCTGTCACCAAGCCAGCAAGACCAAGGCAGTGTCAGGCATGATAAATTACTGTAGTTACTGCTGTGTTGGGAGCGTTATCATATTTGAGGACTAATGACTGAGCTTCCTGGCAGTACATAATGGGTCAGGGAAATAGAGGCTCAATTTGGTGTCAGCTTTCAGTTCGATGATCCCTACCTAGCAATGGCCAAGTGGAAGGTAAAGATGCTTCATTTGCATGAAGGTGTGGGTCTTTGTTTCCTTTTTTTTTTACACCTGCCTACAAACGTGAGGTTGAGTAGAAAGGTCTCATGACTGCTTGTTTAAAGGCATGCATAAACAAATAATTCAACTTGTTTTTTTCATGATTGTTTCACAGCTGATAGTCAAATCAATAAAAAAGTACTTTAATTCCATCATCTTTACAACTTTAAAGGCATGTCATATTATATATAATTATTTTATTTTTTGTAACATTCTGTCTTCAGATTCAGTTTTTCAATTAGAGCCTTTTGGATGTAAGTGATTTTTTATTATTATTACTGTTTTGCTTCTTAATTTTAACAACAAATCAACTGCAAACATGTGTAAAGGGTAAGTCTTCTAATTCGTATTTTTTGTTGTTGTTAGGTAATTAATAAAGTGTCACTATTGTGATTTCTGGACCCACAGTGGCAAGCCTTATCCTTTACAAATTCAAAGAAGTTTTTTTTTTTTTTTTTTAAAGCAAGTATAATACAGACAGTTAAACACTGTGGGTGAAAACAAATGTTTTTTCACACCACAGAAATACAAAAAAGTAGCTTTTCTGCCAAGTTTACTATAAAATTAGTCAAAACAAAGTTTATTTTTTACTTGATAACCATTTTACTCTGACTATTGTTTATTGGTTAGTATAATTAATCACTTGCTATCATCTTACCAGCCCTTTGAATAGAAACCTTGGTCTGTTTTGTGTACAACACATTGTACAAGATTTGTTTGACCCCACAGACGTGCACAGCTGTCAGCCACAGCGCAGAGGTCAGACAGACTTTGACAGAGGTCAACTGCATCAGCTGCCTTTCCAAAATATTGTGAACTTGTTGGTATTTGAGATATTTTTTGTCATGTGTCATTATGTGACCCCAGTTGTTTGTTCCTAATAACAACAGATATCTTTTTTTCTACCTCTTGGGAGGCAGCTTTGTGGTGATTCCAGCTGCAGCAAGAACACAGTATAATGGAGGAAAGTTGCAAAGTTGTGCCATTACTGTTATTTTTGTTCATTGCAAAGTTTGGTAATACCATCATAATATAATAGGGGGAAGTTTGTAGGGGGAAAATACACAAGTTTATCAAGTTCACCTTATTTTCAGGATCTGTTTTTTTCCTGGTTTCGTAAAGGCTTTTAAGCCAACTCCACTGTAAGTTCTGCCAAAAAAAAATGTGAAAAAAGACCTCTGCTGCTGCATGTTCTCTTTTCAGTCCCTGGAAGCATGATCAACACTGGGTCATCTAAAGCCATGACACAAATATAGCTTTAAGCTACTGCTGGCATTTTCATTTTGGAAATGTGATTTAGACTGCTTTCCTTTGGGGAATGATTACATGTTGCCAGCTTTTCACCATTGAAAAGGCCACCAGATTGAATGAAGCATGCCGGATAAGGCAGCTTTTCTTCTGCAATTTCTACTGCCAGTGCAATTTTCTGCTCTGCACATGTGAAGAGGGGAGTCCAAGAGTGAATTGACTCACTGTTAATAATGCTATAATTTCAAACGGGCTTGATGATTTCATTTGGTGCGTGCGGGAGGATTTAGAAATATATGCAAAACTATGAATGTGACCTGTCACTAGTTATCTGAGCTCTAAAGTTGCACTTCAGGACACATTTATTAGTGCTGCACACATCACTACTATTTATTTATTTATTTTTTTTTCTCTGAATGACAAACAGAAATTTGAGGTGGCAGTCACGGACTTGGAGATAAAGCTTTTTGTACCGATTTCAAACAAAAGCTGCTTTCTAATTTTCATAGTCTTGGTATCAGTATCACACACGTTATCTCTCTTGTACAGCCTCATAATGACACCTGGTGTAAAAGAGCAGGAGCTCCCCCCGCAGGTCGCCAGCGGAACCGCAGACACACACACACAAGCAAGTTGATGGAACGGCAACTTTGCCTCACTGGTGACAAACACACACACACAAACGACAACAACGAATGCGTGTACGTGCTTGCTTCAGTGGACGCACTGTCATTGGGGGGCATGGAGGGGGTGCACGCGCGCAGAAACAGATCCAACTCATTTAACGCAGCAAATAATGTCCAGGGTGGAATAAAAACATTAATATGAGTCACTAGTGTTAATTTAAAATTTAAAAAAAAAATAAGAAACGAGTTCTAAAACACTCAGCGTTTTTTTGTGGCTACTGCAGAAGTGATCGGCACGGATGGTTAGAAAAGCCACTACTAGAGTGCAAAACGGAGTCAGCTTGAATGCTGATGCAGAATGCACAAAGACCTGCAGGCCTAATTTACCTCTTTTTTTATGATGTTCATATTTGTCTCTTCTAGAACCGCGCATCATGCCTAAATTGTGAGATCATCGCCTCGTTTCTTGCCGCTCTGTTTGCACCATCACCTCGAAAACAACCCACATCACGAGGAGGATGGACAGCATCCTGTTAGAGTCTAAAACTGTTAGAGATAAATGCTTTCATTTTGTATTTAAACTATGAGACTTTGTTAGCCTGAGAGGTGCTCATCGACATTCTGCTTCTGTCCGGGCGGAGCTTCATATGACTTCTTGTAGGGCGAATATTTAAAGGCAGAAAGAGGAGGGGGAAAAAGGAAGGGAAAAAAAAGGAAAAAACCTCCATCCTGGAAAAGGACACCCCAGTAACATGCTGACCACGCAACATCGCCATAATTGTGCCACACAGTGATGCCCTGCCTACCCGATCACAACCTCGTGGTCAGTGATGGATAGAAAAGCAATATATATATATATTTATATATGCATTTCTTATTCAAACGAGGCCGTCCTGTTCTGTTAGAGAGGCACAAGTGTAGCCGCACTTACCTAAAACTGACTCTCCCCTCTTCTAGGTGTATTCGCGGTCCAAGGCGTCGTTAGTTGTCGAGCCAACAACTTCTGCTGAAGCGTATGTATCCAGTGCTCATGCTGGTGGCGAGGTTGGATTGCGGACGCTTTGCCAATCCTTCTCATGCTCGAGAGGGAAAAATCCGTCGCTTCTGCGTGGTCTCGGGCATTGGCGCGCGCGGAGCTCTGAAGTGATGAAGTCCGTCAAGGAGAGGAAAGCAAATGAAAGAAGAAGCGCCAGAAGTGCGACTCGGTGTGTTTGAAACAGTTCAGTCCTGTCTTTTTTTTTTTTAAATTAGTATTCTTACGGTGAATATTTGTCTCCCTGTAGGAGCCGTTTTAGCGGTTGGAGAGGTGTGGGATGGATATCTAGAATAGGGAGGCTGGGATGCACTGACTGAGGGCGAGAAAGGGGGAGGTACAAAGAATCCTGTATGGTATTGTAGAGGACGGTCATGGCAGACAGTGAGGGGTGGGTCTGGACTCTCTCAGGCTGAGGGGCGATGCTCCTGAAGGTTGATGCGTCGTGACATTTTTTTAATATATATTTAGCAAATTTCCACGAGTTTATTCGTTGACATGATAAACATTAAATTGATTCATCAAAAGAAAAGTTTAAGTGTAAGGAGATTTTGTTTATTAAGTTTCATTTGTTTATCATCACATTCACCTGAATAGTTCAGTTCATTTATTGAGTTTTATTTACTGTATTTATTCTTCACATAATGATATTGATTGTTTTAATTAAAATATGCAAACAAATGAAATAATAAGTAAATAAATAAATCTACCTACCCATCTACCTGTCTATCTACTCATCCATCTATCTTTATACTCAAAGCAAAAACTGTATAAATTAAAAAGGAGAGACCCAGAAAAACTTGAAAGTGGGAAAAAAGTAGGAACATTACGTGACTGCATGTCAGCTAATTTAATATAAACCTGGACCTGAGTCCATCAGCAGTTACGCTGTGAGTTAGTGGAGTTTCTCTGTACACAAGTCAAACGTTTGCAGTTGCTGTCCATGGTGCTGAATGAAACCTCAGCAGACACTCAAGTAGATAGAAATTCTGTTTGCTGTCCATGGTGCTGACACAGAAGAGCTTCATTTGATTCCTGCCTCTGATTGATGCAACATGTCTGCTGTTAGTTTCTGGCTCCTGGCTGGGGTGCTGAAATCAACTTGATGAGAAAATCTTGAGTAAACAAACTGGATTTTTTTTCTCATTATTTAATCCACTATATGCCCTGATATAGATGATGATATGTACTTGACAGAATGGACTTTAAACATTTTTTATTGCCCACTGTGAAAAAAAGCAAATACTACTGTTTGTGATCATGTATGTGTGTTCAATTGTCTGTCTGTCAGCAAAATATTTCATGAACGAGTGGGTGGATTTTTTTGAAAGTCAGAAAAATTAATTATTGGATGTACATCAACTGAGCAACTTTTAGAATCAACCAAGTTCAAGATGGTTATGCCAGCTAATGGTAGTGATGTGTGGATCTATAATGAAATTTTGATACCACCAATACCAGAAATTTATACTCCAAAATGGATTCTAAAACCAAATTAGGTTACTTTGATACTTTAGTCATTTCAGGTGATGTATATTATTAACAGGAGCAGACAGCAAAATCCAGAGTGTTACAATTTCAGTGTTAAACGTTTCAGAGTTGATTTTAACTCCTGAAGTGTTATTTTAAAACTTTCTGAGTTAACTGACAGCCAGTGTTAGTGTTAAT
>JARVJO010000140.1:10909668-10921755 GCA_031762555.1 Cynodonichthys magdalenae | reverse complement strand
CCTTTCTTTGTGGGCCCCTAGAGGGCGTGGGCCCCTGGGCCTGTGCCCAGAATGCCCATATTATAATCCGGCCTTGCTTGTTACTGATAGTACAGTAAGGAAAATGCCAACACAATGCCAACATTTTGTAAAATTTGAGTTAAAATTAGTAAAAAAAAAAAAAATGATAGGCTTTCTGAATTGAGTACCTAAATTACATTTTGTCTGTTAGTAAATATAATTTTAGAAATGCATTGATGCAGAAAGTTTTGCCTGACATTGTCATTGTCAGCCAATGATGACCTTCAGGCTGCAAATTCTAGATTACGTTGTGCAAAACTAAAGTGGAAAACAAAGTTGAAATATTATTTAGAAAATTACTGATGCAAATGTACCTCTCTGAGTTAACTTTCCTGGGCAGTAACTAAACACAAAAATTAGGCAACCATTTTCTTGATGATATCTAAAGTTATGTGTTAAAATGTGCTACACAGCATGTGTTTTCTGGTGCTCAACATTACCAAAGTTTGTAACTTAATGCTCTCTGGGTGTGAAGAGCATCACTGTCAAGGTAAAAATACACAGTACAGATTTGACTCCATTATCCACATAGTGTAACCACAATAATTGGACCATATTCAACATCGGCACAATACCCTTACAGGTGCTAAATTTAACTGGACTGTAATGATTTCACATCTACCTCCTTGTTATGAGCCAATAGGTTGAATTTTCCTCCTAACTGCCCACAGAAGATGGTTACTGCTTGCTAGATTGACAACTTACTAATGGCTGATCTCCGAGGCTCATAGGCCATAGAGATGTTTTTACCTGATGTTAGTACACACTGCTGCAGAGGCCTGTCACATTGTACCTTGAGTTCTCCCTGACAGGGCTATGAAGGAAGAGACACATGTCCAAATAGCCAGGAGGTCCATCAGTCAAATGTTTTCCTTTTATTTATTTATTTTTCCTTTCCCCACTTTTACAGGGCGTGGAACACGGGGTCAAGTGAAAGACACACAGATGGATGAAGATGGCACCATTTTATCCTCTCTTCTACTGTAAAAAACAAAAACAAGCTTTCAGTGTGCTTTACTCAGTAAAGGGACAAGTCAAGCACTTTGATTCAAACATTGTATAAATTTTTAATTTGGTTTTGAGGATTTTCTATTAATGTTCATTATACAAATACTCTTTTATTTCTGACAAGTACTTTCAAAACAACCTAACATCAATTATGTTTGTGAGTGTTGATGTTTTTCTTTCAGCTGCTTCATTCTGCATGGATCACTGCAGTAAGAAAACTAACATTCAAAAATGCTTTGCTTGATGAAAAATAGGAGAATAACAACTTATAAAACTGAACATGGTTTTGAGAATGTGCGTTCCTTCCTGTGTTATTTGAAGTGTGTTTGTAGTGAGTTCGTGCTAAGCTTTTAATTAAAGCACAATCACTCACTGTAACTCCAAACTCTTGAAAACCTGCTGTGACAAAACATAGAAAGTTTTGGTTCAGACAAGAACCTTGAATGGAACTTGTACTGTAATCTATTGTGAAGGTTGTCACAGGTAATCTCACCCCATGTGGCAATGTTGCAACCAGTATGTGGGTAGCTGCTCAGCGTGCACCTTCCGTGTTTTTAATTGCCCATCTGGCATAAAAGCAAAGGATTGAGCAGACAAAGGTTAGAAATCCATCCCAAAGTTTATCAGAGCATTAAGAAAGGTTTTAGGGTCTATTTGAAAATATTGTTGAGCACTATGAAAATCAGCAAACTGCAGGGGGTCTTGAATTACCTTGCTGATTTCTTATTATGAGACAGCAAATGTGTCTGTTCTTTTTTATTATAAATGAAAACTAATCTTATTTTATAAAAATGCAATCCTGGTTTTAACAGTAAAATATCTTCCGAATTTAAAAAAATACATTTATTCTTTTTGATTAATTAATTTATTATTTTTATTTTTATTTTACCTGTTTATTCATTCAGGGGTTCAGTGGTAAAAAGCCTGTTCATGCAAAAACTAATGCACATCTCTGGGACATTGCCAGTTTCTCACATGCTTAATACATAAAGACAAGTATTTATGCACAGTCATAACCAAACCTTTAAAGAACAAAGGATAAAACTGTCAGAAGCAGCTGGAACACCTAAGGACAAAACATATATTCACGCACAGAACATGAAAATGAAAAATAAATATTTTGTTTCATACATTTAAAACTAAACATTTATAACAATTTATATTTTAGTTTATAAAGCCATTAAATTGTTGTTAATTACTGGGTTATTTGTTAAAACAAAAAGCTCCCACATTATTAGCCGAACAATTTCCTCTTCACGTGACACTTCCTGTGACATTGTACCTCCAGGTGTCTACATTTTTCATTGTATCATATAATACAAGACACAACCATTTATTACATGGAATCTCCGACAGCAAAGTGCCAAATAAATAATCTATCACTTTTAAAACTGCTGACTGCTGAGAGTTCCCTCTGCTCCAATTGCTCATGGCAAACCATCCAATTTAAACACAAAATAGGCTTTGTTTGTTTCTGACTCCAGCCAGAAGAAGAGAATAAACATAAGCAATAGGATTACAATGGAAAAGAAAACAAAGCAGCCTTGAGAGCAGTTGTTCAGACTAAATAATTAAGCAGTGATTAGGATGTGGCCAAAGGCTGTCTGCTGGGCTCAGAAGCACAATATAGTCTGGTCTGAAGCTCCCTGGTTGGAATAGATGTGTCGTTCTAGCAAGTGGTGACAAAATCTTCCACCTCCCACTTTTCCATTTTCCACTTGACAGCAATTCCTACAGTCCATGTCATTCTTTTTCTCTCTTTAATTCTATTCCTGCCATATATATTTATATTTATATTCCCTTTCAGTTTTAACCATCCTCCTCTGCCTTTTTTTGTGCCTAAAAAAAGTCACTCATCAATAATGAAATCTGCACAGTTCTGTGAACACTTGCATCTCTTGGATTTGAACTCTTTTTTTTAAGCATTACATTTAAAACATTCACTTAATCATCTCAACATTTATTACACTGCTCTTTTCTTTGCTACGACTGAATGTTTTTTTTTTTTTTTTTTGCAAAGTCCCGGCTGCTCGATTGTGAAATAACTGGGTTCTCTAATGAAATGCTAATTTAGGCTGTGATTATATTTTAATCACCCAAAGCATAAGAGGTCCTTGTGTAATCCTGAACCTTGTGGAGTTCAGTACATTAGTAAGATTTTTTTTGTCTCAATTTTATTCTAATTTTGGCTTAGTACATGTAAAAAAATGCACACAACTCCTTGTGTCTATGCACAAGCGCTTGTTCCCACATTCACAAAACACAAGTTACACCTGTGTCTCATTACAAAACACAGCATGAAGGCAATCAAAGCTGCATTAGGGAGGAAAAAGAGAGCGCAAGTGTTGGATATTTAAGAAGAATATTATTATGAGACATCTCAATGGAGAACAGGGGAAATACTGATAAAAGGATGGAATGTTTGGATCTTAGGTCAAACAAATGAAAATGTGAAGAAGAAAGGTTTGTTACAAAAACGTAGCCATACTTTTGTATGAAAGCTGGCTCGACAAAATCTAAAACTTTGGAATGTTTGGTTGAATAGAGCTTGTTCTGATTTGAATTTACCCCTTTACTCTTTGTCATTACTGTTCAAAATACAATGATCATTTAGATATCTAAAAAAATAGATGCCAGGTTCACAATAAAAGCACTCTGCATTACTGAAGCATAGATTAAAATACTAAAATCATTAGAGGAATGAGAGCAACATTCTTTATAGGAATGCTGGCCCCAGTCTTTCATGCCAAAGTCATGCGATGTTTTGGTACATAGTAGGTGTTGTGGTTCCGTCCCAGATAATATCCACCCACATTTTAGCTCAATGTTTGAAAAAATGACTGAATTAGAGCTATTTTATGTTTGTTAAATTCAATTATCTTTGGTGCCCAACTTGAATTGAGTTTACTTCACAAGTTAATCTGTTGCAAAATGATATTAAAATCCATCTGGTGGTTCATGAGATATTTTGCTAACAGACTAACAATAACACAGACACAATAATAAAAAAATGATGAGAATTACTTCTAATATTCCTCCCAGAAGTGCTCCAAACTGCAAGTGCCACAGCAAGCTGCTACTGCAGCTGCATTAGATGTTAAAAATAACTGCATAAATCATTGTAAATAACTGTGTAATGCAAAATCTTAAATTAAAGGTTTTAAATGGTTAAATGATTACTAGTTTAATCCACAGATAACTAAAAAAAAAGGAATATTCACCTTGCTTTAAGATACCTTGAAAACTGTCAATCTTCCCTGCCTTCAAGTTAAAGAGAATATGTTAATACTGCACAGGGTAATATTTAGCTAAAATGATTTTTTTATAATTTTAAGTGTAAGGAGTGCCTTCTATGTCAGGGTTTTAAAAATGTGCAAAATAAATAAACTAAAAAACAAGAAAATCCATCCCTCTCTTTATCTTCTTTAGCCCAATTTTCTTTTCAGGTCATAGGGAGCTGGTTCCTATGCAGGATGCATAGGAAGCAGTCACTGAGCGAGAGGCGAGGGACACCCTGGACAGGCCACAGGTCCATCACAGGGACACAGAGAGACAAATGAGACAAACAACCATTCACAGTCCCACATCCACCGAGGGACAATTTAGAGTTATAAGAAAATCCTCAACAGTTAATTTGGTGTTAGGGGCTCTCTAGTGTCTATTCAGAGTGCTTGATAATGCTGTATGAATGTGCAAATATCTGAAGCAGATGTCTGAAAGAGAATGAGTTTACACCAGAGAGCAAACAACATGTCATAAATATTGACATCGCACTGTGACAGCAGAAAACTACAAAGTTCCTGTCAGTAACCCTCAGCAAACACAGACAAAGACTCAGACTAAAACACACACTTGCACACACAATCACCCTTTTGTGTCAACAGAAGACTCTGAGTGATGCTGAAAGCTTGTACTGTAAAAGAAAGCGACACTGTCTCTTCTAGGAAAGGGGGGGGAAAGAAAAAAGTACTGCAACAAAGCGACGCTGGATTTATTTCCTGGGACCTGACTGAGCATCCTGGTGCTCCTGAAACTTGCTTTGCAGAGCATCTGGATCAAGAAATTGTGCAAAATATGAACAGAATGAGTTCTGCATAATAATGAGAGCACTGGAGAGAAATTCAAATTTCATAGACGAAAAGTCAATTTTGCAGTGCATTGTGACAAAAACTATTTTGATGGAATATGTTTTTCTTTTTTGGAATTGGAAAATTTGTAGAAACAGGACATTTGAATTCAGTCCACTGACACACTGAATCACAAACTTTTTTCCACTTAATCTTTGTCTCTTTGATTAACTGCTTCAGTAACATCTTTCGCTCCTTCATCGCACAATTCGTGTTTGAGGGTATGTAAAATAGAAACGAAGGCACCGTCTTTAATGTGAGTGATGTTAGGATGAAAGCCCCGCATCATAAACAGCTGGGATGGGCTTGAAGTCGGAAAAGGCTGCGAGTGGCCAAATCTCTTCATCACAAGTGCCAATCTTCCTCCGGCTTTAATGTAATTAGTGTGGATCTCCTCTGCCTCCTCTGGCCTTTGCTTGTTTGATAAATGTAATTAGATAAAATGCTAAGGCCTCGCTAGTCTGAAAAATGTGACAAGAAAGTCATTGTCATTAACAAAGTGGATGAAAAGGAAGTGGTCTGGATCACTCCTTGTTGAGATAAGGGTAAAGCAGCATCAGCTTACACACAAAATGCTTGTGCATGTAAATTTTACAAAACAGAAGAACAAGATATGAAAGCATATTTTTTTACCTTTATTTCAAATTTTATAGGATGGAAATTGTTCCTCTGCTTTGTGTGGTTATTATTCAACCTCACAGTGATTACTTTTAGCAAGAAGAGAAAAAAATGTGTTGTTTTTTTTAAACCTGAAAGGGCAAACTTGTTAACTTATTTGCAAGTTTGCTTATTGGAAATATGCCCATGTTTCCCTCAATCTGACAGCTACAGCCTGGAGGTGCACAATCCTTTCAACACGTTTACGTGCACAGCTGATGATGAAGCTTTTTTTCCTGTTATGGTTTGTCTGCAGCCGTAACGTTATCAGCAGTGGAGCTGCTAATTGTCTGGCTGGAATAAAGGTTTCTTCCCTTCTGTCAGCAGCTGAGCTGTTGGCTTATTCTCCCCACTGCTGCTAAAATTAAATATTTTTGGATAGGAAAGAAACTAGTAGGCATGTTGTGCCAATTTTAACAACAAAAGCATAATGTTATTTTCCAAATTTACCCAAAATGACTAACACCTCATCATTTCTCAACAGGAAATGATCTTAAATTAAATTCTGGTATCAGGGGTGGCAGACAATATGTTTCCTTCAAGGAATGCTAGACCTTGAATTTAGGCAGGAGTTGAAACAGCATTTTGACAAAATTTTAAAAGAATTGTTAAAGTTATGCATGACTGGTAAGAGTTTAATAGATGGTGTATATCTTTGATTGTGCTGACATGGCACTTTCTTCTTTTGTAAGATGAAGTAATAATTTTTAAAAATGGAAAAGAAGCAACGATCAACTTTCTTTTGGTTTTTCAGAAAATTCTACCAGCTCTCATACAAGCTGAATTTTCAAATTCTCTGTTATTTCATTTTCACATCTACAAACCCTCAAAACCTGAAATGACTTTATGACAGTAAGTATTGTTAGCTAATCCAACTTTACTCAACGTGGGAGTTAAGACATTGGGGCATAGAACAATTTTGACATGAAAGTGTAATAATAAAGTAACTCTTAAAAAACATTTGAACCCTTGAAGTACAGCACTCAGGAGCTGTTAGTATTACCTATGAAATTATAGGTTAGGTTAAGCTAACTAAAGCCTCACAATGTACAGGGAGGAGGATATATAACTGAAAAGTGTCCTATCAATCTGATCGTATTCTATCTTTTGCCAATAACAGACTCTGCCTGAACAAGATTTTAGTGAGACAACTTTGTGACTGTAATAATGGTTGTGAAACCCCTGAGTGCTGTTTAGCCTGCCTGTTACTGCAAACCATGGTCACTCAAGACAATACTTGTGAAATCCTCCAGATGTGCAGTGGTGCTTTTCAGAAGTGTCCCTAAAGTATCCCAGCAGCAACCTAGAAGCAAATCTCAGCTCTGCTAAAAGTAGGTTCCTGTCTCTTTTTTGTTGGAAGCCATATCAGACTGCACAGAGCAGATGAGCCAACCCAGAACTTGGCACAGAGAATATATTTAATTTTGTAAATAAAACAACCTGTGCAGACTCATCATCTACATCTTCCATTAAATCAACAGAAGATGACACGTGATATAAAATGGCTGAGGATTTTCCCCATGTATGATGTTTATCAGGTAAAAAAATGAAAATGTTGCATATAATTACAGATGTTTTTTGTTGTTGTTCCTTTTTGTTTGTTTTGTGTAGCAAGGTAAATTGTGACCTTTCTTCTTCTAAAATTAATGCAAGTTTTGTTTCTTTTTTATGGTGAATAGGCAAAATACTTTGCATCTGAAATGTTCAAACTGTGAGAAAAAGTTATTTGAACAAAACAAACAGAAAATACAGATAAAAATGATGCTAATATTTAATAGAGTACTTCAAATGGAAAATGTAAGTTTGGCTGTCAAGGCCCACTATCTTTAATGGGCCATGTCTACAAAAGAAATGTAGACAGTGTAACAAAAGTAACTGGAAAACCAAAAAAAATTATTTCAATTTTGAAATAATTTACCACTCAGTTAGGAATTACCATAAATGACCATATTTTATGTAAAGTACGGTGGAAAGAGTTTGCTAATAAAACAAAACACAAATAATAAAGTGAAAACACTTTAAAGGAAAAGTTCAGGTATTTTGAAGTGACATTGTTAAATATGATAAACAGTATATTGTAAATGTTGTAGATAGCACTTTAAAGAACTTCAGTTCAGATAAATATTTTTTAATTAAAATTTTCCCTTTTTTTTCCAGGCCTGGACCAAAAGGCAACCCCATGTGCATGTTTTTTTTTTTTGTTTTTTCTGTGTGAGTCGTAATGCTGCCCATTGATTGGATTAATAAGCTACCAGTGACGCCATGTGGGACCAAAACCAAAGTGGATTGCTGATTACTTAAAACAACTTTGCATTTGTTCAAATGCAATTTTATAAACCTTTATACTGCTGTTATTTTTGCACCAGTTTTTAAAGGTTAGACTTAAAGTTAAAAGGTAAAGTTTCAGGAAATGTTAATCTTACTATCGAGATCAGTTGGGTTTGAAATATGTCTGAGCAGACCTGGAAAACTCTGCTGGTTGTCTGTTAGAAATGTCTGGGGCGACCACCGGCTACAGCTTGGATCTCCATGCCACAGGTCGAGTATTTCCCCTGGGTCAAAGGACAGCGAGTCAGACAGACCACTTGAGCTCAGGGGAGAAGTCAAACCCAATGTGCCTGAATGCATATTATTGGGCATACAAATGATTGATAACTTCCAACCTACTAGGAGGTAGAGGAGAAACAGTCTGCAACACAATGTATGGGACTAATAACTGCTAATAACGGTCATTTAATGTATTGATTTGATTTGAAATGGGTGCACCAGGAAATTGCTTCAGTCCGCACAAACCAAAAGGGACACGTTTTACATTGTTCCTCCTTAGGCCCCGCCCCAGATGCAATGTTCTCTGAGTTAAAAACTTTTTTGAGTTCAAATAAAACTTGGATCATCAACCAAAAGTTTGAGATTCAACCAAATATTTCTGACATGCCAAAAAAAATGTTTCTGTTTTGCAAAAAACTTTTTGATTGAAATTTTTATTTATTTATTTTATATATATATAGTTTTTGGTTGAAATTGTTTGGTTTCATTTTTTAATTTTTTAATTTTTTTGGTTTAAATTATTATTATTTTAATGTATTTTTTTGATTTGTTGAAATATTTTTTTTTTATTTTTTGTATTTATTTTTTTTAAACTACATTTGTTTTTGATTGAATAAAAAAAAAATTTACCTTCATGTTAAAACTCCAATTATCAAAATTTCAAAACAGTCTATGTATTTGTGATTTTATAAACCTTTACATAGTTATCAATTTTGCAATTGATTATTCTGCTATAACAACTTATTAATTCTGCAGGAATTGTCTCAGACTGTATTTTGATACAGCTAACTACTGATGCCACTATTTTTACTTGCACATAACTATGCAATTCTATTTCAATAACCTACTTTTATTTTTTCCAGAATGAGGTTGTTTCAATTTGGCAGAAATCTAGTTTAGTCTTGGTTATACTCAGACTATTAGTTCAGCAGTCCTGTTAGACCAAAAATTTGATCCTCTGAAATGAGATCATTTAAAGAGCTGCATAAATTCAAACAGATAGAATATCAATTGGTCCTAACCTTTCCCCAGAACTCCACTTCCAAATGTTCAAGCTGTCCTTTTAGAAAAAACAAAACTGTTGTGAAAAAGTAATAAACATCTTAAGCCTGTGAGTTACAAGTGCCTGTTATTTATTTCTGAATACTCTTTTATTTGCATGTGCCAAATCCAGCAGTGATATGATGCATTCAAAGCTGTCTCTGAGGATTTATTTCACTGCTTGGTTAAATTTGACAGCAGTGATGTTGAAGGGTAAAGCAGTGTACGAGGGATGAGTCTAAAATGACGCTTACAGCAAAAAAAGTCTCAACAATAATTATGCTTTAAAACATTAAAATAATATAAAATTGAATTCACTATACTTTCACATTTGTATTGCTTATAAGCATTGCATTGTCTGAATCCCCAAAAACAAAAGCTTCCTTTGAAAATATTGAAGCTCATTAAATTGGTTTAAACTAGAATTCAGGATCAATGCTTTGTTTATATTTCGTTTATTCAGTGCAAGTTTTGTCTTCAAAGCCAAATTATGTCCTCACTACATGTAATACCAGTTGTTTCTTTCTTTTTTATGTGGCACCAAACACAATTCATTCCACTAACAAGCAAACATTAGAACTACTGGTAATTTAGTTTTTCATGATTTCTTGGTTTAGCCATTTGATAATGAGAGGAAAGGAGCAAAATAGCTTTCATTCATCACAATTTAGCAGTAAAATCTGTCAAGATAAAAAGACTGATAGTTAATAATGATGAAGTTCCATCCATGTGTAAGAAAAGGTTCAAACATTGGATGCAGGAATAATTGGGCAGAAAAAATAGTTAGTTCCCAGTTTAAGAAGCTTTATTATTCAGATCTAAAAACTCCATTTATGCTCAGAGTCACTGTCAGTGTGTGACCCTGAGTCTAACCAGCACCAAATAAAGTGATGGCTTCTACCTCCTTCTGCTCATTGCACTAAAATCTCTATGTGTCCTTACAAACCAAAACAATAAAACACATTGGTCATACCCCTGGAGGCGGTAAATTACGTCAGCACTGATACACTGGAAATCTTAAACAAGTCTTTGTTTGTTTGTTGCTGTAGTGTGCTTTTTCTTTTCTCTCACTTGTTCTCCACCCTTAGGATTCTTCTCCATTTTTGTATTTCTTATTTTTATTATTATTATTTTTCTTCCAATTTTTCTTCTTCGGTCTTTGTTGCTGGTTGATAAACAATGAATTGGTGCATTATCGCCATCTACTGGTACTGAGCTCAACTACTCAACTCTAATTATTTTCCTGCGCCAGCCAACCATGAAATGTCTCGGTACTCTCGATGGCCAGTCCACCCCTGCCAACCACTGTGTATAAATAGTGCCAATGATAGAGTTTTATTGTTTATGTGAATATACAGAACATTTCTGTAAGTAAAAATATTTAAACTAACGAGACAGTAAGTTACTGTTCATTAAACTTGAGTTTCAATTTATGAGAATTGGATTTTCACATGGAGTCCAATCATTTTTCACAAAAAACAAAAAAAACATGTTTTTTATATATCTATTTGAATATAATTTTTCCTTATTTTCATAAGATAAGTATGTAATTAATTCATAACACTTGATAAAATTCTGTCATAGATTTCCAAGTTAAAAAGAAATCATTCAAAGTCTAATTTGCATGCCCTTCCTTTTTCATCCACTGCTCAAGTCACACCCCTGTTTTATCTCCTTTCTTCCTCTTCTTTTTTTCCCCACGGTATATCTAAATCCCTCAAAGCCTTTGTGTTACCTGCTTAGAAGGAAGGCAAACATCCCGTCCTTTGCATACTGTTTCACAAACTTTACAAGCGCTGCCTTTGTCATCTGCCTTTACGTGCACAGAATTGGAATTGTAAAAATGAGGCTTGGGACTAGACTCAAATTCATCCTGGGAAAATATTTATTCTGAAGTCTTTCCAAAAAATGCCACAAATCTCTCTGAATTTTCATTAGTTCACCACTTGCTTGATTTTATTTACATGTAAGAAAAACTAGTTTCAGATCTCTGGAATAACTACCAGTCACAAGACAGCATTTTAAGATTTTATGCATATAATTGTTTTAAGAATGTACTGGTATGATGTTTTTTTTTTGTTTTTTTGCCACTTCAGTAGAAAACATAAGTGAGAACATAAGTAAATATTAGTTTCTTCATCATTAGTGACATTTAATTTATTTAATTTTTTTTCCCCAATATAAGAAAAGAATTTGAAAAGTGAAAGTGAAAGAAAAGATTGAAAGAGAGACAAGAAGATATGTGAGATTTCCATCCAGAAAACACAAGACAACAGTACCTGCCTCCACATCTGCAAAAGGGGCCAAAAAAAAAACAGCAAAATACTTGTGCTTATAATAACAATAATTATAACTTTGCTGAAGAGTAAACATACACATATACACCCACACATAAATATATATATATATATATTAGGGGTGCAACGATACAGAAATTTCATGGTTCGGTTCGGTTCAATACTTTAGTCTCACGGTTCAATATTTTTTCGATACAAAAAAGAGCAATTTCCATGCCTTGCTTAACTTGTAATTCATTAGAATTAATTTTGAACCATTGTTTAACTTCAAAGGTACATATTTTAAATTAAATATTGTTGAAACAGCAAGTTTCTCAGTAGATCTGGGCTCCACAATGCAGCCTAGGTGG
>JARVJO010000140.1:10884028-10904697 GCA_031762555.1 Cynodonichthys magdalenae | reverse complement strand
GTTCCAGAAACAGCTGCGTGGTGACGTCAGGACATCCCACATAGTTACAAAATGGAGGCTGACAGCCATTATGTTTGTTTAATTTTTTTTATTATTAAAAATCGATTTTGGGACATTTTAAATTGATTCTGAATCTTTGTAAATGAGAATCAAGATTCTGATGTGAATCGATTTTTTGGTGCACCCCTACCATCCAAGCCCACTCAAAGCTACAACTATGGATGGATCAGGAATGATCATTGGAAGTCGACAGGACAGGATTTAGACAACATACCCACACCTTGATTCTAGTCACTCTATCTTTGAACTTTCCTGCAACAAAAACTAGTTTATCAGCCACCACAATGTCCAGTTGTTTAGCCATACACACTCAGACACACACACACAGGGCAGAGCTTAAGTGTAAGCTGTACCAGAAACCCTTTCAAGTTCTTAAAAAGTAACAATTCTCCTCAGCGCAATGTTTAATTTGAATATGAAAGAGCCTGGCATTTTCAAAAAAACACGCAGTTTTTCATGTGGTTTTATTTTACTTTACTAAAGCCAGAAATTATGAATAAACAAACAAACTTGAAAAAAAAAACTCAATAAATAAATTCAAACCTAAAATGCTGCAACTGGAGATGAGGAGTTGAAAAGGTCTTCAGAGACATTTTGCTGAATACTTCCATATAGTTTATACTCAGGAAAGCCGAGAGCTTCTGTTTTCTTATAATTATTTTCCATTGTTTTCTCATTATCACGAAATAACAAGGACCGTTTTCTCAAGATAACGAGTTAATTTCCTGATGGTGTTTCCTTTTGTGTATCATCCAGTAACCATGGAGACTGTCTGCCCTATCTATCATTAATTAATTAATTCATTCATTCATTCATTCATTCATTCATTCATTCATTCATTCATTCACTCACCATTATTTAACAAGGCAAATCTCATCGAGATCGCAGATCTCTTATGCAGGGGTAGCCTGGGCCTGAAGGCAATTGTTCATAATTTTGTGTCATTTTGTACACAGGCTGAAATTGTGATTTGTTTGTCTTGTACAGATAACTTTCATATCAGCCCTCGTCATTTAAAGAGATGTCTGGCCCGACTGGAGATCAGCAGGCATTCGCACAGTGATCTTGATGATATAATAAACTTTATTGGTCACCAGCTGACGGGGATCAGGCCGTCTCCATGGTTACTGAATGATACACAAGGAAAACCGTAACTTATTACCATACATACTAGAATTATAAATATAACTTTTCATTAAGAAATCATTCTTTTTTTCTTTTTGTATAAAAAAAATAAAAACAACAAAGTTTAATGGTTTAAATGATCTATTTTTCAAGGTTCTGAAAACATTTAGACTTGCTTATTTTTCACATTTTTTTCCAGGTAATTAGTCTCTTTTAGTTTTATTTTGTTTGTTTTTTTGTTTTGTTTTTTTGATTTTACTTGTTCATTGAAGTTCTCAAGGCAGATCTACAGCACTTTCAAATTCTCAAAATATATAAAAAATTACCTAAAATTGACACTTGTGATCCATTGTCAAACTCATCACATAACACTACACCCCGTGGGCTGATGAAGGAGATTAGCCTGGTTTTGAAGTCTATTGACTATTTTACCAAACAACATTTTCACTTTGATTAATAATTTATAATTTAATTTATATTAGAGTCAAGAGCACATTTTTTTGAAATGGTAGAATTATCCCCATGAATTCTTTAAACAAAAGTTTAATTAAAATAGTTGGAAATTTTAATTAAAAGTTAATTGGCAGGTCCAGTCATTTTTAGAGACTTATATCTGAGAAAAAAATAACGCAAATACTGAACTATCTTATGATTGTGTGTCCTGACTACAAAGTGACTCACAAAGTGAGCCTTTTTTAAATGTTTTCAAAGCAACAGCTACTTCATTTAAACATCTATACAACATACACAATTCATAGATATCACATAGGTTTATTTTATTGTCAATACATTTACAACTATGAGAATTCAAAAAAAATAACTGAAATCTTGTCTAAGTATAAAACACATTTAAAAAAAACATTAAAATGCAAACAATACACATTTTTTCTTCTTCTTCACCACACACTGATGCAAATAAACAGCAACAATAAAAAAAAAACATTTGGCTTTTTCAAACCTATTCAGTGATTAATAAAAAATTTTAATCCTGAGCCTTAAATTCATGGAGTCAGTCAGATTCTTGATTGGATGTCCACCTTTTGCATCTCAGCTTCTGAAATCTTCATATCAAAGGAAGACGTTAAAACACTCTCAGTCAAACGAGATCGTCTATCAGGCATCTTTGATACCTTTACTGACTAGCCAAAAAGTATGATCTAAATGATCAAGGCCTTCCTCAAAACATTCTCTTCCTTGTGTCTACTGCTGAAAAAAAAACTGTTCAAAGCCTAAGAAGCAGATTTTTAGGCCTTCTGTTAAGACTCACTCAGCCTAAAAGAAATCAAGCCCTCCTACATCCTGCTATGTACATGACTAAGTATTGCCCTAAGTATTGGCATCTGTGATCTGCAGTCCTACATCTGCTGCGTCCAGAGTCGCTCTCATCTCAAAACATTTAAATAAAATAAATGTATTGCAGAACCACTGCCATGTACTTGCTATATACCCATTTTTAAACAGATTTTCTTGTTTTTGTTTGTTTTTCTAAGCTAAGTTGTTAATTGTATGCCTGAACTGGGTGTCAAACTCAGGACCTTGCTGCTTTGAGGCATCAGTGCTAACCATTGAGCCATCATGCTGCTCCAATGATAAGTAATAATCCAGAAAATGTCATAGAAAATAGAGAAAGCTGAACGAGTTGAAAAATATGACCTAAACTGAATATAATATCTTTGCAGCACCTAGGGAGAGACTAATTTCAACTTCTCTGCACTCCTACAGACTCCAAGTACACAAAAAAATGAATTTAACAGCTAAAAAAGAGAATTTTCCATGATATGTTCCATTTGAATCTACCTTGATATTTTAACGTTCAATCAAATGTTGTTATAAATGGGCACTAACTTTTGAACTTTATTATTATTATTTTCTGTTTTACACTCACCTCTAGTAGACAATCCTTAGCCCCAACCTGTTAGAAATTCTGGTTAAAAGGGATTTATTCCTCTGTGTTACCTGTTGCTAACTGCTTCTTAGGACGGGAGCGTAAATTTGACTGTTTTGAAATTATTATATATTTGACTTAAACTGAGCTGAACATTTCAGTTGTAAATATAAATGAACTGTCCTTGAATTGAACCTGTTTGAGAGCTTTCTGTTGTCAGTTGGCACTATATAAATACATCGAATTGAATTGCCTACATTTAAAAGCAGGTAATGCTTTCCTTTCAGTAAAAGTGGCCAGCAATAAGTTGTGCAGCAGTAAAAGCACTGCTTTCACCTCTGTACTTGTGAAACACAGTCATTATCTGCACAATCAGGATCAGCACTTGGCAGCATCACATAACAAAACATAAACATGTTTTAGTGTCTTGACAGTCTCCTTTTTTACAACAGTGCATCAACATCTAAATTTGTGTGTGTTTGTTCACTGAGCAGGGAATGTTCAACTTAACACAACAAAGTCTGAAGTTCAACTAAATTAGTTCTTAAATCATAGGAATTAGACATAACTTCTCTTTGATTAAATATTTTGATCAACTCGTGTAAAAAGATTAATTTGCAAAAATGAAAGAATTGTCGGTGTATTGTGTTAAAAGCCAATGAAGCTTTCTACCTCTGCATTATATTAGAGTATTTGAAACACCTCCCACACAGCATTATTTTAATTCTCTGAGGATGTTTTCATTGTCTTATTGTGTTGCATAAGCCCATTAGGTAATAAAACAAGGCTTTTTTTTAAAAATCTCATTAATGGAGGCAAAAAAAAAAACCTTCTAAATTTTACTGCCCATATCAGCGACCTGCAGTATTTGTGAAAAAGCTCGATTAGAATGCAGGCTGCTGTTTCTTTTTCTTTTATATTTATATTATTCTGAACAAACCGGAACATTCAAAAATTAACAAAATAAAAGTGGAGACAAAGTGCTAACAGTCTGCATATTGAGAATTAGACATCAAATGTGTCCTGCAGATTCTGCCTCTGGTTTGTTCTGCAACAGAGGAAAATACATTTTATGCCTACAAATGCAGGGATTTTTATGTGAGTATTCATGCTTAAGGGGAAACAGTCTGATGTGTGGATGTTGTTTTTCAGGCGTATGCATGACAGTGAAGATATATGTGTACATCTTTCTCTGGTGTCTGATTATGACAGATATATGCAACTGTAAACATTTGGCTGCAGGAAAAAGGAAGAGGTGCACACTGACAGTTTGAAAAGCTTCTCCTATTCAGGTTGGGGTATTCTCTTCAGCACCCTGGAGAACCTGTGTGGTGATGGCTTCAAGCTCAGCGGAGTAATGCATTTTCACGACAAACATCTCTCACACGCCGTATATCTTACTGTGACTGTGGCCCACTGAGCAACATCTCTGCACCACAGCTTGATCCATGGTCATTCCCTGCTCAAGTCCATTTCCACCCCCTCCCCACTTTATCATAAAAGCACCTCCCATGGCTTCTGGTGACTTCGCCAAGGCCAGCATTAAACACATTATCATCTGGATCGAAGACAAAATATTTAGGTGAGGGACAGATTTTAGCTTTGAGTTGTCACACAGAAGCTTTTTCAAAAGCTGTAGAGTTTGTTAGAATAAAATTGTTGCAAATATCACGAGGATAAAAACTGAAAGCGTTTTTCAATAGAGTACCATCGTTAGTGGGTATTTTATAGCTCACACTCTGAAAACATATACCTTATGCCACTGTCTTTTTCTGCATAAATCTCTGGGCCACCTTTTAGACAACACTGAATGACCTTTTACACACTGTCAAACCTTACTGTCTCAGTCACATTACCAAGGGAGTTAGGTTTGACAGTATACAAAAAGGTCAGGAGTAGAGGAAATGATTTTAATGCTTTATAATCAACACTAAAAATCATTTCCCAGGTGGTTGTGGTGGTGGCGGGGTGGGGGAGGGGGGGTGGGGGCTGAAAACGCTTACCTTGCTTTGATAATACCGGGCAACAGCAATTTGCAGATACAAATCAGAAAATAATTTCACATTAGCAATCATCTATGGATATGTGCAAGTGCCCCGGGGATTGCAGGGAAAAAATATGATTACATGCCATATTTGGCACTTCACTTTGTTTTTAATTGAAGGAAAACTGGCATTTAATTAACAATTGACCAAAAGGAAATGAGTTTTATTGATTTGTTTGCTAAGGGACAACATTCATCTGCGCGTGTCCAGCTCAGTAGTTCAGTCCTTGGAGGAAACAGACAGGGACTGTGTTGATTTATAATGAAATATTTTAGCAAATATTTGATGATGAA
The DNA here is from genome assembly GCA_031762555.1 of Cynodonichthys magdalenae. Lineage (NCBI taxonomy): Eukaryota > Metazoa > Chordata > Actinopteri > Cyprinodontiformes > Rivulidae > Cynodonichthys > Cynodonichthys magdalenae. The sequence goes on along the minus strand of JARVJO010000140.1, from coordinate 10,899,289 downwards.
AACTCACAACAAGCATGTCTCTTCAGAAATGAAACATGGTTTAAGTCCAGCTCAGAATTTTTTATCACCATGGTTATCATTTAGAAACAAGGTCATATTTGATTGATTTATTTTCTGTGTTGAGGTTTTGCAGCATAGACACTGTGCTGTGCAGGCATGAGTTGGTCTTCCTTTGATTAGTGAGTTAGCAGTGATCGAGTCTTACTTGTTCTCATCTTCTAAACACACTTGTAGAATATTTCCATAAAAAAGTCCTGGAAGAAATGATGCTATCATCTCAGGAGGCAGAAGGAAAATATATATATTTTTTCAATCAAAATAATATAGCAAAGTCAATCAAAATAAAAACTCAAATATTCTATTCAAAACTTTCTTCATTTTGTGAAACATGGAGGTTGCAGTATCATGGTTTGTGACTTTTTTCCTAAATCTGGGCCAGTATGTCATATTAGATCAGAAAGTTTGAATTACCCCTTTAAAACCTGGATGCCTGTCTGTGACCTAACTCACCTAAATAATGCTATAGACGGGTTCAACGCAACTTGCTGTGAGCTGAATTACCCTGCCTGCATAATTGTAACTTTCATTAGCACTTATCCCACACAGTTTAACCTGTTTATTTAGTTTGTCAACAAAGAAGTTACAAGTAGCCCCATGAATCCCACAGACCACCCCTTAGTGAATTTAGTAAATGATGCCCTGAATTCCTTCTTTGAACACTCATGCTGCACTAAACGTATCAAAAGTGTAGGCTTCAGCCTTAGGAAGCAGTAGTACAACCTGATGACGTGTCAGCAGCAAACCGGTATTTATGCCAAGTGTGGAAAATGAGCTGCAGCTGCTCCCGCCTCACACATCAGGAAATCCATCTACAATTAGGCAAACAGAGGAAGGGAGAGGGAAAAGATGCCACCGCTTAGGAAGAGGCAGACATGGTGACATATGATGTCCTTTGTGAGGCTGAGCCTCATGTCACTTGGCCACTGCTGCTTAATATGCTTTAATGAGCGTGTGAAATGTTAAGTGGCAGCTGGTTGAACGAGAGGCAAAAAGAAGGCAGATTGCAGCCTGGAAGACAGATTTCATATTGTGATGCATTACGATGGGCATGTCCAGTTTTGACCATTTTGCACTGGGTCCAGGGGCTGCCTCATTATGCCCTTGAAGCAAATATCAAATGAAGATGATGTAGAGAATTGTCCGTTTTAAGCCACACCAGTGAGAACAGAATAAGTGTCCTAAAACAGCAAGATGTTTGGTAATGCTCAAACTGTAACACAAAGACCAAAGGAATCTTAATGCATTTTGTGTTTATTATGAATATATTGTTGAAATTTTAAGAAATAAAGAAACATGTCATCATAAAAAGGAAGCCTGTTTTAAGACACCATTTTGATTAAAAAATAAATAAAATACTTTGTTTCAAATATCAAGGAATGCAGAGAATTTTCAAACTAAAATTCTGAAAAAAGTATATAAATATTTAAGAATTCTGAATAGAAAAGGTTACCATTATTGCATCATCTGTATAAAAGAAAAAAAAACAAGCATTTTCATATCAAGTATTAAAAGAAGGTAAATCATCCAATAAACAACAACAAATTACACTTAATGTTGTGATTTGATGGATGGGGGGACAAAACTAAGCTAAAGTGCATAAACAGTGGGTAGAAAACTAAATCCGTCATTACTGCTTCAAACGGAAATAGAGGGTTTGTATCATCCAGGTGCTGCTAATCAAATGCACATTATTAATTAATCATCAGTGAGTGTGAGCAACTCTACACAGGCAGAAATGTTGGCAGTTTTCCTAGCCAGGAGCGTTCAGGTGTGGGTTAACATAATGCAACAACCCCAGCAGCAGTTTGATAGAAGCAAATTGTTGCTGTTCATTAATCTGGGGAAGGTTATTAGGCAATTTCTAAAAACAATGGAGTCCATTATACTACACTGAGAAAGAATAGAGGAAAAAAACATTCAAGATAAGTAATATTTGCTCAAGTAGACCCTGGTTTACTTGATATTCAGAGAAACTTTAAAACCTAAAGAGCTATACTTCAGAAAACAGGTCTCAGTTAATGGCTTTAATGTTAGAAATTACAAACAGCACAATTAGAAAACAACTAAACAAGTATGAAATGTTTGAAAGAGTTTCTATTGTAGAATAAAAATGTATTTGTACAAACTGTACACATAAGCTGAACAAAACAAAAGGTTATGTCCAAACATCCTTCTTTTCACTCTATGTTTTGGTCTATCTTTAGCCCGGTTCATGAGTGTGAGTCATGATCAGAAACCCAGCTGAAACTGGAAACTGGTTAGTTACTCTGTGTGTCCAGCAAAGCTAATATTACCTTAACAACTGGGTGTCTAACATATAATTTGAACAAACTTCAGGAAATTAAATCAAGACACATTTTATTGTGAATTTGGTGTAGCACTGACACGCTATGTGGACAATCTTAAGGTTTTTGTTTTTAACATTGTTGAAAGCCAAAGGCATTTCTGTTTGATGTCAATTTGTTCAATAACATTTTTGTATATTTATTTTTTTTTTCCACTTCAGTATATCATGTATTTTTTTTTCTAAGTATATCCTTGTTAACAAAACATCCATCCATTCATGCATCCATTCATTTTTACTACCCACTTCTTTTTTTTCTGGGTCACAAGCAAACTGGTGCTTATCTCCATCAGTCATGGAGAAAGGCAGGGTACACACTGGACAGGTTGCAAGTCCATCATAGAGCCTCAAAGAGACAGATGAGATATACAACCAGTCACATTAACCTAACATGCATGTTGTTGGTCAGTGAGAGGAAACTGGCACACAACAGGAAAACCCATACATGCATGGTCAGAACATGCAAATTCAACCCAGAAAGGTCAAAAAGTAGGGGTGGGTGAGACTAGGACTTTTGGTATTGATCTGATTTGTCATGTTCATGAAATAATTGTGGAATTTTGCCCTTAATTAAATGATTATGATAAAACATAGATTTTAGGTAAATAAAAATGTTTTGTATTAATAACTACAACACAATAAAACAGTGTAAAAGCATTATTTTTTATACAGTTTAAGAAAAAAGTCACTATGGTGCAACATAAAAAAATGAAGCAACAATGTAACAAATATAAGTGTAGCAATATCAATAACACAACAAAAAAATAACCTCCATTGCATGTGGGTATGATGAAGAGGACAAGTGAATAACTAAACAATTTGGAGACTGCATTATTATTTTATTTTTCACATTATTGTTTAAAGAATAAAGTATAAACAAAAGAATCAATCTTATCCTGCTAGGATCGATCCTAGCATGATGAGATTGATTCTTTTGTTTATACTTTGTTTTCACTTTATTGTGTAAAAAATACAGTCAGTGGTGCAAACAAAGTATAAACAAAAGAATCAATCTGATCATGCTAGAATTGATTCAATACCAATACTCATCTTGGTATCAAAGGAGGTGGCATCACTGTCAAAACGTTGTCTTTTGTGATGTAAAATTGTACCACAACTTTTGTCACTCCCTCAAGGAACTGTACAGCTATCTTGGACAGACATATGGGATTGGAGCAGAGGACATGTTCCTTGCTTTGAAAGGATTGTGCAAATCTTTCCCTCAAAAACATATTTAATCCTCACTCCTTAAAACCAAGAAATTCAAGCTTTACAGCTCACCAAAATTATACATCTACAATTTTTTGTCTACGACTGAACTACCATGTATTGTGGTTTCATTTGTTAATAGTTTTGTTGGCTTTTTTTTCTTTTTTAAAATACTAGAGTGAAGTCTGTGAGCTACCTTAAGCAGAAAACTCAACTTACTTACAAGTGATCTGCCTTAAGGAGGAAACATAGCTGTTCATACTTGTCATGTCTGCTCTGATCAGGCGGCAAATGTAGTCATTTTTGTCACTTTACCTGTCTGAAGTATCTGAAGAGACATCTAGTGTATGTCTCCTCCATCTAATATGGTGGATGCCTGGGAGACAACAGACAAAACAGATTGCAAGTCAAACTGAGAGCATAAAAAAAGCAAAACAACACAGATGGTTGTTTTGAGCAAATACTGTGCAAGGAGACTTGAAGCTGTCAACAATCAGATAATTTATCACTTAGAGACCAGAGGGACACAAAAACTGTAAAATTACAGGTAAGAATTACCGAATTACTCCTTGCACCATTTTTAGCATAGTTGAACAGATAGAAGACAACCTATGTTATAAAATGAGCCATTAAATTGATGTTTTTTTAATAACTTTGCTAAGTTTGGAGCATATTTAGTTCATCAGAAAATGAGAGGGTTAAAAAAAATAAAGGCAGGACAGACAGCAGAGTTAGAAGAGTAAGTTATCATAATCTTTATTAAGATAGACCTGAGACTGTTGGAAAGGCAGCTTTCCATTTTCTAAAGTCAGGCCATGTTGTCATGACCAGGACAATCATTGTGTTCAGAGAATTGTGGAGGTGCCGTTTGTGTCACTGGTGTGTTCAGGGAGCATGAACTGTGTGTACCACATGCCATTTGTGTACCCAGTGCTGTGCGTTCCAACCTTGGCACTGTTTTATACTCCAGACATGTTCCTTCACCCACACACAGCTCTGCTACTCAGGAGATCTGGAATGAACCACCTCCACCACCCACCCAGCAGCCCTCTAACAAGTAGCCGTGCTGAGGGTGTGTGTGTGTCTGTGCGTGCGTGGGAGTGTGTTTGTGTGTATAGCAATAAAGAAATAAAGTGGCTTTTCTCCACTGTCACACCCTTTTACTCCAAAAGTTGAAATTGCAGTGGCTTTACCCTATCTTTCACTGATTCCGTTTTGCTTTCTAGTTTGAAGTCGTTGCAGCTGACCTCTTTTTCAATTTTACAGAATTTTGAGGTCTGACAAAAAAGATAAAAAAAAAGAATGTGATATGAACATTAATACATTGATCAAGTATCTAAGCAAGCATAGTTGTTTACAGGTAATCTGTATTTTTTATATTTTTATTTTATTTTATTTTTACAGAACATACTTTGAGTTTAGTGTCTGGGCTCTGATCCCATCACACTGTGATCACAATTCTCTGCATGCCATGAAGTGATGAGAGAATCTCTGACCCCGGAGACCACAGGTGGATGTCGGGGTGGTGGAGAGGCTGGGAAGCAGTAGGGAGTAGACACAGTGTGGGCAGGGGGTAGTAGCAGCAGCAGAGCCAGTGTTGGCTTAACATGCAAGGAAGGAAGTTTTGCTTTTGCCTAAACTAACTGGAAACATAGATGTTTATGTTAAAGGCAAATCATGCACAAACATGAATTTGGCTGCACCACATTGATCTACTAAAGTACATTTTTCACAACAATTAATGTGTGGCGAAAATGCCAAATAGTAATATATTCTCTCTTGCACAAAATTAGCTTAAAAAATCATTGAAGAGTGGAAAAAGCAAGAAAAAAATGACATCTCTTTTTCAAGCTGGTGTTGATTAAACTGACAAAGCTGTTCTGTCTTGATCTCAGTGAACAGGTTTCAAGGCAACCTATGTGTGTAGTGTGTGTGTGTGTATGCATTAGTGTGTGAGTGATATGGGTGCTTGTCCTTTTATGTATGAATGCGTGTGCTTGCATAAATGAGCAGTCCAGTCATTCATCATTGCTTCATTTTTCAGCTTCATGAATAATGTCGGTGTGGACGCATATATTTGATGTCTATAGGACTGCAGGGCAGCATAGAGGATCTCTACCTCTATGGTAAATCAAATCTAATCAATTAAACTAATATGATGCATTGCACCATATGTCATGTTTTTTGTTAAACTGCACAGCCCATCAGTTTGTAGATTATTTAGCACGTGTTCAAAGATTATCTTACTCTAACTCAAAGACTAAGCATTCTGGTGCAAGATAAAGCAGAATTCATAACTGTTATGAGGAATTTTCTTAAAGTTATCTTTGTAGAGCTGTAATATTTGGGTATTTGCTGTAAATACAAAAGTTGCCTACTAAAAAAGAAGAAGTTGTCGAAATATTGTGGAAACCAAAAAACAGTACAGTAAGAAATGTACCCCCCATGCTATTCTCTCATGCTGTTTGCAAGATATTCTATAGTTAATTTCTAAGAACAATATAATTTTCTAATTTTGTAATAAAATGCATTTTCACTTTTTAAAAGTACTGTGTGGTGTGTAGCTGCTAACTGTTTAGCTGTGTTTTTGTTTTTTTCTTACCACATTACGATTTTACCCTAAATGCCATGTATGCTTTTTCTAGGCCACATCCAATAGTTGCGATTTTTTCCCAATTTACGGGTATTCTATATGAAAGCCAAGAGCGGCCGTTTTCCGCACATAATTTTTTTCCATGGTTTTCTTGTTATCACCAGAAAATGAGGACCGTTTTCTGGAGATAATGAGTTAATTGTGTAGTTATCACGAAATAACAAGGAGCGTTTTCTCGAGATAATGAGTTATGATTTTCTGTGTATCATTTAGTAACCATGGAGATGGCCCAATCCCCTCAGCTGGTCACCTATAAATGTTATTATATCAGCAGGATCACTGTGTAAATGCCTGCTGATCTGCAGTCGAGCCAGCCATCTCCTTAAAAAACAAACAAATCGCAATTTCAGCCTGTGTAATGATAAAAAATTATCAACAAGAGGTTGCCTATAGGTCCAGGCCACAGTTGCAAAAGAGATCTGTAATCTCAATGGGATTTGCCTGGTTAAATAATGCCAAATAAATAAATAAATAAATAGTGAACTTCATAGATGAGCAGCTGAGGAGACCAGACCGTCTCTATTGTTACTGAATGATGCACGAGAGGAAAACCATCGAGAAATTAACTCGTTATCTCGAGAAAACAGTCCTCGTTATTTCATGATAACAAAATACTATGTAGGTTATTACAAGAAAACTATGGAAAATAATTACATGCATTAAATGCATATTATTAATTACGGGTATATGCAGAAAACGGCCTCTCTTAGCTTCCATAATTCTAGGTGTAACTGAAACATTTATTTTATGTTTCATTTATATCACAAAGCTTCAAAGTGCTCAACTTGCCTAGAGTGCACCAGAAACGTCATCTATTAAACAGTTTCACTCAATTTCTAGGATGAAACAAATATTCAGATTTAGTTTTTCTTTGCTTTGTTAAAATTGGTACTAATAAATGCAATAGAAGTTTTTAAGATGAAAGTTGGTCATTTATTTATTTTGCAAACCAGCTGCATCGTCTTTGACAGAATTGAGAGGAAACAGTCACAAGTAAATGAAACATAATTTTACAATATTAATTAAGTCTGCTTTAAAGTTCTCTGGTGTATTCCCGTAACCCAAGAAGTACAGGGTTAAACCTGATTTTTTTTATTTATTTAATTATTTTCCATATGATAGAATATTAACAAGTTTCTGGAAAACTTTCAGCCCACCTGTTGAAGTATTTATTTCTTTTATAAGAGGTGTGCTGGTGCAAAAAATCAGATTAAACATGTATGGCAAGGTGTCCCAAGGATGAAAACTGAGGAACACCGCCTTGTGTCTGCTCAATCAATATTAGCTCATTTTAGATAGATAAAAAACAAAAAATAAGGTTTTCTTTTTCCATGTTTCACTTTACAGAATGAATTTATTAGAAGGACAATCAGTTTGAGTCAAGTGTTTTAAAATTAAAAAATAAAATTAACTAAAATATATGTTTTAACCCAAAAATCCATTAAACTGGGAAATTCCTATTTTAAATGATTAGTATAAATGTACACACACACACATGTATATATAGGAGCTGATAACTTGTATTATACTTTGGCTTGTCAGTGGCCTCAGCACACAGAAACAATAAGTCAATATGAAGCTGGTACCCTACTCCATAAAACCGCCTGTAAAAGCAGGAAGCCTGCAGTGAAGGCTACACAGGAGGGTGTTGGTCAATGCATATCATACTACATAAACTAGAAACAACAAAAAGAAAATAAGAACTTGTGAAAAAGTTTTCTTTTCCTTGTAGCAAATCCAAGATAAAAAAAGATGTGAACTTTCACGCACAATTAAAATGCAGCTTTTTAAATGTCAGCACACTTGAAAAAAAGAAACAGCACTTCAAATCAAGTGTTGGTTTTCAGTGATTTTCTACACAAAATTTAAAAGCAATGGAATAAAGGTGTGTTTAACAAAAACATCAAACTACAAACACAACCTTGGCAATGAGAACACCATTCACACAAAATATAAAAGAAGTAAACTAAGTGTTAATGCAGAATCAAACTATGAATGACCGCTTCAAGCTGTTAAATCCTTAGGTTTGAATTTAAAGCAAAGCCACAGATGGATAGATGGGGTTAGTTCAAACACTTTGTGATACACTGCAGAAGACAGGATTGTGCTATGTTTTAGCCATTTATTCATTTTTAATCTGAAAAAAAATTTTGTTTTTTTTTAGTAGGTTACCAGTAAATTAAGACATCAAAGTGATGGCAGTCTTCTTTGTCAGTCTGTTGGATAATATAATAATCAAACCTTCAAATGAAGCTTTTTGCAAAGGAAAATCCATCATCAATGCAGAAAGATTTTAGTTCTCTGGTCTTAACTTAAATATTTTAAAGTAAGACGGATAAATATTGAAAGCCTGAAAAGAGGCTGTTTCATGGCAGGCAAAACCAATTTAATTAGACATCTCTGTAAATCCTTAGCCAACACAGGACAACATTGTCATTTGGTCCAGTTTTGTAGACTATTAAAAACAAAAGGGTTAAAACATGTTTTTCTCAGTGATGACTAAAAGGTGTGCTGTAGGGAATGATTGTGTGGCCATTAACACACCGGCCACATCAAAACCAGAGGCTGCAGAATATCTGTAGATCCATCAAAGTCAATACCTCTGCCAAGATAACCTGGCAATAAACTCTTTAGGTCTGAATATGACTGTAGTGATGGAGTTGCTGGATTTTCTCTGTAAATGGGTAATTGGCAGTATCAGCAGTTGGCTGTCCAGGCCATGCCAGGTGCATTTAAAAGTTGAAGTTCCGTGTGCAGCTAGAACAATTTGAGTAAATTTAACATGTTTTGTGGCCCCTCAGTTTGCTGTTATTTATCTACAGAAATTTAGTGCTCATCAATAACAATTTACTCTATCTGAAGTTGAGATATTCATTTTATCCGCAAACAACATTATCACTGCATGTAGAAAAATACAATATTTTCAAAACTCATCACTTAAAACTGCTCTGAACATTTTAACAAATAATTTTTTTCTAACTCTTTGACACTTCTCTTTAACTTATAGAGTGGAAATGTTGCTTTACTGCAAATTTTAATGTAAGAATAACTTGAATTCAAGACACATTTGAACAAACAGTGAGCAATTTCATGTAAGGAATTTTGAAAATTGTTCGCAAAAATCCCACAGGGTATATTCTAGACAAAACTAAAACATAAACTGAAACTACATTGCATTGCTCCACAATCTTTGTAGCATGCTATAATTGGAACAGTTTTTCATTCAAAATGTGTGCATTTTGGGTCTTTTATAACTGTGTTCTAACAAGCATTGAATGTGACATCAGTGACAGCGGTAATGCATTCTCTGTTTTCATAAAAACAGAGGAATACAGCCAGTGGCTCCCCTGTGGACAGATTTGTTGGCTCTTCTTCAGACAGTCTATGTATCAGGAGAAAAAAGTACTTTTGTCCTGCAAGATATTTTGCTGCTGTTTAGTAGATATTGGATGTACACAATCAAAATGCATCCGCATTGAGTGGATCTGTAACATACTCCGGGTTTCCTTTACTGTATGCACTTGTGATCATGTTTCTTTCGTTGGATTTAAGGACATTTGCTATGTCTGCAAACTCAAAATATATGCAAAAAATATGAAATAGATCCAGTTAGTGTGCTTCATTATAAACAGCAATGCAGATATTTACTGCTATCACTTTTGCACAAGAGTCAATAAGTGCAAACAAGGGGTTCTGTGCTGCAATATGAGTGAGTGCTGGCTGACATGGGGTTAAACTAATGATGCAATGCCTGAGGCATGCTAACAGGTCTGCTGTAAGGGGCCAGGCTTGAAATCCTAGTTACTGATCCTTCTAGCTGACAGACTCTGACTTATCCTGAAGCAAGGTTTTGTGTGGCTGCTGATGATTGCTGTGTACTGCTTGTTAACATGTGGAGATTCCAGGCATATTGAGACACTTTGAGGCTCCTCACACCACGACACTCTAAAGTAGCCTTATGGGATAAAAACGACTTGCTTAGAAAAGGATGCCTTTCATCAAACTCATTTCTCCCCGCAATGTCAGAAAGATTTGTTTTCCTTTTCATCAGAACCAATGGTGTTGCCACTTTTGTACATTTTTTGCCTTTTACATAAGTTCTTTCGACTATTTTAGTTTTTATAAGACAACTTTTGGTAGCACTTAATAACTACTACTAAGTTAGTTAACCTCGAAAACATCATTAATTAAGGAAGGTTGATTCATGCTTAATAAGCTATGAAGTCATACTTTACCTACATGATGCTTTACCCTTAAAGGCTAACTACTTCCAAAGCCAACTTACTTGTTATTTCATGCTTAATAACTGATGAAAAAACTATTATATATACTGTGTGTGTATATGTATGTAAATGCTCATATAAATGTACTTTCACACCATCTGTTAATCCTGCAGTGCATCAATATTTATTTATTTATGAAGGTAGTTGCTAATAATTGGTTTAGTCTTTTTGGAAACCCTTCTAAAATAACTATATATGCTTTTTTTATGCATTTGGTAAAGTAGAAAAAAGCCCGAAGGGCCACAAGTTATTTATCACCTTTGGAAATCTGACTAAAACCATATTCAATTCAAATGTTCTCTAACCATTAATATATATGTCTAACAAAATGTGTGAAAATACATTTATATAAGCATCCACATGCACACATTATACTAATATAAGCATAGTCAAACAATGTTGGTATTGGAAGTAATTATTTTTTATGGTTAACGCATTATTAAAAGTATTAATTCAAAGCTTATTAAATATGAATCAGCCTTAATTGAGGATGTTTTCAAGGTCAAGTAACCATTTATTAATGAATAAATAAGGTTAAGTAAGATGTAGTTATTATAAAGTGTTATCCAACTTTTCTTCAAAGCTTACCTTAAATGAGGTCCTAAAACCTCTTAAATCAGTCCCTGTATTTGCGACTGAAGTTAAAAAAATCTTGTCAGATTATTTCAGGTTGTATTGGCCGACTGGACTCACTGCAAACTGAGATGAGAATTGTTCCTGTCAAAGCAGAAGCATCATCATTTATATGAACTGTCAGGACTGAAAATAGTTATCCCAACTCCAGATATCATGTACTGAAACTTGTTGCATCTGAGAGTGACGGAGTGCCTGCACACACGATGCAAGTTCTCAGTTTGTGTGTTCCACATTAAGGTCAGGGTGACATGTCTGACAAATAAGTGAAGTTAACATTAAAGTCACATCCCCACGAGGGACTCGTGAACTTAGACTTGCTCCCATCATAATCGCTGCAGCAGAGACAGCTCTGTCACAGTGAATGAGAAGCATGAGCTTAGGTACAAACACAAACATGAAAATTTGTCTGAGTTAAGTGTCACCATGGTTTGGTGGTGAGTGAGGGTCAGGTCAACTGGTGATTCTGAGCTGGCAGTAAAAGTTTGTCTCATCTGTGTTGACCCTGTGATGGACATGCAATCCATCCAGTGTGTACTTCACCTCTCAGTGACAGCAGCAAGAGGCTCAGAATCCACTCACAGTAACACATTAACATATTAGTATGGCTTTTACAGAAAAAAGAGAAATGTAATCAACACCAATAACTTTAATGTAGTGATAACGACTGCACAATTTCTGTAGAAGTACTTTTTCCAAGTATCTCAGCTGACATGGTCCTGCTTTTCAATGCCCCACTCATTTTACACTCAAACTTGCAATATTACAATACTGAATGTTAAAAATACAAACATTAAATGTTGGCATATATCTGATTTTACTGTACTACTAGTAGTACTTAAACGTTAAAAAATATTTAAGCATAGACGAAATAAAAATCAATAACAGCCCTCTATAAAAACAGTTCCCTGCAAGGATTGGTGAAAGGAGACAAGACATGGAGGCTAAAAACAGGGAGTTGTAATTTTTCATACACAAATAAAACCAGCTTTATGGACCATCTCATAAGCAAGCAATGAAAGCTGGCATCCATCTGTAAAACATTTTTATTTTTTCTTCTCTCTTCTTCCCTAACCAGAATAGATCTTAATATTGGTCAAAACTATGGAGATGTCATGGTTTACCAGTGAAATACTATAAAGTAAAAGGATTAGGTCATTAGGTTGTAATTCAGGCAGTGGTAGAATTTATGGTATATCTGGGGTATATTGCACTTAATTACTAACCAAATTTTGAGCAATGTCAAATACTGTTTAGATTAAGAAAATTCATTTTGCTTGCACACAAGTATCAGAGAAGAAGCCAGAAAGAGCTTGCTTTGTTTTTCTTTCCTTCAGCGAGCTGGAAAGCTGTAATTTCAGTAACGAGCAGGTAGATTGTAGGCATTGTAAAACATAATTTACCAAAACTAAACTTAGAATACAACTACAAGGGCAGAAACAGAAATTACACAAGTGTAAGACAGCCTCAAATCAACAAGATCTAAGAAGAAGTGTCTGAAAACCAGGGACTACATCCACTGAATGGATAATGACAGAGCAGTTCTACGTGTGATAAGATCAAAGATGCAAGCAGGACCAGATGTGACAAGGGTGCAGAAAATGAGACTGAGAGTCAAACTACAAAGACATAGGAAATATAAGCAATAAACTAAACCCTAATGAAGAGAGTCATTGTGCATTTGGCTGCAATAATTTAAATATTGTTTCAAAGTAGAATTTGTTTTGTGATGTTTTTATATTTTATCTACATGTACACAACACTTTATTTAGAACTTTCGAAAATACTTTTCAAAGTTTCCCATTTGTTTCATGGAAACCAAAAAACAACCAATATTTATGTTTTTTTATTTTCTTGTTTTCTAAAGTCTTTGCCACATTGGGCCTCATGCAAGAACCGTTCGTATAAACAGATTCGTTCTTAAGTTGTGCGTAAGAGTGATTTAGGAGAACTTTTGGAATTCACCAATTTTCTCGTATTCTAAAACAAAATTCACGTGTGGTCTAGACCTGCCGTATATTTTACGTGTAGTCAGTCTGCTGTTATTCAGATTTTCTTCACTAATAACTTTATATTTCATTAGTTTGTAGATATTTTGAGTTGAAAATAAATCCCACTCCATAATTATGTTGATAATAGGCTATTCTGTTTGAATTAGAATTATAATTTTAAATGTAATAATGTAATAAATTATTTAAATTAAAATAAATTGGCTATTAATGCTGTTGTATAACACTACAATATATGACAGTCTCAAACTTCAAACCAACTTAAATTATGCATTAATTGAAGTTTAATTTGTCTCAGCATATAATGAGCTTTGTAGATTTTTTTTTTTTTTTTTTAATTTGTTGAGATTTATTCAGCACATCAGCTATGCTATTTTCTCCAAAGTGCCTGACATATTTTGGAGACATTTTAAAATGCTTTATTCAGAACCGCATCTGACACCAGTTGCGAAGGTGGGGGTACTGGGGTGGGGAGGGAGGACGGTGCGCAACTGCAAATTATTTAACACAGTTGTTCACACTTGAATTAAAAATAATTGACTGAAGGAAAACTGGAGCAGAGAGAGATGAATATGATTTAGATTTTTATTTCTGTGACTGTATACGACCCACGAGAGACATAACAATAACAGCTGTCATCATTAAGTCCCTCAGCTTTAGCAGCTTCTTTAATTCCACAGCTGACGCTGCTAAAAATGACAGATTTTCTTTTCTGGATCTCTGACAGCAGGACTTCCGTCTCCAAACCCGTGAAGTTCCTCTTTTTACTTTTCACTGTCATTTTCATGAATGAACACTTCCTGGTATGTGGGGCAGGAAGCTTAGCCTTATATGGTGTTTTTGGGGTGGTAATTATGCTAATCTCCTTACCTCTTGCACGATTCATCAGTTTACGCTGCTCATTTACACACTTTTTCTGCAGATAGAACCATTTGTTGAATCTGACGTGGCAATATTCGTACGAACCCTTCGTATGAACAAAAGTAAGTGAAATTAAAGATAAGAATATGAAAATTTTCTTACCTGAGGCCCTTTGTTTTAATTATGCTGTTGCCATTGAACTTTAAGAACTAAAACTTTTAATAACTTCAGAAAAAATAAATAATGCACACAAACATAAAATGTAAATACAAGCTACAATTGTTTACAGAACGTTTTTATTCAAGCATTAAAAGTTTTTGCTTTATGTTTGATGTTAATATGACTAAATATTGTTGTCACCTAAGGGTGTATCATTGATATTTTGTTGTGTTTTTTTTTTCTTTTTGTTAAAACTGCAGATGTGTTTTGTATCTATGTAAATGAAAAAAATATCAACATAATTTTAAGAAAAAATGTTACATTTTAGTTTAGTTGCCTGTTCCACAAGGATTTTAAAGGCACAATTATGCATCCTTAGTGTTCAGAAATAATTTGATATCCTTACTTTGTTCAAATTTATCAAACACTAATGATGATTACCTAAATGACTAAATTCACTCATTAATATTTTTCTAAAAAGCACCTTTGTGAATAAGAATAAAATCTTTAAAATCTAAAAATCCCTAAACTTAGAACGATTACAGATACCATATATGCAAATGCAAAAATGAACCTGTGAACATTTGACAAAAACCTTCAATACCTATGGGAATGAGTTTTAAATAATGATCAATTTTACATACAGAACAAAAAAAAGGTTTTTTGCTAATATGCTTATAATGTTACAAACCTGCTGCAGGTTTCATGCCTCCAAAGCTTAGACGGTAATACATGGATAGAGAAATTAATGGGATTTGTATGCTAAAAAGAGATCAGAGATATCTCTTCAGAGCCATACACAAAGAGTATTAAATGATAAGAGGTAAGATACTGAAGCCAAATATCCAGCTTAGGTTTCCCAAGAATCAAACAATGAACTCAGCTCAATTCCCTGTTGATGCTAAATGACACTAAAAAAGCAATATCAGGGTAGTGAACCATAACTGAAAGGTACTCTCTGCACTGATTCCATGAAAGCTCCAGGCTTTGTTCCACATGGAGGACAGATATTGATGTTATATATTTCTGGTCACTAAAAAAGTATACATA
>JARVJO010000140.1:10871311-10883928 GCA_031762555.1 Cynodonichthys magdalenae | reverse complement strand
TATAGCTATCATTATAAGATAACTGAAATGCATTTATACAATAGAGGGATTAGGGTCATTTAGAAGATGAAAAATAAATAAATAAGAAGATTTTTGTTGTTTTTAAGTTTCAGAATTAAAGTCAAAATGTTGAGAACAAAGTAAAATGTTTGGAAGTGTTGGAACACTGCTTCTCTAAGAGAGCAAACCCCTTTGTGCTCCAGAACACTGTAATTGTACCATTTATTATTAGTATTGCAGCCAAGGGTTATGGGTGACCTTTTACTGGTTAAACTACAAAATAACAAGAGAGAGCATTTTCTTTGAACCAGTCCAATATGCTGTCTTCATTACCCCTGCAGCCATGGAACTCATAGATCTTCTTTCAATTTGTCACAATAACTGTTTCAAACACATACACTGAGTGTTGACTTTGAAATGTTATCAAAGTTTCTGGCCATCTAGGTTGTGTTATGAATGTTACTAAAGAGCAATAGCATAGGTTATATTTTATAACTTATGATATTCAGTGTATTTTGAGGTCAAGACTCATGCGTGAGGCTTATTTTGTCCAGAAGCTCTAAGTCATGAGTTCCATTGCAGTGAGAATAAACTGCATCTCTGAGTGGATCAAAGAAATGTTTCCTGTTTTTATTGTGTAGTTTAACCAGTAAAGTGCACCCATAACCTTAGGCTACAATGGTATCTAAAAAAATAAAACAAATACATTTGAGTTCTGAAGAACAATGTTTCCTTCCTCAGGCTTAGTCTTCAATCACTATTTTGACTTTTTCTTCAACAATGTGATTTTTTTCTAGAAATAATTTGTTGACCTGCACCCATAAAATAATGATGACAATACAACTGCAAACATGTTATGCTATTACCTACAATGGCTCTGTTCTCTTAAAATATTATTGCAAACTTTTTTTTTACTTGTGTTCAATCTTTGATTTAGATCAAAAATATGTTTAAGTGGTCTTTGATCTTAAGTGCACGTCTTTTGTCTTAACGAGCATGTTGTGTCTGGAGAAAACTCCAACTTTTTCTGACATGCAGGTTTCATAAAAACTGGCATTATTACTTCTGTCCTTTCCCCCTCTCACTATTGGATAGTGTGCTGTTTCTTTCTTGATTTTCATGCCGACTTGACAAAAGCCCAGTTGGGGTATCCACAGGTTTTAAGCGCCTTCTTAATAGAGAGAAATGCTTCCAACTGAGAGAAAAAAGAATAACAGGCGCAGCAATCTTGTTATTCTGCATGTGGCCAGAGTGTCTGAGGTACAGTAGCTCTCAGGATTTTCTTTTTGAATGTACAATTTGAACTGCACAGCAAAAGCCCAGTAACATTTTGAGACATAACTGTTTAAATCTTTTGATAAAACACAAATATTTACTCATTATGGTGTGTCTGCGTGTGATTACCACTATAACTTTGGCATAACCTTTATAAATAAATAAAATAGGCCAGACATTTTCAGTACCCCACATAAGGAGCAGGAGAGTAGACATGTCAAGATTTAACAGCCCACAGGAACATGAAGGACGGAAGACATTTTGAAGACTGAACAAAAAAGATGATTTGACAGAAACAAAGAAAAAACATTCACTTTCAACTGGAATAACCATCACTAAATAAGGGCAGTTGGTGCATTCTTTATACAATTCCTTTTTTTTTTTTTGCCATTGTATGACCTTTAAAACACACAGTTTTCTGGTCAGATAAGTTAAAGTTTCCCATGAGCTTAATTTCACTAACAACAGCCATGGTTGTTGGTTATTGAATTCCATTTACCTCTGAAGTAAGAATCTGAAGATTTGATCACATCTGACTTAATTATGTCCCAGATTCAGGCTGAAAAATCAGTTGGATTTTCTCATTGCTGTGCTCATTAACGATGTTACACTATCAATAACAAAATGTATTAAATTACTTCATTGCATTCAAACGTTTTGACAATATTTTCACTAACCACTGCAAAGTCTTTGAGGGATTAAATGAAATACAAACAGGCAGAAGTGCACGAGGCAGTCATATTGCATTGTACAGTCATAGCTGGTAGCCAGCTTCTAAGTACAAATGGAATTCTAGGATCCGACCGTTTTCTTTTTTTTTTCTCGCTTTTTTTTTTTTTGTGGGGGGGATATCAGCCCCCAGCAGATTTTCTTAATCTCACTGCCAATTTACACACTGTGTACATTCACATTAAAAATTAAGTAGTTTTGTCTAATTAAAGCAGTTAAGAACTACATTTTAAATTTGAAACACAATTCTTACCTGCCAACATCTGCTAATATCCATGTTAACAAGAAGCTGTGAAGTGCAGCAGTCCTAGGGAGGTCTGGGGGCATGCTCACCCAGAACCCAGAAATATATATTTTTTTAAATCCACTCTAAACTCTTTGCAGCCATTTCAGGAGCATTTTACTAAATTCATAGGATTAAAAAACAACCTAAAATTAGTATATTATAGATGCAGAACACTGAAAACTAGCCTTTAACCTGAAATGTATCTGAACATCTCACTTAGAAATTGCATTACTTTTTTAAACAGATTGAGATCTAAGAGTTAGCTTTGACTGCATTATAATATAATGCAGTCAAAGAAAGTATCATATTATGATACTTTTATCATGACATATCCTCTGAAAAAAGATGCAAAAATAATTAAACTTCAATAAGCTTACAAAAAAAACAGGAAAGCAGCATAAATGCAGAATCAGCATTCACACAATAACAGGAGCTAAAGCAGCTGGATTCTTGTGATCTTCACACAAATCACACTTGTAAGGAACTCCATCTAAGCTATTTGTTCATGGCAGCAATACAAAAGTTGAGACAAATTAGCAACAGATATTTATAGAAACAAGTAGATCTTTTGACAATGCCTGCTTTTTTCCCATCATTTATTTCTTAGCATTTCATGTGGAATTTTGTGACACAAATCATGTGGGATGTCAGGTTGTTCAGCTCCTAACTATGACCTGAATAGGTGGGAATCTGCATAAGTTTGTACAGTCTTAAGTATCAAACTCAGCTGATAGAAAATCAGAAACTGTTTGAAAAGAATAAAGCATGAGACAACAGTCCATATTCCAGAGCAACAGCAAAAAAGCAAACGTTCAGAATATAAACAAAAAACTCTTAAAACACTCCAAGTCAGGGGGTTTTCTTTCCTCATCTCACTTCAGAGACATTTTTGTAACAAACATCTTGGCTTGACTCTAACAATAACAACTAACAATAGTCCACCAAGTGCACTGCAGCATCTTGACAATCAGATATAAACTTTAGACAGGGAGAAATGAAAGAATGGGCTATAAAAATATGTAGAGAGAGAAAGACTGTCTGTTTCATTATCAGTGTACCGAACAGGGGTGGCTGGTTGAGTTTTCTGATTCTTCTTGGGCTTATAAATAATAAAAAACTGGCTGAAATGAAAGGAGCTGCTGTAAGGGTCTTGAATTTTTTGCACAGCAGTGAAAGTAATTACATTTTCACTTTTCTAATTATTATTTTTTCATATGTGAGGATGGCTAGGGATGCAGAAACCTTATTAGTATGAGCAGTTGCACAAACAATGGGCATCTTCGTGTTTCATTTTTATGTCCTGGTTTTATTCATCAAGGTTTAAAAATAATGCAGAACAATTCACAAAGAAACATTTGAATAAAGGACCCCCCCCAAAAAATCCAATTAATCAAGAGTTTAGAAGGAACAAGTTTCAATTTAATCTCCCAAAGGAGGATACTTCATGTACCTCATTGAAGCATGTCAGAGTTCAGGGGTTTAAGGGATTGTGGAGCAGGCTTACTGCATCTGGACAGAGACAGTTATTGAGTACACTTGTCCTTGGGGGTCGGACAAGGGCTTACGTGCAAATCATGAAAGTGACAAGAGCAGTTATCTCCGATTCTGTCCTACGGTGTCTGGTTTTGCAAAAGACATTAGAGGAAACAAAAAAAGATGATTGAAATTTCTGTTAAAGCAATTAAATATAATTTGCAAGTTTCATCAGTTAGACTTTGACAGAAGAGAAACAATGAAAATGTCATAAAAAAGGGGGGTGGTATGCAAACATGACTTTTTTTAGTTTAATATCATGTTCTAATGTCATTTTCTCATCGAAAACATACCCAGAGTCTCCTGTGGTAGCCATGTGGAGCTGACTTAACACTTGCTGGTACAAAGCACCACCTGTTTACACAAAGCGTCTCCCCAGATCTCAGTCCCCAGCTAAGCTCCTCCCGACTTCTCACCCCACAGAGCACCCCTCCTCTTAAGTATTGTTTGAAAATGTGCTTAAGAAGTGTCTCAAACAGTAGGAGGTTTTTTTAAGTGACAGAGAGCAATATCAAGGCATGAAGAAAGGCTATAATGCAAAGTAAAATTTATTTTTGATACATACAGCTTTTTCATAACAACTGAAGATAACACTTACTTGACTGATTAATTGTGGTATTGAATTGAAGTATCCATCCATCCATCATCTATACCCGTTTCTTCCTTTCAGGGTCACAGGGGTCATATAGAGACAAACGAGACAGAC
This sequence comes from Cynodonichthys magdalenae, assembly GCA_031762555.1. Taxonomy (NCBI): domain Eukaryota; kingdom Metazoa; phylum Chordata; class Actinopteri; order Cyprinodontiformes; family Rivulidae; genus Cynodonichthys; species Cynodonichthys magdalenae. The sequence continues at coordinate 10,879,399 of JARVJO010000140.1, read as the reverse complement.
AACCGTTCACTCTCTCACTCACACCTAGGGATAATTTAGAGTTTCTAATTAACCTAACAGTCATGTTTTTGGTCTGTGGGAGGAAGCCAGAGTACCCAGAGAGAACCCACGGAGAGAAAATGCAAACTCTACCCAGAAAGTTCTCCGGGCTGGGATTTGATCTAGCAACCTTCTTGCTGAGAGGTATCAGCTCTATCAACTGAGCCACCATGCCGCCAGGGTTGAAGTATGTGCCTGGAAAATGCACAATACTACCCCTCTGTATCTGTCACTTACATTTTTGGTCTGTTTGTATTTTTTTTTTTTGTTGTTTTTTTCTTTGTATATAGCATTGTAAAGAACACTGTGTTGAGTAAAATATGTTGTTTATGATGGTGTAACTGCTATTTGTACATTAGTTAACAGGATAAGTAAAACTGGCCAAATAAAATTGCTTTTCAAATATTGAAATTATTTTTATTTCCCTTTGTTAGTTTAACCAATGAGGACTTCTCTAACTTGGCAATAAATCATTTGTCCTCTAACATTCCTTCTTGGAGTAGTTTTAATCAAAAGCTCAAGTACAAAACTGATAAAAAAAAAACTTGCCTGGGAATAAAATGCACAACCAACTGACCTGTGTGTGAAAGTATGATTCATATTAAGGACCTAGTAATGCCAGTTTTAGACTTTAATTATCTTATGTTGAGAAATAACCAGGTTGAGCCCAATTTTGGTTAAATTTTGTACAAATGTATGCATTACAATGAGTTGTAATGCTATGTGCTATGAATGACTCATGGTTGTTAATTTTATTTATTTATTTATTTGTTTATTTATTAAGTAATTTATATTTATTATTATTATTATTGTGTGTGAATATCTGTATAATTGACTGAGATATAGGTTTGTGTTCTTTTACTGTCAGTTGCCTGCTGACAATCATCTTGAATCAGGTTGACTCCAAAAATGATTAAGTTGTAGAGTCAATGATTGTTTTCTGCAGGTTTTATTAAAATGTGTACATTTCTTCACAATACATCTTGGTAACACAGTTTTTCTTGATAAAGCAAACAGTTTGGCATGTTGTAATGCAACATTAAAATTTTAACTTTCAATTTATTTTTTGCATAAACAGGTCCTTTTTTAACGTAAGATCCATAAATTATTGTTACATTCTCTTCAGGTACCGACTGTATGAATGACTTATTTTTTGTTGAAAAACAACCTTGATATATTGGGGCTGTCTTTTTACTTCCTTTTTTTTAATTACTTCACAAACTTTGAAAAGTCACCAGTGTTGTGACTCAGTTTATTATAAGAGAAATTATCACACTGAAGTTAATTCATTGTGCTGGGTCAAACAAATATCATCTGTCAGCCTAAAGAGGTCAGGCCCTCTCAGTTTCTCTCTCCTTTACACTCCATTATGTGAAGCTCTGAGGGGAAGTCTGGTTCACTTGTTTATTTTGCAATAGTCATGCTTCTCCTATAATAACTTTTTCTCATTTTTTTTCTCAATAAATTTCACAATTCCTAATCAGATTTTATTTCTGTGGTTTAGTGCAACACAATGCATCTCTTATTTGTTTTTGTTTTTTTATTAAATTGTAAAATTTTGTACAAATGCGATAACCATGCCAGTTTTCCTAATTAGCATGGATAATACTTGGCCAAATTCTAATAAAAGAGTCAGATCTTTCTAAATACTCTCATGTAAAAGTGTTATAAACCAAAACTGAGTCAAAACTTTGGAGCAGACAGGTGGAGAAAATAATAAAGTTTATAGTAATGATAAACCAAAATTAATTGCCAAGGCAGAAGATCTACAAACAAAAGAGAAGACATAGGTACTACAGAAACTGAAGGAGATAATGACTAAATAATGTCAGATAATGAAAATAGAAACTAAGACCAGGTGTGTGGGGAGATCATCACAATGCAGGTACAAAGTGACAACCTAAGCTCACAAAATACGAAAAAATGGAAATTAAGCCATAGCTACACTAAAATCTGACCAAGAACACAACTAAAACCAGTGATGTATCGATTTGTCAAGTTAAAGACAAAGATTTCTCAATAAAATGTGTCATTTAATTTAAAAATGGCATTACTGTATGACAGATTAGTGGTTAGCATTGTTGCCTCATAGCAAGAAGGTCCTGAATTCAATCCCTGGTCCAGACTTTTGGTCTTTCTGTGTGGAGTTTGAGTGGTCTCCCCGAGACCAAAAACAGGAGCATTAGGTTCCCTTTCGGATCCATGACTCCCTTGCAAAGGAGATCTGTGATCTCAATGGGATTTGTCAGGTTAAATAAAGATAAATAAATACAGTTACTGTCAAAGCAAAAAAAATATTCAGATTGGCATCTATAATACACCTATGTCCACTCATGCACAAAACCCTTGTTTTAGGTAGGTGTTGTGTGGCCCTCTCAAGGAGAGCATTTCCATAAAAAAAAGTATTGAGTCACATTTGAATTTCTACATTTATAAAGCGAGATTTTCATGAATTACATTCTATTAGAATTTTAAATTACTAACTTGATCTTTGAGAACAAGAATAATACCAACCAAACTGTAACTCAGGTGTATACAACTTCAATTGAAGAAAGCACAATGACCACACAGCCTCACAGCCATGATTGAACGGGTTTCCTTGGATCAATAATCTCGGGCTGTGCCGGATAAAGGACAACAACAGATTCCTAAATCTGCTTCATTTTTCTTCGACACCTGCACCAAACTCCTTTATGTGAAGATGGGGTCCCGTGGCTAAACGATGGACATGCTGAACAGTCACGATTAAGCCCTGCTCCCAGAGAGTCCAGGCAGAGATGGTAAAACTGGTTCTCATTAGTCACCTGTTCTCTGTTTTGCTATTATGCCCGGAGCTAGTCTGTTTGCACATGCTTTGAATACATGAAACATATAAGGTGTGTGTAGAGAATGTATTGTTGGAATGGATTTTATGTAAGCAACGTGGGAGGTTTACATATTATCAAACTGCCTTCATGGCCTGCAGTTCATCTGCTTGCTTGTTTATCTGTTTATCCCTTGCCATTACTGTAATTAGGTCTTTGTACCAAGAGCCACAGTAGTCGTAACAAGAGCTCAGAACAGCATGTGAAGACAGAATGATGGTAAATAGGACAAAAGCAAAATGGACTGTGTACAGCACAATCTCTGAAGAGAAATAAGTCAGGGCCCTGGCAGCAGTGAATGCTGTAATTGCTCCCTTCAAAGAGCCCCTGCTTCGACAGGACACAATGGAATGACCTTTCCGTGATTGCAAACCTCTATTAATGGTGAACCATGGTGGTCAGTGCCATAGTCTTCCCCTTTATGTCCTGTGCTGCTGTCATTCTAATTATCTTATTCAAGTGTTTTTAATGAATCATCATTTTCTCATTTATTTTTAAGGGGAGGCAATCTGTGTTATTGCAGTAGAAACTTGGTGTTTATGCTGTGTCCTTGAGTAATTTTGGTATAAAAAAAAAGGCCCCTCCCCAACGATCAGCTCATTTAGAAACCATCTGGCTGCTTTTAAAAGAGTGACAGTTTCTAACACGTTTTTTTATCATTTCAAACTTGCAGCGGAGGTCCTATGTTGGGATAATTTACAAACATTGCAGTTATATGCAAAAAGTTTGTTTTAGAATAAAAGTTTTGCTTATTTCTATGAACTATAATAAATTAATTTAGCAAATTGTCTTTATTAACAGATAGGTTTAATATGATTAATTATTGGTTTGGCCATTAATGTAGTATCTGTCTGGGATGTAACAGAGTGTGACTAGTTGGTGAAAGTCATTCACAGGGAATCTCTAAAATGTCTCAAATGTCCCTACATCCTCTTCTATTTTGATTCTGAACAAATCAAAGTTTAGAAAACAAATGAAAACTAACTTACCATATTCAACTATCAGAGCTGTGCCTGTCACAGTGGCAACCCCCGAACCCACTGGTGGACACAGACAGTGAGCAATGCTGTCAGGCTAAAGAAGGAATTCTATCGGGTCTTTTTGGCCTGTGGGACCCTGTAAGCAGCAGATGGTTGATGGCAGTCCAAGTGGATTGAGGCTCGGGTGGTCACTGAGGCAAAAACTTGGATTTGGGAGAAGTTTGGAGAGGCCATAGAGAATGATTTCTGTACGGCTTCGGGAGATTCTGGTCCACCATCCGGTGCTTCGGGGGGGTGGAGAGCATGGGTGAGCATGAGTTGGACTCTGCCAAAGTTCTTTTTTGTCACTGAATCTTTTCAGAACCTGTATGAAGTATTATGCAGCAGGAAAATCTCTAAAACATGCAGGATCGTGGCCCTCGAGGACTGGAGTTTGACACCCCAAGTGGAAGAGTTTAGGTATCTTGATGTCTTGTTCGTGAATGACGGGAAAATAGAGCGAGAGATTGATAGGTGGGCTGGTGCTGCATCTGCACTGATGTGGGCACTGTACCAATCTGTTGTGGTGAAGCAAAAGCTGAGCCAAAAGGCGAGTGTCTGGGCTCTCCCTTAGAGATAGAATGAGATACTTGATCATCTGCGAGGGACTCAGATTAGATCCACTGCTTCTCTACATTGAGAGGAGCCAGTTGAGGTGGTATGGGCCTCTAGTTAGGATGCCTCCTGGATTCCTCCCTGGCGAGGTGCTCCAGGCATGTCTCACCAGGAGGAGACCCGCCTGGGAACACCTTGGGATTCCCCTGGAGGAAATTGCCCAAGTGGCTGGAGTGAAGGAAGTCTGGGCCTCTCTGCTTAGCCCTTTTGGCCTTATGACCTGACCCTGAATAAGCAGATTATAATGGATGGATGAAGTTTAGGAAATGAATAAGAACTAATTTACAATAATCAACTATTTTCTAGTCTTTAATCTTCTTCATTCTCAAAAAATATTTGAATGAAAACTGTGACCTTAGATTAAAACGAATATTCAAACCCAAAAAAGATTCAAAACAGCAAAAGAGTCATCAGATTTTAAAAGAAAAATATGTTTGATTGCATCATAGACATACCTGTACTAAAGTTTCAACAAGTTCAAATAGAATTGCATATTCACTTTTTCTGCCCATTTTTTCCCACTGCCAGTAAACACATTTGGATCCCAATATGCAAAGCCTGTAGAGTTATTAACATACCCAACATACCTTGGACCACAAAAACCACCATATGTCACCAGGAGAAGCACCTAAATTGGTGACAGGGATTTGGTTTGCTCTGGTATAAATGGAGGGAAAACATTGCTTGTTGAAACATGGTAAATTAACATAATTAGCCCAAGCATTGTTGACAGGAGATCTGATTACTCAATCCCATTGATGCTGTTATTATTTTTGTATTTTTTTTTTTCACAGGTATACATCATAGGAATCAACAAAGCTGTTCCAAATGCATCTATTTGGTTGGTGGGAAATGCTGTCTGCCGTTGCCAAAATTCTCAGGACAAAAGGGGCAGTTTTGTTCACAGGTCTCTATGCTTCAGAGGGCATTCTTTAAAAGGTTTGCATAGATACAACCGCTCAACTGTGTCAACACAAAGAGTCTGGTTGTATAGTACTAAGAATGTTGTCCACTCAACATTTAAGGCCACCTTTCAAGTATGAATGCAATGATTGATTAGATCTATCAGGAGGTTTTGAAACTAGATTTAAAATTACAAAAGAAGAAAACCGACTCCAAGAAGCCACACAATAAAGCTTCAAAAACAACCTGAAAAGAGTACAAGACTTAAATGATTTTAAAAAGTTTTTTTGTTGTTGTTTTTTTGTTTTGGCTGCTCTCTTCTGCAGGGGTCATCACAGCAAGCAAAGTCACATAAAGATTAGGCATTTGTTTTTTGTCGGATGTAATTTCCAACTCATTCTGGGTTCAAACTGGGTTTTGATCTTCTTGCATGCAGATTTTCTGGTTTTGATTTTTGTTTCTAAAATATCTGTTTAAGTTTTATCAACTTGTTAGTCTCCAGCTGGCAAGTCTATCAGTCTTTTTCCGTCAGTCATGGATTGTGACAAGCAGATGCAGTGAAGTATTTTGGATGTATTCAGCAGAACTGCGGTATAAACTGTACAACCACTCAACTGTGCCAACACAAAGATTCTCTTCCAGTCACAGTTAAACACATTTCAGGTTTCTTTAGTAGGAGTCTAGCTGGACTGTCAGTTTGAACTAGGAAAAAAAATGGTACAGCTCAGATTTCAAGGTCACAAATATCAAAGAGTCTTAACTGTAGTAGTCCCTTACCCTGTGCTCAGGTATCATTGTTCGGGAAGTTTTTGATATTTCCTTGTTTCAACATATCTGATTTAAATGAATCAATTACATTATCAGAATTTTGAGTTTTGGGAAAGCTTTTTAAAGACACATAATTGATTCTGTTAAATAGGATGGGTTGATCATGAGAAAAATTTTTAAAACTTGAATGACAGTGGGCCATAACGATTGGGTTTGGGGAGCACAAAAGTATAGTTTTCTGAAATGATTGGGTTGGTTAGTTGGGTGGCCGAAGATTAATCTACGGTGGGCAAGGTCACCACTGGCCACCCTGGTTCCGCCATTGTGCCTGGTGGTGGATAAAATTGCTCTCTCTGCTTGGCATCTCTTTGCATGGCCTCAGATAAAAAACAAAAACAAAAGCATACAAAATAAATAAAACAACTATGTCATTTATTGTACACAGTGTAACTCCTACCTATTTGAATGTCTTGCACCAAAAATTTCTGTCATTTGTTAGCAAGAGTGCATACTACCTTGTGTTTTGAAATCTTAGTCCATCCTAAATTTTAGATGATTTACCTTGTGTAGTTTTAAGCAGATTATTGTTTTTTTTAATGGAGATAAAATGTCTGTGCAGCTTTATAATTTGGTTGTTTTATTTCACAGATAACCTCCACATCTTCTGCCATTACGTTCCTCAGTGTTTTGATCATGTTGGATTTATCACTTGTTTTATTTCACCAAATTATTTAGATTTCAATTTATTACGCTGTCACTGCAGTGTCTGTATCGACCTTCATTTTTTAAACTACTTTGTTTTTGTTGTTTGTCTGTTCCTTATGTTGATCTTTGATTTTGCTTTTATGTAACGTATCTGCAAACACACACAAAAAAGCTATTTTAGTTCTCAGCGACCCTGTTGAAAGTTGTGTCATTATATAATATGAAACAGTTACACTTTCTGGAGGCACAGAGTAAAACAGTAGAAAATCAAAATTGCACAATATACCAACATACATATTAGATGCAACTTTTGAAAATAACAGTTTTGAGCCCTGAGGAAAAAAAAAAGAAAAACATACAATTATCACTAGGCATCTGCTCTATACCCTAAGTGCATTTGATGAAGTTGCTGTTAAATATTTTAGATTTTTAAGGCTGGAGATATGTACTGTATTTCACTATAGGTAATATCAAGTACTTGTATTATTTACAGGGTATGAATGGTATTTTAGCACTTTGCTGAACTGGTCTGTTGCAGTTTGATCCAGTGTGCAGTCTGCATCAGAATTAAACTCAAAATAAAGCTTCCAGTGTCCTCTAACAATGTTGATTGCACTTGTTATGTCATGTCACAATACTGTTTTTGCATCCTTGGTTGAAAAAAATTACGATGTAATTAAAAAATTTTAAATCTGCGCACAACATTATAAAAGTTCAAGGTTGTACTGAACAATAAGGACACTAAGTTAGGAAAAACGGAGCAGCTCAAGAGGAGACACCAGTTCAAAACTCCTGAAGTTCATCACTGACAGCCTAACTAATTTCAGTTTCAGTTGTTTAAATACAGTAGATAGTCAGAGTAATGTTGCATACTCTGTTTTTAAACACCATTTACACAATTTACTTATTGTATTTGTAGGGCCAACATGACTTTGGTATGCACACTCTCTCCTGAGAAACAATCAGGATTATATCAAACTGAACTGAATGGAAATTCTGTTTGTGACCCAAAAGAACCCTCCCATGAACTGTGTGTTTTCACATCCTGGTGTTAAGCCCAGAGAACATCTGGTTTCAATCACATTAGGACTTTATCAGCTCACCTAGCAAAATGCTTTGATTTAGACTCTAGGTGGAACTCCGCGATTGGTCCATGGAAACAAAAGCTCAGTCAG
>JARVJO010000140.1:10841563-10871211 GCA_031762555.1 Cynodonichthys magdalenae | reverse complement strand
TGGTGCCCCGAATAATTAAACAACGAGACGTATGAATTATCAATAATTCATAATTAATATTACATCATAAGTTTAACACTTATGTATACCCCTACATATTTAAGAGTAGTGAGAATGAAATTTGATATACCAACAAAAAAAACTTATCTGGGGACTGGATTCCCAATGATACACAATTAAAAATATTTAGGCAAAAGGTTAGTTGATTTAGCCCACCAACCTTTCAACAACTGCCTTTGGCGTTTTAATTGCTTTATAAAAGGCATGAACTTAAGCAGGACATGTTTTTGAGATATTTAAAATGGCATTTACAGTGGTAATTAGATTGTTTAAACTTTAAGTGCATGCTTAAGACATTTTTTTTTCTGTTATGACCAAGTTATTTTCACTTAGAAAAGGCACAGTATTATATATCCAACAAAAGATTTTTTATGCCAAAACTCTGGTTTATCTGCATTTGTACTGTCTGCACTTCTTTATATTTCTCCTTTTTTTTTTTTTTGCAGTTGCTGCTTATGTGCACTCAGTGCTTCAGTGGATTTAATCCAAATAGCATGGCTCCCCCCTGCTGCCAGTCACCCCACTATTTTCAGAATGTTACGTGAGCTGCATTGATGGAACATCCCCAGACACTGCCCTGGGTTTCTTATTCAGGAGGTATAGAGCCTCTAAGTAGCCATCTATCAGAAAATCAGGCCTCCAAAACCAGTTCTAATTGTGCTCAGGCTCTCTGCTGGCCATCACGCCATAGAGTGAGTATGACTAGCTCACTGAATTCCAATGTATTGTTTTAGGAGTTGTGTTGCCTTTATATGAACACTTACATTCATCCCACTTTTTATTTCTCCCCCCCCCATGAATTTGTATCACTACTTTACCTTTTTGTTTCTTCTTAACCTCAGTTGTGAGCTTGTGTACCTAAAAGCTTTGCAGCTCACAATTCCCAGCCACCCTGTCGGACATGGTTGTTTGTCATGGATCCTACTAAATGAGTGAGGAGAAGGACGACAGACCGTGTTGCTCTGGGCAACGCAGCTCTCCTTGGGCATGGCAACATTGGTTCACAAGCCACATTTGTCTTTATCTTTGTCATAAGTACTTTCAAGTGCTATTAGAGATGTTCATGGCTGCACAAGCAGAATAATCAAGTTGCTTCATAAATGGCATTGGATTTACTTTTACTAATGTTCACAAAGAGACTGAAATAAAACAATACCTGACTTTGAACTTGACCAAGGTCACAAAGTTTTAGAAAAATCATGTTTCAAGGGAATTAAAAATAAAATTATACTTTATTTTGAACTGTTTCAATTGTTAAAACTAATGATCCCTAAATGGTTGTATATTTTGTGAGTTCATATTGGGAAATTATGTCTTTATATTATAATGTATCTTTTTGTTTTGTATTATGTTTGTTTGTGAACACAAATATTAACATAATGAAATAAAATTAATTTATACTTCTCATCTCTCAGCCATTCTTTCTGTGCTCAAGTTTTAGCCACCTTCCCATCCATGTCTCTCTACCCTGATGTGGTTTTGCCTCTGTTACTCAGACCTGCATTTGCCTTTCTTCTTTCCATTCTGCTTTTCCATATGTCTCTCACTTGATCCCTCCAGCAATTTTCAACATCTTTTTTAACTCCCACTTTGCATCTTTTAGGTGTCCCTTTTCCCTGCAGGTTCGCAATTCCTTCCCACTCTTTGAGTTGTGTCACAAAATGGAAAGTTTAATTTTCATTTCTCCTGGGCTTCCTTTCTGCACCAGACTTTGTACACACCACAGAGTGTTTGACCGCTTTTCACTTTCTGCTTTCCTCGCCTTCTCTCACTTCCATTCTAAATGAAGCGAGACACAGCCATGAACTGTTCAAAGAAAATCCTAATGGTCTGCTGATGGATCACTGCTTTCTATAACTTTGCCTAATGGTTGGCAAACTATAAAGGGCTGCACTTGTGTTTAGGCATATCAATGAAAATAAGCCTTAAGCTTAACAGTGTCTTATGTTGATTTCCCTGCTTTAGGTTGATTAAAAGATGCCTTTATTGTTTATGTAAACACTGGAATGAAAATAACACACCTCATTTTCTGTCTTGGTGACATAAACATACAAATACTTTCTAATATATGACTGTTTTTACTCAGACTTGGCAGTTGAGTTTATATAGAGCTCATTTATTTTTATTTGTCTTTTGAATTTATTATATTTTATCTTTTGTACCTTCCTACGGAGCCCGTCCGGTGACATGATAGAAAAAGAAATTATCACGTGGCCACGCGATAACGCATTCCCACGCAATAATTATCACGTGGCCACGAGATAATTTTCTGCAGTCTGCTTGAGGTTCAGTCTAAAAGTATAACCTAATAGTTCAAAGATTAATGGGCTATTTTTGAGATTACATTCAAAGCCCAAGTTGAGTGTCGGGAAACAGATTTTTTACTGTGTTCCTGAACGTTACAAAACTCTGTTCAGTCACGTCTTACAATATGAATGAATGTGGTGTATCTTCACTTAAATACTCACATTCAGGTACGAGTCCCTCATAACAATGTCTAATTGAGTGAATTACATGAATACAGACAATGTATGTCGACAGCAACCTATTTGAATGCCATTATAATTCATCCCCAGATTAAAATAAAATGAAATTAATTCAAAATTGTCTATGTTAACAATCGACAGTGAGAACGCGTTATTAATTCGTGGCCACATGATAATTTCTTTTTCTACCATGTCACTGGACGGGCTCTGTACCTTTCTGTTAAGGTGTACATAATTGGTTTTAATTGTGGGAGCAGTAGTTAAAATATCACTCCTAAAACAAATAGATATGATGATAAAAGTACGGATTGATATAAAATATATAATCCATAAAATGGTGATGAAGCATGAGTGTCCTATATTTATTTCCATGTTGATAAATCCTGTAAGTTTCCTTCACACTAAAATGTATTTAATTTCATCACTCAATCTGTAGATTAGTAAATCTTTAAAATATTTGTTGTTTTTCCCATCCATCCATTATTATCTTTTCCTGGATCACTGAGGTCACTGGCATCTATATCCAGCAGTCATTGTGTGAGGGGCAAAATTATAGGGAAGGGGCAAAAAAATAGGCCCATGTAACATTTCTGCAGTACACACTAAACAGGTCACACAAGTCCATCACAGAGCCTATTTTTGTTTTTTTATTACAACAAGAAAAACAACATTTAACTTTTGGTTTCAAACTTTATCAATTTTCCTAAATCATGTTTTTTTTAAAATAATTTTGTTAGATGACAATCTCAACATGGCTGACAGAAGTTTGGTGACTGCACTTTTTACACACCAATGCTCACAAATACGCATAAAATATAAACTCCCCTTCTAAAAAAAACACAGTGATGGTTAAAAAATAAAAAAATAAATAAACAAATAAGGAAAATAGTAATTAAAACAAACGTTTCAACACAGGCATTAGTGCATCAAAAAAGTGAGCCTCATATTTTATATATTTCTTTCTAGTCAAAATCAAAATATAATAGTTAGATTAAGTTATATATTTATAAATGCTGCTACAAAAATCATGTGTCCAGGTTTAGGAAATAAGTCACTTCAGAAATATAGAAAAAGTCCTTTTCTTTGCACTCTTTAAAATAAAATGGTATTCATTTCAGTCAATAAAGTAAAAATTGTATTTGAAATATTAATTGGGGAGTAGACTATCCTAAAACACTATATTTTTACTTCATTCGGCAGACTCCCAAAAGTTTATGTCAAAGGTTTAATTTGGAAAGCAAAGTATGTGAAAAAGTCAGACAGCAGTTTTGTGGGAAAAATATGCTGAACGATTTGAGGAATTTCTGCTTCAGTGTCCTTTAGGCAGAAATTGTCTTTGATGGAGCCTTGATGCATCCAGTTATTCATTTTCATGCCAGGTGTCCAAGTAAGTGATACTTCACACAAGTCAACCACATTAACCTACACTCTTTTTTTCTTCTGTGATCTTAAAGTGCTTTTTTACAGTCCCTGCAGCACAGTTTTTACTGAGACAAACTTTCTTTTTCTGTTTTAAGGGACGTCAAAACATTTTTAAAGGCCTTGTCAGTACAACAGTGACTGAATTTCAGCATATTTAATTATATTATTGTATGGCTAGACACAGCTACTTTGGGTTGAGCTTTTTTTAAGTTTTCATCAGACTTGAAGCTGGGTACACTGGACAGGTTGGCAGCCCATCACTGGTCCAAGACAAAAATACACAAGACAATGATGCAAGCTCACACTCACTTCTGAGGTCAAACCCGAAGCAATTAACCCAAAATGTATATTTTTGGACTATGAGTCGAAGTACTCAGAACAAACCCACACATGCAGGGAGAACATACAAAATCAGCACTTAAAAAGCTGCACAGCCGATATTCATTTCTGTGTTTCCGTATCCTGCATTTTTACATATGACTAAAACTGCAGCTGGAAAGTTTTCTTTTAAGTGTGTAATTTACCTATAAGTTGGATTGATTGTAAAAAAAAAATTAATAAAACAATATGGGTAAAAGCCTAATGTTATTTTTTCTTTACAGTAAGTCCAAACAACATCTGCTATTTTCAGAAAACACCTTACACAGAGATGAAAATCTTGAATAAACCTGTTCAAACCAACCCAGTGCAAAATCAAACAGGCACAATATTTTCTATAGCTCTGCCTGAGTCGAACATCACAGGAAGACACATAGGGGTGAAGCACAGGGTGTTGTGATTTTTGATTAACTTGTCGTAAAATACATAAGTATGCAGACCCAGGTTGTGCTGTAAACAGAAAAAAAAAGATCTTACCCAAGGTGTGCACTGCTTTGAAAGCCATTTCTCAGCATTATTGATTTATTCTCTGCTTGGTGAACTGAATTACATTCGATCCAATTTGGTTTCCCACCTTTTCTCCTCTGCAGGACAGGAGCCTTATTTGCATGTAACTGTGGCTGAAGCATAGGTAAAGAGAGAACAATGGGGGGAAAGAGGTTAGAGCTGTGTATAAAACCTGTAGCTCAATCATGAATTTATTTATGCCACTCAGTAATTGTATATATTCTTGTCAAATGTGGAAAGATGCTTCATACTATAAGAGTTTTATTAGGTGTTGGTTTTAATATATTGGTGTATCTTATTGAACAGTTGGGCCACTGCAGCTGTGTGCTTTAAAAGGAATAACTGCAATGAAACGTGGTTTCAGACATTAATGTCCTTGGTAATCATCTACTCTTTTGGAAAGGGTTGCCTTGGTAACATACAGCTCAAAATTACACATTCCTTCATGGAGAGGACGCTCAGAGGCATTCTGTATTTCATTCACTCAGGTCACATATGTAGCTAACATGAGTAAACACATGTGGCACAGCATCATAAAATACACATAAAAATTTGTGAGACTGGATTTTGGATTACTGGTTTTATACTGATGTAAGGAAAGTCCTGCTACACTGTTTTCTTTGAGTTGAACACATCTGGCCGAGCCAGTAGCTTCTAACAGGACAGCAGGCTTATTAATGATTACCTACAGCAGGTGCCTCACACTATATCCTCTGACCTTTCCCTCTGAAGAAAACTGTCAATGGACCGCAGCAGCGCCCAGTCAGATGTCCTTCCTCCTCCTCCTCCTCCTTCTTATACCACATCAACCATGTTAGAATGCCAAATAGTCTCAAGCAAAAAAATAAGAAAATTGCCCTAATTTATGTTTGTTTAGAAGTTGATATTTGCTCTTTTTTGCTGCATCATTGCTTTCAGGGAAAAACACAATTATGTAAGGTCATAATTTTGGGAATTTGAACAGTCTTTTCTCTCTAAATCCATCAGTCACCTTTTGCTTGCTCTTTACTTTCTCGGACTTAGTAACTTTAAAAACACAAAATCCTATTGTGAACACAATGTGTACAAAAGGGTCAACATGTCCCTCAAATGAAATCATCATTGATTACACACTTTGACAAGCACAATAGCTTTACTATAATCAAATACTGCCATGAATTTGCTAATTTACCCTTCATGTTTTAAAGGACACTCAGATGCTTTAGTTACATCATCTTCATCGCTATAACAAAAGCACATTATTGAAAGTATTGTGTGACATGTTACTTAACAACCTTGCTTCCAATTGTATAGAGTTTTTTTTTTTTTTTGGTGCTTTTTGTTCAGAAACGATATCATGGGGTGCCACAAGCCCTCCTGCCTTTGTCTTTGTTTCTGTTTGAAGATCATGACAGGCTACATAGCCTGAATCCTCCTTCTGGGAAAGCAGCAAGACATTCCTCAGATGGATAGACTTTAAAGGGTTCTACTGGTTAGGGTTCTGAGTGAGTGCTGAGATTCCTATTAGTGTTTCTATTTCACTCTGAATCCATTTGAGCTCTGGGTGATTAAGAGGCTTTACCAGTTCTGTCTCAAAAAACCAAAAGGGCTATTTCTGCTTTGCTAATTGGAAAGTCAGGTTTATTTGGTCTTACAGTTGTATTTTACCACCTTTTAATCAAAATTCAACTATCATCATAATCTATTTATTTGCCCGCTTTTTTCTTTCCAGGTTGCAGTGCCTATAGCTCCAGTAGCCAAAACAGAAATGTATTTTATGTATATTTTTTAAGCTTTATTTCTTGATTAGCTGTGAAAGTCAATTAGTCTATTCCAAGAAATTAGATTTGTAAAAACACAAAAAATGTCTTTGTAAAAAACAATGAGAAGGTGTGTGGAGCCCCTCCCTGATTCTCAGCGGCTCCACCCTCATAGTAATTGGCTCATTGTACACACCTGTTCCTTGATGTATTTAACTCAGTCACCTTCCACAGTTCTTTGCCAGATTATCATTTGCCCTGTCAGTGATTCTCCAGTGTTCATGTCCCATGCCTTGTCTCTGCCTAGTCTCCGTGACCCTGCTTCTGTTTTTTGGATTCACGATACTTGCCTCAGCCCCTCTTGGATTTGTTTGGATATCGGACCTCCCATTGAAGACTCACACCTGTTCTCCTGGATTCCTGTCTCCCACCTTGCTCCTTAACGTGTATGACTCCTGCCTGCATCATGACTACTTCTCTGCCAAGCGCACCCAAGTCACTTCCTGGAACTAACGGTGACGTCATCAGTCGGAACCATACACAGTCTCATGTTTCTCATCTGAGTCCTGCAGATAACACAAGGTTAGTGGCTGTTATTTTCTCAGTTCTATTCTCCCTGCCTAACTCAGCCACTAACATTTCTTTTTTCCAGGAAACTGCGCCTCTCTAGACCTTTCAAAATTACAGTATCATTTTAAATAAATTTTGTAAACCTTTGCCTGTGTTTGGCAGTTTATCAGAGCTCAAAGTCAGAACCTTAACATAAACATTGTATTTGAACTTAAATATGTAAATAAATCCGAGGCTATCAAAGACGATGTTTAAACAAAGTAATGTGGTAAATTAGTGCTTTTATTTCAGATGACTATTATGAATTTTATTTTAGCGCTGCACCAATTTTTGGAAATGAATAACATTGATTGTAAAAAAAAAAAAAAAAAAGAGTCAACAGGGAATTTTATAATTGTGTGTGTGTGTGTGTGTGGGTTTTTTTTTTTTTTTTTTTTTTAACTAGATGTTCAATTATATCTGCAGTAAAATACACAAGCAGAATTGCTTGTATTGTCTGTGGTTGCTTCGTTTACTACTGCCGCCTGTAGGCTAAACCACAAAAGAAGCTACAGCGAGCACATCAAAGAGCGATAATAGCAGAACGGAAAGACGTCACTTCAAAGAAGGGGGAGAAAAAAAAAAAAAAGACCTAAACTTTAAAAAGTTGGCTACATTTTACACAAAATACACCAAAGTAAAATGCAGACTCTGTCATTCCATGGCAGGACAGCAGCAGTGAAAACAAGAACACAGCTAACATGCTGGAGCAGTAAAAATGTCCTCTGCAGATGGGTAACTTTCAGAAAGTTAGACTGTTCATCAGGTTAATGCCATGTAAATCTTATTTTCAGTGACTGACCACTTCGTGCTGTAGCCAATGTCTATAATTCTGGGGGGTGGGCCACAGATAACTGCGCAGGCTGCAGCACAAAGCAAGAAGAAAACAGGACAGGGAGAACAGTGGTGAACTTATTTCTAGTAGTCGGGGCAATGCTTATGTTTTTATTGCTCTTTAACATTCTACAGACTGTGCATAAAGTTGAAGCAGTTTTTGAACAAATCTGTGAGATTGCTCTAAATGTATATCTGCAAAACGAGGGAAAATCTGTGTAAATTATGGACAATCTGTTCAAGTGAGCAGTGGTCAGCACCTGTCCTCCAAACGCACGACATAGTGTGTGCCAATTGCTTTTGTTGACATTTATCAGCTCACTCATGTGTTTCTCAGGCATATATTTACATTCTATACCATAATAAAGTAACTGCTATTTACACAGAAAATAAACTTGACTTCTCCTCATATCCATTTCTAAACTCCTTGAAATTGGTCTCTGTCTCTTTAAGAACCTCCTTCCACTTCTGTCCCGCCCATTTCAGCTTTATCACAGCCGCTTCTCTACAGGACTCTGTTTACAGCCTAGAGCATCATAGCAGACTTTGTTGTAAAAATAAAAGAAGCATTATACAAGATCTGTTTTGGAATATTGCATCTCAGGATACATATGAACCTTATTGTCGGACCTGAAAACATGTTTTCTAAAGAACCGGAGCGATTACAGGGAGGACATTTCAGCTGGTAAGATTTGTCATCCTCACAGACACACGTACTGATCATAATATAAGTTACAAATCTTAACACATAGACCAAACAAGGATGTGAACAAGACAACGTGAAATGTTTTTCAGCGTACCTGCAGAGAACAAGGTGTTTTACTATAATTGCTGCAGGAGTCACGGGGGGGCGGGGGGTTGCGCTCTGTGATGTGGAAGCTCAGCGTGGTTTACTTGGCATCTGAAAATACATTTCCTTAAAGGCATTTTTAATCTGTATTTAATAGTATTAGGAGCTCAGCATACTCGGTTTTCACCGGGTGTTTGCTAGTTGTTGCTGCTGAGAGCCTGCAGGAGTCACGGGGCGGGCTGTGGGGTGGGGAGGTGTGCTCTGTGATGCGGAAGCACGGTTTGGAGACCCAGCCCAGAGGAGGAGGTATTACCAAGAGGCGGTTCTAGACTCATCTGGTTGTTTTTGCACTCCTTCCTGGCTGCCTCAGGACAGCACAGGATTTCTCAAACATGCATGAATGAATCAAAGCAAGACTCTGAACATGTTTTTGATGAGAGGATAACATAACATGATATAAAACTCAAAAGTTGATTTTACATGATATTGCCCCTTTTAAATACACCTTAACATTTTTGAGGTACTTTGCATTGACCGTTGATTATGGGTGTGTAGAGGGCAGAACCTGAGATGGGACTTTATGTGCAAACTCTGAGGTTCATCTGTGATCTATAAATGAAAATTGCTTGGTGTGTGTGTGTGTGTGTGTGCGCATGGTTAGAATTTTTTGGCATATGCCGTTTTCGCCTTTTGGCTATAAGTTCACTATTGTGAATTCTACAGAACTCTTTATAAATGAGGGCCCTGCTCTTTAAATGACTGAGGTCTAAAATGGCATACCTTGTTACCCATCTTCAATTAAGACCTTTGGGACACTGAACATAACTATGATCGCAGTAGGATTTGCCTGGGTAATTAAAGATTCAATGAAAAACTAGTTAATAAAATTCCCTCACCATAAACATTCTGAAAATTGTTTACTAATGTTTGTGTGCTGCTTAAAGAGCCTATAGCTTAAATGTGATTGATAAAGGTTCCTTGTGAACGCAGCATAGCCCCACCATGGCAGTTATGGAAATAAGTGGAAAGGAAAACACAAATGTAAATTAGTGAAAGCAGTAAGTGTAGCTTTAGATAAACCCCTGACTGGCTGCAGAGGCAAGTGTCTCCGTGCACAGAATGCTGAGCAAAGCTAACCTCTTGTAAACAAAGCTTCTGCTATTTAGTTTCAGTTGGCTTAATTAAAATGAATGAGGGGGAGCCTTGTGCAAAGAAGACATTTTTTTTTTCTGTCAGTGGAGGGAGAGAGAACTTGGCTACGGTTGATGTAAAGCTGGACGGAGCGATAAAGTTACTAGCGGGTGGCGTGGACCAATTGGACAATGACAAACAGAGCCTCCAGCCAAAGGCACAGCCATAATGAATTTAGGGGAGCAACATACATGTTAATATCCACTCAAATCAAATTATTACATTTTACTCTG
The DNA here is from genome assembly GCA_031762555.1 of Cynodonichthys magdalenae. NCBI lineage: Eukaryota > Metazoa > Chordata > Actinopteri > Cyprinodontiformes > Rivulidae > Cynodonichthys > Cynodonichthys magdalenae. The sequence continues at coordinate 10,860,962 of JARVJO010000140.1, read as the reverse complement.
TATTTCATCTAAACGCCAAGGAGAGAAGTGTGTGTGTGAGGGGGGGGGTAATAAGGAGAGAAAATGTTCTTTTATTCTGCGTCTGTGAGAAGAATCTGTGTGTTTGTTCTTGAAAAATATTTTATTTGAGTCCAGCTGAAGAAACTTACCATATGTATTACAGCTCCAGGAGCAGAATGTTATTTTGGATAAATATTTAATGCCAGAACAATGCAAATGAGTTTATCAAATGAAAGCATCCTAATACAGAGAATTTTATAGCCACGGAAAAAAAAAAAAACCAGAATACAAACCATAAAAATCAAAATCTAATAAAAAATAATTTGAGTTGCTGTGCTAACAGTAACCTTGACTGGAAGGTTATTTTATTCTGTGCATTTAAAGAGAAGATGAAATAAAAGTCAGTGCTCCAGTATGTGCATTACCAAAATACTGTTTTCATTTCACATTATTTTATCATTGCCACTCTTCATCAAAAGCATGAATTTAATGCATGCAGCTCTGAGTTTAGTATAATTGATGAGTGATGTTTCCTGTGTCTGCTCAGCTGTAGTGAAAGAAAGTAGGACCTATTTATAATTTTGTGAGTAAAAACAGATAATGATGCATTGCACCATGTAGTTTGAAAGGAGTGCAGGTATTATTTGTTATATAGTCATAACCTGTGGTCATGAAGCTCCAGCTTTGTCCAAAGCTTGATACTCCGGGCTACATTATTGAACCAATATCGCCATGTGTACAAAAAACTTGGACTCTAGGGCATTCCATGGGCAAATAGCACTAACCTCTCCTAGCAACCTTTGTTAAAATCAAAAAAGGTTAAATGATTGTTTGGGTGCAGTCATCGCATCCTTTACTGTAGCAAACTGGCCCACAGTTGCTCTGGAGTGCCATCAGATTGACACACTGGGATGAAGTTAATATCCAAGCTGATCCTACACATTTCACTGAGGAAAGATTGGGGGACCTGGGTGGCCACAGGGAAACCTTGGCTTGATTTATGGTCATGCAGAACTACAACTCTTGGTCACAGCACAACTCCAAATATGGGCATTTCTACACTGGCGTCAAAGGCAGCCAACTCACCCATAGTTTGACTGATACAAGTTGTAGAAGCTGTGTGGGATAACCCAGGGTCCTGTAAAGAGTCCAGTCTCTGTCTCTGGATGGCATGGGCACAGTAGATTGATCTTTTCCTGGTGTGGTCTTACATGAGTGATCAGAAACTTTACAACCTGTCTGGACACCCTTACTTACCCTATGGTTCAAACATTGGGCCACTGTGACATATGGTACTTATACCAGGCCATTATTGTACTCAATCACCAAACTTCATACAAATCCACAATGCAGCTCCCCTTATCAAAAACTGTCAGGTGCTGGTAAAGCTTTCAAACACATTCCCAGCATGCATCTATCTAAAAGGCATTAGATGCTCACTGAATGCTTAACAACTGCCTGATAACACTATTGCTTCTAGTATATGTTCCTTCACCTTGCAGTAAATCAGATCATTTGCATACGCATCACTGATCTGCTTGTGTTACAATCAAATCGAAAAAAACATTTTTTTGTCCATTTTTTGTTATACCTTCCAAATCCTGTCAAAGCACAAGATTAGAGCATCCATCAACTCCGTTTGTACTCATAGACATGACATGTTGAGGGCGAGTGGTCCTGTAAACAGAGACAAGGCGATAATCACCAATGTTGGGACAAAAATGAAGGACTGAACCCCAATCAGCTATGTGCCACTTTGAGTCTTGTCAATCATAGTATGACACTGAAAAACAGAGTATTACTGTTAGATGTAGATGGTTTGTTCTAAACCATGAAATAAAATCCAAATTAGGTTCATTTAAAGCTAATGGACAAAAAATATTTTTGATGCTAATAAATATAGTTAACCTAAATTTGGTTGAAATGCATTTACACTAAATAGTAAATATTTTAATAAGCTTCTGCCCTACATTTTCTCCCAGTTAGTTAGAGCAAACAACAATAACAGAGTTTACACTGTGTGTTCAGACATCAACAAGTCTCTCATATTGACTTTGTGTCACTACTTCTTGGCCTTTTGTTGTGGTGAAGATGGCCTGTCAGTGTGATGGCCGCAGAACAACGGAGGATTTCTCAAAGGAAAGACGGCAAGAGAAAGGTCATGGTGAATAAAAGGCTTTTAATTCAAGTACCTTGTGTCATGCGCTCTGGGAATATCAAAGTCATCCCATTACTAGTGAGGTCAGACCAGGTCATCTTCCTTGTTTGCCCACTCTCCTCTTCTTTATATGTGATGCCTAAATGGCCAAATTGAGAAGCTTTAATAAAAGATTAAAAACCACTTGACTCAATTTTAGCACTGTTTTTCTCAGTACATGTGTTTGAGTGTACTTGTGTAAAGCTCATTGAAACGGTAATAGCCCACTGAATGTGTCCCTGTTCAGTGAAAAGGGGTTTATGATTGTCAGATGAAACAAAAAGGCTTTATTATCTTTCAAATTATCTGCACCCAATAAAAAGTTACAAATATCGAGGCAGCTTTCATTAGGGTCTAAGCAAACTTTAAAATACTGTTCTGCAGTTCACATTTTTTTTTAGCACAAGTATTGATCCCAATACATCATACTCTTTGCTTTACAATGTGCCTGGAGCGTTTGTCTTACTTTGCCACTGAAGACAGATAGCAAAGCTTTAAGTTGATGTCAGCAGCGTTGTCAGCTTGGCCAAATATCTAAGCCTTTATTTTGGAATCTCTGGCAGCCAAGGGGATAGCTTGCGAGTCCATTAAGTGTGAGGTGGAATCACGTTTTCCACAACACTGCCCCAAGCATCCATCATGTCACACTTGTACAACTGTTCAGCTCTTGTCTGCTGACACACTGTGATTCAAACATAAGGTTTCAGACCCACATTCAACCAAAATGCAACAAAGTAAAAAGTTGTTTATGTAGGGCAAATTTCTATGACACATGTCAACTGTTTTAGTGACAGTTTTTAAACATTTTGCATAAAAACAGTTTTGTCAATATGTGCTGTTGAAGAAGGGCATGTTTTATATGTTGATGATTATAATGCTGCTAATGCTAATTCATGTTCTCAGCCAAACTATTCCTAATGCGATACCATTTTCCAATACTGTAATTTTTAACTAATTGTTTAAAAGTTCATTTAAAATTATTATTTTTTTTATATTGTGAGTTGAAGACTATGTTCATCTATGATTAAAGCGATTAACAGTGTTCTCTGCCCTTAGTTTTCATTGTAAAACTGAAACCAGAAAAGATGCTGTGAAGGCTACGTTCACACAGCAGGTCTTAATGTTCAATTCTGATTTTTTGCAGAAATCAGATTTTATTATTTTTTTGCACAAACATTCACATTGTTTTAATTGCAAACTCCAGTGTGAACATTCCTTGACCCTGATGCGACCTGCATGCACAAAAATGCTGCGTCACATTCAGCAAATGGTTTACAGAAGTATGGATGCTACATATTAGCATGTCAGTTCTGACGTTGTGCAAGCAAAGCAGATTGAATAATTATCTGACCTGCTTGTTTAGTTCACTGTTAACATTTGAACCTGCCTCTTGCCGGATTCTCCGGTGCAGCATTTTATTTTTGGAATGCTGGAAGTAAATTATTGATCTAGTAACTTTAGTATCAATAGGGCCTGAGACAGACATTACCATCTTTCAGTAGATTCTCAGTCATTCAGGACAAAGACAAAAGACAAAAAAAACTAATCAACTGGACCTCTGCTTTGTAGCTGAAGATTAGATGAGTTACAAGATTTAAACAGCACAAGGTTGGTATCAATATTCTAAATACTTGGATCGATCCATATATCCTCTTCCAACTGGTGTAAAAGTTGGATAGAATGTGACATGACTGTTCAGACTGCAGTCACGTTAAAAAACTTCAGATATGAATCCGATTTAGCATCACGTACTGAAAAAGTCTGAGTCGGATTTGTAAAAAAAAAAAAAAGATTTGTCACGTTTAGACTGTCATGAAAAAATCTTATATGGGCAAAAAAATAATAATTTGGATCACATTTCCCTGCAGTGTGAATGTAGCCTAAGTTCACAGGTGGTATGATTTGTTATTATAAACCAGGACTGAAGACAAACAAAATATGACACAAAGAACTAAATACACAAGTAATGCAGAACCTGAAACAATAAAGGAAAAAGTAACATACCACAAACTCTAAATCCCAAGATTATAAAATCCCCATGACCCTCAGGACAACAGTATATGTTCAATTAAAAGACAGTAAGTCAAAGATCTCAGCAAAAAACTGCTTTGGAGGGCCTCAAAGAGCACAAGAAAGAGTCTGAGGTGTTCATCTGATCTCCTAATTCCTCAGATACCAATCTGATGGTATCTGATTGCATTTGCTGGAAACAAGCCAAATCCAGTGTCTGGGCTTGCTTCCAATCCAATCATTTCCAACCCGAAGGATCCAAAGGATCTATTGCCAGCATCCCAATACCGGAAATCCCAGGACACCTCCAGATGTTCATTGTTTATGCCCTGGCTTGTCAGAGCTGTTTTGGAGGCAAAAGAAGAGCCTACTCAATATCAGGGGGTTGGTCATTACGTTATAGCTAATGGCTTCAAAGACAACTTTCTTTTCTTATAATATGCTTTAAAAAGGTCCTGATTTGTCCTGATTTGTTCTTTAAATCTCGGCTTTCAAAAGGTCTTTCAGAGTTTTATTCGAAGTACTTTTTTTTTTTTTTTTTTTTTTTTTTTTTTTTCTGAGAGGTCAGATTTTTAGGCCTACTAACATTGAGTCTTTCAAGCATAAAAAAGTGATGTTCCAATGTTTTTACTCAAAAAAATATTTAATTGGTAGTTTTCATTTTGTTGCGGTCACCCTGTCACAAGGACTTTTTTTTTAAGGCCAGCTATTTCCTCTTATGTCCACCACACTTTTTTGTTGTTTGTTTTTTTTCAAATGTTTTCGAGAAAGTACTGTATACCACAATGAGATATTCCAAGCTGTGTTAAACTGCCTAAGGAACTAAAATTACTTTTCTCTGAAAATGGCCAGGCTCAAAAAGTAGACTGGAAATTTGTGGAAAAGGCAGCTAATGGTTTAAAACAAGGTTTAAACTGCTTGATATGTTCTTGTGATAAATAAAACGAACGATACTCAGAATGTGTCTGTGCTCAAGTGTCCATTCTATGGTAACATGCCAGCTTGCCTCAGTGCATCATAAGCCCATAAGCCCAATGTTTTTTTTTTTTTTAAATATATTTTGAGGTGCATTAAAAGCTTTTTCCAAAACAGCAAGTGTTACATGTAACACGTTTTTTATTTATTTCTTTTTTGCCACAGTCAAATGGGTTTTATGAAACATTATTGAGGACCAACACTTGTTGAAACAGCCTGCCTGTTGGAAGCTCCACTTATCAAGATTTCTCATTATTTCCCTTGTAATTGTCTCTTTTTCACAGCTTGACTCAGGCCTTGCATCTTTAATTAAGCAAATGAACATGGTGCTGTTGGTGAAAAGTCTGATAGGGGTGTGTTTTATCCACTGACTCTCAGTATCTATTCTACACTCATGTTGTAACTCAGAGGGTTAGCCATTTAGTTAAAAACACTAAGATATATTACCAATCGAAAAGTAATGCAGTACAAAAAGTGGGAGAAAAAAAGATAACATGGGTTTTATTTTGTGTTGTCATACACTGCTTTATATTTTTATTACACAACAAATCTGAATTTTGCTTTTTTATTTTATAACAGTAAAATGCTTTGGTCCTGGCACAGCTCAGCTTATTACACCATTCAATACAAATCTGTTTGAGATTGTTCAGAGGGAGATCTACTGCAAGTAAGATATTTACTGCCAGTAATGTTTTCACAGGACCCTGTTCTGTAAAAATGTTGATCTAATTATTGAAAACATTGATTATTCTATATCTAAAAAAAAATTTAAAAATGACTGCCGTATGTAGACAAAACTTTATTCAAAGCTAACATCAATAGCTTTAGCTGTGTTTGATTTTTTACAATAATGATTGGGGATTCAAAGCTACAATACAGTATGCTTGTCATTGAAAGTCCAACATAAATGTGTTATTTCTGATATAGGAAAGTATATCAAGATATTTTAAAAGAATCTTCAAGATACATATGTTTTGCATTTAATGACAAATCACTGAACACATGTGGTTGTACAGAAAGCCTGTGCTGAAGATTGATAGATCTCACAAGACCAATGTATGTGTTGAACAGATAAATGTGTCTATTGGTGAGAAATGACACCTCCAAATTAATGCCACCTTTATGCCCATTTTAAGACATTTACAACCTTATTTTTGTAACAGTAGAAGCAAAAAATAAGTTCCTGTTCATGTTTTTAAATGAAACAAGATTTCAAATTTTGAAAAAAATTACATAAATAATAATAAACAATGACATCATCTACACAGCTTGTTGGCATGTCAAGGCATTAAATAACTGAATGCTTTATATGAATTTTTCAAAGTTTTACAACTCTAAAGAAAATGAAAGTTGGTCCTTTTGAGAGAACTAGTTGAGCCTGTAAGCTCAGACTTAAAAAGAAATGCAAGCCATGTGGTGTTTGATTAATTGCACCACAGGCCTGTTCATCAAAAAAAATTAAAAATGAGGGCACAAGGCAGGCTGCATCCCAGGCTTCCGACAGGAGCTCAGGTCTTCAACCATGAGCTTCCCCCAAGGTAGCAAAAACAAAAGATCCATCTCCTTCCTTGATCCTCTTTCTTTGAGTTTTGAAACATTAAGCTTTAATTTTAAAATCCCAGACCCTGTGATCTCTGTACATTAAAAAATAAACATTCAAGTGTATTCTAAAACAGAATAAATGCACATCGTTTATGGTTTGTGACCCTTTGAGGAGGATATACAGAACAGGGATGCCAGTCTGTGTTTGAATTGAGAAAATGACCTAAAATCAGAGACACATCAAGATTGTCGAAACCAGAGTGTATTTTAACATATTTAAAAAAAAACATGTTCTCAGAAAAAAAAGAAAATCTCCTTAAGCAATTATGTCTAAATTACTAAATAATATTCAGCTGAATCAGTGGTTTGTTGTACCGCTTTTTGTTTGTATTCCTAAATAAAACCATTTTTTTCAGAATCATGTTATTTCTTTTTTAACATTCTAATGTTTTAAATATGTTTTGTTTTATTTATACAACACATTTTCTGCAGATCTTCATTAGCATTGTAAAAATAGTCTGCATTGCTTGCTACCCAGTGTACATCAGCTGTCTTGAATGCCAACTGGTTCTAGCAAATATGTAAATTTAATGCAGACTCAATTAATGATCTTAACATAAAAATTCCATAATGTGAAGTGCAGAATGTACACTAAAGAAAATATGTGTTAATGAGACAATGGATACAGACTGTCCACAACTAACTCCATGCCTCCTATAGTTTAAACAATGGTGCTTTGTGGAGGATGTTTGCTGTGCAGATTCAGTTCTTTTCTTCTTTAATACATTAGCAGACAGAGGTAGAATGGATGTTGCAAGCCATGTTACTGTCTACCTTGTCGATATTACATTGTGCACTAGAAAGAATGCAAATTAAATGGAAATCAAAAAATAATAAATACTTGGAAAACAAGTGTTAAGGTGCATTACACATACTTTTGATTATATGTTTCATTTGTTTGTTTGTCTTTTGTCCCAAAAGAAACTTGAAATAAGTTGCTGGTGCAGATTCTCAGTCATCCAGGGCATATAGCCAAAAAAAAACAGAGGAGGAGATGGCAGATTTTATCTTCAAAAACCTGTAATAAAGCATTAAGTCTGATACCCAGTCAGCTTGACATTAACTCACAGAAGGTACATATATTTGAGCTTATGTTTAATGACAAAAAATACTAACAATATGTAGAGCTTTTTATGATAAATGCTACTCTGACTTTTTTTTCCATTTATTTTATTATTTCACCCATCTATCCATCCATTAGCTTCACCTGCTTCTTCCTTTCCAGATTGTGGGGGTCACTGGTGCCAGCAGTCACTGTAAGAGGGGCGGGGTACACCCTCCACAGGTCCATTACAAGAGCACACAGAGACAAACAAGACAAACAACCATGCATTCTCTCACTCACATCTAGACATAATTTAGAGTTATTAATTAGCCTAACATTTTTGTTACTGGTCTGTGGGATGAAACTGGAGTGCCCAGAGTAAACCCAGACATGCATGGAGAGAACATGCAAACTCAGAAAACCCAGAAAGGTCCTACGCCAGGATTTGAAACATTCTTGCTGGGAGGCAATAGCTCTTCCAACTGAGGAACATTTTTCATTTATTTCCTTATAAATAATAAAAAAATAATATCAAATGAGCTAGATATTTTAGTGTTTGTATAGTCTGAATATTATGAAATAAATTAAATTTAGTTGTGTGTTTTATTGAATATATAGGAATTGGCTGAAAGGCATATTTACAAAATTAAGGTTTTGATTATACTGTGTAATAATTTAACTTGTTTAAATTATGAAAAAAATGTTCTTGAACCTACAGGAGTTACCCTTAGACTATCAATCAATGTAAAAATAAAATCATCAAAAGAAAAGGTATGATGAATGGTATTTTTCCTGCTTCAGATAAAGGGAAATATCATTCATGTTTTTTGAATGCCACCTTTAAAAAATGAGAAACATTCAACTGCACCTGCAGCAGGCTGAGAAATTTCATCATCTTGTCATGCTAATGTTTACTTTTCTACACTTTTTCCATATTTTAAATACCAAAGAGTCAATTCCCTATTTTAACTGTGCTGCTGAAATAAAATGTTTTTAAGAAAATGCTATTTTTAATTATATTTTGAACTCACTATATGTCACTAAATGTTTTTCTTGTGGGTTTAAAATCATTTTTTTTAAACCAGATAACCTCTGATGTTCAGAGCATTTCAGTGATTCTACGCCAGCAGCATTAATATAATTTAATCTGAGAAAACTCAAATTTGTGCTCTTGAACACATGTTTTATAAAACTCAAATGAGTTCCTGGAATAAATTCTTACCACTACCCTAATATGACAACAAAATCTTTTCAAATTCCCATTTGTATTATTTTTACCAACTCTTATCATTTGGTTTTCCATTTCTATAAAAAGCTGTTGAATTAGCTTTTTCTTTAAATTGTTATCCAACTTACTGCTATCCTATATAAACCAAAAGCAACAAATCTCCAACTATGATGGCTAATTGCACCATTAAAAGGATCAGAATAATTAAACTATTATGTAACAATGACACTTTTTTAATTTCTGTGAAAATGCAAATGAACACAAATGAATGTAGGCTTAATGGTTTGATCCCTGTGTTAAAGTGTGTGGACATTTTCTATTTCATGAATTGCCCCCAGTGTGTTCCTGACTTGTATGCCACTTTTGATAAAAGTCTCTAATAAATAAAATAAAATTAGTGTATTGTTTGTAAGTATGAGGCAGTGTCCTGTTACCAGTGAAAACATACGCCCATCTCATCTCATTTAGCATTTCAGCCTCTTCCATCCCTTCCGCCATTCATTGTCCCTCCTGTCTATAAACAGCACAGAGCCATGCACCAGCACCTCCACTTAGCTAATGGGGAATAATTACATCAAAATAGAAAACCTCATGAAGGTAGAACTCACCACTTAACACAATAACATGCAACATGTTTGAGGGGCTTTTGTTCTACAGCCAATTGTGATAATCTTGTCCATCCCTGCCATCCAGCATTAGGAATCCAATGTTCTGACTTTAGACCTATTTGTCAGTATCTCCCAGCTGTCTCCACTAAACGTTCGGCAGTAACGCATTTGCTTAAGAGCTGAAGCAGAATGTGCTAACTGCCGTGAAAATGAATGCAAACAATTCTCCAGTTGTAATGCATCTCAGTGGCTGCTCCCTAAAAGACCTCCTAAATGATGGAGCCTTTTAGTGAAATCAGATTTAGTCCTAATTGGATGACAGGCGGAGTGTGGACTCCCTCAGGACACTGATGCACATACACAAGACAGATTAAATAACAAGATCTACAGTGTAAACTACAAAACAATAAACCTACAACAAATACCACCTAGGCAAAGCCTAAAAACTTTGTCTTGTACTTCTGTCACTGAGGAGTTGATATGATATTGGTAAATTGTGAGGACAGTGTTTGTGGTGTTGAGGAGAAAGCATGTGTCCTTCAGTCAGCATTGAGGCGAGTCTGTCTTTTTTAGAACGAAAAGTTTCCAAACACAGGCAGATTCAATGATAATACTAAAGTATAGGTGTTTTAGAAAAAGTAAAGTAAACATTACATGCCTAAAAAAAAGTTGAGTAGGTTCTCTGGATGGGTTGTTGAAACATTTAATCTCTTCTTCAAATGACTTTTTCAGTCTGCAACTGCAGGTAAAATGAACCTTATTAGCAGCGCCTTCCCATAGTAGACAAGCCAATTTTGCAATGACAATTGAAACTAATTGTTCGCATGCAAAAGAGGACCATAAGTGAGACGACTGATATTTTGTGCCCTGCTTATCGCCTATTGTCCACAGAGGGCCGAGTCATACTTGCAGTTATAGTATTGCAAGAGGTGGACTATCGGACATGGAGGCTGCCACCCCTGTTTAAAAACAGGGAGTTTCTTCTTCCTTTACTCCTCTCCCAAACCAATGTTCCTCTCATTTTTCATTCCTGAAAGAGTGACCACTGGCCCATAGGTAGGTAATAAACGGCAAAGTCCTGGCCTGATGATGTTATTCTTCTGTGCTGGACCATACTTTTGAACAATGGCTGCATGGTTCCCCCAATGTATAACTGGTCACAGTCATTTTGACTCTTAACAGCATACACATTACCCTGTGTGTGCCGGGGCACAGGATCTTTGGGGTGAACCAGTCTTTGCCATAATGTGTTTTGGGGTTTGAAAGCCACTGGGATGTCATGTTTAACAAAAACATCATCTCAGTTTCTCTAAAATTCCCGAAAAAATTAAATGACAACTGGTCTGGGTCTGGATCTGGGGTCTTCCTTTAAACATTAAATGGCACAGCATTCCAAGTAATGAATATTGCCCATTACCTTTCATGCCAGACTTTTAGACTAACATCATCATATGTTTAAACAACCTCATGCATTATTGTTCTATCTTGTGCAATCTTTTATGATCTGTTAGCACTTGTAGTGCATGTATGTGAATGACTGTCAGCTACTATCACACCAAATGTGAGCCCAGTACTTGTAAAATTGTCTGAGGTAAAGGTATTTATGTCTAGGTTGATAAACTGTGACAACCATCTAGAACCAGGTCGACTTTAACAATCTGTCCAGTGGTTTAGGACATATTATGCTAAAAGATAACCAGGGTTTACTTCAAAAGTTAAGTTAAATGTTTTAGGCAAGAATGTTGCATGTCGGGGACAATCCTAAGCTTCTACCACAGCAAATTTTAGCTCAACAACTGTAAAATGAAGCTTATGTGCAAATTCAGACTGGGAGACTCTTTCCACCTCACCTGCTCCATCCAATTGCTGCATCACGTTTCTAGATGCAGTCAATCAGCATCAGATCATCGCCTCTTCGTACCAATCATCTCTCAGGGATCCAGGTTCAAAGGCCCAGCACCCAAGGATCAGTCTGCTCTCCAGACTCATTCAACCCACTTCCACCCCTCCTCCACCTTCATCTTAAGCTGCGTTCGCACCAAACGCACTTTGAGCATCTAAAACGCGCCCAACGCCTCAAGTTGGACGCGCTACGTTCAGACCAGAACAAAACTAGACGCGTGTCTGAATGGGCGGAGCATCTTGTTTTTTTTCCAGTCTGTCTTTAATGTCGGATGAAACAAAGAAAATGGCTTTGATTTATTTAGTGAGAGCAAGCGAACGTTGTGCTAAGCAGATAATTAATTCAACAGATAATTTAGAGGCGGTCTGTTCAATGAGTTTTACCACTCCAGGAGCTGCGAGCTGACAAAATATTTTTGTCTCGAGCTCTGTTAACACTGCAGCCAATTTGACTAGCCGCTGACCCGCATCGGTGCTGATATCTCCAGCCAGAACAACAACTACAGACGGTCCATTTCAGCTAAAGAGCTCCTGTCCGTCTGTTTCGGGTAGTGGGCAACATTCAGGAAACTGTCACGTAGAAAAATAAGTCTCTCTGATTGGTTGATGCGGCGCGTCGAGCAGCCAAAGTTCAGATATTTAAACTCGAGCGTCGGCTGCTTTGGATGCTCTGCACCCACGGAAAATGCTCAAACCGCACCTACCGCTTCATTGCGCACCACGCTAAATGCTCTAAATGCGCCGCGAGAGCCCTAGACACACGTCCATCATTAACTTTGCATGTAAACTGGCTGCTTCCACTGCTCAAAACGTGTCCGGTGTGAACCCACCTTCAGGCTCTTCCAGCTACCTCTTCCCTCTGGCCTCCACACCACCACCAGTGTCTGAGCCCTGGGGGCGAAGACGTTATTCCTAAAACCTAAACTGATTGCTAGCTCACAGCAGTTTGCTGCACCCACGTCTTCTGCCGGGGCTCGAGCGCCAAAGAACTTTCTCATATCAATAAAACTGTTTTAACTGCTATATCTTTCTGTGTGAGTCTTTCCAGATTGAAATTGATTCAGTTTTTGGGTTGATAAAGTCAGTTGGCTGGTTTTCTGTCATCTTGAATTGGGTTGAGTTCAAATGTTAATCAGTACATCTATTACTTCCTGAAAGTTTTGTTAAAATATGTTCAGTGATTCATGCAGTATTTTGCTAACCGACAGAGTTGATTCCAATAGTTAAAGGCAAAGTTATACTTGCAGATCTTATACGATCAGTTAGTGTCAAGTTATTTAACTGTTTCACTTGAAAAGAAGAGACATCTATACAGTTATTCCAACTGAATTCCACTCAGTGACCAAACAATCCTCATTTCTGTCTTTTTTTTCTCAGGCAGAAATGGATAAGGATTTTTAAGATAGTTCAGACATTTTTTTTGTAAACAAAACAGTCAGATCTGGAAACATGTAAAGAATGAATATGTCCATTGTTTTAATGTAGCTATTGATGACTAGAAGGCCGTGAGCTTGAAAAAAATCAATTTTCATCAACAGCATTAAACTTAAAAAAATGTTCAAAATCTGTAATATCTGTGATTCAATATCTTTAAACATTTTGTTTTACAGTTATTTTTGTATTGGCTAATGTGGATAAGCTGAAGTGTCCATCTTAAATTTTTACTTCAATTTATTACCACAATGATTATTTACTTAAAGTTTTATCAAATCTGTCCAGTGGTTCATAAGATATTTTACTAAGAGTACAGATAAACATATGCATTCAGACATGGACAAAACCATTAATGCCCAGCCCTCTGGTAGCTAGTACCACATAAAATATAAATATGGATATAAACATGACAGATTATAAACAGTCAAAACAAGCAAAATGCACAAATAAATAAGAGAACTGGGGAAGAGCAGAGAGAAAAGACAGGAACATATTGAATGGTTAAGTGATTACCAAGTGAGAACAGGTGTGCTGATTATAAATGGCGTGTGATATAAGGAGCCAAGACGGAGGAACAGAGGACATCTGACCAAAATTACAAGCACTGAACAAAAATAAATTTTCCACCACCCTTCACCTCTGCATGAGTGTTGTAGTGTATCTGACTTTTATGGGTTTTTTTGTTTGTTTGTTTGTTTATTTATTTTGTTTTGTATGTTTGTTTTTTTTCCAAGCATCAAATAAAAATCCCTCAGTCATGGTCTTTGCAAGTCTGACTCGCCTCAACCCACTTTCAGTAAAAGTGGTAATCAAAATAACTTTTCTCTAATAGAAAAAGATTAGAAGTTTTAACAAAACGAGAAACAGGATGAGAAAATTGTCATCTGTTGTGGCAATAAGCAGAATGCCAAACCAAAAGAGAAACAAAAACCAGAGTACCTGTAAATCAATTAGCTGTGACCAATTACACATCATCTGGATTACTAGGCAAGAAAAGAGAATATGCAGTACCTTCTGTGTCTCTCTAAAAATCAGCCTTTTCAAGGAAAAACACTGCTCAAAAAACAGTGACATAAAACATTTAGCTGGGTTGTACTTTGTGGGACTAAAGCCATTACCGTATAGAAAAAATAAATAAAATAGAAGAAACCGCTCACAGCAAAATCTACTCAGTTCATGCTGTATTCAAATGTTTAGCAAGGTGTGCCAGTACATTTCTGTGTTTTTCAGAAGTCAAGGTAAGAGTAAAGAATGGGACTATGTGCATGTAAAACCTGAGAAAAATCTCATCAAGCTGTATGAGCCAGAACAAGTTCAAGTCCCGCTTTTTTTAATTTATTTTTTTTTTTACCTAGTCAGTATATGCTTAACAGTCCAGTCTGCTCTGTCACATGAGGATTTGTGTTAAACCCACGTCTACAGTAGTTTGAAAATAGATCGCTTGCGGCATTGCTGATAGGTGTCTGATTGAAGAAGTATTGAGCTGAGGATCATTTGAAACTCTTCATACTGGAGCCCATTTTTTAAGGTAGAGGAGCTGAGTAAGGAAGAAATACAGGGAAAAAAAGACTTAAAAATGGTCAATAAAATGTATTTATGGATTTTACATACCCACTATATCCTGCCAAGGGTCATGGTGAAGATGAAGCCTATACTATCTTTGGGTTAAGGGAAGGGAACTTCCTAGATAAATTACTAGTCCATCACATAAACAGAATGGGAAAACTGTTGATCTGAACCAGAACTCTTACAGTTGTGAGGTAAATATTATAGTAACTATTTCTTTGCTCCATCATGAAAAGGCAAGCAAATAACTGAATTGTCATTTTGCCCTCCAGTAGGTGGAAATACTATTTAAATAAAGAAACAAAGACCGCAATTCAAGTGTTGAATTCACTTTTAAACCAATTTTTAATTACTTTCATTATAAAACAAAAAGCTCAAAAGTATATAAAAAAGAATATCTACATGGAGCTCACAAGTGTTTGTTTTGCTTTCTTTATTCACTAAATGGCATGTGTCTATTGATTTAATTATTTTAAAGAAGGTAAGGGGAAAAAAAGCAGACATTAAAAAAAAAATAGGTTCTGTGTTGCCTCTGAAGTTTTTGAGCCAAACATCAGCTTCAGGGGTGTCTTGCATTTTGAAAGTATGGGATTAGCCTCGGGCACACTGCGCTGCCTATAAGTTAGAGGATTACCCAGGACCAGTGGATAGTCAGTGATGTGTGGGCAAGGATACTTGCGAGGGAGTTAAAAAGTCTGAGTGGGGGTGAGAGATGAGGACTGAGGCAGAACCTGTGTGCAGCCTTGAAGAGTGTAAACAACCTTGTATGCAGCAGCTCAGCACCTCAGGGTGTGAAAGTCTCAGGGAGAGACTGCTTACTCCTGGTAGCGTCAGACACACTCACATGTAGCTTCCCGACTTCAGCATGCCCTCAGGGTTTCATCAGCCTCACGTCAGACTGATTTACAGATTTCTTAACCTGATTATAAAAAACGGATTCAAACACAGGTACGGAATGATGTGGGATTCAAAGCTTGTGCTTTTTGTCTAACCTCAACAAGGTTATACCTTTATTACAGTTATTGCGTCCATAACACATCCTCTGATTTTATTTTAATCAAAGACTCCTTGTTTTATTCTGCCAATAAACAAATCAATCTCTGCAATCATAAAAGCTTAAAAAAAACACAAACGAAAAAGTGCCATCTGGTGGTGGCCAACAAATTTCCCAAGGTAACTGAAAAAGAAAGTCATTTCAAGTATTTTGCAACTGTACTAGCTATACCAAGCTGAATCATTTATCTTTACCTCATCAAAGGCAGCTGTCATTTCTACCCAACCAACACACCACCGAGTGCTTTCAGGCTAAGATGTGTATCCTCACACGGACAGGGGGACCGGTGTGGTGAGAAACGTGTTCTGTGATTTCTTTAGCAGCTCCAACACCTTCCATTCATATCTTATGAGAGATAAGATGACAGAGATTAGGATGGACCCACAGCTGGTGAGGGGTAAAAAATATATATTTCACAGAGAGACCATGGTAAGTCGAGCTGAAAGGATGCACATCAGACACTGTGGTCAGCAGCACTGGAGCACAGCAGGAGACTGTGTGCTCTCTCCTTTCTTGTTCAGCCTGTATGCCTTGGACTTCCACT
Organism: Cynodonichthys magdalenae; assembly: GCA_031762555.1. Lineage (NCBI taxonomy): Eukaryota > Metazoa > Chordata > Actinopteri > Cyprinodontiformes > Rivulidae > Cynodonichthys > Cynodonichthys magdalenae. The sequence continues at coordinate 10,844,797 of JARVJO010000140.1, read as the reverse complement.
ATAACTCTGAGCTATGTCATTTGTGAAGGTGTGAACATCAAACTATTTGCATCAGAACACCTCCAATAGGACCAATAGGATTGATGTGGACTTCATTTGAAACAAGCCTATCCTACAACCTGCGTCCATTGGGGGACCTGATGTGGACCTATAAATACCAGGGACTCCACCTTGTTGACAAGTTGGACTGGTCTGTGCATATGGACACACTCCACAGGAAAGGACAGAGCCATCTGTACTGGGCTCGTTTAACTTCTGCAGAAAACTGAAGCTATTTTTAGCAATCTGTGGAGGCCAGTGTCCTCTTCTGTCTGTGTTGTGCTGAGGTGAAAACGACAAGAGGGACATCGAAAAACTGGACATAGGGGTGAGGATGGCTGGCTCAGTGATGACCATGGAGCTGCACTCAGAACTGACCCTGCATGGTGAAACTTTTTATTCTATGGTTATTCACAATGTTTTATGCACAGATATTGTTTTTTTTAGACTGTTTTTCTTTGCAGCCAGCAGGACCAATTATATATCCTTTTATATGCTGTTTTATTTATTAAACTGTTTTTACCAAGTGTCAGTGTCACAGAGGGGAGGGTGTGTGGGTCAATATACAGATAAATATAATAAAACTTATTTAACCATAAAAAAAGAAACAAAACATAGTTTAAGAACACAAATGAAACTAGCACTAAATAGGTAATAAATAAGGTTCTGGCAAAGAACAAAGAAAACTTGGAAATATATTTATATACTCCGGATAGGACTTGCAAAACAAACAGCAGGTGAAGTGACTGAAAAAGAAAAGCCTGGTAGGGCAAAGAGCAAAACTTAACAAAAGGCCCAGTCGGAAAAATAATGAAGAATAAAACAAGAAAAACAAAATAAAAAATAACTAAACGTAACAGGACAAGAATCCAGGAAATGCAATTACTAAAATTAAAATCAGAAACTAAGTTTCTGATTTTTGGGGCTATTTATCCATTCAATATTTTTACCTGCTTTTATTTTTCAGGGTGACATGGATCACTGGTGCCCATATCCAGCAAACGAGGGGCAGGGTGCACCCTGGACAGGTTGCAAGTCCATCACAGGGCCACATAGACACAAACAACCACTCACACCTAGGGACAATTTAGAGTTTCCAATTAGCCTTACATTCATGTTTTTGGTCTGTGGAAGGAAACCAGAGAACCTGGAGAAGACCCACACATGCAAACTCTACCCAGAAGGTCCCCAGCTGGGATTTGATCCGGCAACCTTCTTCCTGAGCAGCAACAACTCTACAAACTGAGCCACCATGCTGCCCCTGATGTTAATAATAATTAGATTTTCCTCATAATATCAAACAAGCATTCCAATCATAACACATTAGGACACATTAGGAATACAAAATGTATTTATTTTGCTGAATAAACAAATCTATCCCACTATGGTCTTTATTATACACAAACCATCAGAATGTGAATGAATCACACCTATTTGGAAAACCTCCTTTAGTATGAGGGGCAACCATGATGCTGCTGTGGTCTTAAGTGTCAAAAAAATGTGTATTCCTGCTATTTTTCACATCTTTGTGATTCACTTGCCAGTATTTCCACATACACTTACAATTGTACCATGCTCCAGGCCCTGCCCTGGTCCATTTATCTGTTTCACATGGCAGCTACATGTTAAAAGATCACAACATTCCTGCACCATGGCTTCAGCTACATGCATTGTGTTTGCTCTAGGCTGTTTGTATGATTTTGTTATGATTAAACAACCACTTCTACTTTAAATTCTTGACAACCAAGTAATGCTGGTGCATGTATGTGCCATATCAAAGATGCAATGCTATTGCTTTCACTGCATTTCACCCATGACCTGAATTTGCTGTGACCATGCTGATAAACCACCACAATCTCAAATTTTCTGCATGCTCCAAAGCCTCCATGCTTTATCGCACATAAAAGTGAACCCACTGTGTTTCAATATGCACCTGAAAACATCACTGAGATGCTACATAAACCATCCACATTATGACTTATTTTATATTTTACAGTGGGGTCAGAATCCAGTGTGAAGAAGGTCTAAAACCTGGTGTCTGTCTGCTCCATATTGTTGCCACATATTATGATGATGTTGAAGTGAAACTACGTCTAGATTACTTTTTTTTATATAATCTGGAAATATATTCTTAGAAGTGACAATGTAAAAGTAAACTGACAGTTGTTAATATTCTTCCATGTTAACACAAAGACTTTATGAAGCCACCACACACACCCCACACACACACCTTGATTTTACAAAGTAAAAAACTGTATTGACTGATTTTACCCTGAGGCTATTGTTGTATCTTTTATGCATAGTCTAAATAATATTCTTCACAAGGTATAGTTTGGCAGACAAGAACAGATTTGTACTGAGATATAAACAACCCAGCCAACACACACACACACACACACACACACACACATAATGTCTTTGTGCATCAGTGAGTGGTCTAATTTGGAGAAGAAGGCTGTCAATAAATATTTTTCTGCCTTGGCTCGATTCCTGAAAACACTGATTGGATTGGTTTAAAAAAAGACCTAAAACCTGACAAAGGCACCAATACAAAAAAATCTGTTATTTTTTTATTATTTTACTAAACAATAAAAGGTATAAATAACAATGAAAGTGGATAACATTTGAGTTGTTATTCTGAGATTGTTTCAGAAACTGATTACTTGCATAAAATATCTGTTTATGCAATAAACATATTTCAGTTTTACCCAGCTCTCTGCCCCACACAAGTCAAAATATAACATTAGAGAATGAATTATAACTACATATTACATTTCTGCATCTTTGCCTGTTATGCTAAAGTACAAAATGATCTATGCTCCAGCCAAAATAAAAAGCTGCAAATGCACACGTAAAGGTAATATTAAGAGCATTTAATATACTGTGTATCAAAAACTTTTACAATTGTTTGAGTATAAAAATTATTTTAAAGAGGGGTAGAGTGGAAAGTTATTGGGCAACTAATATCTTACCTGTGGTGGATAGATCTTTAAATGACTTCAATTTGGAGAATAAAAGATTGGTTCTGTCAGACTAAGAAGTTATCAATTTGTTCAAGTAGGCCCAAGACAAAAGTGGATTTCTGTTGTCTCAGGAAATTTTATTGCAATGCAGTTCAGTTTGAATCCCATGATTATTCTGGCAAAAATATTATGATTATTATGTCACATTACCAGCCAATCACAGATTTTTTTC
>JARVJO010000140.1:10824166-10840768 GCA_031762555.1 Cynodonichthys magdalenae | reverse complement strand
AAATCTAAGATTTTGTCTCCTCCACCTCTTGGTTCAGTTAAGATGCCCTGAGTGCAGACTCCTGCGTGGTTCTGGTAAAAGATTTACTGTTTATGCACTTTTGATTTGAGGTCAGCAAAGGCCTTTGTGACTGCAGTATGCTTCAAATATTTAGCTTTGTGCAACGTGTTGTAGTAGCGACTTACATTAAAATCGTTAAGGGCAGAGATCGTCTCTACACAGACTAAACGTTGTGGGAGAAATTTTGTGAACAGATAGTTTACCTACCATTTGACCTGAAACACAATTTTCTCTGTCCAGTTTTCTCTTTCCTTTGTTCTGAGCTATAGCTAAATGTCTCTTCCACACTGGTAGAGAAGTAGTGGGCACAAGATGGCAACTGCATTGGAGGCGCCATCTAGTGGCAAATTTTGTCATCAAAACCAAATCAGTGCCACAGAGACACTTTAGTAAGAGCTGCTTTGAGTTTGGGTGCTGGCTGTATACGGCATACATTCTGCTTGTTGTCCACCCTTGGTCTACTATTTTCCATTTTCATTTCATTAAAAATGAGATTGTTCAAAGAGGTATAAGACTAGTGAGATATCTTTATAACTTTGCCACAGAACCCACAGAATGTGTTCACTGCTTAGTTAGTTACCGGAAAATAATAGACTTTAAATAAACTGTATAGTTTCCTGTTCTTACGCTGCTGTTGATGAATATGTTTCAGGGAGACATAGCTCTATCTTTTACATTGATTTCTTCACTGTGTTGCACTATCATCCACCAACATGATCCCTCCATCTGCAGTTTCCTGTAAGGTTGTTGATTTGCCCACACCGGTGCATAATGTTCTAGAACTACAGTCCCACATGGGAATAAAAGAATGCATCCACAAATACATATGTCTGTCAAACTTACTTTATTAAGATTATTTTAGGGAAAATAAAACATCTTTGAAAACAAATTTAAAAATTGGAGTTAAACCTAATAAACATATTAAACCAAATAAAAAATTCAGCACTAAATGAACTCTGCTGAGTTAACAAGGAAATTAACAGACAGATTGTCTGACTTCAGTGTTTCAGCTGGTTACTGAGGCTGCTTGAACCCAAGCAGTTCACAAACTGCCTGACTCAGAAAAAGTTCATGTCAATACTGCAAACGAGGATGGGTGTATATTGATAACAATGGTAATTTTTATCTGGGATGTTTTTCTGTGGTGAGACATCCTGTCTTCAATGTAAGGCACAGACACCCCCATCACACCCACTGCAGATAATACGATGAACACAACACAATGACAGGATGTCAAATTCCACTGATACACTATGTTTTTGGACTCCAGGAGAATTTAAGGGCAAAAGTCACACAAAAAACATCAATAAATTGAACGTTATAATGTGACATCAACTGTCTAAACTGACATCAGGGGAAAAAAAACATGATCTAAAAATAACAAGATGACAAATGATTAGAAATAGTCCCAGTCCTTCAAAAAAAACCAATCAGGTTTATTCAAAGTAAAAATATCATACATAAAAAGTACAAAAAACAAAGAAAACAACAAATTGACTTTACATACAAGTTAACCTCATCATATTGCACAAATTCTCAAGTGGCAATTTGTACTGGCCCTCTTAGTTCTGTCAAAACATCAAAAATTACAAACACACACAGATGATTAGGGAATACGCTACATAGGTCACATAAAATGAGGAAACTTTTTTAAATGTGGTTTGACACATGTTTAAGAGTATAGGTGAAGCTGAATAAATAAATTAGGTTATTTAACAAACGGGAATACTGCACATACTGTATATTTGCTAGGTTCATCATACAATTTAACTATTAACATCACAGTTTTTTTTTTACATTGACAATTTTGTGTATCTTAATAACATTTCTTTTTTGGGTGTTGGAAGGGCAAAAAAATAAATACCGAACAAATTTTATGTGGCAGAAAAATATAAAATGGGATTGTAAAAGTATTGGTTGTATTTGTTGGGCTGTGGAGTTCTGACTGTATTCAGAGCTTGAATAATCTTAGCTACTCACTTTGAGTTTAAAACAAAAGTTAATGTGGAACTTTATGAATAATTTATGCTAAAACCTAAACAATAAAATAATTGGACATTAGCTTTATCCTTCCTCAATCTTTTAAGTACTTTGTAAATCTGACTAGACATTAGTATTTAATATTTTTGCCATAAATTATTAGTGCTTGTCCCTTTTTTTGCTTTCTCATACAATAATGTAGCATTTTATTTAGTGGAAGAACCTATGAAAGTATGAACAAGTAAAAACATGTTAATACTGACTTTTTATGCATTTTCAAGTGTTTCTTTGGGGGCTTAAAAATTCCAATTGAGTCAAGAGTTTTTGTTTGATTTTCATCATGTCTTCTTTCTGGTATGGTGGGATGCAACCGGGCACAAAATTTAAGTGTGGCCAGCCCCACCTAAAAGAAGTTATTACAAAGTAGTTTTTCTTAATAAATTATGTTGATGTGTATTGTTTTGTTCTGTGCGTTTTTTCAACTAATTTGTCATTTTAAAGAATTTTTGTTAGTTTTATTCAATTTAGTTTTGTTAATTTTATGCAGCTCTGGGGCAGGACGGGTCACATTCAGGGTCCCTCAGCAGATTTATTATATCCCCTGTTGGCAGTGATCAGAACTGCTGGAAGCTCCAATTGAGCTTCATTGGGACAAAAATAATTTCTCTCCCTGGACACATCCTGCTGGTTTTAGCTCCCAGATATGGCCAAGAGCAACACAAGACCTCATGTGATCTTACTGAATACAGGAATAGCAGCAGCTGAACCTGCTGTGTCCAACACTTAAGATTTTTCTGTTTAAAAATACATTTATCAGACCAAATTTAGAAGATAAGTTATGTCAGCAGCCTAGAGCAGACACACCGGATATGAACTGAACACAGAAAACTGTAAACAGGACATTTTCTCCAGCTTTGTAAGCTTATTTTGTGTGTCTGTCTGAACTTAGATCATCCACAGATGGAACTTATTTAACTAACTGTGTGGATTCTGAAGGTAAGGGTTAGCTAACCCTAACCCTAACCAGTTGAGGCTTAAAGCAGAGGGGTGAATATAACTAAGAACACACCACTTCTTTAGTTGTATATTTTTTGACAGGTTTTCCTTTTTGTTTGTGTTTTCTCCCATTTAACTTTGTTACATTGAAGAATCATTATAGACCTGTTACTTCAAATCAAATTAGAAATCCAATCCAGAAAGATGTATACCTATTTGTCTGTAATATTTTATGCAGCTAAAATGAAAAACATTCTTGTTTCAGGTGGGGGTGGATGTGGGAGGCGTATTTGTTAGTTTTAATTATTGGACTGTTTTTATGAGACACAGCCTTGACCTGCAGACGGGAAAAAAATGGTGACAACTTTGTGCCACAACCCAGTAAATATTAAACAACATACATTTTATGACTTTACACAGAAAATAAAAAGCAAATTGTAAAAATTGTGTGGTTAGCGATTCAGTAAATAACGGTCCTCCCCTTCAACATTTATGCTCAGGAGGTTCTGCTCACTGGTTGTAAATGAGCAGGACTTGTTTCAGAATCGACTCCTTGTGACTCCCATTCTAAGTAATAAGTCTGTAGGAGTTTTAGGTTGGCTCCTCTCCAACTGGGATCAAGGCTGGCTTTTTGTTCAGAGCTAAAACCTAATAGTAGCTTAATAATGAAGTGTTGTGACAACTAAAAATTGCCACTTATTCCTGATTACAAAGCAGACTGTGGAGCATTAGAGGCTGGTGATATTCTGTGTGAAAATACACTGAGTATGAGAAAGCAGAATATAATCTCAAATCTTAGCCTTTAAAACTATAAGTAGACCCCTGAAAAACACAAAGACTACTTTTAGGTCGACAGTATGATAGATATTATTGCCTGGAAACAAATGTAACACAAAGGTCTTTTTACAGACTTGAACTTTATGATGAAACATGTTTATAATGAAATGATTGTGCAAATACAGTATACTGGAATTGAACCTGTTGAATACTGTTGGGAAACTCCACCCTTTGAACAAATGAGTAAGTGACATTAGTAACAAATAAATGAGCCTAATGTCTGATTGTTCAAGTCTGGTGACTGGACACATCCTAAGAAACAGATTACTCAGTTCTAAATAAAGGAATCTCTATAGATGGGAAAGTTGATAACAAAAGTGACACATTCTGAGCTCATTTAAATAAAGTATTCTTTTCTGACTGGTTGACATTTATTTGTTTGAGCTATAATGATATAAAGTATGATGAATTCTGACCTGGAATAAAAACAATGTGACAGCACTGATGCAATTGCTGGACAGCATGAAAACGAACGCATAACTGTTTTATGAGCTACTAACGACCCACAGGGTCATGTTATGTTTCAAATAAAGTGGCAAAGAATTAAAGAAAAAGAAATGACTAAAGTAATAAAAATCTAGTTTTATATTTTACTTTAGCTCCAGACTTCTAAACATTAAGAGGTAGCTGAAAACCATTACCTTTGAATTATAATTAATACAAATATCATCAAAGTGAGCACTTTATTGGCTGGTGTGAGATTTTCTGTACTAATAACGCTGCTGATGGGTGAGGTGGACTGACCCGGGTAAACAGCCCTTTTTATTTTTCTATCTTTGATGTACGTAAAACAGCTTTTCATCTGTTTTTTCGAAGTCTGCCTTTGAACCTGCGTGTCTCCTTGATAACTATTATTGTGCTTCCATCACGCAAGCACAATTCATTGAAAGGAATGCAGTGAATTTCCTGTTAGCTCTTAGGGGATATGGTTTGTTTTTCCTGTTGCTGGGAGCCAGGTTTTTTCTTTTTTTTTTTTTTTTTGGTGGCCTCTTTAACTTCCTGTTTAAAAGGTTAACGATACAAAGAGGCTGCAAAGGTGAGCATCTGAAGCAAATAAAAAGACTTTGGTTACTCTTCAAACAGCCTTTTTTTTTCTAACCTACACCCACAGTCTCCCAACTCACATCCATTTCAGATGTGGTTTGTCAAAGACATCATTTGTGCTTTTCAAACAAGATTAAAAAAAGGAGCAGGGAGTTGAGAAATGCTTTTTTAGGCATTAACACAGAAAAAATAAAAAAGTAAAAAAACGCACAAACCCCGATGGGTGACTTTGAAGGGAGATGGGGGGGCCCTGCTGGTAGAACATGCTATAATCTCATGCCATGCTGCTGGTCGGCGTGCTTTGGGTGCTTCCAATGCTCGCATTGGCACTGCTGTTCTCAGAGGGAGATGGGTTGGTGGAAACAGGCTGTCGCTTTGCTCTTGAGCACGGGCATCCTGGGGAGAAAAAAACAAATACACACATAAAAAAAAAGATAAGCCAATAAGAACTCGATAGACTGAGTAGATGAATTTCTCACCAGGAAGACCGACTCCAGTTGACCTCATGTCCAGTCCAGCTGGGTATCCTGAGTTCAAACAGAATGAAATCACATCAAATCCTTATTCAGGTTGAGTCAAAGAGAAAAAAAATCTTCTTAGTTATGTTTTTACCTGTTTTAATCTTGATAAACCACAATGCTCCAATGAGCAATACTCCAATAAGAAACCCTCCAAAAGCAATGCCCAGAACGCCAGACAGGCCAAAATCAAAGCACGGACAGTCTGAAATACAAACATGAAATTCCAATGAATGCAAATTGCTGTTAAATATGTCAAATACATTGGCTTTGAATTATTTTATTACAGCACATCAACAGGAATGTGATATAATGTGTGGCACTATGTGATGGTCATTCTAAATCAAGATGGTTGCCACTGTTAATCAACCTTAAAACTGCTACAACTCAGCCATTTTTACTGAGCTAATCATCCGCAACACAGTCTGAGCATAAACAAACCAAGCAGGATTTTTGTTTAAAATTTTTTGATGCAAGGATGGCCTGATATGCATTGCTTCAAAGAATGATAGCGTTATTGTTTCTATGGAACATTTTTTATTTAGTAACACATCATAAGTATTACTGATATTAAATTACAAGAAACAACACTGGTCACTGGACTTCAAACAGGAAATATTCCACTTCATTCAGTCTTAATTTAAGTTTTACCACACCTTTATTGGTGAGGATGGCACTGACCGTATGTTTGAAGTTGAAAACCAAATTGCAGAAATAAAACGTAAGATTGAAATGTCATGGTTAACAAAGGAGCTCAAACACTCTTCAAAGAAATAATTTGTAAAATGGGTATATACAGTATTTTTAGGCTGCATATTAACTAGTAGCTGATTAGTTTGTTTTGTTTTTAAGTCTTTTTTTTCTTCATTGATTCAAATTTATCTCTCAACAATTTTATAACTCAATAAACCTTGATTGTTCTGACAGATCATCTCCGTTTCAAGGTGACACCATTTCCCTCTGGCAGATCCTTTTCCCTTCATTTAAGACATGTACTCCTCCCTCGCCTCTTGCTATCACTTCCAAACAGCTCTTCCACCAGAGACAGAAAAACAGACAGAACCACGAACACATGAAGGTAGCAAAGCAAAGACTCGTGGGACTGGTAACTCTAAGTCCAAAGTGTTTAGTTGTGATAAAACTTTGACAGTTTTGGTTTCTAAGACTTGAATGAATGAGAACAGTGTTACACATGTGGCTAACAGTGAGCTTGTTTCCATTTTTAGAATTATCTACATAACACGGCTTATGAAAAGGCTATTTTAAAGTCTAATACCAGAGGTATATTAGAAAGTAAAACAATTAATAACATAAACATACATAGGTATGAAAAGTATATTTTTTGCAGCAAAGTTCAAATTTATTATAGCCTAATCAGTGAGATCACACCAGAAATTAACTGCCTTTACTAGTTATTTACTAGTATAACTAAAGGGGCAATCACAAAAGTCTTTGGTGAAGGACAACATCTTAAAATTTTGGATTTCATTTTATATTTTAGCAAAATTTAAGTTTGCAACTAAATTTAATTGTTTTTTTCTTTATTTTTCTCTTTTGCTAACTAGAAAAATGGGTAATACTTAACCTTCTCACTAATTTTCAAAAAGGTTTCTCTTCCTGACATAAACAAACAATCTGAACCCATGTGAAGCCGATGAACAGAACAGCAAATATGCTGATCCACAGTTCATGTCAAACTTTTGCATACTATTAAAAAAGATGTGTCAGAATCCAGATTCACGGATCACTACACAGCTTAACATTTCTCTGCGCTGATTCCAACGACCAACTTGATAAATGAATAAAAAGATAATTATTCTAATGTATATAATATCCTCAGCTAAATAAATGTAACGGCTCAGAATGCACAGAAAACCTGATTCTGTAACAGCAGCTCTGAATAAAATACAAGCAAATATTTTTTTCAACACTAAATTCTAAACATGCAGCCCAAGCAAACATTGTTCTAACAAGGCAAGGCCACTTTATTGTTTGGTTTTATTAAAAATCTTCAGGCTAAGCCCTGAAGAAATGTCCTTGCATGCACAACAGCTTACTGGCAACGCTCCTCTTTACTTCCATATCTGTGACATTAGACCTACCGATCAATGAATACGAGTGTTTGTTGGGCGTTTCCTTTTTTAAGATGATTTTGATATGCAGAATGGTTTTAAAGCTGGAATGCTTCATATCTGACTGAGCAGGTTGCAAAATCCTTCCCAGCTTTAATTTGGACAAAAAACATGTAAGCTGTCAGAAATCTCCACTAAAGCAGAGGTCTGCTTATTATGTATTTTGTATCGAGCAAAACAGTGTGCAAACACATGCTTTCTTTTGCCTCCTTCCTCCGCTGCCTGTGGAGATCTACTTGCAAGCAAGCAGAACATTTTAAAGAAACTAATCATCACCTGTGCATGAGTTTCTCTCACCTGCCTCTGCAGCCTCCTGTCTCATGGTGGAACAAGCTAAGTATTGTAGCAGGCGTCACAGAATGCACCTGCTCGGAAATAACACTAAAGAAAATGCACAAGGGAACACAGGAAGCCATTGCTTTTGAAGAAATGTTCTGTTATGCAGCACATATAGTGAGCAGAGACACTATCATTTATCTGTGACATGCAAAGTCTGCTAAAGTAGATGTGACTCGAAGGGGTGTTTTGTATTACAGTGATAAAGACTGCAGCCATTGTTTTGTATTAATTTTTAATTAAATATAAAATATCACCTGTGATAAACCTAGACGAGAGCACTGAAACAGTGACATCTTGTGGAAACAAGCGGAGACTACAGCCCAGACAGCCAACCTAGTTTGTTGATCAAACAACGAGGAACATTCCTTGACCCTGAATGGGCCCGAAACATCACAGCATCTTGAGCAGGCTCCCTCTGGAGACTCGCTTTCCTCCGGTGAGCGGCTGTGCTAGTTTGTCTAAGTGAGGCTTTGACAGCGAAGCTGAACAAACAGAAGCAGGAAACAGAAGCCGGAGCCCAGGTGGAAAGGAGGAGAGAGACACCAGGCCTGCGCCCTGACTCCCTGCCCCTCCGTACCAAAAACTACCAAACAGGAAGGATCGCTGAATGGAGCACTCAGTCCTGCCCAGAAAAGACTTGTGACACAATGACATTTACTAGTCCTGCTTATATATAGTAACCTTTTTATCTAAGCAAATAAATCCAAGTCCACAAACAGACCTGACAAAACAATGTGTTATTAGAGGTATTTCTCTTTTTGAAGTCAGCCTTATTTTCTAGATTATACAGTCTGTTTCACATATCGATTGATACAACGTAGAAGCAGAAATGATGAGAGAGGGGGTCAAAACTGATGTTACTTCTCTGAGCATGCAAAGTGTGGTGCAGCACAATGTGCTTTCCACAGACACTGTTGTCACTCTGCTTGTTTCAGGTTATCAGATTATTGTGTGCGAGCACACACCAACATGGCACTGAGTTACTATGGTTTGGCACAAGGGATCGATGGCAACCTCGATTTTTTTGACACCAGTAAGGTGTGAAAAAAGAAAGCATACCGTTTTAGTTTATTTACTTTAATCTTCCTCTTCCAAAGAAAGAAGGGACAAAGGAAAGTTTGAGCCAACATCGCCAAAACATCTTTTTTTTACTCATTCAAATTTCACTCAATCATTAAAAGTGGAAGCTATTACTCATTTTAAGAAAGCCTTCTTTCCTTATTTGAGTATGTTGATTGGTCTCACAATAGCATGAAGCTCATCAGTGGTCATCATTGGACGGCCGTGTAGTCAGACTTTTTGGAAACACAAAGGATTAACCTCCCCTTCTCCTTCCCCTGAGGGCTATTACGCCTGATTGTGGCCACAAGGTCAGCCTGCAGACCTTCCTAAAGGACGAGGCGAGGCCCTGCCCTGCAACCGCTTACCGGCTTCGCTGCATATCCTGAGCTCACTGCTATGACAACCACCTGAGCTGCACTGGCTGCAAGCGATAAAATAGGAATACAGACTGTAGCAGATATGCAACAACTCTTTGACCAAACACTAGACTAGCAATTAGGACCTGGAAGCATAACAGGGAATTAAAAATAAAAACATTTTTTGTTGTTTCCTTTTTTCTTTTTCCTTTATTTTTACATGAGCATTTGCAAAGTTTGTTGTTGAAGTTTTGTTATTGCAACACTTCTCTTCACAAAAAGAGTTTGATGAAAATTAAAACTCAAGGTCAGTTTGGAAAACTAAAGTCAACAATCTGGAGTTTAAACTGAACTCACTTTTCGGTGGTTGAGTAACCTCCAGATTCCTCCTCACTTTTCCTCCATCTCCACAACTCTGAGGAAGAAATCAAATAAAATAGCTTCATTATGCAGTCAAAAGGGGAAAAATATTAAAACATACAAAATTAAAAGGTTTTCATAAAGAAATTAAGGATTATTTTTGCAGAGAACAAAAATGTAAATTAGCAGATAACTAAAAAAACCTGCTTTTAATATGAGACCTCTTTTAATTTCATAATTTATTAAGTAAATAAATGGTTTAGATCTGATTCCAAGCTTTGCATTTGCATTTAAAAGTTGAACCTAAAATACACTGTCAATGTAGTTGACAGCGTAAGTAAAAATAGAACATCTTTAGGCTGCAAAACAAATCAAATCTTAAAAAAAACAGCAGGAACATTAGGTGAGGTCAACTCAGAAGCCTGGTGCAAAATTAGTAAAAAAAAAAAAAACACTGCTGTGCTCAGCAGCATGAAAAGACTTGAATGGAAGACAATGAGGGTGGTTATGAAAAAAATACAATTTTTGTGTTAAAAACAAACTCATTAATACCATCAAAGCACATAAAAAAACATCCAGAAAATAGACAGTCTCATTAGAATATAAGCTAACATTTGTTAGTGACTTTCCAAGAGGAAACATGGATCACTGACAAGGTGCAAAAGAAAAAACACTGATTAGAACAAATCAAACTCCACTTAGGAGCAGCTTTTTCTATAATGAGGGAAAATTTTTAAATTAAAACACAGAACAGCTCAATGTCTGAAACATACAGCATTGTCTGAAAAACACATTGAGATATTATGATGGCATGACTTGAAATGGCACTGGATAAATTAGTATTTATTTATTTATGATATGATAAAAGTTAAAGGCATTCTGAGTGAGTAGGGCTTATACTGCTGCATAGATTCAGGCAAACGCAGCAAAGCTGATTGGACAGCCCTTTATAGTGTAGATGGACAAGGACCTAAAATAAACTGTGAAACGACTGCAGAAATATTTGAAAGAGCAAAAAAGTGGAAGACGCTTCAGTGGCTGAGTCAATAACCCCCATCAGGCTGCATTTCACTTGCTAAGCAAAATTGAAACTAAAAGGAGAAAGATCCACAGACACACAACTGCAGAGGACTGAGGTAAAGTCCTGGCAAAGCTTAGTGAAAAAGTCACTTTGTAGTGATTTCCATAGGTCCCAGACTTTAGGCAGGGCCTGCCTGCGAAGGATTCTTCAAACAGTGGAGAAAAAAAATGAACATTTTATTATTTTCATGGTTATGGTAATTTGTCCAATCATATTCGAGGACCAGAATAAAAAGATTTTTCTATGTATTACAGCTATAATTTCCAAACCCTTTTCTTCAATTTAAATGTAAATTTCCCTAAATTATAACTGAGAGTCAGCACTTTTAAGCTCATGTTCATTATATATCTGTATATTTATGACTTCGTATACACACGTTCAAATGATCCTCAGTATATTGTGACTGCAATTAAAAGCCTATGTTTTTCTATTACTGCATCAATAATGCTTCATGAGTTCCCTACCTCGCCGTGGCAAAGTTCCACCGAGCACTCCAGGTCCCACTTGGTGGACGTCAGCTCCTGGAACTGATCTAAGGTGAAGCTGAGTCGGGTGCTGTTGAGACAGGATTCCACAAAGCATGGCTCTGGGTTGAAAAGCAGTTTTTTTGCTGCCGAGCATGAGCCCTTGGGGTGCACTAAGCACCTAATCACCTTGAGAGTCAATACCACTTCCCCTAAAGTCCACCCAGAAATCTGAAGGAAAGAGAGAAAAAACACAAACTTCTTCTTAAAGGAAAAAAGCACAGCATTCAGGCAAATTCCTATCAGCTGATTAAGGTCTAAATAGGGTTAGCAATTTAATTAATTCTAAAACTAAATAAGTTAAAAGCTTAATCTTTTGTTGCAGAGTGACTAAGATCACAACAAGTTTTATTTTCCTTGGCTCAGCTTGTTTATAGGTAGACTGCAGGGACCAAAACTGTTAATGTCCTTTATTATGCAACTATTAATCTTCATTTAATCTCAATAAAAAATAAGCCATTTCCACTTCACTTGCACACAAGTTACCAACCAGAGCAGTGATGCTTCATTTTAGGCTCTTAGAGATCTCCTGATAAAAGACTTAACATGAAGAAGTGAACTCATTATCTGCTATAGAAACGATGAGATATAAATAAAAACACAAATCATCATCAACAATTTCTAAGAATTAATGAGCCCCGAGATCTGTGCTGTCAGGACAAGCCTAATCTTCTCTTTTTAGAACTTTTCTGTAGTAGATAACTAACTTGTATTTGTAAGTTATACATATGCAACCAATTTACCCCATGTGCCACTAGTGCAGCAGTATGCAACACCATTGTCTATTTAAATTAGTAAAATGGTCTCCTTTAAGTACAATCAAAATTTAAAACTAACTCTTACCTCTGCATAGATTTTTTTGTCACTCGGCACTTTGGTGTCTGGGTTCAAGGGTAAACGGTAGTCTGGGGAGGTGTACAGCTGCATCATCAGAGGCATCTGATGAGGCGGATTGGTTGTTATGGGAAGGTTTGATTGTCGTATCGTTGCTGAAACTGTGGGAGAAGCCCCTAAAATGCAAAAAGGATATTGACATCAATGATTAATATCGCTACTGGTAATATTCCAACAAATTTACAACTTTGTGAAGTATACATTAGACATGCAAAGATTTTTATGGTGCTTATCAAGCAGAAACAATGACAAACAGCTTATTATAGCGCTTCTGTTCCATCCTGAGGTACTTTTTATAGAAATGTTTGGATATTTCTGCTGTAATAACATTATGATGAAAACATGACAAGGTTTTAAGCTTTATAACATTAGAGTAAACCACTATCAGGTTTATATATATAAAGTTTTTGAGGTCGTTTAAGAACACAGCTTGATTTGACAAGCTGTTAGCTTATTAGTCTGGTTCAAAGTTCAAAGTCAAAACATAAGTTATTCAAAGAGCTATGGTAAAATACAGATAAAATTATTAATTAATATTAATTACAACGTTTCTTAGGAACTCCACCTTAAAATATATCAATTAGCCCTTTAAGCATGTTTTTTTCTTTTGGATGTTTTTGTTAACATTAGGATGTTTTGGGTTTTTTACATTATTGGGGTCATACCTCCAAAGTTGTTTTCATTTCCAAGAACGAGGAAAACAGAGAATTCATTTACGTTGACTTCTGTGTAGCTGGTGAAACCAGTGGCTTTGAAATGACTTAAAGCCATCATCTGCACATCCTCTGCCAGATCACCCTTCAGTGTACCTTTGTACGTTGATGTGATTCTGTGTGTGAAGGCGGGTAGTATGACATCATTGTTGGACTGTAGAACAAAGAGCACAAACCGAAATTGGTGGTAATGTAGAATTGCCTTTGAATGCACTCATTAATAAGTAATGGTTTTATTTTTAAAAAATACACTTTTTCACAAATAATACTGTATATTTGAGTGTTGTGTACTGAACCATGTCATCCTCATGCTTTGGATTACCAGCATTTAGAAGTAAACTTACAGCAAACTTGGCTACTTGTGAATCAAGGATGGTCCACGTGGTGCCCTGGGGGCCTCTTAGAAACACACTGGTCTTCAGCGTCTTTACAAGCAAGAACACATTGCTGCAAAATGTAAAATTATTACAAGATAAACTTAGCTAACAAGAAACAGAAAAAAAACTGTGCTATAAAAGGAGCAAGCTTTACCTAACGTTGTAATGCTCTGGGATGTTTATGATATGAAGCTCATCTTTGCCAGGATTTTGTGGGCTTGGAGTGCAAGATTTGAAAAAAGACAGATCTGTGACAAGCTTCAGAAAGTGCTTCTTTGACACGTCTTCACTTTTGAGCGTACAGTTGTTAGGACCTGATTTCGTTCCTGTAAAACCACAAACAATGCACGTTTAATTGGTGATTCCTGACTGTTGGAACACAAATCACATTGTTGAAGATGTTATCAATTATTGTAGTCCTGTGGATAGTGATTCTTGTAGGTTTCAATACCAGTGGATAAAGATTTAAACTATACATAGAACTTAGAAATGTACCAATATTATTTGAGTCTGTTTTATTTCCCAGGTCAATATTAAAATCTCCACAGAAAAAAACTCAAGGAGCTTCATGATTTGATCAGTGAATAACTTTATATTAGATTCTGGTGATCGATAGACACAACTTATTACTCTGTTTTTAGAATTCTTAATTATTATTTCAGTTGTTATTATTACCATAATATTATCCACAATCATTGACATTTTATTAATTATTTTACATTTTATTTCATTATTAATAAATAAAGTGTGTGTATCATTAAGCAGTGTTGTATAAAGTACCAGAAAGTGATACTTGAGTCAAAGTACAAGTATCTTTTCATTAAATTACTTTGGTAAAAGTTAAAATCTCCTCTAAGGCTATTACTTGAGTAAAAGTCTTAAAGTATGTGATTTATTTTGTACCTAAGTATCAAAAGTACATTTCTGGCATAAAATTTATTTAAGTATTAAAGTAAAAGTATTGAGTAAAAATGAACGGTTAACTTTTCCGAAATACATTTATTGGGAGGTGACTACTCCAAAAAGATTTTTTTTCTAAAGGCATGCAGCTTTGATGAATTGTGAACAAACTGATATGGTATTGGAATGGTACATATTTATACTTCTTATCCAATCACAATTAAATTCACTCTATCCAGGAGGCACAATTTTTCAGAATAGTATTTTTTTAACAATAACAAACTGAAATGAAATAAGAGTAACTACTTTTTACTTCTTACCTTTTTAAAAATGTAAGGAGTAGAAGTAAAAAGTAGACTGAAAAATATTTACTCAAGTAAAGTACAGATAAAATAGAATAAAAAAATGTGATGTTCAAAATGGTATGTCCGAATAAATGCAGGAATCCACTGGATTTCTCTCAAAAGCTATATTCTCGTCTCTGACTCCAATCAGTTTTAGCAGTACACACCACAGGCCCCAGGGACCTTGGTTTTAACCCAAATAAAGCAGTCCAGTCTGTCCAGACTGGATCTGAACAGAGACTTTGCAAAAACTCTCTCTAAAGTCTTCTAAAAACATCAATATTATAACCTCTTCAGTCTCTTCCTGGTTACACCCCTGAAGGTGGTAACTTTTACGTCAGACAGTAGAACATAACTAACTTTTGTTTATACTGACAGAAAGAACACATTGATAACACGGGGACCAACTCTGTCTGTTTTAAACTTACTGCTGCAATGAACAGAAAGTGTAAAATATAATACTGCATCAAGCATTCAGTTGATCAATTACAAAATTTCTTCAAATGGTTTGTGTGTATGAGTTGTAAGTGTTTTGTACTTTCCTGTCCCTTTCTTTGTTTGATTTTCATAAAGTAGTTTGCCTAAGTTAGATTACATCCTGTCTCTTTATCACACAAGGCACCAGTTTTAAATGAGCTCACTTGTAAATCTGGCACCTAGTTAGTTGCCAGATGCTTGTCATCAGCAGCCCACAGTTTTGTGTCCTAAGATGAGTTTAAGTTGAATGCTAGAGTTTAAATAAATGATTTATTTTCATGCCTGCTTGCTTCTGGACTTTGCCTGCATTTGGGCCCCACACACTATTCACAACACCTATAATGTCATCTCCAGACGACTTGGACTCAGCTCTAACTCAATAGTCACTTTATCAAATGCTCCCACAGGCGTAATGAATCACAGAAACTTGGCTGCTCTCATCCTTCCATAAGCTCTGAAATGTTCTTCCTAAAACATAACCTACAACCAGAAAAGTAGACATGTTTAGACTGTCCAAACACCTAATATCTCCAACTGTTTTCACTATAGATAAAATTTCCTAATAGACTTGGATTTTTGTGTTTAAAAAAAATCCCTCCATCCCTTTTGTGATTTAAGATTTTGTTTTCTTATCTATTACTTCACTTTGCAACTGACCCAAAAACAGACACAACCATGATAATTTTGAATTACTAATTTTGTGGATGATCCTAAATCAAAGGATAATATCTCAACAGTGACATACTGTATCTGACTGCAGTAATGCAAGCATAAGATAAATTCAAATGCCGCTCATATGAAAAAGATGTAGTATTTGTATAATTAGAGGGAGATATTTAAATTGAGGTTCCAGCATTTTACCAATGCAAAGATTTTGGCTCGCAAATTAATTTCTATATTTAATTAACCTCATCAGTAAGTATTCTAATTCTCTAAAATTGGTTTTAGTTGCTTCTTATGTAGCTCTGAATTTTTCTGACTGCAGTCTTACAAATAAAATTGGAAATGTTTCAAAGCAGAGATTTCTTCTCATGAAAACCTTAAAAATATTTTTTTAAATAACTTTTTGGTGGACCGATGGGAATTTTTAAGTATAGCATTTTGTTCTGTGAGTGCATCAAAAAGGATTTAAATGCATACTTAGGATAAGAAAAAGTTTCTGGTGATGAATGTTATCCATGAGCCCTGGAAACAGCACCGCATCCATCTCTAAGTACCACACTGCAGACTCTCAGAGTACCGACTGTAATTACTTTGTTTTCCTCAGCACCAAACATGCAGTTTCAGACCAAACTGAGATGCAGATAGCATATCTGAGATGAAAAACGTGTCAAAGCTGATAAATTTGAAACACTTTCAGGTATCCAAAAGTGCTTGAAGAATGGCTGCATCCTCCGTTATTTTTCTATGACTGTCCAGTTATTTTACACAACTGATTTCCTTACCAGACACAGTAATTAATGTAATCAACAAAAAATAAGTCTCTGTTTTTTATATATATATATATATATATATATATGTGTGTCTCAGGCAATGGGGAACAGAAGTTGAGATGCTGGAGGAACCATCATGGGAGGACAAGCCCCTACATGGGATGTACCACCGACA
>JARVJO010000140.1:10787217-10815876 GCA_031762555.1 Cynodonichthys magdalenae | reverse complement strand
CAGTTTTGCAAAATAAACCAATTTCGATACGGCTGAAAAACCACCTCATCCTAGCGCAAAACAATTTTGTCGAAAAAGGAAGTTTTTTCGAAATTGACGTGCTTCCATTAAGCAAATTTATTTTCGATATTTTAATTTGCGCATTTTTATGGTCAATGGAAATGCGGCTACTGACTGCTTGTGTTACTGTTTTAACAAAAAAAATTGTTAGAATTAGTGGTGTCCTGATACCAGTATCTGATATCAGAAGTTTAATTCATTCACATTTTTTGCATTTTCTATGGACCATGCAGATGCCTTTACTATCAGATGTTTCTGTGGATTCTGTCACTCATCCAGGACATGGAAAATTTAAAGAAAAAAGATGAAGCAGCTGGACTTCTGTTCTGTAGCTGAAGACAAGTGGGGCTACAAGATTTAAACAGCATGTCTCAAGGTTAGTGTCATTACTATTACTTGCATCGATCTATATACCCCCACCTCACTGATGTAAACGTCAGATAAATTGTGACATGAGCGTTCAGACTGAGGTCGCTATAAAAACATCAGATATGTATCTCATTTAGTAACTGGTTTTAGATTTTAAAAAATGTGTTTTACAATCATCATTTATATATTTAAGTTCTAACTCAATAAACTACTCAGCATCAGTACTCAATATCGGCGAGTACCCAAACTGAAGTACTCAAACTCAGTTTGATAAAAAAAAAACTTGTGTCAGGACACCCTTAGTTAGAGTAGAACTTCTATTTTCACTTATTCAAATTCAAGCACTTGATTAAATGCATATTGACTGTGGTCTACAGCAGGTAAAGTACTGACAGCTGATAACACCTCCACTTAATCCTGTTTCAAACAATTCAAGCTTCTAGGGGTTTTACTGTAAGCTGCATTACAGTCAGAGCAATCACGGTTAATTTAGTCAAAAGCCTGAATTTATTCATTATCCCAAACTTGTCCTTATTAAATCATTATGGCAGAGTTTTTATGCTTTCAATCTGAGCTGTCACGTACCTAAAAAAAATCAGCAATTTACTCTCAAAACAGGCCTCAATCACCCCAAAAACCACTGGTGGTGTGGTCCATAACTGTCGCAGAAATTACTCATTTAAAACGCAGCTTGGCATACAGATTCCCTGGCTCTTCTGATGCATTTAGACTGTTTACCCAGATGGCCACCATCCATCAGAAAGAAATGATGTGTTGAAAAGCAGGAGAAATAAATTGGTTAATGTTAGCTTCAAAAGACTGGAATGCTAATCAGATGTCTCCCGTTCAAAAGAAGCACTAATAGAAGACCTTGGTTAAGGCAGCATCATAACTATCAGAATGAGGAGGGCAGACAGAGATTGAGATTTAATTGGATAGAAAGCCATAACTGCAATATGCAGTATTATAAAGGAAAATGGAACTTGTTACATCAGAAGCTGTTTTTTCCTGATATTTTCTTTCCTTTTTCAAAGTTGTTAATGCAATGAAACCAGAACAGTATTTTATACTTTTGTTCAGTTATTTGTTCATAACATCAATGACTCATAAACCTACTATTAAAGAATGTATATTCTTTTGAGAGTTACGCTACCATAAAAAGATATTTTACATTCTAATTGTGACAATTCTTCGTTTTTTTACATGTTGACCCTTTCCATGTTGGTCAGATTAAAGTCACATTGATTGAAGAGGTTTGCATCTTTTAAGAAACTGAACGTTCTTTCTTTGAACTCCAGTTTTCCTGTAAATCAAGATGGAGAACCATCCTTTCTCCTTCGCCGTCTTCTCCTCCCTTCTCGCCACAGGGGTCAAGGTTGACTTCCTGTTATTCTGGCCCTGCGTGTTAATGTCTGTTGCTCAATATCCACATCCATTAAGTTATTTCTTTCTTGTTCTGCTGTGACAGAGTCAACGGCCCATGACTGTCACCCGAGGTCTTCGTATAAATCACGCAGACTGGGTAACAACGTGTATGTGTGTGTATGTGTATGTGTGTGAATGCCTGTGTCACTAGCCTTCCTTTTTTACGAGTCACCATAAGATATAAAGAACGCTCATTTTGCTCCCTTGACCCCGGAAATGCCAATGGCTTTGCTAAGCGGTTTGCTGGTAAATGAGGTATAGAAGAGCCATTCCATCCCCCTGTCCTCTTTATCTACTTATATCAGTCCCCTTCATTTCCCATTCCATGAGAAGATGTGTTTATGGATGTCAGTGATTTCCATTTAGATGTTAAGCATCATGGGTAAAAGTGAATAAAAAAAAACATTAGGGAGGACAGGAATCGACTCATTTCATAGAAAAAGATTATGAACTAAGAATTTCTCAGTCAACTTCCTTTTCATTAGATATCAACATCATATTTACTGGGGAAAAAAAGAAGACTAGAAAATATGAAGCAAGCATGCAGACATAATTGATGATAATCAATGTGTTGGAAAAGCAGCAGCCTTTAGTCAAAGCACACTTCTGGAAGTAAAAACAAAGTGCACTTGATGCAGAAGTTTGGGTCATTGTGATATCATAAATATTAATACTAAAAAAAACATAATTGATTTCTCTATGTGCTCAATACCAGATTGCTTTTGGGGGATTTTAACCTTCAGCAAATTTCAGAAAAAGACGGAAGACTGGTTCAGCAAATAATAGGCACTGTTCCTGTTTTTTTTTCTTAGTGGTTAGCCTGTTTGTTTATGTTTATACCAAGAGGCTGCGTTTTACATTGTCATACTTTGTCAGTCTGATCAACTGAGAAACACCCCATGAGTAATATATAAAACTTAAATCCAGTCTTAATCTTAGTTTAGGATATTCATATCTTACATATCATACATGTTTAACACTGACAAACCCCTAATTTACAATCTGTCTATTGGAGTGTATAAGTTTGTTTTCATTGTTTTATTGTTTTTAAATTGTAAGTTTTTGTTAGTTTCTTAGACTTATGCTCTGCTCTCCTCTCACAGCTGGTCCTCGTTTATCAATTAGAACACATGTTCTTGTTTTGTTGTTACTCCCTCAGTGTATATCAGCTCCTGGTTTCTTTTCAGTCCGTGCCAGTTCTTCTTGTGAGTTGTTCTCTCCAGTTTGTGTCTTCTTATGGTTTTGTTAATGTATATTCTCTGCCATGGTAGCAACTTCTGTTGTTTATTAAAACTGATGTCCTCAGATTGCCCGTTCCTCTGAAATCTGTGCTGAATTGAGTTCTTCACCTGAGTTAAACCCACTTCAAATGCAATGGTTTAAAAAAAATGAAGCTTCTTTGAGTGTCAGCAACATATTGGTTCAGCTAAATTTTAAACTGAACTGTGGTAAAAAGGGTCAAAACTATAAAAAGAGCAAATAAAACAAGACATGGAATGGGAAGAAAATGTAATTTCCTTATTTGTCAGAAAAATTTAAGATAATCTCTCTATTGAAGTTTTGTTTGCAACATTTTAGATCTTTACTGTGTGTAAATAATTTAGGATGCATCGTGTTGTTTGAAGAGTGCTTATTGATAATCCCAAAATATTGACTAAAGCTATGTTCACACTGTAGGTAAATGTGACTCATATCAGATTTTTTCCTGACTGTCTGAACGTGACAAATTTGAAGTTTTTTTTTATTTGACTGGGGCCTTTTCAGTATGTGGTACTAGATCAGATACATATATGATGGTTTTGTCTAAATGCTCGTATTACATTTCATCTGACTTATCAGTGAGGTGGGGGTGAGCGGATCGATTCTTAAATAGACACTAACCTCAAGTCATGATGTTTAAATCTTGTAACTCCACGTCTTCAGCTACAGAACATAAACTTAGTTGCTTTGTTTTTTTTTTTGTTTTAATTTTTCATGTCCTGGATGACTGAAGATCCACAAACATATGGTAACGTCAGTCACAGACGATATCGATACTAAAGTTACTCAGTCGATACTTAACTTCCGGCTTGTCGATTCATTCCAAAAATAAAATTCTGCACTGGAGCATCCAGTCAGAGGCAGGTTCAAATGTAGACACTGGACTAAACAAGGATGTCAGAGAAATTTTTAATCGGCTCTTACTGCACAACTTCAGAATCAACATGCTAACATGTAGCATCTATAGGCTACTTCTGTAAATGGCACACTGAATGTGATGTCACATCATTTTCCAGGCATGCAGGTTGCATCAGTGTAGTGAGGGGTTCATACTGGAGTCTTATGGAGGTCTCATGTAAAATACAATGTGAACATCCACAAACAAATATTTGATTTTTTTTTTTAAATCTGAATTGACCATTAAGAAATGCAGTGTGAACATAGTCTTAATACCGATGCTCTGCGTGTTGATTCACTTTCATGCATTTGGTTTTTAGCAAATGCCTAGCCAGCTAGGTGAGCTTTTACTCACCTTGGCAAAAGCAAGCAGGCCCTGGTTTTCATGCCCTGCCTCCTTGTGATTCACAATAAAAATGAGTGTCCACTAGATGCCAAGAGTTCAGACAGAAAAAGATTCAAAAATAGATAGCATGGCAGCTTTGCATTAGGAAGGAGAGGGAAGAAAAAATGAGGGGAAACCCTGATAGCAAACAACGACAAGACCAACTGTCTCCC
Source organism: Cynodonichthys magdalenae (assembly GCA_031762555.1). NCBI lineage: Eukaryota > Metazoa > Chordata > Actinopteri > Cyprinodontiformes > Rivulidae > Cynodonichthys > Cynodonichthys magdalenae. The sequence goes on along the minus strand of JARVJO010000140.1, from coordinate 10,811,307 downwards.
ATGGTCCCTTGGGGTAAAGTAAACTGTTTGTGTCCAAAGTCGGGCGACAAAGTCGTGATGAGGGAGGGAGGGTAAGCAGTCCTATCAGACTTAGTCGAAGAGGGAAAGGAGAGCTTCAAGGCTGGCTCAAGTTTCTCTCTTGACTCCAACACACACACACCCACACACACACACACCTATTGTCCCAGCGTTTCCGCGACTGTAGATTGAGGCCTGACCATCCACAGGAAGGTAAACAAACTCTTATCAGTGCTCTGCAGGGGCATAAACTGTCCCCTGGCCTCTCACCCCTGCATACTCCGCATAACACACTCCATACAGCACACAGCCTTCCTGACCATGTCACCTCCATCTTCTTAGTCCTGAACTTCTATCCAAAATGCTGATTAGTCTTGTCAGTTTAATAGCTTGAAACTTTTTTTTTTTTTGTGGTTGGGGGTGTGTGCATCTTTGAGCCAAGTCGTGCTTCCAGTCTTTGCAGGAGAGGAACTAAGGATGTGATAGCTGGCCTGGAGACAGCCTGTCTTCACACTAGCTCTGTTTACACCCTTGGGAGCCATTTGTCCGTCGACTCATCGTTGTCTGAGGCCAGCAGGAGCGGCAACAGCTGCATTGTTCGCCTCACATTACGCTTAGACTGCTGCTTGTGTTTCACTATTTCAAAATCTTAGCTTCTATATGCCTTCTCTATACACTTTTTTAAAAAATACAGCCTTAATTACAAAAAATAAATGTATCTTTTTTTAAATAATACTCACATATTCTCCCAGGTGATCTATTATATTCCAGCAATCATCAGTTAACTGGGCATAGAGTGTCTTATATATTGACTTATGGAGTTGGATTTTTTTTTCTGCCAGTATACTGAAAGAGCACTTGCAAAACACAATTAATCATCTTAGAGTTAATTGGTGAATAGACAGACTAATTTAGCAAGTTTCATGCTAACTGTGTGCAGCCAAAGCAGACTGAGGCATTAAGAGATTCAGTGCACAGTGGCTGCTTCCAATCATTCAAGATTGATGTAGCTTTGCACCACATATGCCTCATGTAGAGGCGGCGGAGATTACCTTGTTTTTCAGAAGTGAATTTTGGCAGAAAATATTAATGCTGTGCAGCATGAAGGAGGCATAATAACGGTTTCATAAAAATGAAGGTACACTGCCATTCCACACTAAACAGAGCTATGAAAAATAAAATAAAAAATAGGGGCTTTGAATCATTTTGTAGTGAAAATTGACGACGCAGCTTTATGATTTCATTTTTTGTACTCTTTAACTAATGGAAGTGTCTGGACATGAGAGAGAGTTTGCTCACAGCTGTAACTTTATTCCCCACAGCATCTGGGAAGATTATTAAGTGTCCCGAATCTGACGGCTTGATATGTTGTAGTAATAGCATCTGATATGATATTAAAATAATCTGTCAAGGTGTTTTCTTTGGCTTCTAAATCCTGCTTCTTGTCACATTGCAGAGAGAAAAATGAAATCATTCGCTGTCTGGGTACGGCGCGGTTTGTCTCGTTGCATCATTCTTACACTCAGACATTAGAAAGAGATTTCAGCTCCTTAAATACATATTGATCAGCTTGGCACCTGAATCAACAAGGAAACTACCCACCCAGTGCGCAAATAAAGAGGCTCTGCATTCACAAGACACACTAAAAATCAGTACATGTCTATCAGTTCCAGATGGTGGTTGAAACAGATTATGAAGCATGAAATTGTCTAGTCAATACAGCTTGATCCTTTAAAAAGATTTTGGTGGGGAAATTAAAGCAGTTTAATGGTTAGTTTTGTCTATTTTGGGGGAAATAAATAGAAATGTAGGTTTGCCTTCGGAGAAACCTGTCAAAAAGACGTGCGTGGTGACAGAAGTCCAAATCGCTGGTTTTATCCAAAACTACCACCTTTTGTGAAATCAAATCATGCAGTGACAGGGTCTAAAAAATACACAGTGGTTCTGGTTTTATGTAGAAGTCAAAACCAGGTGTCCTGTCTGTGTTGGAAACACTTTTCTCCAACCACCTGCTTCCCCACCAGACTTTGTTGCTTTTTTAACTGCTTCATGTCACTTCCTACAATAGTTTTCAACCTGAGGTCCTCGCCCTCCTAAGTTGATTCTCAAAGATCACAGGGGTGGCGCATGACTTTCACTGCAGAGGCAGACACACTGGATTATCAGACGCCTGGGTTGATAGAAAAGGCATCTAACAATGTGTTATTATATTTCTGCAGGAAATAAAAAGCACAGGTTCAGTTCAGTAAAACTAAGAGACTGGTGTATTTGGATTATCACAACAAAAAATAAATCTTTACTTCTCTACATTTATGACTGTCAGTTACTACCACACCAAAATTTAACTCAATATCTGGGAAAAAAAACGTACAAGCTATTTTGTTCTGTTTGGTAAGTTTAATTAGTTGTTCATGAAAATCACTGCCAAAAACTCATCCCTAGAGAGAAATATGCAAACCCAAGGTTGCCAATATTTTTTTTTCTGTATTTAGTTATCTTTTTAATTAGGAGAAAACAGTTCACCACAAGGTTTTCAATTCATTTTACAGATAAATTCTTCCCTTGTGTGTTGCTTAGAACCATAGAGACACAGTGTTTTGATATGTCCTAAATAAAGGTTCTGGAGCTCTTCTGCCAGAAAAAACTCTGAACTTTTTACATAAATTAAAGACACAATTATGAAACTAGGTTGACTGGTTGGGCTTCACTGGATTTTGGGTGACCAGTCTGCAAATTTTAGCCTAAAACATAAAACTTCTGTTAAATTGTTCTTTTTTTTTGTTTTTGTTTGTTTGGTTTTTTTTTTTCAAAACTACTGATATTCAAATTTCTTTTTACTTTGTATTTTGCTCATCATCAGAAGAGATTTTGCAAAGAAACAACTTCATCTGCTTCAAGTTTTTGCTTGAGAGGTTGTCTGCTTCTGCAAATAAATCCTTCATTTGAGAAAACTGCTAGGTTAGTACAATCAAGGTGCACATTTTGGTAAAACAAATATCCTTAATTCCATACTTTTCATTTTGTTTTTGATAAAAAAAAGAAACATTCAAATTGCAAATCTGACTTGAAGTATTTTACAATCAAGACAATGACTTTGCTTCATATTTCATCAAAAAAGACAGAGCTGATTTTCATAACCACAAAATAAAGAAATTTGTCAAATGTTTCCTTAATAGAACATCAACAAAGCACCTTTGACTTTATGGCGCTGGTGAGTCAATCGACCTGCAGATAACCGTTCTCCAAAATTCACTTCTAATGAACTTGTCTGTTCGTGTCTTGTATTTGTGTGGATCCCAAGGGCTGAACAAGTCGGACAGACCTTCAGATAAGAATGCATAATGCCATGCCTTATCTTCACAGACAGCAGGCGTGTTGACATGAGCACAAGTAGTCGCCATGCTGAAAAACCATTTATCTGACCAGCCCCTAATGAGCTATTCAACGCACATGCAGCCACAGTGTCCACAAGTACAAGACGTAATGCTACACGAAAACTATGTTGAAGTGAATTCAACTGGGAGTCAGTGCATTAAATGTTTAGGGTGATCTGTACATCTTAAAACTAAACTTAAAGAGTTCTAAAATCTAATACTGGTAAAATCCAAGTGTTATAAAGAACAAGACCAAAAGACAGACGATACAGCAAAATAATGTTCTGCTCAGATTATAATAAGCAGTTTTTTTTAGATTTAAAACAAATCACTAACTACAAAATTATTTTCATAACTTGTCCAACTGTGACCATTTGAAAGCGTTTTTATGGAGAAAAAATAAGCAGAATCTAATGTTAATAAGGTTCCTTCATGTTGTTTTTTGTATTCAAGCAGAGGAAAAGCAAGGCAGTCTGAAATGGATTGTTATTCGGGAGGGGCATAAGACTGGAGGAGATTGAAATCGGTCTGAGGCAGCGACAAGTGGTCGCGTCTCCCTGCCACCCAGTCTGTCTGCAGCCTGAGCCGGCTCACTACAGTAAAACAGGGGAAGTAGACTGTTTTGACTCTGTGAGCCATTTTTAACATGACGTTTTCTGTTTCCTTTCCTTTTTTTTTTTTCTTTTTTTTTGTTGTTGTTTATACTTTTTTTTCCCCCTGCTACTATACCATGACTCCTGAGAAATCTTGGACATCTCTTTTTCATTCTTCTTTCTTTTGAAAACCCTCACACCCTGTTTCTGACAGCCACTGTAACAAATTCCTCTTTTGGTGTCAGAGTTTCTCTCTCCTTTTCTGATTACGCTTTGATTTTCACTTTTTCAGATTTATGGTTTCACTTGACCCTCATATCTCTTTCTTTTTTTCATCACTTGTCCTGTCCTGTTTCCTATTTTTCTGGGGATTTGTTTTAATCTATTTACTTCTCTCCTCCCCAAATCTTTTCTATGAAGCACTTATCTGCTGTTGGACAGTCACACAGATTTAACCCCCCACTCCCTCACTGTCTCCATGCATCAGTCTTCATGAACTCTGTTATCTCGCTCTGTCTGTCTGTCTGTCTAGTTCCATTTTCACCCCCCACCGCCACCACCACCCCACCCCCGCCTTCAGCGGGTCGCTAATCACTTTTGTGCTTTTCCCTCAGCCCGTAGCAGGGGACTCAGGGGTTGGCAAAAATGCAGCAGGAGGTCTGGCAGTTAACATCATGAAGCCTGAGTCCCTCTGGGAAAGCTGCTGCAGCAGGGGGTCTGCTCGACACGATTTCTCCGCCAGGAAACGCCGCCCACACAGTGGATAATCACAAAGACTTCAGTCAGACGCAAAGATAATTGTTTATGTGTCCAACTGCCAGAGCTACAGCTTTTGTGATAATGCTTGTTCTCGGTCTGAAAAAAAAAAAACAATCAGAAAATTTTCTTCTGAGGAGGCGGCCTACAGCTGCTTTCTGTGTAATAATCAGTCAACAGAATATCAGCGCTAACAAGAGGAAATGCCTGTATACTGAAGTATCTAAAAGTTTTATAGTCTGTATATAAAAAACAACTGCTAATAAAGTAGTTTTATAAACCTCTGAAGGCCAGTTATATGATGCTCTGTTTGTGCATAGCTGGATAGATGGGCTAACAGGTGGTCCATGACCAAAGTGGATTGTTTGTTGTTGTCATGAAACAACTCCAACATTAAAAATTCAATAGCAACTCCAGGAAACACTACTTTATAAAGCGCAACACTGTTGTCAGTTTCACATCACACATCAAGATTTATCCAATTCTTAGTGCACAAAGCAGCAGCAGAAGCTAGCTGTAGCACTTCCAGTGCAGATGTGGGGCACTTCCTTCTGGAATATCATAATAAATAAATGCCATGGGAATATTAATTTTTGTTTGGTTTAGTATGTTTCCTTTACTAGTGTATTGTTCCCCATATGTAATATTTTAAATAAAACCAAATAAAAAATGTATTGAAATTTTTTGAAGACACCCAAGATATGGCTCACGGACCCCAGTTTGAGAGCATCTGTGTTAATGCATCAATCCAGTCTGAAATAAACTGTTTCTCCTAGCTGAGGTTATTCAAGGACCTATGAACAGGTAAGATAATAATTATTCATAGCTTCTCCACAGAACCCTCGTCACATTATCAGGGTTGTCTTGGTCCAGCTTTATACAAAATTGACTATGTAAATCACATTTATAAAATAAATTACTCTGATACATCATTGTAAACTTAATATGCATTGATACCTACTAAACACTGTTTTGAATTCTTATTTTAGTTTGGCCTTTTTAAACCGTTCATCTTCCTTTATAGAACTCATTTTCATATGAAAGACTATTTAAGTTCACTCAAATTCACAAAAATTCTGCTCAAATTGCACTTTTGACTTTTCTTCAGTCAGCTGACTTGTCTAAAATGGAAACATTTTGATGGTGGTGTTTAAACAACCAGGTTTAAAACAGAGCATTTTGAGAAGCATAAGGAACTTGAGAAAAGAGATGTTTAAAGCAGCATTTTTGAGCATTACAAGAAGTGCTGCAGCGGAGTACAGCATGAGCAAACAAAAGTGCTGTGGATTCTGAGAGTCAGAGTTTATAAACTTATTTTAACACAGCCTTGAAAAAACCCCATTGTAGTTCAAAATGAGAACAACATGGGCTTTTTAAAAAGGAAGGCCCCAGCTGACAAAATAAAATGAGAACATTTTCCACTGATAAAAGGACTTTGTAGTTGTAATCTAGCAACAAAAAAATGATTTCAGGTAAATAACCTAAGGCAATCAGATAATCTGTGGCACTACAGGTGCTCAGAGATAAAGCTTTGGGGTAAGCTAAGACCCTCAAAACAAACGACAACATTTTGAACACAATTAGCCCCACAGGGAGGCAGCGTAATGAAACTAAGCTCAACCTAATGGGCTCTGCTTTAATTGAGCCTTAAAGTCGACTCAGAGACTACAGAGAGAACTCCATCAACTGAATCTATCCCAAAAAATAACTTCAAAGTGAAATATGATAATATTAAATAATAAAAGACATAGGCTGTTTGTTTATTCTGGGCTGATTTAACATTTAATAATGTTTTTCAAAGTAGGATTAAACGCTCCTAAATATTTTTTTTAAAATAAAGTTAAAACAGATCTAACAAGGTGACTTCATGCACACAAACACACATTTTTGCTATCATAATAAATCATATTCAGTCAATAGCATTCATACATTTTCTGCTTGATTAGTAAGTGTTCTTTAAATAAATAGCAATGCTTTATTGCTAGAATATGGATTTTATTTGAACAATTGATAAGCCTAAGGGAACATGAAGAGGATCAATGCAGATTAATAAATATCAGACTAAGATAATAAACCATGGGGTTATTACTGAGTAAGGATTATAATATGCAAACATGTCAGCTGCTGTTGATGCACCTTTATATGTTTCAGATAATACAGGTGCATTTCTTGTGTGAAGGGGCGACAAGGTGGTCAAGCCTTTTAAAAAATGATTAAATAAAGCTCAAACACAACCAAGCTCAAGGAAAACACAATCTATCACAGCTATGGCCAAGTGTCTCATGGGATTTGTGATGGACTGCAGGCTATTTCTGAATTACGTTTACTTTTTTTCCTGTGTTTATATTTTTACAGCTTTCACATCACATTCTCCTCCTATAGTCACTTACAGCTCACAGTGTTCCTTTAAATAAACTGTTGTTATTTATTAGTATTATTTCAGCATCACTTTGTGCAAATAAGAGCCTTCTGTTGGTCATAGTGTGACACACCTCATGTTTGTTAAACAGAAAAGTAGTTCTAAGCACAGGAGACAACGTCAGCGAGAGAAATGACAAATTAATATGACAAAACCGGACTACCCAAATGATGAATACACAATACAGAGACACTGAGACTTGTGCATGTCTCTCCAGCCTTTTTGATTAATGCTTTCAACATCCAGCGCAGCACATCAGAATGCACTGCTCTCTGAGAACAGTGTCACAGCTCCCTGTGGGTCTTCGCCTATAAAGCTGCTGTAGCAGACGCACAAATGCGAAGAGAAAAAGAAGAGCCTCATTTAGGAAAAAGAAGGCAAAAAAAAAACGATAGCGAGTACAGAACTTTGTGTCACACAGGCAATTAGGGTTGAGCTAAACAGCTCCTTACAAACTCCACGAGCAGAAAGCGAGACAGATCCCCTGCAGTGAGAGCTCCATAAGATCAAACTGTCCGCTGCTCTGCCAGTTGGCTAATATATACCGCTGTATCCCTGCCACCAGCACCCCTGCTGAGAGGATGCTTAGTACCTGAGGAAATATTATAATTTGTCATACAGCAGGTCAGTACTACGGCCTGATTTAATAAGCAGACTTGTTTTTCTGGCACAAAAATTCTTAACAGCAATGTACGCTTGCCAGGGTCGGTTTGCTTTATTCAAAAGGCAAGTGTTGAAAAAAGTAATAAATTAAAAAGCCACGTTTATTTTATTTTTTCTGGTTATTGTTTACAAACCAGGAGTATGAGGAAAGGGCTTTTGGCATGAAGGTGTTTTACCTTTAAGCAAACCTTTGAAAAAATAAATAAATAAATAAATACCCTCTGACAAGTTCATTTCAGGGACAATTAATGTTAAACTGCAAATAATAACAGCTGGCTGCTTTCAAATGACATTTATAAAATGAAGTGGAAGAGTTTACTAATTTATGCTTTAAACTAAATCAAACGGGTTTGTTTTGGTTATTTCCCATCCAAACTTGATAAGATATTTTATATAATGTTGCTTAAAATAAAAATTTCAGTCCTGCTTTGTTTACTGAACAGCCCATGCGTTTTGTGTGCCAATGTTCATGTCACGGTGCCGGGAGGTGGGACAGAAACCCCCTGTAGCTGTGTTTGCAGGGGTAACTGTGAGGTCTGATTACAGCATGTTGGGCTTTCAGGGGGGGTTTCAATCCGTTTATCACCTTGCAGGGATTATAGGTTATGATTTGTCATGGGCACCTGGTCACATACGGACAGGGGTGGGGGGCAACAGAGAAGGATCATTAAAAACATAATCTGTAAATCTCCTTTTTAAGAGCCTGACTCTTGGAACTACATTGGTTTTTAAACCTGGGACCTGATCTAGTTTTTGTCAGAGTCCAAAAGAGCTGCTCTGTGCAAAGCCTCTCTCTGTAGATTAAAAAAAAGGAACAACAAAGCACAAAATTCTCTTTTATGTTTTGAGAATAAAATGACGTCAGAGAACAAGACAAGTTATCTGTTTGAATTTTTAGTTTGACAGCTCTGTCCCTTCGAGGTTCAAAATACTCAGTGTGAGTATAACTATAATTTCAAAATGTGTCACACTTAGATGAGAAATATTGAAAGAAAATGTTTTAAAAACATGACATTTTTTTTTACAAAATGTGACTTACCAGTGGATGCAAAGGTGAGGCACAGGAGCAGGGCCAACCCTGTCGTGAATCCCTCCATCTCTGTGGAGTGGTGCTGAATCTGCAGTCTCTGGAGTGTGAAGACACAAGTGTGTTGGTGTCTGCTGGCAGAATGGTTGTGGCAATGAGGGGTGGCAGTCTAAAACAAGGAGGAAAGGTCAGGAGACAGAAGCAGAGAGGAAATGTGATGACTGATAAAGAGTCTGGACCGCAAACTGTACCATAAAACAAATCTACTACTAATCATGTTTTTTTTCCCTTTTTCACACAAAACCAACACAAAAATGAAGCACTGACAAAAGCCCTGCGGGGTCATGTCAACAGAAGCCCGCAACTTTTCTGCCAGTCTTCCTTGACGCACAATCGGGGTCCGAACCCAGAGGTTATCTGCTGTTCACTGGACTTCTGGTTCAGGAAGCCGCTGCGGCATCAGCTTTCTTTAAATAATCCCACAATGCCGGGATCAGATAAGCAGGAGACTGTTCCCGTTATATAATTCATAAAGAGGGAAAGGAAGAGTCTGTGTAAACTGTTTGTGGAGTTTCAAAGAAAACACGCGCAAATAAAAGGTCAACGGAGACAAACTTCTCAACCTAAGGGGATCAAATAAAATGAGTTTATTTGGATGCAAATGGAAAACAAATAAATCTCATTTTTGCTTTTACAAATTAAATATCTGACATCCTTAAACACAATCTGCCTTTCTGACCCCGGCTAAATCAAACGGACTGAGTCCAGGAACAAATATTGGCTACTGCCCTCTAGGTTTTAAGAAACATAAATACACCCTACAAACGTATAAAGTGGAAAAAAACATATATTCAGAGTCCAAACTTACTTTTTTAAGTCTTTGGCTGTTTTTGAACTGTCGGTTTATAATAATCCACAGCAGAGGATGTGGCTGCATTCAGCAAATGTGACGATTCATGGACTTTCCAAACTTTTTGTGCCGCCTGGGCGGTGCAGTGACTTGTATACCCCTCCCACAGGACTTTCCTCTTTTTTTTCTTTCAGAGGCTATTAACTGCCGCTGCTGCTGTCACTGCAGAAACACACACGCGCGCTTTGAACTTATCAAGTTTGGGTCATGTTGGTTCGACGAGAAAGTGCAAAATCTAAAGGGGGAAAACGGGAAGAGTCTTTTGTGACCTCTCGGTATTCAAAGTTTATAGACATGATTTTTATTTGTGTGTTTGTTTTTGTTTTATTTTTTATGCTAGAGAATAAAATAACCCAAATTTTGAGACAGAGAATAAAACAGGACATCTGTATTGGTTCCAACTGCCAGAGGCGTATTTAGTCTTTTTGAGGCCCAAGTCTTAAAACAAACAATGGTGCCTTCCACTGCCTTTTTTCTGTTTTTCTTTAAAAAAAAACTTACTTAACTGTGTTTTATTGATAAATTAGACATTCTCTGTCAAGTACTTTACAATATAAATTAATATTCTCTAAATTCACAAAAATACTCAACTTTAGCAAACTCAATAATAATTATAAATGACTCAGTTTAACAGAAGAAATTGATGTGGTAGTAGCTGACAGCCATCCCCAACACATAATCATGCTGCTAATAGATTGTTAAGGTATTTGTTTAAAGATTTGACATGCAAGGCACAGTTCATTATTTAAAGTTAACCCTGGAGCAGGTGTGGGCAATCCAGGTCCTCGAGGGCCCCAGCCCTGCATGTTTTACCTTTTCCCCTACTCCAACACAGCTGATTCAATCATTTAATTACCTCCTCCAAGTTCTGCAGAAGCCTGATAATCACCCATTCATTGAAATCAGGTGTGTTGGAGCAGAGAAACAAGTAAAACATGCAGAACTGCGGCCCTCGATGCCCACCCCAGCCCTGGAGGGTCCTGTAAATTTATAATACATGTCCCTTAGGGAAAAATAACTCCCATATACAACTACCAAAGTACAAATTTTGAATATTGTCATCTGCTAAAGGAATTGCCTATTTTATTTTTTTCTGGACAATAATACATTTCATTTTTGTTTAGTTTTTATTTAAATTTAAAACAAAAAAACATAATAAAATATGCTGAACATATTTTGCTGCCCATCCTCCCAGATGAGGAGTGAAGCATCTTTAGATTCAAAATAAAAGTCCAGTTGTTTGTTTTATAAACCTTGTTTTTAATCATCTGGATAACTGGCAACTTTCACCAGCATAAGATTCTTGTGGTTCCTGAAAAGCTTGGGGGGTTAGTTAGGCAGTTCTTTTAGGAAAGTGGCAACCTTTTTTGACCACAAAAAGCTATTTGATATTTTAGAGCTGTCATAACCTGAAATAAAAATATCAAAATTAAATGACTTTTTGCAAAATTTAACTCCTTAGACCTTTAAAATTTTGAAAAACTCCACAATTCAGTATTTTTTTATCAACAAAATACCATAGTTTATGGCATTTTTTGGAAAAAAAAAAAAACAAACAAAAAAAACATGTTTTTTAGTATTCATTCATTCATTCCAGTCCAGAGTTTCTAGGAGACCCTTCAGCGAGAGGAAGCCTCAGAACCATCAGAAATGATACCATGTTGCTTTGGCTTAACCAAAATTTATTTTGTTGACACAATGAATCTGTACTTACTTTTGCATATGTACATACAGTAGCTGCAAATAAATTTGAAATTACCCATGCACATTTTTTTTTATCACAGTTTATTTTTAAAGTGTTGCAAATTTAGAGCAAATTGTTCTTTTTTTTTGACTGCAATCAGTCACAACTTGTTTTTATTGATCACCAAACCCTCACAATGTTGTTTTTAACACTTTCTGGCTCTCAAAAACTAAAGTAAGAAGGGTTTCAGGTGCCTGAGATGACTCTGAATCTATTTTGAGCGTATATATGTTGTGCAACACTTTATAAAAAGATTCAAAATTCCACTATCTATATTTATCAACATTTTATATTCACTTCTAACACATACTTCAATACATAAAGTAAATCAACAAAAATACAACATTGACATCTTATGGCACTGTTGAGTTATAGTTTTGTATGGCCTCATCTTATGTTGCAGTAAAAACAATGATGGCTTGAATTTAAGAAATTTTATTTAAACAACCTCAAATTAAAATCAAGATAAAACCATGCTTACATTTACCCATTTTGTAGTTTGTCCTTTAATTTTTTCTGCTCTATCACTTCTTCAGTTCTCACATGTCTTTGTTGTCAGACTCATATATGATCCTATAATTTAGGAGTGAGGTTTTTGTATCCCACAGGAAAGCTTTTTCAGTGGTCATTAGAAAGCTATTATAGAAAATTACATACCTATTATCAGCTATAGGTCACTGCTTTACTTGTAGGTCATGATTCAAAAACATTGAGTCCATTAGTGAAAAGTAGTTACCATGACAAAGTACTAATTTTACACACAAATAAAATGATAATAAAAAGATAGGCAATGCCCGTTTTTTGTTTACAGTTATAAGAAAATACAATTTAAAAATGAAAATAATGAAGCACTACATCTGTCAGCAAGAGTTTGACGTTTCCATGGACTCGTCGGTGTATGTTGCAGTCAGAAAAACGAGAGACTGGGGGGAACTTTTTTGGACACGGTTCTTCTAAATTACTCATGTATCAAACTGACATCTATGACAGAGGGATGAACAGAACGTTGGAGTGAACAAGAAGCCTTTGTCACGACAGACAGTGTGATTCGTCACAGATGAAAGAGAACAGGTAACATTAAAAATGATTATACAAGGCTCAAATGTCTCTGTGAGCCTTCAAAGCGTGACAGTAATTGTGTTTGCAAAAATGACAGAGTTTCCAAATTATTAACTAAAGCAAATGTTTTTTTTTGTCAATTTAAGGATTGAGAAGGGGTGAAATAAGACTTTTCCACAAAACTTATTTAAGTTACAAAAATAAGAGCTTAAACCTTACTGACTAATTCTTTTAGATGTATAACCCTGCTTTAAAGGACATTAAAACCAATTGGACAAATGAGCACATTCATTATTAACACCTTGTCTAGGATCATTATAAGGACAAAAGTGTGAAACCCTGGGATATCATAAAAAAAATAATAAATTCTATTTTAAAATGCTTTTCAAGCCTTTGCTTCAGCTGTCGTCAATCATTGTTGGAACGAAGGTCTTACTGCTTTTTTTTCTTCACCAGGTGAACTGCAGCTCAGTCATGCAGTGACTGACTCAACCATTGCACAATTTTCCTTTGTACCTTCAAGAACTCCTGTGTTGCTTTTGCATCATGATATGAGTCATTGTCCATCTGTTTGGGTTCTGCTGCATTTGGCTCAATGTGAGCAGACAGCACACCCCAGAAAGTTTCAGTCTTCTTTCATGTCATTTAACGACATTAATGTCTTTGTACTGTTAGATGTGATGCATGTCAATTGTGTTTTACACATACAATATACGTATGTACATTTTTTCAAGGTGAATATATTTGTAAAATGATTTTGAAAGTTTAGATTTCTAGTTTTAGAACATCCACTCTAGAGTTATCCCTGCTAGTCAGAATGCTCCCCCTAAACTTTGAACACACCTTTTCTATATTTCATTCACTTCCCTGACTTCCTGTTCATTTCAGGATTGATTGTAAGGTTTTATTGTTCACCTGTGAAGAACTCAACAGAAAAATTCTTTTGTATATCCAACTTTCTGCAACACTAGTATATGCCTTCTGGGTCACTTGGATCTCCTGACCTTTGGTTCTTGGTTGCCTCTTGGCTTGCACATAGAGGAAATCAGGACTTTAGTATTGTACTGCTTCCTAAATTATTAAATCCACTGTCCTCGCATTGTGGGTACTTTTTTTACATTTTCCATTCTCCAACTACATACTATATCAAAATATTCAGCTTATTCAAGAAGTGGGCACTATGACCATTGGTTCTTGTAATTGTTATACTTTTTAAAACATTGGACTTTATTTACAATAATGTTACCCTCTTGTAATCCTGAGGCTGTGGGTTTGATCCCATTGTTGCATCAGGGAGGCCAACCGGTGTAAAACACAAACTTTAAATGTTAGTTTGCTCACTGTGGTGACTCCTGCAGAAGGCAGCAGATGTAAATGAGAAAATGAAAAACGTATCAAGATATAAGTGTTTCATATCAGTCCATATTATTTTTGTTTTATCTACAGTATTTCAAATTAGGACCGAGTCAACAAAGGCTGATTAAAACTGCCAAACTGATGAAGTGACCTTTTCTCTTTTATCCACAGTTTCCTCTCGAGCTGTTGCACACATTTTTTCCTTTCACTCCACGTCATTCCACATGAAACTACAGGTTGTTGCTAGCTTAGCAAAGAGTGAGTGAGTTAGCTGATGCCACCAACCTTGCTTAGCTGGAACGAGAGAGGTCGAGCAGCTGAAGCCTTTCCTCTGCCTACATCCCCCAGAATGCAGAGCAGGTCTGAGTAGGAGTTCAGTGAAATTGTCAACATTCTATCAAACATATGTTCTATTGATGTTAATTTATTGCAACATACATGTTCATTGTTTATCGCCCAGCCCTAGCTGAAAATAAAACAACATGCTTCTTTTAGTATTTTAGCCATGATGGAAAAAATGATATCATAAGTCTGTTTGTAAAAGTACTGCTTACTTCTTTGACATCAAAGAAATATTTTTACAACACTGATGTCTCAAGATGACAGATGGAAGTCTGACCAGTTTTCTGCAAATTTTATTTCGAATTAATTATTCAGTGATTTTTATTTAGCACTTTACAGTACAAACTGTTTTGTGCCAACATGCTGGATTATTTGATTCCATTCTTTCCCTAAATCTACTTACTTTACCTTGAGGAAACAAAGGCTAAAGATTATTGTGAAACAATGTTTTTCTTTGGCGACAGCATCATCACAAACAAAAAAGTTGCAAAGATTAGACAAAACATCCTTTCCATGCTGAGCTGACTCACAGGAGTCATCCTCCCTTTGAATCATCTCTACACAAAGCCTTTTGACAGAAGAGGACAAACAGAAGAAAAAATAAACAGAAAAATGTTTCAACAGGACTTCAAACCACTTTAACTAACTCAAGCAGCCAAACAACTTTCACTATGTGAAATTGTGCACAAAGTGAGCCAGCAGAAAACCAGCAGGGTGGAATATGCCCTTTCTTCAGACACTTTATCAATTCTAATTGTGCAAATAAAAAACAAAAACAAATAAAAACTCACACTGATAAAGACAAATGCTTGTTTCCTTCCTGGATTTGGTCAGCAAAAATAGATTTTAATTTATATGTAAATATCCTGCATTTTTTTCCGGAAACCACACCACCCAAATGTGACATTAGAAAGTATTTAGAGAACCACTTTTTTCAACAATTGTATATAAAGTTTAAATGAAATGACCTTATAGCATTTTATGAGGGTTAGAGCTATTGAAGTGGGGTTCTATATTGAACTACTGATATCTTACTTGTTGTAAATAACGCTTAGAAATACATCAGTTCAGAGAAATAAAATTTAGTTTGACCTGGTCAATGAGCTGGAAGCTAGTCTGAATGGACCCAACGTCAAAGTGGTTTTCCTGTCATCTTTACTCAAAAATTATTCTGGCAGAACAATGATGTAATGAGAACCTGATGACGACATATTGATAAAATAGTGTTTGCATGAACCACAATGAAACTTAGTTGATTTAAGACACAATCTTGGCCCCACTAAGTTCATTAAAGGAGTTATCTGCAACAGGTAAAATATTACGTCCACGGAATCACTTAAAACAAACAATTCCTTTATGGGATACATTAGACAGCAAATCAGCTAAATTTGATTGAAATTATTCATACAGAGTCAATTCCCAACAAAGGGCATTAAACAAAAATACAAATTTCCACATCATAATCCCATTCAGATTGAGGTTCAAATCCACTTACTGTTTTTTTGAATTCTTATTGTAATACACTGCTTTCAGATACATTACTGTAACTATAGGATAGCTCAGAAAACTCAACCCTAACTGTAGGATTTTTCCAGAAGTCTCAACGTAGTAGACAGGATGTCAGCCTCATGGACGGAAACTGGGAGTCAGTTCCTCCAGAAAAGAGCCTGATTCAAGTTTTTACTACCATTCTACTTTCACAAGCTCTAGGAACCACAAGTAAACCTGCAGTCTGAGAGTGAAGTGCTCTGTTGGGAAAAACTATGGAACAATAAGCTTTTTAATAGAAGATGGAGCTCTGTAGCTTGTTTGAACATCATGATAATAAATACTCCATAAAGAGTAAAAAACTAAATAAAATTGAAAACTTTAACCACAACAAGCAGTCATCAACTGTTTCTATCAACTACACACGAGCCCCAATCCTCAGTAGTTAGTTTATACAACATGGAGGCATGCTTATATTCAAGGCCCCCAGTTTATTTCTTCATACATAAATTATAAATGACTGCAGTTCTCTTTTAGCTCAGACAGTTTGCGTTTAGCAGATGAAGAATGTGTCACAATTGGCATTCACCTCGCTAAAGGACACTTCCACAGCAGCACTCTGCTTCATCGGCTTTCCATTTTACTGGAGTCTTTCCCCCCACAGCTCTTTGCCTCCTCCCTACAAGTACTTTTTCAATAACAGGAAACAATCGGCCACCGTCTTTCATCACAAGTTGACGTTGGTTCCCTCACGGTGCCACTGGGTCTCTGTGCTGCCAGCCAGTACGCCGCAGTCTGCAGCAGAGTGGAGAAAGAGAAGAACGAGTGTGCGCCGGCTTCCTCGTTTTCTTATCGTCCTCCAAGGGGGGAATCTCACGCTTGGGCTTTCACTGGTAATATCCTAGACTGATACAAGATGAACAGAAGCCTGTCATCATTAGAAAGCCATTTAACGAACATCTCCAATCCTCTAAGGCAACTAAATGACAAGGCCCTCATTACAGAACAGCCTCGTTTTCAAAATCATATCTCATTTTCAAAGGATTTCAGGGGCTTTTGCTGGAAGTGAAGTGAGGCTTTAGTCGACTGAGTGGTCCCAATTAATTGTAGTCATTAAAGTGCACGTAACTTTCTGTGAAAGTGTGCTCCGGTCAGACTTGTGTGGCTCACTGACAGGTGGCCCAGATAATAACTCTGACACATCTGATGTCCAGGTTATAGTAAAACTATAGGTTTTGTTTGAGTAGTTCTTTCCTGGCTAAAATATTTTATTACAATCACCTGAAAGCAAATCAAAAATCAAAGACTGCGTAAATTAAGGTCTTGGGATTCCTTAAAGAAATGCACATCATCTGCCTTTCATAGTTTTAGGCTAAGATCATCTTATGTTAAGAAATACCATGGACTTGCCACCTGTCCAGGATGTACCCCGCCCCTCGCACAGTGACTGCTGGATATGGGCACCAGTGACCCCAATGATCCTGAAAGGAAGAAGCAGGTATAGATATTAGATGCATGAATACTGTATATCAGAAGATGTCGTGCTCAGAGTATGTGTTGTGAGGGATTCATAGCTACTACCACATCTAGTTTTAGCTCAACACCTGTACAACTTACTGAATCATGGACATTTTTGTGTTGTCTAATGTGAGCATGCAGTGACAGCCATTTTGAATTGGATCAATTCCAAAAATCAATTACCTGTAGAACTGCATCCAATGATTATTTTCTAAAAGTTTGAAAAATATCTGTTCAGTGGTTCATGAGATATTTTGCTAACAGATAGAGTTGATTCCAATGAGTTAATGGCAAACTTTTAAAGAAAGATCTTGTGCAATGTGTCAATACTAAAAGTGTGTGTGAGTATTAGCCTTAGCTACTAACTCACCAAAATGTAGCTCATAAAGTTGACTGACTTATAGCTGTGTTTGTGTTTTTGAAAATGAGTTTGTTCTCTCAGCCATCTTAGATCAGGTTAACTCCAAAAAAGAATCAGTTGTAGATGTACATCCAATGACTACTTTCTGAAAATGTCATTAAAATCATTTGAGTGTTTCCTGAGATATTTTGCTAACAGTCAGACAGAAACAAAAACATTATTCCCCATCTCTGCTTTTTGCCATCTGGCACTAAATATCCTTTTTACTGTGTTGTTGAATCCAAAAAGGCTGAATGCTGCAATCGTCATTTTTCAAAACACACATTCAAGGCTGTTTCATGAGTTGTGGTTTTATATCATGTTTTAATGACTAGTAAAATGAATGGGAGCACTCCAACCTATTTAAATTCTCACTAGTTTGGGGCATGTGCACAGCAACAAACTGCATTCAAGCTTTAATAATATTTCTGAAATGTTAAAAGAGTTTAATGTTGCATCAGCATTACAACAAAAAGTTCAGTTTAAAAGATTTGTTCACCTACAAAAGCTGTGAAAGGTTTTACAACTTTTTTTTTTTTTACCGATTGGGTAATAATGTAGGGGACAGAACATTTCAAACCATAAAAAAATATAAAAGTCAATAAGAAAATGTTCAAAAATAAAATTTCACACAGTGGAGGATTTAATCGGTCCCACTATGCTAACATCTCTAACATCTAAAACCATAATTCATTTTTTTAAATCCTTGTCATCTTAATCGCTGTAGTACAAATGGACAGTTTCAGTTTTTCAGCTTGCTTCAGTTTCTGTCATGTTTAGAGTTTGAAATCATGCATTTATTTTCATGCTCAGCTGCTCTAACTACAAAATTCTTGACAGGATGTCATGTTAATATTTACAGACATATTTCAGTTTATTTCTTTCCCAGTTCTCAAAATCCTCCCAACTTGCATTTTCTAGCATCACTTCTTGAAAGAGTAAACTTTTTTTGTGCCAACTAAAAAGTTCAAATGAGTTTGAGCAGAATTTTGTGACCTCACAAATAAAATCCTGATTTGGTCCTAAACAAGCATGATGTAAAAAACTGAAAGCTGTGAACAGAAAAGAAGACATGATAAGAATCTAACTCTGTTATCTTGAAAGCCTTCATATATTCAGCAAAAGGGTCATTGAGTCACTTTGGTTCCATCTTATCATTTCACATCATTTAAACCACTGGGACGTCACTGATTGGTTGGCATATTGTAGTATTTTGTTCTGTCAGCTGATA
Organism: Cynodonichthys magdalenae; assembly: GCA_031762555.1. NCBI lineage: Eukaryota > Metazoa > Chordata > Actinopteri > Cyprinodontiformes > Rivulidae > Cynodonichthys > Cynodonichthys magdalenae. Next base: position 10,792,409 of record JARVJO010000140.1, on the reverse strand, counting down.
CATGCAAGGTGTCTCTAAGTAAAAACAAAAAATCTGCTCATGAACTCTGGAACCCATCTATTAAAAGATGGCATGTAGGAAAGAACAGCCATCAAATGTTAAAATTACAGTCAGAACTCCTTGAAATATATATATATATCTATAAATAATTACTTTTATTTTTTCCTGGAGAAATGAAGGAATAATAGTAATAACAAAAAAAAAAATATATATATATATAAGTATATATATTTTGTTGTTGTTATTAGTATTTTTCCTTCATTTCTCCAGGAAAAAATAAAAAGAATCTCATTTACAAGAGTGCCCTGGAAAGAACTGTCCTGCTTTTTTTAAAAACCTTTGCCAGGATTGTTTGCACTTTCCTAAATAAAAGCATAGATTATGGTTTACAATATCTAAAAATATGCATGGAACACGGAATTGCAACCCATGGTAATGTATTTGCCTATTCCATAGAAACTCATTAGTTCTGTTGATAGTGCTTTCTTTGTGGCTTTTCAATTAGACATGTGTTTTAGGACCCTTTTGTTTTTTTGTTTATGTATCATATACATGATAAATTCCATCCTCCTTACATCCTCTTTGTTTTGCACCTTGATGAAGTAAAAGCAGCATTCCATGCATGCAAGCAACATCCTCAATGACTTTTTGAAAGCGCTTAAAGACGCCCTCTGTTGATTGACTTTCCGACGAACACATCCTGTCCACCTTTTCGGAGCCGTTTCCCCCCTTCCTCATCCCTGCAGAGCAGAGTCATGATCGGCGCTGTCCTCTGAGAGAAGGCCGGAAACACGCAGTGATGTTTGCTCAGCCAGCTGGAAATGATGTGTGTTTGTGCAAGAGGAAGACGAGGAAGGTGTGAGGTAGAGGAAGACCAGTTGGTCATCCAGGCCTCAAAGGGATTATTGGAATAACTGGTTAAGTTGTTGTTTTTTAACAGGGTGTCCTGTATCCTGTTTTGTCTACATTTTCCAGCACCTTAGTCACAATTTATTATTAGAAAGCTTTTTTTTTTGCTTTGTTGTTGGTCCAAGATTAGTATTAATGTGTCTGTGCACAATAGAAATCATGCAAAATAAATTACAACTCCAGTTCTGAAAAACTGGAGGCATTGTGTAAAATGTAAATAAACAATGAATGTGGCAATTTGAAAATCTCATAAACCCATATTTTATCCATAATGGAACATTGTAAACATAAATATTGAAACTAAGAAATTGTACCATTTCCTTTGGAAGAGAAAAAAAAGTGTAATTTGGAACTTAATGGCAGCAACACATCTCAAAATCTAGAACGACTGCAACAAAAGTCTGTAAGAGTAAGTGATATAATTAAGAAACAGCTGAAGGAGCATTCTGTAACTAATTAGGTTGAGTGGCAACAGGTCAGTAAGAGGACTGGGTATAAAAAGAACATTTTACAGAGACTGAATCTTACAAAAATAAAGATGGGCATAGGTTCACCAGTCTGTCTAAAACTGCACTTCACAATATTGGAACCATTTCAGAAATATGCTCCTTGGAATATCAATTCATCCTTCATCAAACGATTTAAAAAATCTGGAAACATTTCTGTGCACAAAAAACAAGCTCGAGCGTAAGTATTGGATGATTTTGAGGATGTCAGGCTGCATTAAAAATAGGTCTAATACTTTTAGGATAATCATTACATGAGCTCAGGAACACGTCTGCAAATTCTTGTCAAATCACCATGCCATCCACAAATGTAGGTTAAAGCTATTTCGTGCAAAGAAGAAGCCATATGTGAACACCATCCAAAAATCTCTGGACCAAAGCTAGTTTTAATTGGACCAAAACAAAATGGTGGTCAGATGAATCAAATTTAAAAACTCTTTTTGGAAGTCATCTTCTACACTAAAAAGAAAAGATAGCTTCTAGTCAGTTATCGGCAGACAGTTTAAAAGAGTGTTTCTCTGATGATATGGGGGTGCATTCATACATTTGGCATAAGCAGCAACATCTAGAAAATACATTATCAATGCAGAAAGGTATGTGCAAGTTTAGAATATATGCTTCCATTCAGCAAAAAAAAATATCTGGTAAAGAAAACCTAGGGCTGTTGAGCAGCTAGAATCCTGCATCAGACAAGAAAAACTCTTCAGTTCCCAGACTTTTACAGTTCACAGATGAAATGCTTCACAGAGCTAAATATGACCCTGTCACAGCTCTTTTGAGATGTGTTGAGGCTATATAATTCAAAATTTTTATATCCACCCCAAAGTAGTAAAAAAAAAAGAAATCTTAACTTATACACTTCAAATATTTACTGTTTCATTGTGAATAAAATATGGGTTTATGAGGTTTACAACTTTTTTTTTTAAACGACTTTACACACAAAAAAAAATCTGCATTTTAAAATCAAACAATATAGTAGAATCTTTAATAGACTAATACCTCTGACATAGTGACAAAAATGAAAAAATGCTTTAAATATAGTTCCAAATGTCTTGAACATGATGGTTTTAAAAGAAAGGATAAAAAACTGTAAACAGTTTGTCTCTGTTCAAGGGCACAATGATAAAGGAGTCGTGTGGCAGCACTAAAGAGGTTTTCACCTTTCTGAGTGCTCTGTAACTGTTCTGTGCTTAGAAAAGCTTTGCAAGGTTGCAAAGTCTCCAACAAAGAAGGTTTTTCTTTCTTGTCCCAGAAGACACAGCTCCTGGACGGTCCTGAGACGCCTCATTTGTCAGGCAGCCTTTTTCTCAAGTTTCTTATCAGCATCACCATATAACACATTTGCATAATGCCTGCCCTGGTCATTTGTTTGGCTCACCTTAAACAAGGAACAAGCGCCTGGCTTGCACTCCTTCATTCCTGACTCATCAGCAGACCCGTTAAAGCCAGCTAGGTATTTTGGGAGATGGAGGCATTAGGGCAGGATTTCATTGGAGGGGTGTCAAAAGAGGTGCTGCATCGGTACGAGGAAGAAAAATGCACTTTTTGAAGTAAAGGAGAAAATGTCAAAAAAAAAAAAAAAAACATCAACTTTTTGAACGAGCATTGTGCAGACTTTAAAGATTCTGTAAAGTGTGTGTTTGTCCCAAGGTGAGAGCCACATAAATATTCAGCACATAATCAAAGCAAGACTTTTATACAACAAACCAGCTCATTTTCAGACAGAAAAATATATATTTGACAACTCTGCTTCAGGCTGATTTGTTGGTTTGTTGCTTCAAACTTGAATCCTTATTGCTATGGATTAGACTTAAGGCATTTTTAATTCTCATCGGGGCTTCCCTTTAATCTTTAAAAAAAACATAAGTTATTCTGTTTGGGAAAGTTATCCTGCTATTCATGTTTAGTCCTTCAGACATGTATAAAAGAGGGAAATTAAATAAAACAAAAAACAACAGCTCATCTTGTTACGTTGTTTTACTACAGTGCGTCAATAGCCTTGGAGACTTGGGCAAAGACGTCATCGACCGCCAGCTCCGAGTCCACCTGTGGGTCAAAACACGTGTTAGAGTTTACTCGTGAGTTTTTGTAATTCATTTATACACTACGCATCTGTCAAACGCACCTTCCTCACGATGCCCCTGCTCTCGTAAAAAGCGATGACCGGCTCGGTTGCTTTGTAGTACAAGTCCAGGCGCTTCTTGATGGTCTCTTCGTTATCATCAGACCGGCCGCTGGTCTCGCCACGCTTTAAGAGCCTCTTGACCATGGTGTCACCCTTTGCATCGACGTACAGCAGCAGGCAGGGTTTGCCAATCTGGGGATCAAAAAGAGTTGGGAGGGAGTTCGAGCTTTAATTTGTGCTGCGGGAGTGAATTTTTAAATGTACCGTCCTGCCAAGCGCTCTCACCTTCTTCTCAAACTCCTCTCCCTGCTTCACCTCACGAGGGTAGCCATCTATAAGAAAGCCCTTGGAGACGTCAGCCTTGGCGATCATGGCATCTTTAATCATGTCTAAGACTGTGTCCTGCAAGTAGCCATCAAACACTGTGATCAACCTTCATCTAGACTTAATAATTCTCTCAGAAATTACAAAAAAAAATAAAAAAACAACCTTCCTATATACATCTGCACATTTTCTTACCAGGGGTACAAGCTCTCCCTTCTGCATGATAGCCTGCAGCTGTTTGCCCCTTTCTGAGCCGGAGGCCACCTCAGCACGGAGCAGATCACCAGAAGACAGGTGGGTGTAGCCATACTTTGCAACTATCTTCTCACACTGAGTGCCCTTTCCAGAGCCAGGCCCACCTAAATAATAAAAACAAATAAGAAGCATCGGTGTAGCATGGAAGATGGGTTAAATGTGTTGGTCAAGTATTAAAACGGGTTCAGTGTACTCACCCACGACAAAGATGATCTTGGCATCTTTAATTTTGTCTGAAATCAAAACAGACAAAATAAATTATATTAGAATTTGTCTTCAAATGGAACATTAAATCCACAGCAGCAGGTTAAACTGTAACGAACCATCTTGTGCGTCAAACGAGAATGTATTTTCATTTTTTTGTTGATCCATGTCTGCTGGTCCAACAGGCTGCTTTGACAGAGTTTGCTCTGCAGTGGGTTTGTGCTATTGCTCAAACTGCGTTGACATGGCAACAGTTGCTACCTAGCGTTGCCAAGATTGTACATGGAAATGAACTGCAAATTTAAATTTAAAACATATTTTCAGCATTATTGTGTTACTAAATTTTGAGTCAGCTTGTTTATTCTATGAAAAAAAAAAACATTTAAATGGGTAATTTATTTATGAAATGGAAAGTGCTTGGACTTTAATTTTGCCTTCTTCAGAAAGGCCAGAAGAGGGCAGTAGAGACCAAAATATTGCATAAATCTGCCTGTGGTTGGTTTAAAACATGTAAAGTAAGACAAAAAAATAAATATGCCCATTTAATTATCTTTAGTTAAACATTTATCAACTTAATGTAGTGGTTCTCAAAAATTTTCTGTCCTGGCACCCCCCAGGGAAGTCAAATTTGTTCTAGCTGATAAAGGTAGGGGAAGCACTGCATTATGCAATTCAATAACAAGTATTATGTTTTAACTTTTGAATTTGTTTATTTTGCTGCATTGAATAATTAATTTATAAATTATTTAAATCTATTTTTATATTAAATGAAGAAAAAAACCTCTCTCTGTATATATACTGTATATCTCTGTAATATCTCTGTACTATATATATATATATATATATATATATATATATATATATATATA
>JARVJO010000140.1:10759765-10775363 GCA_031762555.1 Cynodonichthys magdalenae | reverse complement strand
ATTTATTTTCCGAATATTTTGAATAAATGGCCCTATTAATAAACTAAAGACATGGTTTACCTGCCCGTTCGGGCAGGTGGATGTGTCCCGATACCTGCCCCGGGCAATCGGGCAATAGGATTTGTCGAACCCTGTAAGCACCTACAGCATATGTTTGAAATTAAAAATGAAATATAAAGCTACTTACTGACACTGGAGGTGGGACTTGAACAGTGATGTCATCAGTGTCTACGGGCGAATCCAGCCAGAGTCTTTCATCTGACGACTGACTGTCAGAGTAGCCTTTTCTTTTACCAGCTTGTGTGACGTGACTTTTTGATCTTCTTGGTATACTTTCCAAGTTTTGGTTGTCCCCGTTCTGTAGATATAAAACACTTTGTTAAAAAGAGACTTGGACATGTAAGCAGAGAAAAAGCTACATTTTTACAGGTGGATTTACCTCACCTTATCTGAAGAGTACTTCCATAGCTCTACACTGTCCATGCTGTTTCTCTTGGTAATTTTGGGTCTTGCTCCTTCAGAAAAAAAGTAAATAAACATTACATCACATATCAGGCAAATATTATTTATATTTATATATATATACACACACACACACACACTGGTGAAAGCAACACACCCTGAATATGTTTAATGAACCATTTTAAGGTTGGAAAATGACTTTTCTTTTTATTTTCACAAGCTAGCAGTTTCAATGATGGTCTCATGATGGTCATAATAAACTGATAAAAGCACCAACAAGCAAACTCTGATCCAAAGAAAATAAATGTTGAACATGGGTGTAAGTGAGTATCTGTCCTGAGGAGGATTCATGAATGCAAACATTATTCAAAAAATAGGAAAAACTGCTCAGACATCACAGCTTCTCCACAATGCTTTATATATAAGGCTTTGATATCCAAATATATAAAATGCCAGATCATTTCATTTAGTTGGATCATATTTAGTATGAGTTCAGACATAACACAGACACTGTCTCGCCTGAAGTTGGTTTTACATTTTATATGGTCACTTTGTGTACACATGTAACATTCTGGTTAGCTTGATCAAACCCACACATGTTTGTCAAACACAGGCATAAAAAAATGTTATATATGGTCTTTAGCTGTGATCAACAAAGTCATATCACAAAATCAGACAAGTTTTAACTGAATTTAAACCAGAGTCGTATTTATATTGATCAACGTGAAACCTTTCATGACTGCTGTTTGCTTCCATTTCTATCAGTTAAAAAGAAACAGCTTCACTTTGTTTTAAACTGCAGACAGGCCACGTCCCTATTTTATTACACTTTCAGACATAAACATAAACACATGCAAACAGATATTTATTTATAACTATTTTACTGTATTAAAACTTAAAATTATAACTAGACTACCTAATCCATCTAAATATAAATAACCCAAACAAGATGTTCTTTTTTTGACAAAATAATGTAGGTTATTTTCATGATTTTGCATTTATGTCTCCTGTGTAAATAACCGCTTCTATTCATAAAAAAAGACACATTTTATTAAGCAACACAAAGGCAACCTGCCAAATGTTGAAATAGGCAAACTATAATGTTTTTAGAAATAAATTAGCATTTTGAGCTTTGACATTTGAAACCCTTCTATATTTAAACAACCGGGTCACCCTAGTTGTGTTTGTCTAAATATTACATTACCTAAACTACTTTTCATTAAAAAAAACATTTTTGCACAATAAATGAATAGTTAAAAAGTAAAGATAAGTGAATAATAATTGAGGTTTTTGCAGTGGACTTTCCTACAATTTAGAGTTTCCCTTAAAACAGTGAGTTTTGTTGTTGGAAAAGAGAACCTGGAATCATTATTTACCTCTATTTAACTGGACAAATCCCATTGAGACCACAGATCTCTTTTACAAGGGAGGCCTGTACCAGACAGCAATCTAATGTGTATGTTTTTGTTCTGTTAGAGGAAACCGGAGAACTCAGAGAAAACGCATGCAAGCATGAGGAGAACATGCAAACGCCACACAGAAAGACCACAGGTTTGAACCGGTGATCAAACCCAGAACCTTCTTGCTGTGAGGAAACGGTGCCAACCATCAATGCTGCCAATCATAATCACATGTAAAAGGTAGGAACAAACTTTACCTTGCATCTCAAACTCTGAACTGGAAGGTGAAAGATCGCTCTCATTGACTCCAAGAGCCTCCATCAGCTGCTCCACATTCATTCTGGCTGTCAGCTCCCCATTTCTGTCTCCAATCTAGGTTTAAAAGAAAGAAGTAGGAACAAAGAGACACACATTTAGGGTCATATGTCAGAGGACTCACCCCAACCATTATTTAATTTAATTTATTTGCCTCTTAAAATGTCTTACTTCTCTGGAGATATCAAGGTGCTTTCGGGCATAGTGAAGAGCTTGTTTGTGGTTCCCTAATGACACATAAGCATTTCCCAGACTCCAGCATGCACGACCCTCACCAACCCTATTTAGAAATAGACATGCAAAGTTTAAAAAAAAGGAACTTTTAACCTTATTTATGTGTCTACCACAAATATTTCTGTTTTCTGTAGAACCAATTCAGAAGAACAAAAAGAGACTATATGTAGAACACTGAAGGAACAAATTTTGGCAACTTTTTTCTTTTTTATGAGTTTTCTCTTTTGTCTTCTAGTCTGAGTTTTTCATTATTAAAGCTGTGAATTTCCCAACAACATTCTGTGGAGTTTAAAAACTGCTACTGAGCTCAATACTTTATTTATGTTCACTCTACCTGTCATTGAGCTGTTGGGCTATACACAAGTGTTTCAGATGGTAGTCTATGGCCCTCTCGTACTGCTGCAGCAAAGTGTAAGTGTTTCCCAGACTGTAACAGGCCTGAGCCTCCATCACCTGGTCCCTCAGCTGCCTGGACAGCTGTAGAGTTTTCCTATGAGACAGAAACAATGAAATAAGTAAGAACCAAGATGCTGATGAATGGAACGTCAGGAAGAACATTTGATTGATATTTTTTCTTCCAATTTTAATGGGTTTAGACATGAATCAAAACAAAAAAACTGTTTAATTTTAAAATCCCTCCACTAGATGTCAGACTGCAGTCTCTCCTCACCTGTAATATTCTGTGGCTGCGTTGAATTGTCCCAGGAATATCAAAGCATTGCCGAGGTTACTGTAGGCTCGCCTTTCAGCTGCTTTGTCTCCAAATTCTTTAGCAATAGATAGTCGCTGTAAATGACAGAACATTTAGCATTTGCATTCTGTGACTGATAGAAATCTTGATATTATTGTTTGTATTATATATTATTTTACATTGTACAGATTATTTTAATATGTAGTGTACAAACAAAGGCAGTTATCGAGATTAAAGCTCTGCTGGGAAACCTTATTTTCTGATCAAAGCTGCATCCGCAGCACTGATACATCAAATCACCCCCTCTGATTTTCTCTGTAAGAAGTATGTTCCCCTTTGAGGCACACTGATAGATTTGTAATAGGAAAAAAGAGGAGAGGCTGGTTTCTCGCACAAGGAAAGAAGTGGTTTACAATAGAGTGTGACAGGAAAACACAGGAAGAGACTGCCTGAAGCTATACTTTTCAATGAATCACCAAGAAACCAATTTCCTCCTCCTTTTTTTGGTAATGGAACAATCTCTGTAAGCTGAACAGCATGAGATGTATTGTGGGGCACTGCATTTAGATGAATGTTTCTCAGATTAAGTATGCTTACAGATAGAAGGTAACAACACTGCCAAACTAATTAGGAGATATTTATTTTAAATCAGACTAAACAAAAGTGGATATAGTCTTCTCTCCCTCTTGAGCAAAAAGGTTTTGCATGTAAAATCTTAGCCCAATAGACTGAAGTAGGCAAACGTGAAAATCTTTTCCCAGACAAAGATACTGCTTACGTTTTATTTTACTCAAATCAATTTGAAAAACTGCAGGAACAAACACTAAAATTGCAAGCTGGAGCTGTTCCCACATTCTTTGAAAAATAATCCACCATTAAATCACTGCATGTTGTAGAAGCACACAGAAGAAATTGAAATCATGTCATGTTGCACTCTGGCTTCAGGGAAGGTGATTTCTGCCCGAAGCATTGTGAACACAAAGCAGGAGATCAAAACAGCCTTGAAATACATTTAAGGTTAAAATGCATGACATCAAACCAGATGCATAAAACATGCTGATCTGCTTAGGTTTGTGTATTCTCACATGGAATTGCTAAAATTGCCAAATTCATTCATTCATTTTGAATATATTTTATTTGTATTACTCTTCGGGGAAAGAACAAGGAGTCCCTGAAAAGTGTCAGAATGAATTAACTGCTCAGTTAATGACCTCCCTCAAACTGCTGTTCAGACAGATATTTCCTCTCTGCACCACAATGATGCAAAGATGATGCAGGTAAAGCAAAAACGTGGATTTTTTTTTGTTTTTTTTTACCTGACGATGAAATTTGATTGCTTCGACAAAGTTACCCAGCAGGTAGTGGGTATTGCCAAGGTTCCCATAGGCTCTCCCCTGAGCAGCTCGATCACCAAGCTCTTTCACCAAACACAAATTCATTCTGCACAAGTTGAGAACAAACATTTATTATCCGCACGTTTATGCAACTTGTGTAGCTGGTTTTCAGTTTTATGTCTATATTACGAAGATTTTTTTATTTATTTGCCATGTCCTGAATGACTGAGGCTATGTTCACACTGCAGGGACTGGAAGTACTCTGGGTTCTATGGAGATAAAGGGAAAAATGACATTGACAGGAGTCACACTACATGCAAGCTGTGTACAAGTAACCACCTGCAGGCGGAAGCAAAAATAGTTGGTAGAAGCTACTAGCTGCCATTGCTAACAGAGGAATATTAAACAAGCAGCATCTAAGCTTCCATCTAACTGAAAATGCAAAGCAAATTACCAAGTCCCTCCCAACTTTTATTGTAAAGAATTTGTTTCTCATTTAGTTGTTAAAAACCAGGGTGTGTGTGCTGTTCAACACTTTGGAGTTCATCGCAGTAATGCAGTGGTTTCCAAACTTTTCAGCTTTGGTCCAAAAATAACAGTGGCAGTGTCATAAGACACTAAATGTGACCAGATTAAATATATAAATGTTGCTACTAACTTTATTAAACAAAAGCATAATGATGATACAAACTACATTAACAGCTATGGTTCTATTTTTATGTTTATAAAAAGCTTATGATTATTGTTTTATATACTTGTGGTTAAAAAAAAACCATTTAATTATTAATTTTTTACCATTTTATTTAATTTTTGAAGATTAGGGACCCTGACTTAATGTTTCACCACACGCAGTAAGGACCCAACTCCAACTTTGGTAACCGGTGCAGACAAGGGTATTCATTGCCAGAGAATCTTGTCACTGTACTCAGCATTTTGACTCCTCTTTTGTTCATTTAGTTTACACAGTCTTATTTGAGTGAAAACTGTTTTATACTGCAGAGCAGGAGAAAATATTTTCTTTCTTTTAGGTATAAGAGACTCTGTGCTCAGGATTTTGGTTGAAGTGTGATTATCAAAATTCATTGATCGTTTTATAATCACATCCCAGCCTTCTAAATCATGATCAACTTGAATATTCCAACCCATTGTATTTACCAAACCTTTTGTGCACGATTCACTGTCAATTGTGACTGAGATTTTTTCATTGATATTTTTCCCAGCATTCATTTGTGCAGATACAGAGATCACAGTGCCATATGTACTTACTCATAAAAGTCAGTTGCTTTCTGCAGTGTGTCTCTAACATCAGCTGGCAGATCTCCTGGTTCCTGCGGGCAACCCCACAGCTGCTGCTTGCCCTTTGCATGAAACACGTTCCCAATGTTATACAGTGCTCTGGCCTCTCCAACCTACAACATTACAGTAAAAGAAGACTGGCTAAATTGGCAGAGGTCAGGCTTGTTTCAGTCATTTACTTTTGATCCAAAGATTTTTGTGATTTGTATGTGTGTTATTCTTTGACTCTTTGTTAGTTTGAAATGCACCCATTACCTTGTCACCCTGCTCTTGCGCAATGTCCAGATGTCTTTGGCAGCAGACGACAGCCTCATCAAAGCGCCCCAATACTTTTAAAGTGTTACCGAGGTTACCACTGGCTTTTCCTTCTCCAATTCTGTCTCCTATAGTTCTGAGAAGGGGAAATTGCATTGCTGTATTTAGTGGGAATACAGATGACTTCCCTCAGTTAATTTGTTGGTTAAACAATAACTATTAAGATGCTGTAACAGGGTTTAATTGGGACATGCTGTAGGATTTATTACACAATGTTATTTGCTTACTTCCAGGGATCAGGTCCCAGTGGTCCTGGTGAGAATGTAATGTAACAAGGTAAATCTCCCAGGGGTGTTTAATCACTTCCCTGCTGAACTACCAGCTGCACTCACTGCAGGAGAGCAGATTACTCACAAGATAAATAACCAGCTTGTAGTTACTGACTTTTACTATACAAAAGTCCACTAATGTTTTTTTTCCTGGTGGTCTCTTTGCATGTAGTTGGTATAAATATATGATGGAAAATCATGAATTAAATTACATTTTAATGCAGCTGGATTTAAAAAATAAATATAGTAACCTCAAGCGAATCAACCACACCAGGGTCCAAGCTGTGTGTTTATAGCAAAGACATGATTGTTTGGAACAATTAGCTTCCTCAACTGGCAGCAGCAGGTGGGTTTTAGTCTGAAAATGCTTATATGGGGTGAAATGGGGGGAATCTTTCTTTGTTAAAATATGTTTGAAGTGTTTTCTTCTTTTTAATGGTTTCCATCTGAAAGAACCACAATCAAAGCATTAGTGAAGCCACTTAATTGGCTGTTTATATTTGGTGGAAATGTTGATTAAGCCAAAACTTTTTTTTTTTTTAGAATGTTTTTTCAATTGCACATTCTTCATAAACCAAAATAAAGTTTTGGAAACAGCATGTGTTAAATATGGCAAGTGTGTTGTTTATTATTTTATTGAAAATGGTACTGTAATCCATTTTAATGCTTTAAAATGAGTAAAAACTGTACTTTTAATAGACTGAGTCTATTAAAATTAGTTTCTGACCTGGCCAAAGTGAGGTCATGTTTGTGGTATTCCAGGGCTTTGCCAAACTCCTTGAGGTAAAAGTAGGCATTGCCAAGCTGGCTGTAGATGGCACTGAGGGTCTTCAGGTCTTCTGTACCGACCTGAACGGCTGCCTCAAAAAACGCTGTTCCCCCTTTAAAGTCCCCAGCCTTGCAGAGCCGCTCTCCTTCCAAGGCCAACTCTAAACAGGAGGCCTCCATCCTGAATGATGCAAAGAAGAAAAAAAAAGAAAAAAAAAAGTGAGTACAACAACTCTTTTACAGATGATAGTGTTGTGTAACATGAATACAACTACAGTGGTGGTGCAACATCATCCTACGGTGAAGAGCTGGCAGTATCACCATGACAACAACAAGGTCTGTAGCGGTTTCTGTGGACTGTTGCCTTAGCAACTGAGTCTAAACTTTAAGATTAGTACCTTAAGAAGATGTTAGACTTTTCACTCATTTCTGTTCACATCAGTCTAAAGTTCTCTTGCACTAATCATTACTCATATACAGCTGTAAAAACTGCTTAGCTTTTTTTATGATTTGATTTTTTGAAAGCAGAAGCAAACCTGTTTTTATGTCTAGAGATGCTCTGCACAATCACGTATACTTTAAACCTAGTATTTTTACAACCATTTTGGAGGTTAAAATCATTTCTACACATGTAAACAGTCAGTTCAAGCACAACAAGGCCTAATCAGAGAATTGTAACCAGAAAGTAGATTCCCCATGTTCATTGTATAATCAGGATCAAGTAAAGACCAGCTGATTTAGCTGTACCTCTAAATTCTACATAAGACATTAGAATGTAGAGTTAAGTAAGGATTATCCAGGAATCTAATTAATTGAGCAAAAAGCCACCTTCAAACGGAACAAAAGAGAAAAAATGGGATGAGTCGTTTCATTTTTAAGAGTAAAATCTGTCTGTCAAGTTTGTGTTACCAACATAGTCTTCAAACAGATTTTATTGTTTAGTTCAGGTGTTGGATGAGTCTACCTGAAGTTATTTGGTTAGAAATACAGCCTTGTTTCACAGTGGAAAATTGGTCACATTTATACAAGTATTTTTGAAAGTACCTGTGTTTATGCTTGGTTCGTATTTTGTCCACATACCCCTGGAGCTCCAAGCGTAAAGGTTTAATCATAGACTGAGGTCGGGCTCCACAATGAACCAGTCTGCACACTGCCCTCTCCGCTCCAGTGAGAGGACAAGGTTCAGCAGCCATGATGAAATTGTTCAAAAATAAACTAAATGATTATTAAATGATTAATTAAAACCTTTACACATAAGCCAAAGTTAGTTCTATAAGCAGATCCCAAATAAGATGCTGAGATTTTTGGTCATTTCCATTTTGTCTATATATGGCTCAAACCAAATCAAAAATACTGAAACAAGTCCAGGAAATTTGGACACATTTTAACTCAAAACTATGACCACAATCCATCCGAGATCACCCAAGAATAACATCTGTTTTTCAAGTTTTCAAGTGGATTAAAAAAAACTGAATAGGTATTCCTTCACTGTGGTCACCAAAACAGTCAACAGGGAATCAGAAACTTTCACAAAACAACAGATCCAGTTACATCTGTAATTCTTGGCAAAACTACAGTTATTTGAAGGTCTATATATTCCATGTTTTTCCCCTTCTAATCCAGTGGAATTCCATCAAATGGCTGAGATGTTCTTTGGTGTCGTCAATCAGTTCTTAGTATCCAAAGCAAAAAAAAAAGCATTTTCCTTTGACTCTCCTCAACCAATTTTCAGCAGCAATAGTATAATCCATTGTTCTGTCATTCAAAACAAAAGTTGTTTACCATTCTGGGTTACAGTAGAGGTACATTATGCTATGACTACGTTAGAGCAACGCATTTAGGCTTGACCACTGCTCCAGTGAAAGACAGAGAGAAGGGATGAGATGGACACAGAACTACTAATCCTGTAACCTGCACCTCCTTACTAGACAGCATGAGGTGAAGTGAGTGGCCCAGACTAATCCACCTATCTGCTGACACTGACTAAAGTTAATTAGGACATCTGCAAAGACAAATAATCAAGATTGAAATAGAGCTATTAAATGAATGCATCTCCCCTTATATGTAACAATTGAGATTTTCTTATGTAGAAACACAAACAAAAAGGTTTAAAACAAAACTTTTAGGTTTGTAAAACCTAAAAAAAATTTATTCACCTAATTTATATATATAATATCAATGTTTTAATATTTGTACTATTTGGTGCAATATATAATGCTTATCTTAATAACTAAAATACACAAACTGAAGGAACTAGTTACCATTGAAGATAAGTCTTTGAAAATGTACATGATCATATTCTTGGCAACTTAAAAATAGTAAAAGCCATTCAAGTGCCAACAGGGGAAATGCTGCAGCTCAGTAATTACTGTATGTGGAAACTCACCAACTCCCAAATTAAAATACCAGTGAATATTATAGACTGCTGCAATTTACCAAAAGATATTCAACTATGTCAAAGGTACTGGTACAAAAAGGAAGCTGTAGATGAATGTAGCAGAAAAATGTTCATGAAGTGATGTCAAGGAATTTACAAACTATGACGCATATTTCAATTTGAGTGATCATTCTTTGTAAGAAAAACTCCATGTATAATATGTTAAGACATCAATATTATGTGTTTCACCACATCTTACAGAAGCAAGTACTCAGAAATGTAAAGTAATAGTGATCCTGAATATAAAAGGTCCTGTGACACTAACATTTTAGAGAACTTATCCTGACTGGTGAAAATTGTGTTCTGAATAAATTACTATACATCTTATATGTTGGAGTTAATTGCTAGCATTACAAAATGTATATATCCAAATAAGGCTTCCTAAAGTTTTTTTTTCATTCAATCTTCAGCATAGGTGTCTTCAGTGTTGGACAAACTTTTCATAAGTTGTTATAAGTTGTAGGGCTGCACAATATATCAAAAATTTATTGTCATCAAGGTAACCGCCTGTGCAATAGGCATATCGCAATAAAAACAGCATAAACTGCAATAAATGGTTGACTAAAAAGTTTGCATTTATGAGTTATGTCACTCAGGCAAAAGCTTGAAATATTTCACCAATCAAATGGAGCTCTTCACGTATTTGGCCAATTGGATGGGTCTCTTCAAAATTTTTAAAAATCCATGCTAGAATAAAAATGATTAGTTTTTGTACTTTTTTTGTATTGTTTTAGAAAGACAACAACACTACATACTTATGTATTTATTTATTTATCGCTAGTCATACTGTCATCGCAATATTAAGCACTGTTATCGCAGACCGCATGTTTTCCTAATATCATGCAGCCCTGATAAGTTGTCTAAAACGTTATAGTGTGACAGCGTCTTTACTCTCATATTCAGAAGCTTAACAACACATTCACAAAATTATAGAAAATATTGGTCATGAGGAGAATTATTTATTATTGGCAAAAATTGTGGTTTGTAAATTATTCAATTAGCAGATTGTAGCATAAAAGTAGAAGAGAATAAAAACTGGATTAACCCAACCACAAGTAGATGAGACTTCACAGGGATAGTTGTTCTACTAGATAATTTTAGAAGCTAAAATTCTAGTAGGAAACCAGATGTTGAAAAGAAAAACAGACGCCATTCAAAACCACTAATGAACTATAAAATAGTGTTATTACAAAAGGCTAAAGAAGAGCGCTTCGTTTGAAGGAACCAAATGTCTTGTTGTTCACTCAAAGTTACCTAACCTGGGATACTTAATGATGGCTGGCTGATCTTTGATAGAAAAGACAAATCAAGGTCCAAAGTCAGAAAAAAAAGTGATTTATGTAAATATAAATGAAGAAACACACAAAAAAACAGCCAAACAAAGACAAACACCATTCAGTTTCCACCACAGGATCCACAGGATTTTAGTGACTTTCATTCTAACGATTTTTGTGGGTAGAATTAGAGACGTCTGCTATTCTCGCCTCTGATTAGCCTTCTAATTATTCTGTCTGGAAAACACTCATCCTAACATAAACTGCCATTGGTCCAAAAGACACGATCTTAAGGTTACTATGGCAGCACAATGTTCAGGTGACAAAAAAGCACCAGGAAGTAGGATTAGGAAGTAACATGATTTTAAGGTATTATAACTGTTTAACTCACTTTCAAAATTAAAGGTTTACTAAATGTCCAAGTTTGAACTAACCACAGTTATGCTTTCAAACAGAATAATGTTCCAAGATAATTTGCAAAAATTATTAATTTAGAGTTACAACAACAACAAAAAGAAGACACAAAAAGCACAAAGGTCTAAGATATTAGAAACTTTCAAATATGATTAATTTAGAATTAGGACAAAAAATACAAAGAAGAAACAAATACAAAACCCTGATTATCAGTGGATAATTATAAAAGTATGACAACCTATTTAAAATAGTGATTACAATTAAGTGATGTGTACATGCATATTCTTGTACATGCTCATGACACAAACATGTATACATCTTGAGTGATACTCTGATGAAGTGAAAGATTTTCTTAATGGATTTTTATTACATATACAAAGGTCTGTCTTTATAATTCTTGGCATAGCTAAGAAACCCTGAGCTTGGAGTCGTAATAAAGCCATAATTACAGACTACCATAACCAGTTGTCAAGGAAACCAAGGAGAAACTCTTTAGGAATGTCCTTCTTCCTGCAGAGTGGGTCTCTTTCAGTTACCATCAGAACTGCCTTGTGTTTTCTTCTTTTATGAAATTCTTATAAAGTTAGATTTTTAATTTCAGAAATATGATTTAAGTCATATGTTCTGTAGCAAGAATACTGGGGTTGAGTAATAATATGTTATTCATAACATGTGCAACACAATTTGTATTACCCTACACACACACACACACACGCACACACAGTCATGTCTATGTATCCTTGTGAGGACTTACATTGACATAATGTACTTTTTACTGCCCAACCCTGACCACATACCCTAAAATTAACCTCACAGGTACATGCCTCATACTAACCCTAACGTAAACTCAATTCATGCCTAAGGGTTAACCCTAACCCCTGACCCACAAATGGGGTTTGCCCTTGTGAGGACCTGAGAAATGTCCTCACAAGGGCAAGAAAAGTCCTCACAAGGGCAAAATGTCCACACAATGATACTTATTTTTAGTGCGAGACAGTCATGTCTATGTATCCTTGTGAGGACTTACATTGACACACACACACACACACACACACACACACCCCAAACTAGCAAAGCTGAAATTTTATGCAACGTTTGGTATAAAATGTGACCATTTGAATGCAGAATGACAGACAGGTTTCTTATTCAAAGTAACTCCTTTTCACAGATTAGTGACATTTTGAAGGTGAACATGAGATTGCTTAAAAAGGTCATGCACATTCCCAATTATTTGCCATTTCTCTTTCAATAGTAGCATGACTTTTAAGAATATTTATGTTTGAAGTAGTGGTTTAGTTCTAAAGTTGATTCTACAGAAGAGTTTTACATTTTGAATGTGTAAAACTATTTTGTTCCGCAAATAAACTTTCTCCAGAGTTCCTTTACTGCACAGTCTGGCAATGTTTTTATTTTTGCAACAAAACAAGAAGAAATTTACAGGAATTGTTAAAAAAATAAAATAAAATAAAATAAAATAAAAAACAGCCTGCAAGATCATCTGTGTTTTGGGAAGCTACAGACACACAATACCCACAATCCACATGATGGAAAGTTCATGTTTTGACTTTATCTGAAACAGAAAGCAAAACAACCACATTGTGACAGAGGCTACAGATCAACTTGTGTTTTTTATCTTTGCGTGTGACTTTGTCAAAGGCATGACAACCTTGCTGGCCTTATGAATGTCAGCTCAACACTTAACATTCCAGACAGCCTGCTCTGTGTTACAAACATCAAGATGGTGGTTTTGGTTTTAAATCAAATCATTGTGTCAATGTCTTTTTTTATGAAATTATAGTTTTCACATAAATGATGTCTTGCTTTACAACTTAGAAATAATCTAGAAACAAATTGTGCACAAACTTGGGTAGTTTCAGTACTGCTCTACTCATCACATACGAGTGGCACAGAAATTTAAATCCATCTTGTTGTTTAATGTCTTAAGGATTATTTTTTGATTTGTTGTAACTGTACAGTGGAAGAGGGACCTAATCAAGTGATTCATATGGAAATAGAACTTGTAAATGTCCAAAACAAAACAGTATTCCAGATGTGACATGTCGAACAGATCAAAATCAGAAATAAATTCTCCAAAGAATTAGTCTAATTATGATATGGTGATAATTAGAGTTAATCCAGTTGGTCAATTAGTTGATAAAGGTTAAAATGTAAAAGGTACTTTATTCGTCATCAGTGTATGTACCTTTAAAATGACGAGATTTCTGCTCTGCATTTGACCCATCGCACGTGAGAAACACCCCAGTGGAGCAGCGAGCAGCTATGTAATAAGCTGCCTGGGGAGCAGTTGGGTGTCTTGCTCAAGGACACCACGACATGTGGGCATGGCGGAGAGTCGAACCTGTGACTTTCTGGTCCTAAGCAGGCTGCCATACCACTACACCACAGCCACCCTCTCTTTTAAGACTTTTAAATGACAAAAAATAGTATTTTTACTCTCAACAACCTATTGATGGTGATTATGTAAGAGAAAGTGTAAAAAATGGTCATGCAAAATAAATCAGCACATGGTTATTATCACTTGTATCTCCATTTGGAAATATGGAAAGCCATTTTTGGAATCTAAGTATCTGTTGCTACTCAGGTACCTTTAAACAATAATCTTTTGTACACTGGATGAATCCAGCCTGTAGACAATCTTTCCCCATCTATAATCCTTCTAAGTCTACATCTCAAGGCTTCCCTCAGTCTGTACCTTCCAGCCACAGACACTCAGTGACCCAAAGCCAGGAACAAGGTTCTGGAACAAGGCTTTGGAACTGGGCTCCGGCTTCAACTAGAGCTGAGCTTTAAATCAGTGGAAGCTGGCAGCATGGACAAGTTCCCCGACTAGCTCCTCCTTAAACCCTGAGCTGGCAGCCTGTTATTCTACCCTCTAGCTTTTCAGCCGCTCCCATTTGTGTCTTTTGTATAATAATCGCCGATAAACGACGAGCTACATGCCACGGCTGCCCCCCGTCATGTTCACTCCGGGGTTCCTACCTTGAGTGCAGCCTCTTGCTGGCCAGGTCCTGGCTCACGCCGTTAGCCGCCGACTGAGCCATGGGGAGCTAATGCCTGACTTCTATCTCGCTTCCTCCCGCTTTGAGACCTATTTTACAATTACTTCCTCCAGGGGCAGCAAGCCTTTTTCTTTTTCTTCCTCGAGGCGTGCCGCTTCTCGGCGCCCTCCCTCCCCTCTCGTTTTTTCTTTCTTCATTCACCACAGTAATGGCAGCCTAGGAAGTGAGGTTATCTACAAGCAGTGGTGAAGCGCGTAGCCCCGCCCCTTGGTTACGTCACAAGGTATCAGCTGGTGAGCCAGAACATTACTGTCGGATCTCTAGGAATGCAAAAATACTTCATTCATGCATTTTGAAATTAAATGTTCTTATTTGCAACCTAAACAGCAATACAGCAAATAATAATAATAATAATAATAATAATAATAATAATACAGAAAACACCTTGAAAGTACAATTTTCTAAAGACATAATTGAAAATTATTTTACATACAATCTAAATCCATGTGCAAACAGGCAGTATCTGCAAGTAATGAGCTCTAAAGAATAAAGTTTTAAACATTAAAAAAGAAAGTCAACATAGTTTTACTTTCAAAATTCAAGAAAACTCCAACTTTAAACTTGCTGGACAATCTCAAACTTCGACAAACAATTTTCTTGAGTATATGCTCTTTGTTTGTTGTTTGTGGAAGCAGACAGGATAAACACATCTCTGAACCTAGGTGGACTATTATGAGACATTCCAGCTATTGTTGTGTTAAAGAAACGCAAATAATTGCA
The DNA here is from genome assembly GCA_031762555.1 of Cynodonichthys magdalenae. NCBI lineage: Eukaryota > Metazoa > Chordata > Actinopteri > Cyprinodontiformes > Rivulidae > Cynodonichthys > Cynodonichthys magdalenae. The sequence continues at coordinate 10,760,354 of JARVJO010000140.1, read as the reverse complement.
CAACATAAATCCCTAATTTCAGATTTTTAATTGTGAGTCAAGCAGGAGTGACATTACAGTAAACACACACGACATATCATATATGTGCATGTATCATGCCTGTTGGAGAAACCATATAGCTTTTGGGTCACAGAAATAAAAAGTGCATTAATTGTCATTAAAATATATAATACCGATTGTTTATAAGTGTTTGATAAAACCCAGTCGCCATGTTGAAATTATCGCAAGTAATCACTGCAGTACACTTTTTTGACCACAGGAGGGCAGCCCTGTACTGGTAAAAGAACATCTATGTGTTGTGAGACAGGACAGATGCAGTAGCGATGCATGAAAATAACAACAGAAGGAAAGCAGATAATGACATGTTAATTCCTATGACTGAACATATTTTAGTATTTGTTTTTTACACATATGCATTAATAGATTATCACAGCATTTGTTATAAATAAACTAATTGACAGATTTTTTTTTCCAGAGCCCCGTTTCAGAAAGCAGGATAAGTGAAAATCCTAAGTAAGTTCTGGGGTAACTATGTGCATATCCTGGGTTTTCGGTTTCAGAAAGCCAGATAGCTGTTATCCTGAGTTAA
>JARVJO010000140.1:10736584-10753953 GCA_031762555.1 Cynodonichthys magdalenae | reverse complement strand
GGTGGGGGGGCGGGGCCGCGAGGGCTCGTGCCATGATGCCGGTCAGCATGTTTTCAAGGGATGCGACACAATAGTGGGGAAGCTGTTCTTTTCTTCTTTTTTGTCTGTATTAATGTATGATCTCCATTTAAGTGAGTGGTTTAATTAGAAAATGGCCGAGATCATTGCTTAATAGTAAATAGGAATGTTTTAGGAAACAAAAGATTGGGTCATGTGTTAAGGATCAGCCCACGCAGGAGAGCCAAGTTCACAAAGTGGCTGCATAAAAGTCCACCAAATAACTAAACTTTAGAATTCCTCTTAAAAAGAATTCATTGTGATTTCATCTATAAAACACTGATCTTATCTGTAAAGAACAACACAAGAGGTGCAATAACATTTCTGAAGCCTTCAAACAACAAGTGTTTTAATCTATGAGTCATTTATTAGCTACAACTCATAAGAGCATCGTGTGTACGTATTCTTCAATCTCCTGTCGTGCTTTTAGGAGTTTGCCTTTTTCTTTGTCTTATTGTAATTCAGAGGGCGTGTGTGTGTGTGTGTGTGGGGGGGGGGGGGGGTACCACACCCACCCTGCGTCTGGAGGCACCTCCTGGGTGAGAGGAGGCTGCTGCTCCATCAAGCTTCTCCAAGAAAGTGGGTCATGAGTCTGAGACTGTGGGATTACTGACCGTCGTGCAGACGTGTGCCGGACTGCCTCTTATCCTCGATGCCCCCCCCCCTCCCCACACACACACTAACACATATACATACATACACCCCTTTCAATCTAGAAGAAAAGAAACGGGGGCGGGGGGGCATGTGTTCTATCAACAAGGGCTACATCATGATAAGCTTCTTTAAAATATATCTTTAACTTGATCCCCTCCCTCTGGACATCACTGAAAAAAAAAGAAAAAAAGAAACAAAAATTTAAACAGTGATTAAGAACAGTCATTATAATTAATTTTCTCCAATTTGCTGAATCCCTAATCAACTCACCAGTAACATCTAAAAGCGACACCATGATAAATGTTGCCTTTAAAGCACCTGACACACACACACACACACACACACACGCTAATGGCCTTTTGCTCATCTGGTATGCTTGAAATAATCAGTAAAAGAATAATAATAATAATTTTAATAATTACTGATACAAAATTCATTAATTTGTCAAAAAGAATAATTACAGCCATCATCTGAGGACACTAATCAGGCCTTCACTTCATGACCACAAACTGTCAGAGACCGAGGGAACATGGATATGAACTTAAATGCAAGAAAAGAAATGCAGTGGAAAGAGGAAAAAAAATCTGACAGAAGAGAAAAAACTCCATCTGAGTCCCAATCAAAAGGCTGGTTAACTGAGTCATCAGGGGCTCTTTAGAGACAGAGGAGGATGGAGTGAGATTTCAATTAGAGGGTTAGAGGGGTCAATTGGAGTTCAGTTATGATCAATGACATGTGCTGCTACACATGGCCTTCAAATAAATCCAAACTGAAATCAGTTTTTTGTTATACCTCAATAATATATATAATATATCCCACAACCCTCTGGTACCCAGTTTGTCCATCTAACCAAGTCTTACAATCTTATATTCAGCCAAAAAGTATTTTTGATCTTGTTTTGAGACTGATAAGCAAGAACAGAATGTGTTAGATTATTAATCTTGTTAGCCTGTAAATCTGTTCAAGAAATCTTACCAAGTGCAATTGTCTTACTGCCCTGGCAGATTATTTTACTTAATTTCAGAAGATTCAGACTTAAATTAAGTGAAATAATCCACTAGTAAAATACAATAATTGCACTTGGTAAAAATATATGAAATAAGGACAATTTCCAAGCTAAAAATTAATAATACAACTCAGGGGTCTATAACCTCTGGGGCCACACGTGACTCTTTGATCCCTCTGCAACAGCTCTTCTAAGCTTTGTTCAAAAAAGGCTTTTAAGACTAGATAATAATAAGAATTAGAAACAAAAATATGCCTGCATGGTTCAGTCATAGTTTTTCTTAATTTATAAACACTATTTTTCTTATTTTCTTGCAGGGTCCTTTCTTTTGCCCTGAAGTCTAGAAACAGAAATAGAAATAAATGTTAACATTTGCTTTATATTTGTAATTTTCTAATGTCACCCCCTCTAGTGTGAAAGACCCCCATTCAACAAACTTGAAGTGGCCCACAGACCACCAGTTGAGGATAGAATAGAATAGAATAGAATAGAATAGACCCCTAACACATTCAGCTCTTGCTTTGTATGTCAGCCTCAAACCAAGATCACAAATACATTTTGGTTGGATTTAAGATTGAAAGACTTAGTTAGATGGGCAATTTTTCTTTAAAAATGTAAGTTTAAAAATAATCCAATAACTTTTTATTTATTTTGTACCATAATTTGCAAATATTAGGAGGGCAATGGTCCCTTAAGAATTAAAAATAAGAAAAGTTTTTTACATAAATGATATGACATTTGGGCAATTTCTTTCATATTAATGTTCACTTCAATCTAGAACCTTTAGCTATTACGGCCTGTACTCCCAGGACATCATTTGGATGCAGGTCCCAAGTCAGAACTGAATTGTATAAAGGCTTTTAAATTTTTAGCCCGTGACACCTGGAATACACAGAAGGATTTAAAGTTTTCATCTCTTGTTACCTTGAGACAATTCAAAAGAATTTTAAAGAACAGAGACAACAGATCACTTGGCTCCTGTAACTGCCCTAATGTTTAATTATGTGATGTCTCTTGTTATGTGTTTTGTGTATCTGGTCTTGTATTTTGGAATTGTTGTATGTTTGTATGTCTTGACCTGGTCACACTTGTAAAAAATTGTTTTAAGCTTAATGAGTTTTTGTCCTTATTAAATAAAGGCTACTACTACCGGTCACCATAAACTATTTAATTATTTGACGATAATCACTACAGCCTTCCTATTTGCTTATCTATACCTCTTTTTTGACTAACATAAACCAGAACAACCTCACAAGAAGTGGGCTCTGTCTGACAGGTTTGAACTCTGACCTCTGTGGTAATATGGCAGCCTCTTGGGTGGCTCAGAATTGCTCTGATTTTCCCACCCAGGACAAAGATTCGGAAAAAGCACAACTTAACCAGTCAAAGAGCGCAGACGGTGCAGCAGAACTTAGTAGCATCCGTCATACGACTGAATCGGCGGTTGTTGGACTTTATTGTCTGTGAATGGAAGCAAGGACACATGTTGGGTGGTAAAAGTGTCAAAGCCTGACTGAGGGTCCATTATGCTGGTTTCCAGTGGTAGCAGTTCAGCTTTGTTCCCCATGTTGTTCATCATTAGCATATCAATATTCTGAGGGGTTGATGGTGGGCAGAGGTGGCAGCCTTTTTAGCCTGAAGTAGACCCTCTTAGACACACACACAAAAAACTAGACCTGCTTTCAGCTGTGAAGGGCCAACTGTTGAGTTAAATACAACTGATGGACTGTTGCATTTCCCCTTTCTCCTCCTGAAAGTGGAGCTCCGTTGCAACATTTTTGTATTTTTGTTTTTCTTTTCCCTAAATATTCAAAATTCAATTCAAACCTCTTCTATTGTGCTTAAAACACTTTTGACCCATTTCTCCAGTTCTTCTGGATGAATAACAAAAGGCAAAATGGTGTCACCCCTTTCCACCACTCACCACCCCTCCTTCTACTCAAGCCAGCTGACCCCCAAGACTGGCAGGCCGGCGGACAGTTAGCCCTGTCTAGTATTGTGCATGTGTGTGTGTGTGTGTGTTTATGGCAAAGCCAACAGAGTATCGGTTAGTGCGAGGGCCAAACGGAGAAGCGGTTGGACAGTTTACCCAGCTGCTGGGGGTTGCGAGCCTCGGCTGGCCTGGTCAGTGAAACCTTGCCAGATGGAGCCCTTCTCAAAACAAAGAGCGTTGCCTGCTATGGCTGAAAAACTAGATGCTGGTCACTCAGGCAACAAAGAACAAGCAACTTTTATATAGATGATGCTTTGTGATATGATTTGTGCTTAAACATGGAAAACACTGGTGTTCTAAACACCAATGAAGCAAACCTTAAACATATAGAGCTTCCAAATACAGGTTTTCTGCCTTTTAAAAAAATCTAATCATTAAGATGCACTTGCAAACAGTTCTGTTCATAAACACTCTCCATGGGTTTATTTAGCACTTCCTGTTTTGTTTTGTTGTTTCCCCAAACAGCAACAGGCTGAGGTGTCTTAGGATGAAACTCTGTTTAAGAGTAACCAAGCCTGGGTAATGAGGCGTGTAATTGGTCCCCGCCCTCCTGGACAAGGCCACTCTTTGGAAGACATGATGGATCATGACAGCAGCACAATGGTGGCCTGGTGTCAGAGGGGTGGCATGGGTGCACACAGACCCCCCACAGCAACACTCAGTCACCCAACTCAGTTAGAAGCAGTTACACAATATGTATGCAGACACAGTATGATTACATATACATCAAGGCCATTAGAAGTAGTAAAAGTTGTACAAATCTTAAAGTTCATCTAAACATATGATCATAAAAACCAAGTCATGTTTAACAAGCATCACATGATAAAAGGCAAAAATCGAGAACCTGTAAAAAAGTAGTTAATTCCCAAAATGTTTTATACTTTTCAGTGTTTCTGCCTCAACTTAACAACTTTGCTTTTAGGTGACTAACTAGGGTTTGTTTTTAAATGACGCATGCAAAATGTCAGTGCTGTCCATTCATGTCATTAAAATTAATATGTCTTGCCTTTATTAGGCGGCACGATGGAATAGTAGTTAGCACCGACGCCTCACAGCAAGAAGGTCCTGGGTTTGATCCCCAGTTCGGACCTGGGGTCTTTCTGTGCAGAGTTTGCATGTTCCCCTCGTGCGTACTAGGTTTTTTTCTAGGTACTCCAGTTTCACCCACCCCTAAAAACATGTACAATAGGTTGCCTTCAGGCCCAGGCCTCCCTTGAAAAAGAGATCTGATGGGACTTGCGACAAAAACAGCGTTTTACTGTTTTTAATTAAAAAAGTAGGCAAACAATGATTTGGAGACATTTAGTAATAATCAACAGAGAAGATGTTTAGGTTTTGTTAGCAGCACAAAAACAATTGAAACAAATATTTTTGTCTCCAAATAAAAATAAAATTATCACATCTTAAAGAAAATCCTTCTTTTAGGATCCTTTTTTTAATCATCTTGAAACACATCAGATTTGAATTCATAAACAGCAGTTTTTACAAAACGATCACATGTTCCTCCAGGCAAGCGCTCCCACTTGAAAGACAACAGAGGTTTGGTTTGTCCCTTTGAAGACGCTTCTGTTCATGTGGCACTTATCATAAGGCCACTGAACCAGCTCATCAAGGTCAAACATCAAGTTTTCATAGGTGCAAAGGACAGAGTCCTAATGGAGGACCATTAAATTTGCTCAGGGCAGCTGCTTTCTTCAGTGGGACGCAGGTGTGTTGACACTGTACCAATCTTCTGTGATGATGCTGTGTAGGATATTGGAGTGTACAAACAAAGCAACAAAAAGCATCAGAGCTTTGACATGGACCGGTTCATTTTAAATTCACAAAAATGAGCCATGTATGTGAAAAAGAAAGTTACATGATGATATGACCATGGGGTGTGAGGAGTGCTGCAGCCCCCCTTGTTGAATGTCAGAGGACATACATATCCAGAAATAAAATATAGTTTTGTCATGCATGTGTTTCAAATCTATTATTTTATAAACATTGATATTATTGTGATGATCTAATTTTTCACCATGTAGCTTGTTAAACAAGTTTTGTGCTATTTCATTTAAATAATATATTTATAAAACTGTATTAGTTTTTTTTTTAAAGAATTATGTACAACAAAATAATACATGAATATCAAAACATTCAGCTCCTTCAGGACATTCTATGACTTTTGGTACTTCAGCAATTTATACTTTGGCTCTTTTGCAAAGTTTGTTTTCTTTGAAAATTAACGGAGCTGTCATCAACATCCTTAAAATCTTTCAGAGAAGTTAAACCTTTCCTGCACTTTACACATTGTGTTTATTCTTGTTCCGCTTCTTTTTTATTTCTGTGTTAATTGTAGCCTTCTTCAGCTTTTTATTGCCAATTTTAGCTTCTTTTTTTGCTTTTCAGACATGTTTCTGCTCTTTTCAGCTATTCTGATTAATTGCATTGTTATGCTTTTATCAGCTTCATTCAAGTTTTTTATGCTTCTTTCTGCTTTATTCTTTTTTAGCTATTTTCAGCCTTTTTCAACTAAATTGACTTTTTGTGATCATTTTGGCTACTTCTTTAATTGCTTAATTTAGCAAATGTGCTCTTTATGCTTCTTTGGGCTACATTTAGCTTTTTTCAGCTATTTTCAACTTTTTTGGCAACTTTAAAACAAAGTACTACATTTTAAAAAGTCTTTCAGCATTAAGCATTCACTCTTCATATTTGCAGAAAATGCTAATTATCTTGTTTAATTACATTGTTATTTTCTGGAATGTGATTTTTTCATTCCTTTTAAAACCTATTTCAGTCACTTCTAACATTTCTTCCATACATGACAGCATAGTGCCTGTGTAAAAAGCTTTTTTTTTCTGTCACTGTGGATAAGAAGTAAAAGTCCTGTTTTTTTTTTCCTGCTTTAAGCTCCTCCAGCTGTGTGGAAGCCTTTACAGATTTACATGTTCTTCCCTAATCTGCCCACGTTTGCTTGTTTATCTGATTTTGCTGACTCCATGAAAAGACTCATCCATGTAAACATGCATTTAAAAATCAGGAAAAGGACGAGCTGGATGGCTGGGATGATTATGAAACAATTAAGAATTGGTTTTGGTTTTTTTTTCCTATCTAATTGCCTATGGTGGACTTATAATGAACAAACCACTTGTTAATTGGCTTACACTGCTTGTGGTCCAGGCCAGTAAAATTGAATCAAAGCTGCACCAAATTATTAAGACGTGGCACCCTGCCAAAAATAAGAGGCTCAGTATTGTTTTTGTTTTCCTACTATAACGCAGCGGTGCTCACCATCTTTCTATCTGGCTGATCTGGTTACTGAAAAAAATAGCATGCCAATGGAGTCATTATTGCCAGTAAAGCTGATCATACAGGCCAAGATAAGGGGGCGTTCGGTCCATCCAGTCTGATGCTTCAAGTAAAGCAGGTCTATTTTTAACCGGACAAAAGAGCGACGCAGCGATGGAAACGCATGACAACAATGTCCAATTGCCCCTTTGTGCGCCTTTCAAAGATAGACACGTGCAACAAAGATCAGCAGGGAGGGAGGAGAGGGCAAGAATAGGCTGGTGAAGAGCTGAGAGAGAGAGAGAGAGAGAGAGAGAGAGAGAGAGAGAGAGAGAGAGAGAGAGAGATGGCGAGCTTTAAAGATAGACACGGGTGGTGATGGAGCAGCCAGTTTAGGAGAAACTCCCCTTTCAGCACCCTGGACAGAGGCAGCGGGTGTTTTGAGGGTAAAGTGAAGCGCTTGCAGGCTCAGGGCACCTTTCCCACCCCCATTGCCACCCTCCTCTCATCCTGGGCTTATTGATGAGGCATCGAAGACAAACAACTCGATGAAGACGTTTTTGTGACTTTGGATAGACCTCAGCTCGCTGTTAGGAGGATAAAAATACGCAGAGCGTCTTTTTATAGGAAGTTCTGCGCCTTTTCCGCCTTTTGATTTTAGTTTTTTTTTCTTTTCACTTGGAGCATCATAGAAAAATGCTGCTGGAACATCCGGGATCAAGTTGTCAAAGCAGCGGAAGTTTTTCTCGGTACACTTCGAGCCAAGGTGAGACGCAGTCACAACTTTGAGATGTGCGCCAACAGCAAGAGGGTTTGAAGTGAAGCGGTCACTGTGAAATTGTGAATAATGCAGCCCAGCAAGGCTGAAGGGCCTCCTCGGTTAATAAGTAGGAAATAGGTAATGATTTAATTTATTGCAGCAAGCAATTTGATGACCGGACTTCAGAACGGCTTAATTATGATAAAACATGACGCTAAAATTTGCCGGTGTTCTTTTAGAAATCATCATCTCCCCTTGAATCCACTCAGACATTTTCCAGGCGTCTCGTTTTTTGTTTTTTTTTTTTGCCCGGAGACGTTATGAATCCGTAATGAGCGCTCATTGTTGGAGAATGGCACGAGCAGATGTTGTGCGCGTGTGCTGTCACCTCACACCAGCCGCCCGCAGACACGGGTGCGCGGAGGACGCACCGGGAGCGGGTGGGCGACAGACTGGGAGCAGGGCGTACATGCCGCCCCCAGTCCAGCCAGACTCCACAGGTGTCCCATTTCTGGCCCGACAGGTGGGACACCTGAGGTCTGTAGTGGGGAGAAAGAGGTGTTCGGGTCCTCCTGAGCGAGCTGGAGCTGAATGATGAAGGCGAACCAGAACTGCATGTTTCACCTATGGGTTGCAAAATAAGAACCAGGGTTATTCTCAGATTATGGAGTTGATTGGAATTAAATAAAGACTTTATTGTTTTATCATCCATCCATCTTTCCTTAATCTGAGTGAGAATTTATCAGATGGTCATTTTATGGTCCTCTTGTCACATTACTGTCGACTCACCCCGCTTCAAAAGGCAGCGATCAATAAGACATAAAAATATTACAAAGCTGGAAAGTAGAACAAAATAAAGGCAAGGGTTGGAATGGGAAAGCAGCCGTGAACTCCACACACCATTTTCTTTTTAAAAAATCCAAACAACGCCTTTCATGTACTTTTGAAACGCAGGCAAATGGGGGCATTGATTTTAGATTCATCAGCGGGCCCGGGGCCTGGCTGCGTGGGGCCACTACCCGTGATTTCCCCAGGCGCCTTTTTGTGCCAAAGATCAGTGTCAATAAAATTCATTGGGGTGCTGGCCCGATCAACATGTTATTGAACAGCAAGTCTCTCCCTTAAATAAACACTTGTCTCCGTCGAGCTCACAGAGAGCAACGCGTGGAATCGCACGCCTGTGGGGGAAAAAAATTGAACAATCTTTAGGAAACCACATTTTATTTTAATATTTTTATTTTAACAAAATGATGCAGGGCGGATGATTTTTGAGTTTTAACATTTTATTTTAACAGGAGCGAGATGACAAATCTGTAAAGTGCTAAGTGAAAAAGTCCTTTAATAATAATAATAATAATAATAAAAACAATAATTAATTTGTAAAGAGTAATATTACATGAATCTGTACGTAATTTTTCCAATTACGCATGACAAGATTAGTTTATTTTCAAATTAAAAATACTAAAGAAAAAAATAGAATAGAAATAAAAATTAAATAATAATAATACATATTTAGCTACAGAAATACTATAATGCTTTAGCTATTTATTTTTAGTCTTCTTTGTTTTGTGTGTTTGTGTCGGTTCAGTTTTCATTTGTACATTTTTTATTAAATGTCCAAACTTTCAAACTGTTTTTTTTGGAAACAGAAACACCTGTTTTGTTTTATTGTTTCATTTTTTTCTTCAAATGCTGAAAGCCGGAGCATGTTCTCTTTTTTCTCATATAGTTTGATCAAATCAACTAAAATTTACGCACCATTCTCTGACTAATATAGATATATCAGATACTCGTTTTTAAGTTTAGCGTCCAAAGCTAAAAGTGTCATTTTGATTTATTCAATTCTTGTCAGTAGATCTAATCTTTGGCATCGCGTCTCTCAGCGCTGACACTCCTCATTGGCTTTCCCTCTTGCTGCTGCTGCCCATTCCTCTTCCGGGTAAGGTACTCCACTGCAGGTGATGTTGATCTATCCGCCTGTCGCCCATGGAAACGGCGCAGCGTAATCCCGCTCAGGACTTGAAGCATAAACAAGCAAACTCCGCTGCTGCATGCCCTCGTGCGCGCTCGTGTTGAGATATGGAGACTCATCGCTGCTCAAATTAAACAACAATCCTGTCGGCTGTGTTTGTGTATGTGAGTGTGTATATGTGTATGTAAACTACATGTGTGCGCGCGGGTGCGTGTGAGTGGACAACGGCTTAATGTAAATCATGCGTAATGGATGGACATGGTGAGCGCAGTTCTCCTAAAGAGGTTCCTAACAATGCGGAGATGCTCCTCGCTCTGCTGTCGCACAGTGAGGAGTTACGGAGAGGTAAAAAGGGACACTAAACGTCACCGCTCTCTTCATTTCACAGCAGTTTCTGTCACGCAGGGTTACAGTATGTATCCGCGCGCTTTGGTCGTGAAAACGGCCCTTTATTGGAGTTGTTCTCTTTATGATGCTTCATTTATTCATCAGAGAAATTATGTAAAAACAGATGAGACAGCAGAGGTGGGGTTGTGTCAAACTGAAGTGTGCCGATTCTGTTGATTTTGCGCGCACCGTTTTGATTTTACGTATTTTTATTTTACATTAAGACGCACGAATACAGTTTCTCAACACAAGAATCGCCCTTTTTAACGTGTTTGATGTTGAGACAGGGTAGAAACCTGTTTAATCTCTATCATATTGGACGAAAAAATGGTAATGGAACATGCAAGCATTTTGATAGCCCCTCCTAATTGGCCCTGCAAGCTGAGCAAATCGCCGGGACTTTGTGTCGGTTTGATCCACCAGGGGCCACACAGGCCGCCGCAGCTTTCTAGTTTTACCCAGCGGCTCTGAATTAATGATGATCCGGATCCACCTGTTCCTGACGCGGGCCTCGCCGCTGATGCGGGACGAAAATGGCTCCTTAATGTTTCATGAGTCCGAACAATGGTGCCGCGGACCCACGGAGCGCTCGAGCTGTGTTTAATTAGTAATAAAGAGACCTAATAACCCCGGGGCGGTCCACGTGTCCTCATTTTACTTCCGTTCGGTTTTTCATGTTTTAATCTTGCACAAAGCTGAGCAGCTTAATGAACGTTTTAACAGATTTAGATTTATTTTATTTATAAAAACTTAAATAAAATCGCGTTTAATATAAAAAGCTTTTTACGTTTTCATTATTATAAACAGTAAAGTTTAATTTAAAAATGTCATCTTTTAAAACCCATAAATTGTACATTTTATGCGTTTTTCCTTTTTTTAGGACAGAAGTCGTGTGTTTTAGTTTTAGTATTCAGAGCATTCTGGGTTGCTTTTGATGAAATAATTGTAATATACCTGCTGTATATTTATATCTGGTTCCTTATTTTTATTACTGGTTAGTTTCGCTCGTTGTGCTTTTAACAGAATTAGTCTAATTAAAAAATAACATTAAAGAAATAAAAATAATTTCGATTTCCCCGTTTTTAATAACTTAAGTAGTTCAAATAAAATTCTAATATTATACCTCTGCTGACAAAATAACCTTGAGCAGCAAATTGTTGGTTTTATTTTAACTTGCTTTACTGTTATGTGAGGCAAAAACATAACAAAGTTTTATGCTCATTTCTTACTTATGCTGGGATAAATATTCCTAGAAGTAAAACAATTTCTGTCGCGGACATGGAAAATGCAAAAATAACTGGCATTATAGGTGCGCGTTAATATATTGTTTTTGTTCTGAAACGAATAAATCCAAACATTAGATGTTTTTAAATCATATTTTTGAAAAACATACAATAGACTGAGAATTAGGTCTGCATGGGACACAAACCGATGTGATTATATTTGTCAAGAAGTGGCAGGATGTTTACACGTGTGTTTTCTAAACCCATATAGTCGTGTAAAACCAAACGTGAAAAGGGGAAATTTAAAATATAAATAAATATAAATATTATTTTATTTAAACAAATTGTCTAATTGATATATGTATATTGTTAATTATTGTCTAATATTTGCATCCAAGGCGGGGAGTTTTATAATTAAACGAACAGGTGCGCGGACGAGCGACATTATGTTCCCCTTTCCCTCTCCTGCACCTGTTTGCACTTTTGACCTGCTGTAATTTTGTTTCCCCTCCCTCGTGTCTTGCAGAGATCCCGGTGTGCGCAGGCTGCAGCCAGCACATTGTAGACCGCTTCATCCTCAAGGTGCTGGACCGCCACTGGCACAGCAAGTGTCTGAAATGCAGCGACTGTCAGGCGCAGCTGGCGGACAAGTGCTTCAGCAGGGGGGACAACGTCTACTGCAAGGAGGACTTCTTCAAGTGAGTAAGAAAGAAAACCGGATACTTCAAATATCTGTGTCAAATGTAACGCTCATAACCTCCTCGTGTCACCAAACAAATAGGCGATTCGGGACCAAGTGCGCGGCCTGTCAGCAGGGCATCCCGCCCACGCAGGTGGTGAGGAGAGCTCAGGACTTCGTCTATCACCTGCACTGCTTCGCCTGCAGTGTGTGCAAGAGGCAGCTGGCCACGGGAGACGAGTACTACCTGATGGAGGACAGCAGGCTGGTCTGCAAGGCCGACTATGAGATCGCAAAACAGAGAGGTGAGGAAGCCGAAGCCGCTACTGACGCGTGAGGTCATCTCATGAACTCTGACCCATGAGCCAATTGCGTCATCGCCTGCAGCGTGATCCCATGCAAAATCCTTGAGAGGAGTGGAGGCTGCACTCTGCACTCGGAAGGATCAGCTGTCCGTCGTGGTGTTACGGGGCTCGCGTGGGCTTTCGGTGGAGACACGGAAAGAAAAAGACGCGCGTAATAGTGTGAAGAGCTCTGAGCGCGCGCGGCTTTAATATTACAATGCAGCAGGTGCCAGAAGTTGTGAACATTTTAGCACAAAACACATTTTCTAATTCAGAATTTTAAAAATTGTGATTATGAAAAAGGATTTTATGATATTTATAGAATAGAATAGAATAGAATAGAATAGAATAGAATAGAATAGAATAGAATAGAATAGAGTCTGTCCCAGAGATTTTTCTTTAATAGGGCTCCAACAACAACCTGCACTTAATGGGCCAGAAAGTCATGTTATGAATCCATACAGTGACATAACTTATTAAAACAAACAGCTAAAAAAATTACTTAAATAAATGCATGGCTAGTTGCCTTTATTAATAACTAAGATTTTAAACAATTTGTCAGCTATTGAATTATGTGGTAAAAATAAATCCCAGCTCTTACATCAGAATTTATCACAATGTCTGTAAAAAAGAACTGCGTTATAGCCAGTTTGGGAATTTGAGTTCAAAATTAATTGGTTCTAAATGTGCATCTGATGATTACTTCAAAAGTGTTGTATAATTATGTTTACAGGCTCATTAGATTTTCTTAGAACATTACAAACACACACACTCACACACAGAGGTCACACATCATTGCCTGACAATAAAACAAATGTTGCTGCTTTGCTTGTTATAGTGTCAGATCCTTGAGGAACACCCTGCATGTTTTACATGTTTCGCTGCTCCAACACACCTGATTCAGTGATTTCCAACTCTTCCAACTCTGTAGAAGCCAGTAATTCATCCATTCATTCAAAGCAGGTGTGTTTGAGCAAGGACACAAGAAAACATGCTGGATGAGCAGCCCTCAAGGACCAGAATTTCACCTGTTATAATGCATCAAATTTATGTAAAGCTGTACGCTTAAGCTCATTATCATTAAATTCTGGTCATTTTGGATTTTTCAGCTTACAGTAATATTCTGAATCAAATTAATTGCAAAACTTTTTTAAGAAAGTATTGGTAGTTCTAGTGTTTACAGATTGAAGCAATATACAGTAGCTGCACATCAGCCATGTTCACATGTTCCCTTTAACATATGTGGGTCATGCCAAACATTACAGGAAACATCCCAGAAGGCTCGTTCTATGGGGGCATCAAATTTTATTCCTCCATCTGTTTGTTGGTTATTTACTGTGCTGATTTACACAGAGGTGTTAATATAATTTTATGCAAAAAATGACTACATGTTTGTTTTACTAATGACAGGACGCCGTTACTCATACACACAGTGCAAAAAATGGGTTTAAAGGCTGATGAGAATTTGTTTTATTTATGACAAATTAAAATATTTTAGAAATTCTTCTTTCTCGGTTGCTGTTTTTATGTTCTTGTCTCGGTTATAAAGAACTGGCCACAAGGATTCATTTTTGTGGGTTTATCTCATTCATTTGCAACCTTATATTCACAGACCTCTTCAAACTGTGGCAGGGAGTGAACATTAAATGGTGTCTGCTCATTGCTGTGTTCTTCGTGTTTCCCTCAGAAGCAGACTCGACTGCGAAAAGGCCCCGAACAACCATCACAGCCAAGCAGCTGGAAACACTAAAGAATGCTTACAACAACTCTCCGAAACCGGCACGTCATGTCCGAGAGCAGCTCTCCTCAGAGACAGGCCTGGACATGCGGGTTGTGCAGGTAAAGTATATTATTATCCATTAAGGGTCTTTCCATTAGTGTCCTGACTTTATTAAAAGGGGACAATTGTGGCTGATCTGGCACAAGAGGACTGTACGAAGAAGTGATGAGTGTGGGGGAGATTTATGGCTGTAGATGTAGTAAAATGAAGTCCACGTGGTATAAGTGCGGGCTTGTTAACAATACGAAGAGCGGCCCCCTTCACATATTGTCTGCTGCTGAAGAGCCTGGAGCCAGTCGCGAGGTGTTAGTCGTATATATCGTTTTATTTGCAAGGACACAAGTAGGGACAGGAGCCACTAAAATGCTGCTCATTATTCAGGGTAAGAAAAAAGGTGAAGACGGTTCACTGGAGGAGGAATATCATTAAAATAAAAAAGAACACTGCATGCTTTTTGTTCAAGCGATCTAAATAGATTGGGAGCAGGATTAAAGAGAAAATCAAAGAGAGTTTAAGTTTTAGATATAATTCTGCACTTCATGTATTAATCTGATTAATTCAAAAGTTGATTTTGGAATAATTAGGGTTGTTTTAATGCCTGCTTGTTCACATGGGTGAAGCCAACTTGTATCCAACTGGAAGGTAATAAATGTGTTCTAAATTGAAAGTGGAGAAACCTGAACCCAGAGGATTAGGTCATGAAGTGGTGGGTGTCTAAACAGTCTTTGAACAAAAACGGTGTTTTAATGCTTCAAAATATACGTATAAGAAAAGTGCAAGGGACATTCACTTGTATGCACAATGCAAACAGTTGGCATTTATGCTGACAAAGTTTTATCTAACATGACATTTTCTTTATTTCTCCCTGCAGGTTTGGTTTCAGAACCGGCGAGCAAAAGAAAAAAGGCTGAAGAAAGACGCTGGGAGGCAGAGATGGGGGC
This sequence comes from Cynodonichthys magdalenae, assembly GCA_031762555.1. Taxonomy (NCBI): domain Eukaryota; kingdom Metazoa; phylum Chordata; class Actinopteri; order Cyprinodontiformes; family Rivulidae; genus Cynodonichthys; species Cynodonichthys magdalenae. The sequence continues at coordinate 10,738,887 of JARVJO010000140.1, read as the reverse complement.
AGTATTTTCGCAACATGAAGCGGTCCAGAGGAAGCTCTAAATCTGATAAGGACAGCATCCAGGAAGAGGGCATGGACAGTGATGCTGAGGTGTCCTTCACAGGTAAACGGAACTGCAGCTGAGCTCACCAAATATTAAAACTTCCAGCTCAAAAAGTATATTTTCCATCACATTAAAAAAAGACCCACAGGTTATTATAGAAATCAGGATTATATCCATTTTTGCTTGGGTAAAGGAGTAAATTAAGTAGGGCTTATTTAAACATAAAAGCCTTTAAAGCTAAATATTGTAGAGCCAAACAGAAATAAAAAACTTATTTACCTTTTAAAAAAGGAACAATTAAAATCTCTATAAGTTTAAATGTTTGTAAAATTATAATATTAATAAATTGATAACATTAAAAATTTAAATTGAACCTTTGAGTGAACCAGTCAATAATGTTTGGACTAATTAAAATTCTTTTATATCTTAAACGCTCTCAGTTGTTGCTATAGATGAAACATAGAAGATTTATTGTGTCAAAATGACTTTTCATCATATCAACCTACACTTTACCTTTGTTGCACAGATGAGCCTCCCATGTCAGAGCTCGGCCACACCAACAGCATTTACAGCAGCCTGAGTGAGTCCTCGCCAGCCATGGGGGGCCGCCAAGGAGGCAACAACCATAGCTCCTTCCCCCTGGAACACGGTGGGCTTCCCTCCCAAGACCAGTTTCACGATATACGGTCCAGCAGCCCCTACGGCCTCCCACAGTCGCCCGGGTCGCTTCAGGCACTCCCGAGACATCAGCCTCTCATCTCCAGCCTCGTCTACCCGGACTCTGGCCTTTCCATCATGACCCAGAGCAGCGGACCCGGTCTCAACCCCACTGTAAGGGGTTCCCTTGGAGCGGCCAACGGGCCCAGCTCAGACCTCTCCACCGGCAGCAGCGGTGGGTACCCAGATTTCCCTGCTAGTCCTGCATCCTGGTTAGACGAAGTGGACCATGGACAGTTTTGATTGGTCTCAAGAACTTATTTCTTTACTTCTCAGTGTCTTCTGTTGGGTTCAAGAAATGCAAACTAGATACAAAGCTCTCCGATTGAATGGACTCGGATCTTTTTAATACTCAACTGACAAATTTAACAAAGTCCCTATTTCAAAACTTAAGGCCTACCACCAGTTTTTCTGTCCAAAACATCCTGTTTTTGATACCACTTTAAGCTTTTTTGAAACACAAACCATAGACATAGACTCAGAATATTTGGATATTTGGTATTCAGATAAATGTGTCGTTGACATTTCATCCCGCTGCTGTTTTGTTATCCTCAGCATGTTCAGGTAAAGGATCCACTTCAGCGTTTGAAGTCCTCAAATGTCTGGTTGTTGCCAAATGTCTAAATGAATACAGTATGTATAAATATATATACATAAATATAAATGGTTTATGATTGTTGGAGACTTTATTTTTATACAAACCTCCGTGTTGAACACAAATAAGAACCTGAGCATGAGGACTTTGTACATTCTTGAGCTGGGATTTAGGCGAAAACATAGATGTTGTCTTAAACGGTACCTTGGGGTCCAATTACTACTATGCATTTGTGTGTTCTGAGATGTATCTTGTTTGTTTTTGTTGTACTGGAAACCACCTCAGAGAAGATGGGATCAGCAGAGGAGAACGGGTGTCGGGTGGGGTGGGGAGGAGGGGCCGTGGTGTATATGTTTGTTTATGTGGAAAATGTTTTATGTTTTATTTATTCCCTCTGGTAATGATGATGATTCATGATTAAATGGCAGGACTTCAATAAATTTGTCATCTAACTGAATATGGAGTTTAGATGCTTTTATTTATTTTATTTTTTATTTTTTTGCTGTTGGCAGCGATGGTCCATAAACATGCTCATTTTGTGGTTAAAAAAATGTTTTTGCCCACAAATAATTAATGTTTAAGGAGATGCTTCAGGTTCAGTGAAAAACTGTGAAAAAATAATATCTTACCTGTTGCACATAGCTCAGTTATGTGTTTGGAAAAATGGAGCTTATTTTTTTCACCAGATTTTGAAGTAGAACTTTATAAAAACTTTTTATAAACTTTTACACCAGAATGGATTTTGCATTGCATGTTTATTTCAGGGAGCAAAAAAGTGTAACAGTTAGCAGCAGATGTTTGGTACGGTTGTTTGGGATTGCATTTTATTAACCGGCATAACAAAAAAGAGGAAGAGGAAGATCTGTACTCTATAACCGCGTTTCCATCAACGTTTTTTAATTCGCATTTTGAAGTTTCGCATCAGAAAAGGTGAATGGAAACGGCCTGA
>JARVJO010000140.1:10715775-10732309 GCA_031762555.1 Cynodonichthys magdalenae | reverse complement strand
GCTCGAGTATAAAGTCACAAACGTCCGCGGACAATATGCGCGGAGTCCGCGCGGCTCACGGACCGCACACAGTACGCTCGAGTATGTGGGAGCCTTTAGTCAGTTTTACAGATATTGTTCTAAAATTTGGTGTATTGAGGCTGATCACCCTAACAAACTTGTGCAAGGTCTTTGTTTTAAGTTTTTCCAGTTGGAAGTTGTCTGATAGCAAAATATCTCATGACAAACTCTCAGGAAATAATCATTGACCAACTGATTAGCTTTTGAAATCAGAGCAATTCAAGATGGCTGCCACAGCTGGCAGGCAATTTTTTAAAAATTGTGGAAAAAAGTTTATCGGGGTTTAACAGAATCATTCCCAACACATTGAAGTGTTACTCATTGTGTGAGATGTCAACTTAAGGGAGCCGGGGGGTGGGGGTGTCAAATATGTGAAAAGGACTTTTTGAATTTTATATAATGTTATAATATCATTCCCTCATCAAAAACATATCCAGAGTGTTGATATGACCTGTTTGAAACATTAGCATTAACCATCAGAGTCAGCCCTTTTATTTGTTAGCTAAATTTATCAGGAAACACAAGATGGATTTTAATTAAACTTTTGGAAAATAATCATTAGATGTACACCTACAATAGCTCAACGTTTGGAGTTTATCAAATTTGATGTGGTTGCAGCAGCTAATCCACAGTAGCCAACACAAAAATGCCTACAACTTAATCTGTATAATAGATATTGAGGTAAAATTCCATCCATCCATCCATCCATTATCTATACCCGTTTATTCCTTTCATGGTCACGGGGGTCACTGGTGCCCATAGCCAGCAGTCAATGCAAAGGGCGGGGTACACCCTGGACAGGTCGCAAGTCCATCCCAGGGACCCATAGAGACAAACGAGACAGACAACCGTTCACTCTCTCACTCACAGCTAGGGACAATTTAGAGTTCCCAATTAACCTAACAGTCATGTTTTTGGTCTGTGGGAGGAAGCCGGAGTGCCCAGAGAGAACCCAGAATGTTTGTGTTAAGAATGTGAGGCAGACAAAAACCTAGGGCGCAGGCAGGTTCAAAGACCAAACAAACAAAGTCTTTAATATAAAGCAAAAAGGCCGCTCAAAAAACTCACTTAGCTTGGGACAACGCTTGAGGAACTTAAACACATCCAAACAGGCTGGGGGGAACAGCACAATGATCCGACAAACACTGAAGACAGGACAGAGAATATAAAGGCCAACTAAAGAGAGAAAACAAGAAACACGAGGAACAGGTGAGAGTGGGTGGGGCTGGAGCAAAGGCAGGCAGGAGGAAGAAACAGAGAGGGACAAGACAGAAAACTAGAATAAAACATTAACACAGACACAGATCGTAACAGTTTGACCAAAGTTCATCATTTCTCAGCACAATATAAAACTGCTATAAAAAACAGTGGGTCTTTAACTGATACTGTGTTTATTAAATTATTCAATCAATTAATTTCAAAATGTAAAAACAGATCATTGACAACCCCACAAACACACACCTCATGTCCAGGTGAGAGCAAACCACCAATGAGCACTCTGTGGTCTGGGCATTAACATAAGAGAAGAGAAGAGAAGAGAAGAGAAGAGAAGAGAAGAGAAGAGAAGAGAAGAGAAGAGAAGAGAAGAGAAGAGAAGAGGAGGGAGAGAGAGAGAGAGAGAGAGAGAGAGAGAGAGAGAGAGAGCTGTGGGTCATGACATGTCCTAAAGTCACACCACCACCACCAACTACCTCACTCACCCAGTCCTGAAGTCCCCTCTTGAGGTGGATGTGTCAGATGTCACACTCAGGTTTCAAGCTCAGGGTCCCCATCTGCTGAATGCTCTCACTGGATTATTCAGAAGGAGGCTAAACGCTCTTTGTACCAATCTGACTGAGACAAAACCCCACCTGGAGAGGATAAGTCACCACAAGCAGCATGAAAATGTGGTCACACTAATTACTGTGATGTTAGTAACTCTGGTGGTATATAAACATAGTTTTCATCACTGGTGTAGAAATGCTTTTAATAAAAAAAAAACTATACAGCAAACAAATTCTAATGGTTATCTATAACCTTTTTACCAGATTACCATTAAAAGGAACCTCTCTAAAATAAAATGTGATAATCTATAGTCTTTTGCACCTGCAAGGTTACTAAAGACAAAAATCCCTTTAAGCCGAGCATTTGCATTGAAAACTGAAAGCTCTATTCCACAAATTTCACAAAAAACACTCATTGTTGTTTCAAGCACAACACTTACACTAATTTGATTTCAATTTTTTACCCTCTTCCTCTTGGCAATGTAATCTCTAACACCTTACAGACAGTGAGCTACTTTTTCTTAAATATTTAATGATGAACCCATCTATTGTCTTCAAAGTCCCACCAGAAACACAAACCAACACACGTATTGTGCACACAACACCACTAAGCAGAAAATACTTGCGGGTTTGCGTGCTTGTCAGCAGAGACCAGTTGAGGATAATAGAAGTCTGCGTTTAATATTGAAAGAGTTTGGGGTAACCGCAAACCTGTTGAATAGGGGGACGGGGAGGGGTTGTTACCGAGTGTAAACTTTGGATATCCGATCCACTCAACTATCAAACAAGTCTATTGTTGAAAAAACAGAAGTCCGATATCTCTCACCTGATTTTGTTTCATTGGTTCCTTTTGTGTTTGTTCTATTCACACAAAATGATGTAAATTCTGTTGGGAGACATTTTTACAGGTGACATATTTTTTGTTAATGTCCATCACCAACTTTCTCAGCACATGATCAAAGTTTTAGCAGCATTCACCATCAGGACAAAGCAAATCAGAAGCAGGACAAAAACAAAAGTATAACATTGATCTTTGTATTATTTTTAGTGCACAATACAACAACCCATAAATAAAAACATAAGATTTTCCCTCGTAAAATCACATCATTTCATCTGTGAAGATACTGACCTAAAACTTTGTGTTGCTGAGTCATCTCTAACACATACTTCGAGTTCAAAACAGATTGCTCAACACGCTTATTTAAAATTTGACATGTAACATTATGTGGTGGTACTTTTGGTCAGAGGTGTACAAAGCACGGAAAAAAAATAACTAATTAAAAGTAAAAACATCTTAACAGAACTGATGAGAAAATTACTTAAGTCAAAGTCATAATACTTCTCAAAAGATTTGGGAAAGTGAAAGTAATTTTGCACATGTTCTAAAAAAAATAAAAGTAAAAATCATGTTGTAAAAAAGTACTTGGTAAAAATACAAATCCTCAATAAAATTACTTAAGTACTCTAATAAAGTAAATGTGCTTTTTGTTACTCCACACACCTCTTTTGGTTTCCAGCTATCTGGTTTTAAAGAGTCCTGCATGCTGGTCTTCAACTCCTCCTTGTGAGTCATATTTTTGTCTTTATAGAGAACGGATAAACCTGAACTGGCTTAAGGATAAAGGGTAAATGGTATTTTGATAAATCAGACTAAACCGAATGCAAAGCAGTTGCAGGAGCTGCTCTAATTCATCATTAAAAACAGAGGGAAAATATCTTTTTATGAAGCCAGTCAGTGTGGTTTGGTCTTTTAAAGCAAACCATCAGGAAGCATTACTTTTGCCCCTTGCATTGTTATTATTATTATTATTATTATTATTATTGTTTGTTATTTTAAGGAAATGTAAGATTGGGTCACTGATTGATTGTGGGATCTTGACATTCTGAGATAGTCTGGAGGTCTTTCTCTCAGTTCACTTTGGCTGTGATACTTTTATATGTGCCGTATCATTAATGGGGCACAGATAAAGATCCACAGCTCAACTGGCACTTTGTTTCAAATTAGAAAACTGGCTCCAAAAACCAATCTTGAGTTCTCTGTTGGGTTACAGGTCGGCCACTTTTAAAGCTTCAAAGAGACAAAACAGAAGACTCCATTTAAATAGAAAATCTGAAGATTAAACAAATACATTATGTTTGTAAAACCCAAAGGAAATATATCAATTGGCGTGCATGCATGCATATATAGCTTTAGTGAAATGATCGGCAGCATAAATCTTCCTGCATTGAAATGTTCCAATGAGCTGGTCAAGAGTGTTGACAGGGCAGAGCAGTCCAAACGTAAATCAGCACAAGTGAGCGGGATGGATTTTTCTCTGTTAATGTATCGTATTCTTGGCGCGCGCAATAACTCAGATGAAGGGCGGGAGAATGAGGGCCCGGCCCTCTGTTGGCTCGAGTCAAACGTGGTTAGGTCATCAAATCGACAGTGTGATTGACCCATCAATTGACCCCCGCTGACCCTTCAGGCCAATCAGGCTAATGGCGGCAAGTGGAGCGAGCTTTTATTTAGCTGGTATCCTTTCACTTGCATCGCTCGTTTGTGGCTCTGTGCGCACGCAAACACACCTACGAAGACTGTGACTCGGTCCGATCTCACTTCCGAGGTTTCTAACCCGTCTAAATTTGTCTGTATCGGCAGCACAGTAACTGAAGCGCTCTTGTTAACGTTGACCTTTCGCTCTTTTCTTGCTTTCCTTTATGATGCAACAACAACAAAATAAAAAAAAACTGCTGTCCTCCTTGTAATTTAGGTGCTAATTTTTCTACTTTTTTTTTGTCTTCTTGTGGACATTCCCAGTCTTGTGTAAAATATACAAAATGCTCATGGGTCTGTTTGTTCATATTAATCATAAGAAAAATTGCAGGATCACCATATTTTGCCTAAGCTGCCTAATGTGAATCAATATGTTTCTGCAGGTCTGATCTCCATAAGTCAATTAAATAGTAAAATTGTTGGAATGGTTGTGTCTACGGGTGCATACCGGGAAGTGGAAGCCATATTGATCTGTTCCAGTCACTGTATCATGTTTCCAATTATCTGATGCAATGATAGTGTATGGATTCTAGATTGACAAGTGTTTCCATGTGGGGGCTATATTACAGCGTGCAAAGGACAAACCTGCACATACAAATGGATAACAAACTTCTGCTTAACTGGTTGATTTGGTTTCTTTCAGTGAATAATAAACACCAAAAGCCCCAGCAAATGTGATGAGATTTGAGCCTTGACAAAAGAGTCTTAGTCAAGTGGTTCATTTTTTTCTTATCAGCCTGTCTTTACTTTCAAACTTCTTTTCAAATTTGTTAAAGGTCTTAATAAAAAGTCTAGTGCAACATCGGAAATGCAGTCAATTTTATGCTCGACTGTTTAAAATACGCTGCATATTTGTTGCATAAAGAATGTGTTCAAGGAGAACTGGAACAGCCTTTGCAGTTATTTAAAAAGAGAGACTGATTACAGTCCACTGCAGGAATATTTTGTAAACTTATCCCACCCAGACCACCCAGTTACAACCACTATACAAATTAGAAGCCAAAAAAAGAATAAATTAAATAATGTTTGGTTTTAGACAAAACACTACACTTTGTGAAACGTTTACATTTTGAACTGAAAAATATTAACATGGTTTTCATTTTTTCCTCTAAAAACTGTGTGGAAGTCGAGATTTTTCTGTTTTTGGTTCATTTACTCTATAACATCATGAAGTCACATGTGTTTGTTTACTTATAGAAACAGCAAAAATGACTGAAAATATGTCAGCAATAACAATGTTTATAAAGCAATCAGATCCAGAAATCCAATGATTTTAATGTACTGGTAAGTATTTACACTCAGATTTGTTGAGTAAAATATGTAGATAAGGTTTTTAAACATTTTCTGGAAAAAATAAGCAATGAAGTACTTTTGTTTAGGGCTTGCTACCAAATTCTCTTTATTCTCAACAGTTTTCTAACAGCACTTTTTTTTTTCCAATTTAGCTATAATGAGGTTTGAATGGATTAAACCCCAGGTGCAGACTGGCAGAATGACTGACTTGGATAGGTGTGCAAACAACTTTATTTAAGAAAAAGGTCTGGTGTAGCAGCCAAACAGTATTTACAAAAAGTCCTGCGACATGAAGGACATTGAAGACAACTCACTGGGGGGACAATGTAAACAAACAACACTCTGAACAGGATTTAAAGGAAAACTAACGAGCTAAGAAGAAACACCTGAGAGACAAACATGAGGAGCAGGTGAGAGTGGGCGGGGCTGGAGCTGAGACAGGCAGGAGGGGCTGAACAGAAAAAGAACAGACCAATTCCACCTAAATATCTTCTCTTAGGTTCAAGGCATGTCCAATAAATCACAGAAGATGATCAGTCTCATGTTGATCAGTCATGTGACTGAAGCTTTTGAATGGTTCCCTATAGAATGGGCTGAATGCTTTGTTTACATCAAGTGCAAACCTGCATTTTAGAATTCCATATTTTATAAAACTACTGGAGCAAACACTTCCAAACTGCACCATTTGATTTATTTCAGAATCTCTTTGTCTCTTAATTTATTTGCAATGAGTAGCTTTAATGCAGTGAAATTCAACTTGATAAAGTTTATTTATTTTTTAGAAAAATATTAATTTCTAATGCTTGAATTGTGTTTCTGAGCAATGTCATTAAAACTAAAGAACTGTTTGATCATTTGTGTCTTGTAACTTTAAAGGCAATTCATAATTCAACAAATAACATTTGAAAACGTTATTTAATAGGCTGGAAAATTGTTGTTTTATTATTAGGTTTTATTATTGTTATTTTATTTCTCTCAGACAATCTTTAAAAAGTTAGGGGGGGGGGGGTCATGAACCATAATGTCACTTAGCCTATGAAGGGATTCTCGTAAAAAAAATAAAGATCACAAATACACACAATATTGTCCTATTGTACCACACTCCTGAGCCATCTGTCAGCTGCACAATCCTTGTAATGTTACCTAATAGGGCATCCAGCCTTCACTTGTTTTCACAAAGTTAAACTCACTCCACTCATTTTAGAGTAACCTCGTCTCAGCCCTTCACTCCTTCTGTCTCTCCAAAATCAACAGAAATAAATTGCACATCTTTTCCAAACAGAGCAATTTCTCGCCATCTGTTCACCGACGTAAATCGGGTCCTTGCTGATGTAAACCTCCTCCTTCTTCGACCCCCCACCCAGTGAGGACAGAAGCAGACTTAATCCACCCCCCCACCATCACCACCACCACCCCCCCCACCTCAGTCTCTACTGCCCTCTAAATCATCTCTGCATATTAATGTCCCATGCATCACTATAGCAGCTCCAAACAGATCTATATGCAAAGCATGCAAAACACAAAACCAAGGATCTGGTGGAAAAGGAGGAATTTAAGTAAAGTTAGATGAACTGTTGTTTTTACAAATGATTTGTTAAGATTGTATTTTGTGCTAAAATGTTTAAGAATCCTTTACAAAAAAAAACAAGGTGTTGGAAATTCAGATGTGTTTTTTTTTTTATTCAGCTCTTATCAATTCATTTAAAAAGAATCAGGAAAAAAAAAACGCAGAACCAAAATGTCCCCGGTCACAGTCCAGCCCAGTGACACACCTTTCTCCATTTCTAGACACAGGCTTGACATGTCTCCTGCTTGTCCATACAGATGTTTCCACATCAGTCCATAATCCAGCCATGCCTCCTTATGCCAAAGATTAAAACTGGCCAGGCCCAATTGGGAACAGAAGTGGAACAAGACAGATATAAAGACATGAACTCAAACCGAAAAAGAAAGTTTTTTTTTCTAAGACAGAACTTGCTGCATACTTTAAAAGCACCATAACATTACTGAAACACACAAACACTGCACCTTTTTTCCTCCCCATCAATATTTTATACAAAATCCCTCTTACATACATATATTTGTGACTTGGAGTTTAACTTGGCTGCCATATTGCGGCGGCGATACAAAACAACCAACAGAACTTTGAGTACAACAGTTTAAAGCAACATCTGGCAAGATAAATACTTGGTGGAGCCACGGCGCAACAGGAGCAGGTTTTTAATGACAACAGATGGCTGACAGGATTATGAAACACACACACACACACACAGATGTGTTGCATTCAAGAAACACACACACACAGCAAGAGATGATGAAAGCAGGAGAGAGAGAAAAAAAATCACTGGAGAAGAGGGAAAGTGCTCCAACAGGCCCAAGTTGGTTCCCTAATATTTTACCTTCACATAAAAATATAATATAATAAAACTTGGAAGGAACTGTTTGACCCAAATGCATGCATCATGTTTCATTTTAATTTGTGTAATTGGGTGATTAATTTGCTTGCAGAAGTTTCCATATCCTTGTGCACACTCAAGCGTTTTTCGATCTGATTTTTTTACTTTTTGGCTCATTTTTCTCACCCTAGCCTTTTTTTATTGCTGTTATTTATTTACCATATTTTTTTATTTTAATTTGTTTAATTAATTATTTCTTTAACCAAAGTTCAGGCTGCCATGCTAAAAAAATCAAATGAAAGGACTCTTGTGTCAGAAAAAAAGTTGTCAGACAAGCTCATAAAACATGGTTGAATGCAGATATTTGCAGGTATTTATCTAGTGTTTTGTCTGATTGGACCAGCGGTTCCCAGAACACAACACAGCTTTGATTAAACTTTCACTAATTAAAGTCTTTCTCATCTTATTAGCTGGACTAATTGATTTAATTTGTTTTAGACCAGCTATTGGCTGTGACCTCTACTTAGTTAATGAATTAATTGATTTAGCCCCTCCTGTGTTTGGAGGATTCAAAGAGGATTTTGACATGTTTGCTCCTTTAATCTTACTCACTATGGACCTTCTTTGGGTCGAGTTGGGAAATGGGCTTTTGGGGGTGGGGGGTGGTTTGATAGCTTTACCTATAGAAAGCTTTACAAACTCTTCAAAGAAAATTCATTCCAGGTGAGTAAAGATGCCATTTTTGCTAAAACAGTCTTGACAAATATACAAAAAAGTTGCTTTTAAATTCATAAAAATCTACTTAGAATATAAGCAATGCTTTAGAAGTTGAGGCAGTGCCCTCTTATTCTTTTTATGTGTTTTGGAAGTGAAAAATATGATCCAGTAATGTAGTCATTATGCAAGATCAGAACCAGTATCCATCCTTTACAAGGTCGCAGAGCTGCTCGGATCACAAGCATTTGCTTTATTGACATCGTTTTTCTTGGTAATGGTAGAAGACAGAGGAGCCTCCTCAGCCTGGAAGCAGATATTACTCAGAGGCAGTGGGGGTGAAGGTGACGTCCAAACTTGGCACCATTCTGGGGCCTCTGCAGCAGTAATGGCGCTGAATATGTTCATATATCAAAGAAGGCAATAATAAAGGAACTGAATTTGGTTCGAAAGGGCCTGAATGGGAAGATTAAGTGATGACTTGGTGCCTCAGCTTTGAAAGATTTGGTCTTCAGTGGACTGAAAAAGTGATGGTGTAACAGTTAAAGATGGACAAACAGCGCCCTCTAGTGGCAAAATATAAAAACAAATCCTTGGACTGTCGTGGTTAACGAATGTAACAGGTAATGCTTAGAAAATACAAATAAACGGGATAAGAAAGGTAAACTGTTTCCTATATTTAAAACTTGGTATTTCTGATGTGGCTTGTTGAATTTAAATAAACTAATTCTAACAATTTTGTAATACTTTTACACCCTGGCATTCAAGTTCTACCACAATTAGGAAATTCCTTGAATTTCGTATTCCTTGTAATTTATGTAAAAGCAATATAGGTATATTTTTTTTTTCTTTAAACTTTAAACCAGAAAATCATGCAATATATTTTAGTTTAGAAGCAAGACACAAAAAGTCAAGCCAGATGTATTTTTAAGAGAAGCAAGAATCTCATCTAAAAAATCTTTAGTCCCAGAATCATTCATTTTTCTTGATTATAAAGAAAAAACACAGAATTATTTAGACGAGATCATGTGTTTGAAATGTGCTTTGGGCAAAATGTGTTTGACAACATATCACAATTGTAAGACAATAGTCATAATTATTAATGCAGGAACAATTGATCAACTAAAATAAGGCCAAGTTTCCAGACTAAGCTTTCAATTTTACATTCTGTGATGAATAATTTTATGTAACTTTATTTAAAATTAAAATATACCTTTCCTCGATGCAGAAGTTATGGGACTGAGCCCACATTTCAGGTCCATACTAAAAGATGATAAAGAGCAGCTCTTCCTCAAAGATCAAAGATTCCGCTGCCGTAGCCTCATGCTTTGACAAGCTCCCAAACACAATGATTTTATGCAAAGTATTCAAGAGGAAGATGTAAATATGTGCTTCATTTATGATGTCTGCTGTGCAACATGCTCCACATGGATGACAGGAGCTGCTAGATTAAAGGCTGCAGCATGAAATAGTAGATGACACCTGCGCACCTATAAATCATCATCTGCAAAGCCCAGACGACTGGGGCATCCTGCAGCACCAGGTTTAACCAGACTATTGTGTGTAAATAATGCAGCAGAAATTAAGGTAAAATCAGAGACTGCCCTTTTCAGCATCTTTCAAAAAAAATGCCCATTCAATTTACACAACCAGTTGCCATTGTCGTCCAGTTTAACATGCAACTAAAAGCAGAAAAAGCAAACTCTGTTGATTAAAGTATTTAGCCTCAGTGACAGCTTTATGTGTGTTTGATTAAACATTCTGAGGTTTGTTTTTCTAATTTTGCCTAATACACCTTTAAATCCTCGACAAAGTGACCCAGCACACTATTAACAACTGCAATAAACTTTTTTTAATGTCTGCATTTATCATGACTTACGGTCACCTGCTGCCATCTGGCCAGCTGACAGATAGCCGAGATGTAATCCTTCATGCAGCTCATAAATCGGGGCAGTGAAGGTTACATGATATACGGAGCGAAATGCTTGAAGACACACTTACAGTATGAGGACGTGCGGGTCCACACACTGCTGCAACCTTGTGCTGGCCTTACAGACACATGAATCCTGGTGCAAACATGCCCTTTGCAAAGACTTTTTCACTACAATTGGTTGCAGGAATGGTCATATGAATTCACTTCACTAGGTGGCCTAACTTAATGTGGTCTGTGCAACAAGAAATCCTGTTATTGCATGACTTTTTCTTTATTTTAGGTATTTATTTTGTCTGTTTTATTTTCATTGCAACAGACTGGGCAAACAGAACTACACATTACATGTTGCAACATAATAAGAAAGTGACACAAACTTAAATTGAATAAATGATTTTCTGAAAATGTTTTATTGTTAGACAATGGTATAACATGTTCTAATTTAATGTCATTTAAAGGTTTATCTGCTCCAATATACCTGATTTAAATGAATTGGTGATTAAAAGGCTTCTGCAGAACGTGAAGAGGTGATTCAGTCACCAAACCAGGTGTGCCAGAGCAGGAAAACAAGTAAAGCATGAAGAATATCACCCTACAAGGACCAGTATTTATACCCCTGCCTGATCATAACATAACATCATCTTGTAATTTGTTGATGCTATCTTTTAAATCCTATTTGTCTTATATAAATTTTGCTATTCTATAAAATGCAAAATACTTGTTTCTTTTTTAGTTCACAAGCTAGGGGAAAATATATTGGCACATCAGTTAGTATAAAAAGATTAGAGGTTTAACAAAACTCCCTACTTCACAAGAGAAAATCGTTGAGGAGGCAAATATGCAAGTAAAAATACACGTTTTCAGAATTGTGCACAAAATTCATTAGTAAATAGAAAGTACATTTGGCAACCTAGTAGTATAAAGTTGAAAATAGCCTACAACTGTCAGTTCTGACATGTAATGGAGAAACATAATCATTACAAATTGATCAAACAAGTAAAAAGTATCCCAATCTTAGATTCGTGTAAGGTTGTGATGAGCCCATACTTTCATTTTAATCCATGCATAAAAATAGGCTAAACTCATCATCACTTTTATTTCTCAGCTTCCCATCAGTGTCACTTTACACTCACACAATGCATCTCACTGAGTGAGCGTTTGCATGCCGGCTATTCACTGAAGTTGTCTTTTTTATTTTAATAAATAGAACTTAATTTGTAACTTTACATGTAAAAGTATTTAAATACATTTTAAATTAACAGTAAACTTCTTTTTCCAATAAAAATTATTTTGTTTGTTTTGTGTTATATATGAATTTTGTTTTTCCAAGTTGGAGTTGAGTTGGACGAGCTCAAAAAGGTGTACTTCCCCTTTAAGACGGCGTCCTCTAACGTAGGGATGACGCATATATTATGCGACGGAACGTTGAAGCACCGGCTTCGTCACTGCTGGCTACTACATTATTTGAAGCAGCGATAATAATTTTAAAAAGTAAACAATATATTTATATTTTGTGGATGTTCCGCTTGATTCGAGAGGATGTGATAAATTCCCATAAACGCCTAAAAAGAGCAAACGACATTTTTTTCCCTGTGGAGGAAAACGATTTTTTTTCATGTAAGATGCTGTACTTATGCTCACGATAAATAAACAACGGAACCTTTTTGGGCAGTTGTACCTATCCGTATCTTAATGTTCGTATTAATCTTATTGTTGTATTTAAATGTGTATTGTTTTCCTTGCTTTCCTAATTTGTTAAAACGTTTTGAAATCGCACAAAGAACTTGTGCAAACATTAAATTCTATATAAATTTGTTTCATATAATATATAAGCATCTACTTCCTGAACTCTTTCATTCTGATGTAGTTATAGCTTTGACCAATTTATAAATTGGCCTAAGCTGTTTTTAAATGTGTGTTTTCTTATGTAAGAGTCTTAGCGTTGTGATTCTACCTTTTAAAATGCTTGAATGTTATACTGACATTGTGTTTTTATTCCAGGAATTACTTTTATTTTAAAAAGAAAATTGACTGAAGGCATCCCTCCTAAACTCCCTCGCTAAGAGCCAGTCTGATCCTTAAAACCAGATGAATAACTGCCTTTTGGGAAGCAGCTCTTGCAGTAAATCTCTCCTGTCACACTTGTGGACCGTGCTGGGCTCCAGTAGCCCATCCATGCCTGTGATCCCCATCCCACGGCGGGTGCGCAGCTTCCATGGCCCCCACACCACCTGCATGCACTCGGCCTGCGGGTCATCACACACGTCCAAGCTGGTGCGCACCAAGTACAACAACTTCGACCTGTACCTGCGTTCCCGCTGCATGTACAGCTTCCTCCGCTTCCTGCTCTACTTCGGCTGCAGTCTGCTGACTTCTCTGCTCTGGGTGCTGCTCTCGGTCGTCTTTTTTCTGCAGTACGTCAGCGTGCGTGTGCTCTTGCGGCTGCAGTACAAACTGTCAGTTATACTGCTTCTGCTGGGCCACCGGCGCCTGGACTTTGGCGTGCTCAACGACCTGATCATCTACAGCATGCACATCACCATGTTTCTGGTGGGGGGGCTTGGTTGGTGTTTTATGGTGTTTGTGGACATGTAGCCTGATCCTTGTGAAGAATTTTCATTTGAGGGGACAGTGTGATTGAGCATTGTTTGGTGCTTCAGAACTTCACCTAAACACCTGTAGCATAAACTGTAAAATTCTTTTTGTTGTTGAGCTTTTTTTCAAAAGCGCCTTTCTGACATTTAGCTTCTAAAATCCTATTGTAATATAGATTCCAGCTAGAACTGACCACATCAAAACAACCCATAAGCCAGTTGTGGCAGAAAAACCCACGCATGAAGATTTTAGTTTACACTTTATTAAAAACAGTTGAATCAGTCTCAAATAATGAGTCCACACTGATGAGTCAGTGTGGAATTAAAACGGGACCAAGAGTATAAAAGGCTGTATATTTTGATGTATTTCAAGCCAGCTTAAATCATTTCCATAAACTTGACATGTTGTCACTGTAATGGAAAATATAAATGTAATTTTTGCATGATCTATGAACATATGACTGATGTGCTTTATCACTGTGTGATGCAAGCCAGCAACACTTGAGTAATGTTTCTAAAAGCTCACTACATTTAAGGGTATGTATCTCATGTTGTGTAAAAACATGCAAGTATGCATTTATGTTAGAAATAATTAAACATGCAGTGAAAGTGTATGTGTGTTGGATCTAAATAGTTTAAAGCATTTTGCAGACCCCAAGGAACAAACATTTTTTCTTTTCTTTAAAGTTACATGATAGATATTCATGTCATGAAGTGTTTTGGGCTTTTAAGTGCACGGTCAAGTGAATGTGTGTTCTGTGTAGTCCTAACACCCATGATGGCCTGCCTCGAGCTGTATCACACGAGTGTGATGGTTCAACTTGAGAACGACTCCGGGTCAAGTGTTCCATCAGTCGTTCTTCACATGGTTGCAGTGTTGCTCTGACAGACTTCTCTGTTTTACTTTCCTGCAGCACACAAACACCAGCCACCACTAGACCCCTCGGCTTCTGCCAAGCATAACAATGAGCGTGGCGGTGTCCCAACGACCTTATATAGTCTCCATTTCACTGCACATGAAGTGAGTTTACAGGAACTCTTAACACAGATTTGAGCACTCAGATATGCTTTTATATGGTGCAATGTGCTGGTTTTAACATGTTTCTTTTTGGTTAGCATATAAAAGAGGATGGATGCAATTAAACAGGCAGCTTTACTGTAAATGTGAACTTTTGACTCTGTAGCTGGTGGGCTGATTGGGACATGCTTGATCCCCTTTTTGGCTTCAGGCCGGAAATGGATAATCAGGGAAACAATATGCCGTTGTTCTGCGGATAAACACATCATATGCTTCATGTCCTGAGTCTGGGCCAATCACACAACACCAGGGCAACCATGAATTATTCTGTAATGTCAATGTTACGCTTTAAGTATACTTGATCAGTCCATGACGAGTTTCATTTCTTCTTTTTGTGTTGGAAAACTGAAGTTGTTTGCTGAGTTTGAATGACTTGCAAGTTTCTTTCATCCTCATTAGCAAACTTTAAATTTCAAGCTCGTTTTTTTTTGTTTTAATTTTGAACTTTTAACCTCCTTTGCAAGTGTTTTATATATCTGTGAAATATTTATTAGCGACGTCCACATAAAGTGAAACAAAACATTCACAAGACATTCATACTTTTGTAATGCTATCAAGTTGTGCACTGAAGGCTCGTTTATTGACATCTGACTGAAAGATTTGTCCTGATTCCTTTTGATAAATAAAAAAAACTACATCAGTAATACTTTCATATGCAACATGACTGACATTAACACAAGCATTTTCTGATTAGTTGCCTTTTTAAATTTGAATATGTAAAGAGAAATGAAGCAAACACAAAATGATAATCATGTGCCGGTAATTATCAATAAGATAAAATATTAAAAGTCCAGGACATTATTAGGTCTTTCCACTGTTCAGTCATATACGTTTCTTCAAACTTAGTATAACCATTCCAATGATTTGCAATGCAGTTTTCTGCTTCTGTCATGTTACTTGTTTTACATGTGTTTCTATCTATTTATTTGTTTTATCAATTCATGGCCTTTAAATTAGTTGAAAAAAAGAAATTACTGATATTTAAACACAAGATAATATATTGTACAAGATTTTTTAACCCATAATTAGACCTTTAAAAAGTTAGTTTTTTTTTTTAGTTTTTAGATTGTGAGGAATTCTTAAAGAAGCCAGCATGTCATTTTTTGAAGCAACTTTATTTAAAAATAAAAAGGTAATCTGCAAATTGAATGCTACTGGAACCAGCATTAGAGGCAAAACAGGGATCTATAGATCTAGTTCTGAATATTTTGAATTGTGGAATAATCACTTCTAGATTCCTTAGGTTGTGCATCACAATAAGTATTGTGTGCCATGTCAGTGTTTCTTTTTGTTTTATTGTTCAAAGTCAAAAAATACAGTACATGCTCTAAATGTATTTTCTTCCCACTTGTTTAGAAGATAAAGTTTAGTGACTCTCAGTTAACACTCTGTCAGTCAAGAAAAGGTCAGCGAGAATGAGCAAGCCTGGCCACTTTGTTGGTGTAAGTAATTTCACATGGTTGTTATTCACAAAAGTCAGCTTTAACGCCGGGCTGGACGAATGAATACAATATTAAATAGACTAAACAAATAAATAGCCAGATGTTTAGATGCCCAACACTTTTTAAGCATCATTTAGATGACTAGTTTCACTGCAATAGTACTTTTTAAAATGTATTTATTTTTGTAGTACATGAAATACATTTTAAAATGCATTTCTTGGTAAATGCATTTCATTTGTAGATTATGGTAATGACAACACGTGACAACATTTCATATGTATATCATGACAAATGTTAAATAGGTGTTTTATGCAAATTCCTTATAGATTTGGAACAGAAAGTACACCTACTTCACAGGTGGAAAATGACTAAATTTACATGTGAAGAGTAGACATGTTAAATTTAGAATACACTTGTCTTGCACCTCATTCCCATGTGATTTTGAAGCATTTTAATGTGCCTATATAGTTATATGGTTTTCCATGAGTGGAGAAAAAACACAATTAAATTTTTTTATTTATTAATTTCATTTTCGGGGGTGGGGGGGGGGGTGTTGTGTGTGACAATGGGGGTAAAATGTATTTTACTCGAGCTGGTATTATTTTTGGCTTTTTAAAAACTCATCATTTACCTTTTATACAGAAAAAACAGACTGATAGATAGATAGATAGATAGATAGATAGATAGATAGATAGATAGATAGATAGATAGATAGATAGATAGATAGA
>JARVJO010000140.1:10694483-10708744 GCA_031762555.1 Cynodonichthys magdalenae | reverse complement strand
CCTCCCAAAACAGAAACATAAAGCTAAAAAGTGGGAAATCAATATCGGATGTTAATATCTGCCCAGTTTTACATATTGGACCGATACCAATATTCTAAAAAATGACCAACATTGGCCAATACCGATATTAATGCCGATATATCGTGCATCCCTAAAAAAAACATTCTAGATGGACTCTGACTTAGCTTGATGCTAATGGAATCATAAGTAAGAACTGGTTGGTTTGCTTATTCTCTGTCATGTCCACATCCATCTGTTACCTTTGTCTGCTTTTCGTCTTTGGGTTGCAGGGGTCTATGTCCAGCGGTCATTGTGTGAGAGGCACGGTTCACCCTCGACAATTAGTCACAAGTCCATCACAGGGACCCATAGGACAAACAGCTATTCACACTCTCACCTACACCTAGGGACAATTTAGAGTTACCAATTAACCAAACATGCATGTTTTTGGTCTGTGGGAGGAAACTGATAGCCCTGGTGAAAATCCAAGAGTGCGCAGAAAGCACACACAAACTCAGAAAGGTCCCAAGCCGGGGATGTAATCCTGCGACGTTCTCGCTGAGTTGCAACAGCTCTACCAACTGCGCCACCACGCTGTCCTCTGTTGTGTTACATTTGCTTTATTTAGCTCTGTCAGTAACTGAGTCGATATATGAAAATATTATTGTAATTTAAATTTGTTAAAAGTGCTAAAGGGGATATTTGGATGCGTGACACCTGAGTTGCTACAAATCGCGTATCGGACAAAGTTGAGGCAGTGGGTGATACCATGTTTAAGTGTAGAAATAGTTGGAAAAAACACACCCTGCACAATGTGTTCCTCCTCATGGTGTTTTTATCAGAAAGTGGAACATACACTTGGTTTTTCATTTGAGTTCTATTTCAGGCTTAAATGTATTTAAGTTCTTTTCTAATATACTAATATAATACTAAAGTCTTGAAAATATCAAGCAACTGGTGGTGTGTTTTTTGCTGCCTGTTTTGCATAACAACAAATTCCCATGTATAGATTTCCATGGACAGTTCTTAGAAAGAGATTTCCTTGTAGGAGAATGGCGTGGCATCCCACACCTGTTGAGCTCACTTTAACTTAATTTGATCGAGCTGCTAGTGCAAAAATGGTGAACACGAATAAAATGACAATAAAGAATTACAGCCATTGAGGGGGGGACTCCAGACCAAAAAAAGCCCAGACCCCTGACCTTTGTTGGTTTAAACTGCAAGAAATAACAAACATGACACAACTTAAGTCAGTCTTTACCCCTGACCAAACTTTTCAACTTTTAACCGACAAAATAAAACCCCCAGAAATTTGTGATGCTAAATGTTTTGTTAAAATACACATTTTTAAAACAAGTTATTAAACAAAGAGCTTTTTCAATCATGACATCATTTTATCCATTTATAACAAATGTTTTCTGTCTTTTGAAAAGTTAGACAAAATGCTGTTGGCAACTATTTAGCATAAATAATTTGTATTCATGTAGATTTCCTTCCTTTTGATCACATGACTCTGACCCACATTTAGGTTTGCTTCACACGGCCACTTCACTCCAAGTCACACACTCTTTTGTTCTCGTTAACATGCTGAAATAAAACCTGCAAAACTTAAAACCATGTTTACCTGCACCACACCTTCAATTAACTTAAAAAAACCCACTTGAAATCCATTTTTTTTGTAGATGAATTTCAAATTTCTATGTTAACTGTACGGTCTGACATGCACGAAGATGGAAAAAAAAAATGAAATCATATGTTTTTACTGTCCAGGTTATTAAGGCTGTTATTTCAGACTATCTAGCAGCCTTTTCCCCTCCAGTGTCAACGAGTGCATATCTGTTTGTTGTGCACACCTTTATGCTGGGTGTTTCTTTTTTTTTTTTTTTTCACCCTCAATAGATCCGTGTGTGAGGCTTGTGTTTATTTGTCTCTAAAGTTCCTCTTAGACTGTGATGAGTCACCGCTGATGGTATGCATTACAGGGCACCAGTCATACATCATATCCTCAAACAATGGTGGTGCTTTTTCTAGGTATTGCCAGGCGTGTTCAAGGTAAAACCTGAGGGGTAAAAAAAAAAACCTGTTTGGGCTGGTGTGTTCAGGCATGTTGACATTCGTGGAACTGAAATTCAAACAGTTAATGGAAATGTAGAAACGTCCTTCTCCTCATGGCTAAGTCTGAGAATTCCTAAAAAGACATCCATTAGTAGAAAACGGAGCAGTGCACTTTTCAGGGTCATAGAGTCCTAAGTCTTTTTTATGCCGGTAGCAGAGACACAAAACAAATATATGGTAGAAACATTTGCAGATGTTAGGATAAGAAAAAAAATCTATTTTTAACGGCATCAGAATGCTCCCATTATGAAAATAGTGATTGTAAAATATATTTTATGTTGTCATTTGTTAATTAAGTTTAGTCTTCAATGGCAGAATTTTTTTACAATGGCTAATTGTTTTCTAAAGTTCTCAAACTACTTAAATTAGCTTGTTGAGTAATTAGGGTCAACAGGTTCAGCTTAGCTTAAAAGTAGTCATCTTTACATACAATGGACATTTTTAAGTATTTGGTTTATGTTACATTTCTATACACCAAGAAAATTTGAGGTCTGAAAATCTTATTTACTTATTTATAAATGTTAGATATGTGACTCAAGTTAAATCCAACTTAAAAATTATGTTTTCATTTTAATTTACTGATTTCTTTTCTTTTTTCATAAATATTTTTTGTGCCTTGTTTGGTTTAGGTTTTGGCAGCAAAGTTTACTGGTTAGGTTTACGGTCTGTGATGAGTCATTTAAGGTGTTGAAGCTACAACCACATAGTTGGACGTTTTGGAAAGTCAGGAGTTTTAAAAAAACACCACTTTACCACAGTAATTCAGTGATTTAGTTTAAGTGCTTGTCCACACTTTTTTGTATATTTTTAAAAAATGCCCCTTTCTGTTCTTTTTGCAACATTTCTTCATGTGCAAATAGTCAAACTAAGATCTTTTAAAAACGAGATTATTAAAAAAGTATGTTTTTGTTGTATCCATGAGCTTTAGATAAACTGCAACAAGGCAGCCTGCTATTAACATATGTCCAAATACTACTTTGAGCTTTTGAAACCAAAACAACAGATTTGTTTTTATCACTTTTTTTAAGGGGTCATCAACAAGGGAAGGTTTTTTTTTTGTGAATACACAAAAGTTTTTTTTGTTTCAAATGTGCAACTGCAGGGAAACATTGTTTTAGTAGTTTCAAATCCTAAAAAAAATGAAAGTGGTTCCAAGATGAAAGAATTTATAGTTATTGTTTAGGGGATCTCATGTTGAAACGAGAGCCAGTCAAATTTTGAGGTTGAAGGAAAAAATAAAGCAAACTGGACTTTTCAGAGCTTACCCCCTTCCCCCTCCACATAATCTGTTTATTCATCTCTTTATATATCACTGTGAGAAGCAGTTCTCTGTTATGAGAATAATAATAAAAAAGCACACAAAGAAGTTTCACTTTTTTTACCCACTTCAGTCAGTCCTTAGTTTTCACAACTTTTTCAGACACACTCCTGTCAGAGAACATCACAGCTACAGTGTGTCTGCATCAATTTATTTCCATATGTTCATTTTGTGTTTTCTCTTGTAACTTTAAG
Source organism: Cynodonichthys magdalenae (assembly GCA_031762555.1). Classification (NCBI taxonomy): domain Eukaryota; kingdom Metazoa; phylum Chordata; class Actinopteri; order Cyprinodontiformes; family Rivulidae; genus Cynodonichthys; species Cynodonichthys magdalenae. The sequence continues at coordinate 10,705,117 of JARVJO010000140.1, read as the reverse complement.
GTAAAATGTTTGTTGCTGTTTGAATTTTCATTAATTTTCTTTATTGTTTTGATGGGCCTTGGTAAAATGGGTTTATTAAAAACTAGAAATAAAAAATGTAATTAAAATCTGAATGAAAAGAGACAAATAAATGTTTAAATTAACAAATTCCTGTAAACTCCATTCTGACTGATACAATATATATGTATTGAAAAAAATGTATTCATACTGTATTTGTGCATGAATACTTTATCATATGTAGTATGAAAACATGGCAAATTAATTATTTTTTCGAGAAAATGGACATTAATGTTAAGGAAAAAAAACCAAAACAATTTGTCCTTGAGCATTTACATTTATCTGCTGCTACCCTGCACATACACATTATAAAACAGTCCAGGTGGACAAAAAAAAAGACACACAATACTGTTTTTCCTTTTAGCAATTCATAATTTGCCTCTATCCCTGTTGACGGCTACCAGCTGTTTGTCATTATATTGTAGTCACAGAATCTCATAGATAAATATATTTTTTAGACCTGGATATGCAGCCAAAACAATGAGTTTATTTTCCTATGATAAAAAATAATCTTACTGACTTGGTTAATAAATTTGAGTGACCAGCAGCTAATTTAATGGGTCATAGCACCTATGCTTCCTCTCCTCCCATGCCCCTAACTTGGTTTTCACGCCTCTGCTGCTGTTGACACTAATTTCTGCATGATACTTGAATTTTTTTTTTCCAAGTAGCAACAATTAAAATGTGCTTACAAAATATAATCAACTTTCCTCCCCACATTTGCATATTCGTTTCGTTTTCGCCAGCATGCAAATGTTCTGACAAGCCTCTCCGTGGCATTTTTCACAGAACACTTGTAACAAATCACTAATGTATCAAAGGGAAAGTGAGAGATTTTGGCTGTCTTGTGTGGAGGAACAGTGTGTTTGCATGTGTGAATGTTTTTCTTTTCCATTTTTCTCACCTTTTAAATGTATTCCGGTGGTTTTAGGTCCACACACACATAATAATAATACAGCTATGCATCCAAATTTCCACAATACAAACTTATTTTGCATATTTTTGTCTGCTGCTAAACTAAAAAGCATAATTAATGGCCATGCTGAAACACAGACAAAATAATGGCAATAATGGAAAACATAATGAAGGGGTCCAAATAAGCGACGGAGACGACCAGCAAAAGCCATTAAAAGTCTTTAAATGTATTTGGGCTGCTTTGGCTAGCTGCATGCTTTTCAGGAAGCCTTCCAAGAATTTAGACAATGAACAGTAAACATGGCATGTTCCTAGAACATTTCCACATTAGATCTTAGAGATCACGTGTCGCTCTGTCTTTTTTTTTTTTTTTTCTGAGAATTTACTGCCCCCACACCAGACTCCATGACAGATAACTAGCTGCTTAGTCTCATGTTCCCTGTGTATGTACTGTACTTACACTTGACAAGGAACTCTCACAAACTGACAAACATGCAGAGTTTCTGTGTGTGTGTGTGTGTGTGTGTCTCGCTCTCTCGCTTGGTCTCAGAGATTTCTGCTAAGTGGCCGTTGGCATAATTCCTAGCAAGATCACATGTCATGGAACGCCTATACTTGCACAGTAAGTATAGGCGTGTTATCGAGCATGTCTGCGCTTTTGTGTTTGGACAAAAAAGAAAGAAAAGTGGAGGAGGGGAAAAAAAAGGAAAAGGGAGTATGTGTACATGTGATTTTTTTTTTTCCAAGAATTTCTAGCATGAATAGAAGCACGTAGCCATGGCAAAGAATTACAAAGTCCTGAGAAGTATGACGAAGATGTGTAGCTGGAACAGTCATATGGTCATGTTCTTAAATAGGATGGAAAATGCCCTTTTTTAAACTTAATGATACTTTAGAATTGGTGGTGTTTCGCTTCATTCGACCAAATTTATATATAATAGACCATAAAAAATTTAATTAAACCTAAATAGTCTTCATTGAAACTGCACTAAAAGCTTTGAAAACTGAATTATACTGCAGTTTATGTGCATTTTTATTTCATGCCACCAAAAGGTGAATGTGGCCAACAATGATTTTGCCTTCATCTGTGTGTGTTTGTACGTCTGTCTGTCGTCAAAATATCTTGTAAATCACTCAACAAATTATAATGAAACTTTCAGGAAGTAATGACTTCTACATTTACATATGATTACCTTTCAGAGTCGACCCAATTCAAGACAGCTGCCACACTGAACCAACCTTAAAAAATCTAAAATGGCTATAATTCAGTCAGTTTTACAGACATTGAGCTAAAAATTGGTGTGGTCGTAGCTGTAAGTCATCCTCAACACATATTTTGAGTTCTAATCCAGTACAAAATTGTTGTTTAAAATGTTTAGCATTATTTAGTTGTAGTTATGGCCATCTGTTAGCAAAATATCTCCTAAATTGCTTTATGGATTTGAGTAAAACTTTAAGTAATAAGTATTGCGTTTTCATCTACAGGTGGTTAATTTTTGGAGCCAGCCCAATTCAAAAAGGCTGATTTATCAAACAAACCTTACAAAACACAAAAAAGACTACAAGTCAGTCAGTTTTACAAATACTAAGCTAAAATTAGGTGCAATCGGAGCTGAGAGTTTGTTATTTCTTTAACATACGCATGAATGGTGGTAGGTAATATGCATTCCTTAAAGGAATTCTAGGCCTTAAATACTAATTTTGTTTTATAAATCGTGCAGCTATCTTTGCAAAAGCTTGTAAAATGTTGACTAAAGATGACTGACTGAATGGGTTTGGAAAGTTTTGTCAAGTCTTCAGCCTTTCATTGAGGGGAAACACACACATTCTCGAACACTTAAATAAACCAAACCGAATCATGCTGACGTTCAGACTAACACAGCAGTCAGACAAAAGTAGCACTGTGGATGACTTTTATGTTTGCAGCCCACCTCAATTTTTCCATGCTTTTTTGCTGTGCACCATACATAATTAAATTGTTGCCTCACTTAAGACTCTGAGGGGTAAACAAAGACTGCTAATCAGTGAATAAGATATTAATTGTGGAAAGCAGATCGGCTGACCCCTGCTGTATGGTCATGACCTATCTTGTATGTGCTCCCCATGTCCTAAATGCCTGACAGAATGCTGATGAGGGGGGCCGGTGGAAAAAAAAACAGAAATCTGAGGTGAGTAGTTTTTATTACACAGCCTCGCCTGCCTCTCTCTTATTACCAAAGCTCATATGGATTAACAGATGTAGTCACAGCTTTACTCACATGGTGTTTTCAGTACAATTTTGTTTCCCCTCACAATGTACAAAAGCATTAAAACAATCTTTTGAAAGTTTTATTTTTGTTTTGTTTCCTTTCAGACGATAAAGGAAGAGTCATTTTGGTTTACGATTATTAGAGCTGTGAATCTGTCTCTTGGTTAAAATTGAGCCAGGTCCCCCAACATGTTGGCATGTTTTCTTATTCTTGCTATGTACTTTCAATACTACAGTCTCTACAACAAAGTGACATTAATAAAATTTCTAACTGAACTATTCAAAGCCACAATGCTCCCACTATTAGACTGGTCATTAGGACTTTTCTAGTCAAGCCATGTACTTTAATGTATCCAAGTACACTTTAAATCAAAACTCCTTCTTTGCCCCTAAAATGTTATTGGTGAGAGTAGAGTTTAATTACATAATGTTAAGTGTGGCTGCTTTGTCTATAACACAAATTATGTGCAGTGAAAAGAGTGACATTCCACCACCGAGAGTGTGGCTAGCTCAACCTGGCATTGTGTAATCAAACCATAAGGCAAAATGAACTGTTGGGTACAGGACATCTTGAAACATGTTTCTAAGAAAAAAGGTGTGGTATTGGTCACACCCATGTATGTACAAATGAACATGAAATGCTTCCTCATGTCAGAGAGGGAGTTGTGCAGAAAGCTTGTGCTTGACTATGACTTTTTCTGGTGTCAGATAAATAAGGGCCTTTGACTGCAGTTTAATGACTTTGGATTATTCTTATCAGAGGTTTAGTAAAGAAAAAGATCACAACAGAAGGCACTGTATGAGTGTGTGTGAATGATGAAACACATTGTGAAGTGCTTTGTAGAACCTGCATGACACTGAACAGCTGCTATAAAAGTGTTGGTTATTTAAATTTTTAAATGTCATCTTTGTGATTATCTTTAAAGTGTAGCTAAACCCAAAATCAACTTTTTTTGCAGATAAACTGGATAAATTGTGCTATAAAGGTAATATATTTTTGTGCAAATTTTGAGATTTTTGTGTGCATTTGTTTAATTCTGGAATATTTTGTCAAAAAACATCTTTGTGCTGCCCTCTACAAGTTGAACGATGGACACTGCAATTGATTTTTCCTATTGGTTAAAACAGTATATGCTTATGTCACAGCTCCTGTGTTAGGGTAAAAAAGCCTTTCTTTCAGGCACCCCCCTGCAGCGAGTCAGGGGTTGGAACAGGGAACACCACGATGAAAGTTTGTTGCTGTTTTCAACATTACCCCATGTTAGCAATGATGATGCTAATATTACTTTCACAAGCACACACATTGCCTCGGCAGCTTCATGCTTCGCTGAGTCGGCACCTTGAGACAGCGGCTCCATGCGATAATTCTTAGTTAGACCTGCTCAACCTACAGGTGAGGAGGGGTGTGACCATTGATATATATTACTGGATAGGACATCGCCCGTAGCCGCTATAGCTAGCGACGCGCCACCACAGGAGCCATTACTATTCACTGAGTCACGCCAACAAAACGCTATAGTTTCAATGAGGGATGAGCGTCAATCTGTCACAAAAACATTCGTAGCGCCCTGAATTCTTATCCGATTTCTACAAACTATAGCTTAAATTAAAGCTGAGAAAATTGCCGATGTTGTGGTATGTAAAACCATGTATTTGCCCAAGAGATAAATCTATAAGCAGTCCGGGAAATTTGTTGGAACAGCAAATTTGTCTTTGAGTGGATTTACAAGACATAAAGTTTTCAAAATCAAGCTAGCAGAACTGACCTACTTCCTGCGTTTGTTTTAAATTAAAAATATTTTATTAACCTGTAAAATGTGATAACCTTTGATCTTGTGGTCTTGTTGTAGTTGTCTTGTCAATTTCTAGCAAAAACACAGCCCTATTTTTTGATATTTCTTGCGTGTCTGTCAGCTGCATCTAATGTTTACGACAATCCACAGATGTTCGGGAGTAAAGACTCAATGCATAGCAATGGCACCAGTGCAGCGCACGATAAGTCACGTGATGTCCTATCCAGTAATATATATCAATGGGTGTGACCACATCAGTTAAACTACCTGCTTTGCTCTGGTTACTTTCCGGGTTTCAACAGAGAAGCCGTCTGGTTCCGTACACTTGTACGCGTTTAGAAATCATACAAGTCAACAACTTCAGATGTTTATTTGTATCTTAACCTTCCAAAATCCGTATTTTCACAAAAATCCATATTCTTTTCTGTATTTAGGGGGTTAAGACATCACTTCGGACTTTATATCAGTGCTAACTGAATTAACTTACTTTACGATCTTCTTTGGTTCAATTTCTTTTTTGAACTATAAAGTTGCTGGTCCGTGTCATCTTCAATACTCCATATTTAGTTACACGTTAAAGTGCCATTTACATTTTTTAAATATGTAACCCTAACTGCTTAGTCTGGAAATCAAAACTATTAAGATCAGAAAAACCTTCAGCTACTTTTCTTTTATTATTTTTTTCCCCAGTATTATGTCCTTGACCATGACAATACATTTGAAAGACCACAAGAAAGCCTGAAGAAATTGTGCTTAAGGATATACAAGAAAGTCTGGTTTGGAAAACAAAATTTAATAAAATACTCAGTACTGTACATGTAAAAGAAAAAAGAGAACTATTTTTAGATGCTGCACATGATCGAACACATGACTTTCAAAAATTGCGTCTCATGTCATGTTGTGACGTTAATATATTTTTACAAATACCTGTTGGAAAAGGCAAATACTGTGTGTAAATTCCCCAATACTCAGCATTTCCCTTTATTAAACTGGTTGCATCAATTGAGCTAAAAGTCACAATTGAGGGTTTAACTAAATGCAGACAAACAGTTTTTACATAAAAACCATGTGGTTTTGTATGAGATGTAATTTATCTGACTTGCACTCACAGAAAGGTCATTATTACTGCTCAGAGTTCCTTTCAATCTTCTTTTTAAATTTTCTGTAAAAGATGAGCACTATGTTATAATTGTATAAGATCAATTAGAAAAAGCACTTGTCATATGAGAATTAAAGTTAATCACTTCGTGGAGGCACCACAGGAACGAATGCTCATTTTGGGGAACTTTTTCATTCTTTAGCAATTAAAAGTTCCTCATTCTCAGCTGAGTGTGTTTAACCTAACTCCTCTGATTTTTTTATTTTGTTTTTCTGTACCACCTGCCTCCACGTAGATTTAAGATGGAGATAAACAAACGTTGGCTATGTCGGTGTTCTAACCGGGGTGATGTGGTTATCCAAGGTGACATGTTATTTTTGTACATGTGTGCTAGTTTAGTGTGGTGCTGACAGGAAGATTCTCAGGTCACAGTAAAATGTGTGTGGGTGAGGATTGGGGGGGGGGGGGGCACTTAAAATACATGCATATGTATTTGTGGGCACTAGAGTAAAACCATTATTCATGAAAGACTTTTACATTATTTATTTCATGACCGCAGCATATCATGACATTTTTTTTTCTCCCCCCTTGCTTTTTATTATCATTACTTTTGTTTATTTTATATGCAGTAGATTAAATTAAAACATTATTTTTTGCTCTAATTGAAGGGTATGGCACATAAGGGCACTAAGTGGTTGTGGGTACAGCTTTCTGTGTATGCCCTTTGTCTTTTTGTGTCTGTGTTTGTGTGTTTCTGTTTGTAGACAGTGGGGGCACTGATGCTGAAAGATGTGTCCTCATTTTTATTTTTTCCTCATGGTGCTGGACTCTGGCAACCATGTTGGGCTTCCCTGATGTCACACATGTGTCACTGTGGAACATTCAGCTCAGAAACAACAGCGTGGCGAGATCAAAATGGCTCGTTTATTCTCTCCATTTCTTCTCCCCCTTTTGTCTTAGCGTCTGTGTCACTCTCCTTCTGTCACTCACTCGTTTACTCACTGTGGGCGCCAGATGGATTGGAAACTTTAAAATACATTTTTTTAGATTATTTCTTTGTCACTGGACCTTTGCAGAGTCACCAGTGTGGATTTATTACTAAAGAAAATGTAGTTCAGCAGTTTTTGTGGGCAGAAATAAATAAAAAATGCTTAAAGGTGTGTATGTCGACTTTGAACATTTCTAAAATTTTGCTTTCCTCTGCTAGCCAACGTTTTAAACAACCACCTGCACACCATACTAATGTGGAAGATCACAAGGTTATTGCATTTCTATTCCAACTGTTGGCTCAGTCTTTGACAACATATGCAACTTTACAGTTTCTGTACCTATTTATTTGTTTTTTTGTTCTGTGCACTTATTTCAATTACTCAGAACATTTTCAGTTTGGAGAACCGGACAGATTCTAAGGTCGAGTTCAAACTAAGGGTTACTCAGGGCACTTTCAATACTGCATTTCCACTATTTAAAACAAACTCTAGCAGTTTGAGCAAATGCTATAATCATTTATTTAACACAATGTTACACTCTTGCTATTTTTCCCAGCAAAGTTTAATGTTCTAAAGTTAAAGCGATTATTCAATAATAGCTGCTGAACAATAACTTTTACTCAAAGAAATATGAAAAATCCAAGCCACATCTTAAACTCAACAAGTGTGAGTTAGACTGTTGGAGTTTATGACAGTTTGACTACAAAAAGACTAAACAAGTATGACTTTTTTGGATGAGATGGCAACATGAAGCTGTATCGTTCCAAAAACTGTATGACAGCACAACTTTAGTTGGAAAGAGTCTTTTAGACAAAGGGACCAACATAAGATGGATGAACATTTTGACAAGAACCACTGAAAATAAACTTTAAATGTTAACCTTAAACAAATGCAAAGAAGAAGCAAAAACACCAAATCAAATAGAGTAAGAATCCGCACAGCTTTGAAAAAAAACCAGTTTAGATTGTATTATAGTTCAAGTAATCAAAAAAATATTTAGTTCTTTGTTCTTTTAAATCCAAGTACAGAAAACCTGCTGAAGCACAATTCCTTAAAAACATGAATATTCTCATTGCATCACTGTTCGATGACCCTGCCATGCTGACCCTTTTCATTGTTTGCAGTGACTACGTTTGCCATGTGACGGTCAGAACAGGATCAAAGAGCAATGAGAGAAAATAGCCTGTTTTGTAGAATACCTTTTTTTATGTGACATGGAAGGATATCTGTGTTTTGTTTTAATTTACATTGGGAGGAAATGGTAACATGAAGGTATAAGAAGGAGGCTATATAAATCTCTGGTCTGTGTTCTAGCAAACCCTTCATCCTGCACTAGTATGCACATTGGTGTTAGTTTGGTGCAATTACTCTGAAGCAACATTTAGGCAGTAATTCATGAATACAAAGACCTCTCTCAGCAGAAAGAGTAGTTTGAAGAACATGTTTGCTGACTGGGATTTTTTGGACATGTCCATGTAATCCATAAGCTTCTTTCAGTCTTTCTTTAACATCATATTAGTTAATTTAACATGACGCATTTAAGGCTCCTATATTGTAGTTTTTCTGTCTCCTGCACTATAAAAATCAAACTATGTTTGGAACAAATGCATATAGCTGATGCAAACAGTAATATACAGACTTCCTGTAACCTAATTCTAATCCATGTGTGACAGTTGGAGACTTAGCACAGCATCACATGGCTGTTCTGTCTGCATTTGAGAGTTTTTTCAAAGACCATATCATAAGTTGAATTACCAACCAGGCAAAGTGGGCATCTGCCTGACATTTAGTCTTTGTTTTGTATTACATGTAGTATCTGTGCAATTTTTGAGAGGGAGCTAAACAAAACAAGCCACGGATGTCACTAACTTATACTCAAAACTTTCCTCAATTGTAAATCTGTTGTTTATCTCTGCCTGTTTACAATGTTAATTCAGCTATGAAGGTATTGGCAAGATTTTAGCACCTTGTTTTCACTGATTAAAAGCAAATGCATTGTGTTGCAGTGTATTTGATTATCAGTGGTCTTGTGTTTAGGCATGCTGGCGATGCTGACACACCTGCTCAGTAAATGTACTTGCAGGAATAAATTATCAAGGTTCTCAAAATGTGGGCACCAACTACTGTACTGCCAATTATCTCCATTGTAAGCCAGCGGACTCTCTGCCACGGCATAATCACTGTTTGGAAATGAGCACATTTGAGATGCAACAAAAGCTTCCCCCAGGAGTAAACGGATGTCCTTGTCAGGGCAGAGTCACAAGGCAGGACTACAACATCCTCACTGTTCTGCCAAGGGCGAATTACGTGTCATGTTTACTTCACTTCTGCGAACTTGTCTGAATGCATGTGGCACTGATAAACTTCAATGGTTTTCTTGGTTTAAGTTGTAATACTGTCTTTTTTTAAGCAGTTGCCAATAGGGCTGGGTATCATGGCCACTTCTCCAAATCAATTCGATTTTGATTAATAAAGGTTCTTAGTCGATTAATCATGATTCGATTCAGTTCGATTTGATCTGCTCTTAATAATGAAAAGGGTTCAACTTCGTTGCATAATACAATATCACTTTATTTTTTCTCTTCACCATAAACAACAGGTTTTAAGGAAAAACTTTTAAATTAAACAGTTTAATATTGAAATAAAATTGTCACATGTTTCAAAGGTTTTAAATTAAAAAGGAATTGCAGGTGACAGTTGTTGTTGGATATATTCATTTTCAAGAAATTAATCATTTTCTTGATCACTAAGAAGTGATGGGAATATGGTTGCAGGAGAAGGCTGCTGTTGCAGGCTAATATAAATATACTTCTGCCCACTCCTTTTGAGTGTATGAAAATTGTATATATAATGTTTCTCTTACCTTCTGTTCTGTTCAATAAAAAATACAACTACAACATTTCATCACTGTGGATTTCATTGGTAACAAATTAAACGATTTTGTTAGAATGTGGTCTTTCACACATTTATACATGCTGTGGAGAACAGTTTCAGTCAGATGTTTACATAACGTTGTTAAACCCTGCTTCGTTTTTGCTACTGCGTAGAGCGCAAATCTTTGCAAACAAAAGTCACCATGGTCTCTGATATCTTTAAGTTCTGCTGCGAATCGGCTGATAATGTGAGTGATTCTTTAGTTTCTTTTGTTTTGCTCCAGACAACTTGTTATCGAAAGCTAACGTTAGCACCGAACGGCAACCGGATGTAAACATACGGCAAGCCAGGAGTGACAAAATATAGAAACGTGCTCCAGACGTGCGCACAAGACGCCATGGGGAAGAATCGATCTCATGCCCTGTGAATTGACTTTTCCAAATTTAAATGAAATCGATTCAAGATTGATTCAATTGATTTATTTTTTTTACCCAGCCCTAGTTAACAATAAGTAGTAATATTATCTTCATTTAGATTTAAGTGGACGTAGTGCATTACTTGTCAATAAATATTACTTTATATATATATATATATATATATATATATACACACTCACCGGCCACTTTATTAGGTACACCTGTCCAACTGCTCGTTAACAC
>JARVJO010000140.1:10673614-10694383 GCA_031762555.1 Cynodonichthys magdalenae | reverse complement strand
AGTTCTGAAGGCAAAAGGGGGTCCAACCCGTTACTAGCATGGTGTACCTAATAAAGTGGCCGGTGAGTGTATATATGCATTCATCCTTTTCTTGTTCAGGGTTGTGAGGAGTTGGTACTTATCTTTAGGAACACTCCACATATTTGCTAGATTTGCCATCAGTTTGGCAACAGAGCTAGACAAGCATTTGATGTGGAATTTTCCTTAACTAAACTTAGAATAGGACACAATAAGCCCCTTTATATCTGGTACCAGAGAGAGAGAATCCCATTCAAGCACACACTTCTAAACAAACCTTTTTTTCTCTCTCTGACATGAGGAAAACTTGCATGTTCATTTATACATAAAGGGTGTAACCAAAACCATCAGTTCTCCATTATCTTACAGAAAACATGTTTCAAGATATCCGGTGGCAAACAACTCATTAAGCCTGGCCAGTGGTGTGGTTACACAACATCAGGTTGAGATAACGGTCACACACTTCGGCTCTATATGGGCCACAGCTAAACTCACAACAAATACTTATGTTAATAGACAAATAAAATGAAGCAATGAACACTCATACTTAGAGCTTATTTAAGACTCTTTCACAAGAGACCCCCTCGCCACCGTGATTTTTTTGAATGGATTAAGGTGGCGAGGGGGATGGAAGCCAATGCATATCTGGTTTGTGTGGCCAATTTGCAGAATTGTTTTATGAAAGAGCCCATAGAGTCACCAATAAATCTAACATGCAAACTCTGAGGCTGCGCGATCACAGTTACATCTACATAAACTAACAGTCGGACCTGGGTTGTTTTTTTGGTATTGCTCCTGCTGCAAAGGGAGCGTAACACAAAAAACACTCTGCTGTCTGTAAGTAATTGTAACTGTTAGTTTAGAAGAAACTTTAACCTGTAGTCACCTGTGTGCACATGTTCGCTTTCACACCTGCAGAGAACTTCACACCTCCACGGGGGGTGTTATGGGAAAAGTTACACTGTGTGACCTGGTTTCAAAAAATGCCGGTGTCAAAGACTCCAATCACCAGTGATTAGTAAACAAGTGGCTGGATCACAACAAAAATGTTAGTTTCATTGAAAACCATCTCTGTTTAAATGGGGCCTTAAAGAGTCCTTTAAAAAGGTATTTTTTTTATTTTCCTTTGGAATTAATAAAGTATTTTTGAACTGAATTGAGCTGAATTAAAAGTGAAGCTTATACATCTACCATAAGTGACCCCGTGTCAGTTTGCTCAAGGATTCTCCAGTAAGTTGGAAAGTAATGAAATTCAAACTAGCAAATAGGTTTAGATATAATTTTGAAGTCTCCCTTGTGAATCAAAAGTGATATTTTGTTGGCAAAAGCAAATCATCATTTCTTGTGAGCCAGAACAAAATTAGCTCTCTTAGGTTCATTGAAAATAGTTTTGAAACTCAACAGTCACTTGTAACTAACTGCCAGGGTAAAGTACTACTTGTAAAAATGAAAGCACTGACATGGCAGTCAATGCTTTGGATATTGTATCCTTGTATTCATTTGTTTACCAACGTAAGTGTTTCTTCATAACTCAACATTCATTCTGTGACTGGCCTTTTGAATCATTTCTGACTTTGGTGGGCTTTCTCTTCCCTCCTCTTCTTCCTGTACTGCTTGCGTGTAGCTTCCCTTTCAGTTGTGAATGTGGGGATTTTTTTTTTTTGGGTCTTGTGTCAGTGTTGGTTCATAATATCTCAGTCTTACATGATGAGCCCATGGCCTGATTTTCCTTGCTGCTCAACTGTCACCCAAATGTGTTTCCATAAACTGGAATGTCCCGCACGCCCTGTGGTTCTGTGATGTGAAATTAATATTGCAGAAATAGCTAAATAAAATAACCTCTTTGTTGTTGCCAAGACGTTTCATGTTAGAGTCATTCTTCTCTTTTTTTTTTTTCTTCAAACCATAGAAAGTGTATCCCTCCAAAATCAGAAACTGGTGAAATTTCATTGGAGTGCTTTGCTTAAAACTTTTGAACACAATTTGAGCATTGGTGTTCATTGATATATTTTTTTATTATTTTTTTTTTTTTTGCTTTTGCTGTTTTATTTTTATTTTTATTTTTTTTGTCATTGGATCAGTTTTCTTTATTTGTTCTGGAGATTTATATTTTGATGTAACAGCCTCTTTTCCCTTTTTCGTTCTGTTGTCACTATGACGGTGCTTTTTAACCCCCACCCACACACACACACACACACGCACGCATACACACTTTTCTCTTCTTCTTTTCTATTAGTATCTTTCACATACACTCCCTCTTTTTTCCCCTCTACTTTTATTAATCTCGCTTCCAATCCCTTCTCTAAATGACAAGACCTTTCAGCTTTTCTCACTTGTTCACGCTCGTTGGCTTCAATTGTCCTTTATGTCTCCAAAAGTCGCCATGTATGTTCAAGGGTACTTGGACTGACATCTGAGTGTCCACCATTGTACCGAGCAACAGTCACTGCTGTTTGTTTGGCGTGAGGCAACATCTACTAAAACTGTTGTTTTGTTTACCTCCCACAGCCATTTGGCGTTCATTAGCAATGTCTTTGCCTCAGGAGAATCACTCAGACACACTCACAAACACTCATTCACACACACATCCTTTCTATTTGTATTTTTCTTTGTTTGGTTCTGCCTACTACAGACGGAACTGATGCAGAAGTCTTTGGCCATATGTAGTTTTTATTCTGATTTCTAGCTTTTGTTATTGTTTCTGTTTTCTGTCATCGGTGCTAATTTTTTTAGCAGATTTCAGTTCCTTTGTATTGTTTTTTGTGGTAATCTCAAAGCAGCTGCCTTTTAAACCACTATAATCAACTATCAGATGATTGAACTTTTCCTGATCTTTAAATTTGAATCAGTACCAATTACATTGTCAATAATTAATTTGCATCCACAAATGACTAAATAAACGTAACTGCCTCTTCTTTGTCATTTCATTTTGTTTCAAATTGACTTTATGCTAAGATGCTGCATCTTTTCAGTGTCAGTATCTGACTGACCCACTTCAGTCCTGTGCATACTGTGTGTTACACACGAGTCATTGAACACAGAAGTCTGGGAATTTCACGCAGTAGCTTTTTGACTTGCTATACCCACCGACTCTGTTTCCTGAGCTTTAGTTTGGCCATAGAGAGCAGGTGTAACTCTTCTGCAAAAAGGAAAGTTTTGATGAGAGCAGCCTGCTCACACCACAGTTCAAGGTTTCAACATCTGGTGTCACAGTAGCTGAACGTAACATGGTCGTGTAAATCTGCGACTTTATGGCTCAAGTGTGGCAGGAAAATCACCACTTCGCAATGCAGGACTAAAAGTTTCCCCCTGAAAACATATTATTTTCTGTCACTGAATTAATGTGGATATGTTAAGAAAGTAGAATCAGTAAATTATGCTTCACTTTTAACTTGAAAAGTAAAGCTATTACGCGAAAAAAGCTTTGGAGTACAAAGTAGTCTGGTGATAATTCATTGAGAGTTTTGTCTACATTTCAAAACCCCATGAACTTTCCATATGGAAATCATGTTTTCACACGTGAAAACTTGTAAAATGTGTTTTGAATGTGATTTTGGAAGATGTTCCTCTGTGCCATCTAATATTTCTTTTATTTACCATGGTTTTCAACATGATCACATTAAAATCATGGTAAATTTATAGTATTTTTTTTTTAACCTGTAAGGGATTTCATATATTTCATATATATAATTTAATCCAGTGTTTTGACCGATTGGATATTTAAATCTTTGTTGTTGCTGTGTAACAACTTATTCTCCTTTGCAAAGTAAAAAAATATGTTGTTTGTTGCTCAAGGCCCTTTTAGGCATCAGTATTGTGACACGTCAGCGGTAATATTAGAAAAATGAAGCAATCTTTGCTGTTTTAAATTGCAGCAAAGTCTGCATTACAAAGTAGGAGTAGTTGCAGTGGAATAAATCTTTTTTTATTATTTCATTTTGAAACCTGGGATTGGAACCCTATGTAATACAACCTGTATTTTTCTCCAGAGTTTATAAGCTACTTTATGGTTACTGGCTGCTGTATCTTACTTGTTGTAACTAGCTATTTGAACCTCAGCTTGAAGAAATAGTTTAACTCAGACCAGAATGATAAGCTAAAGGCTAATCCAAGCTGGCCAGGATCAGTTTGAATTGCTGCATGACATAACTCCAATATTTAAACATTTATTTTAAATGTAATATTAAAAAATACATTCACATAATGTATGTAGTATTTAAAAAATACATACATTCTTATTCTAGCAGAAGAATTCTGATATTTCTGCTTGAATTGCCCCAGACTGCACAGGAAGTTCTAACTACTGCTGGTATTTGTTTTTGCAGATAATTATGTAAATAACGATGTCTTAGAAAACTAGCAACGTTTTGAAAAAAAACATTCTCATGAAATACTATAAGTAGTTTAGAGACGGCAGCAGTCCACTCTGGTCTTGGCCCTGCTCAGACTAGCCCTTAGCTCATCAGTCCGGTCAGAATTAAACTCTACAACAGGTAAGATATTAATTGTTCATAACTTTCACACAGAACTTTACATCAGAAATTGTAAGTTTATAGTTTTATTTATTTATATTTTTGTCGCTCATAACTGAAAGTCAGATATTTCTTTGTACTTTTCAGACTCGTGTTAGGCCTCCATCGCTGGTGCTACTAATTGATGCACAGAGTGAACACAAGTAGAGAGTTAACAGACAATATCCAGCCCACAACAAATCATTTCATAGCTGTCTCTTTGTTATGTAACTGCATGAATCACAGGGATGTTTTTCTCTTCTTTTGTAGGAAAGAGTGATTTTTTTTTATCCTGACTATGTGCAGACAACTTCACTCAGCAGGGTCCGTAGACGGAGAGCGATGTTACGTTACAAGCAGCTATAAGCAGTCTCTCTCTCTCTCTCTCTCTCTCTCTCTCTCTCTCTCTCTCTCTCTCTCTCTCTCTCTCTCTCTCTCTCTCTCTCTCAACATCCCATAATGATACTCAGACAGACTCAGGCAGACTCCTGCTTGTTCCCGATTGGTAGAACTGTTGCCAGGGAGCGTTGCCGTCTCAACGTGGATAGAATCTGTTGTCTGGTACACTTTAGACATGAGAACAACTGCAGGATCTGAATATTTATAACGAGGGGACTGTTCATATTGGGAATGTATAGAGGCAACACGAGCAAGCGGGGAAGGATGTGCTCCTGACCAGCTCAAGTCCAGATTTTCATTCTGTTGCGTTTTATTTATGCTTTGCTGCACTTTGAATGAGTTATTAGTTGATTTTAACACTTGTCTGGGACCTGATGAGGTGTATATTTATTGTTTGGTAAACTTTTATTATCTGCATAGTTCAAGTTTACTTTCAGTCTGAAATCTGAACTTTTGGTGATTAGGGGTTATGTAGGACTTTCCTGCATTTATATTTGACCACCAAATCACTATTTAGACCTCAGGGTAACTAAAATTTGAGTGTGTTTGTTTACCATCTGGCAAGTCCTCCCATGTCTTTACATTATTCAAATAAGTCCGGACCTGCTGCTTCCCCTAATGACACGCGTGTGCAGGTATATATCCCTTGATTAAAACAAACATTTCAACAAAAGCGGAAAGCAAACACAAAACGTTTCATTGTATGAAACAACAACATAAAAAAACTCCCCCCGGTGTGCGAGAAACTTTGACAGGGGAAGGCGAACACTCTTAGCAGGAAACGGGGGCACGAGCTTCGAAACAGGGCACGCACACGCATGCATAATCGCTTATTAGACAAACAAGTTGAGGGAGTTCATGCCTTTATATGTTTTTTTTTTTATTTCTATCAGGGGTGTGCAAAGTCTATATTTAATGCAGGCTGGAATTTGCATGTGCGTGTCGATGTGTGCATGTTTTTTCATGTCTGTGTGAAGTTTTGGCACCGTCGTTTTTTTCTCCGAATCTGTTTTAAATATCTTCGTGCATACATTTACATGAATATGCAGCTATGTTTGTTTGTACGTGTGTGTTTGTGTGCTTGTATATGTGGCACACCACTGTCCTGTCTGCCTGACTCAACATATTCCCCGTTCACTCTCCTTTGCTTTTTCTGTCTCTTTCGCTCCCCCCTTCCCCCACCCACCCCCAACTCCCCCTCGCTCCGCCTGGCTGGCACGTACATGCATGTCTGTAGACTCTGTACTGTGCTCGCTGCCGTGGCACGCGCCAACCTCACTGCAATGCAGCCCTGTGTGCATTAATTGGCAGAGAGACAGTGGGTTTGTGGTATGCAGGATGGGAAGCGTAGAGAAAATGGAGAGGGGTGGTGGTGGTGGGGTGAGCAAGAGGCAATGTAAGGACACAATAGTAACAATAACCACTGGACGGACCGATGGACAAGCAGTCTGGCAGGCTTCCCAGAGGGACAAACAGACTAACAGAATGTGTACTGCTGAGTGCGCACAGGGAGATTACCTGACCGTGTGTGTTGTGTGTGTGTGTGTGTGTGTTTAAGAGAGCAGGGGAGTGAGTGTCTGTTTGCATTAGTGTGTTTGCGGATTTGTTTCTCTGAGCTTTTTATTGTGTGTATTTATGTGTGCGCGCGCTCTCACTCATGTGTGCCTATATGTGCCGTGCAGATATCACGCTGTATCTGCTGTGGCAAAGCTCTCAAAACCATAGTCTGACTCACTCTGCTCAGCCCCTTTGTGATATCCTCACTTTCATATTTCCGCTGTGACTGAAGAGCAAAAGTTTGCTCAGTTTAGCACAACTTTCTCCATATGAGGTTTCTTTGGCAGAGAATGAACCCAATGATTCTTGATACTTTCCAGGGATGTGCTCAGATATATTAAAAAAAAAAAAAAACCTCTGCGTCAGCTTTTTATCTTTTTCAAAGACTGCAGATTACAAAAGGTAAAAAGATGGAGTTAGATTTTGAAGGTCATTTTGTTGTAAACGAGTGCTCTCATCTCCCAGAACACAGTGCCTCGGTTGGAGAGCTATTTCCATTGTGTTCTTCTACTTTATCCCAACATGCAAGAATTACACAACTTTCACGTCCACACAAATACAGTTACAAATCTCTTGCTCATCCTATTACAGCAGTTTTACATTTGTAGCAGTCCCCCGCACATCTTTACAGAACATACCCTCTTGGATAGCAGCGCTTCTGATAGCCAAGGCTGCAACATCCTGCTCCCATCTCTTTTGCTTAATATACCGAGGCTTAAAAAAAAAAAAAAAAATAGAAAGTAACGTCAGGAACAACAAAATGGCATCCCAAATAGGCCGAGCTACAAATGCGGAGGTGTGTAAATTAATCATTTAATTTATCAATTCATGTGCAAAATAGTCTTGCGTGAAGACAGTACTTGGGTGTCTGGTTGGTGTGTAGGTGTTTGGCAGAGATGTCCTTGGCGTGATTCACAGAACATACACAACACTTGCTCAAAAGTAAAACCTCTTTTTTTTTTTTTTTTTTTCTTTTTTTTTTTCCACTATTGTCTTTAAAAGTGGAAAATACCTTTCGGCAAACTTTCTCTACACTGTCCACATGAAAGTTCCGGTTTACTAAAACTCTGTTACCGGGGGAATGATTCTCTCCAGACTTGCGTCAAAGTGGCATTTTTCGAAGTTTCACTATTTGCTGTCTAATAAATTAACAGTGTTTATGCGCTCTGCAGGCTTTTCTCATTTCTCTGTTGTCTGACTCATTCCCTCTCCCCTTCTCTGTCACACCATATAGACATCCGTGTCGAGGGGCAGAAGTTGCTTCAACCTAATTGTCTTTCTCTTCTCGTATTGTCCTCAAATGACTTTCTCTCTGTCTCAACTCTCCCCTCCCTCGGACTCTCTCCAACTCAGCCCGGTCTCTGTCTCGGTCTGTAACTGTAGCCTGTGTTTTTCTCTCCCTCCCACTCCCTGCGACGTATAGATACTGCATTGATCAGACACACGCGCGCAGACACACGCACGCACCAAGCCTCCCACTCCTTTTATCATTGATTCGCTCTGCTCTGCTCCCTTTTTTTCCTTCCTTTTTTTTTTTGCTCCCTCCTTCCTATTCTCTTTCTCCCTCTGTGCAGCAGCACTTGTTGAATTCAGCCCTTGGAGAATAGAAAAGAAGGGAGCGTAGTGGAGAGAGATGATGATGATGATGACAGGGAGGAGAGGGAGGCTTTGAGACAGTGAGCGGCAGAGAGAATGGGTAATCGGAGGATTTAGAGACGGGAAGAGAAAAGTCAGGCAGAAAGCAGAACCAGAGAGGGATCTTTGAGACAGTGGGGATGACACTTTGAGTGAAAGAGAGCGCTGGCCAGACGGAGAACATCAGAGTGCTCTCCTTCCGTCTGTAACTACTCCTCCTCCTTCGTCCTGCTTCTGACTCTTGCTGGCGTGTTTGTGTGTCAAGGCTCCATGGTGTGTTTGAACCAGAAGACTGGCTTTACACAGGTCAGAACTGTCTGGGCTAACTGAGCGCTTTTTTGTGTGTATGTGTGTGTGTGTGGGGTGGGGGATATTTGTGCATGTGAGCAGTGGGAAAGTTGCTGGAGTAATGTGCTGGGTTCTCCAGGTGAGGGCTTGGGTGCCAGGTTGCACAGTAATTTCCCCATACAGCCCACTCCCTGTATGTGTGTGTGTGTGTGTTGATTTATGCATGCACACTTTTTATGCAAGTAAGCCAGGGTTCATGTGTGTGTCTGTATAGAGAGAAAGAGACTGTGTGTGCGTGTGTGTGTTAAAGAGGCGGTGACATTTTTCAGTTTGTATTCCTGGAAACTGTTCTGCAGCATTGCTCAATAATGAAACTTGTGTGTGTGTATGTACGTGTGTATGGGTTGGGGGGGGGGGCAAAGACAATTATACATGGTTCAGAGAAGTAATGAAGGTGCTGATATTCCTGGAGAATGTGCTGCAAAGCATTTCAAGGAACTATCTATGACCATAGAAAAAAAAAGGAAATAAAACTCTAGCCAAAGTTGTGAAAGAGTAAAAGAATAAATAAAGTTTAGAGTCGGCAAGGTGAAGGAGAATCTATGAACTCTGACGTGAAGAGCCGGAGTTTATTTGCTGAGAAAAGTTATTGTCAAGGCTAACTTCTGGGCCACCAAAGTCCACAGGGCTGGAAAACTGTTTTCGAGGCGTTAAGAGCAGTTCGTGGAACGAGTCCAGGGTTCCTAGAATCCAAGTCATGTTAAACAACATAGCCTGGAGATGTTTCACAACATTTCACACACTTACAGTAGGCACGGCATTGTTTTTTTTTTTTTTTTGGTGGAGTGCCTTGACTCCTCCTTCCTCTCTCCTGTCTCAATCTCTCACCCACTATTTTCACATATCCATCTTTTCTTTCACACTCCTCTCACTTCTCGCGCAACGGCATTCGTTTTCTCGCTTAATTCCAACTCCTCTCAGTTATCGCTTCTCTACCTTCATCTCTGAAACGTTTTCTATTTACTCTAGATTTTTTTTCTCCCCCTTCTCAAACAAACTCCCATACATTATTTTTTTCTTGTTGTTTTTTTTTTTTTTTTTTACAGATGCCTCTCTTAGCGGCAGAGACTGCAGTGAATATTTGAAAGCCTCCCTCTGTGGCCAATATGTCCCAGCTGCTCCAGGTGGAGATCCCCAATTTTGGAGCCACGGTTCTGGGTTCCCTTAATGAGCAGCGCCTGATGGGACAATACTGTGATGTATCCATACTGGTTAAAGGTGAGTTACCACAAATTCTGGAGTTTTTTTTGTTGTTGTTGTTTTTTGTACATGATTTGAGGTGTTTAAATCAATATTCTCAACTTGTCTTTTCAAACCAGGTCAGGCTTTTAAAGCCCACCGGGCTGTTCTGGCTGCCAGCAGCCTCTACTTCCGTGACCTCTTCAGCAGCTCAACCAAGACCCAGTTTGAGTTGCCTTCCTCAGTCACCCCTGCTTGCTTTGAGCAGATCCTGGGTTTTTGTTATACAGGGAAGCTAACAATGGCAGCAAGTGAACAACTGGTTGTCATGTACACAGCTGGCTACCTCCAGATTCAGCACATAGTTGAAAAGGGCATGGACCTTATGTTTAAAGCAAACTCACCCCACTGTGACTCGCAAACGGCGGGGTCCTTAGAAGAAACAGGATCTGAGCCACAAAGTCCTCTAAATAATGGCAACGGCCTTTCGGTGGCTGCTGTTTTGGGTACCCAAAGCTGGTCCACAGCACCTCTACTCATCCCACCACGGAAGATTAAACTAGAGGGCAACGATCCGACACCAATATCACTGCCCTCAGTTCAAAGCAAAATTGCAACGTCGGAGCTGGGGAGTCGGCTGGCGAGGGCCAGCTCGCTCTTCTACACGACAGCTGGAGGGACCCCCATCCCTGGAATGCCTTCTTTCCCCTTCCAAGGAACCAGCGGAGGTGGATTGGGAGGTGGAGTGGGAGGAGGAACGGGTGGCGAAAGATCCAGTCCTGGAGAATCCAGCCTGCCCACCACTGACAGTCCCACATCCTATCAGAATGAGGATGAGGAGTTTGAGGAAGAGCAATGTGATGGGATCACCGATGATAGTTTCAGTCATATTTATGGACGTTCGGCTAACCCCTATGGGAGTGAGTATCATGGTGTATAATAAGAATTATTGTCGAGTGTTGGTATTTTTAGTAATACATTCGTTTGTCTGGGTTTTTCATATTTTATCTCAAATTCAGGAATTTAACTACAGACAAATTACATTCCACATCTTTTAGTAAAACAATAAGCTCTAATTGTTCACTTATAAATCTAGTTGGGTAATTTTTACTCTACTGTAGCTCTTGCCCTAAAAAACCTCTGTTTGAAAGGGCCAAATAGCCCTATCTCCTTGCCCCTTCATCACTGAAAGAATTTGGACACCCCTACCCCCATCATCAAACATACAGAAAGAAAAAGAGCAAGGAGTGAAATGGGGTTCATCTTTTAGCTTCTTGCTTTTAGTTTTTAAACCAAGGACTCCCTGACTGTCACAATCACATTTCTATATCAAATTTTATCTTTTTGCTCCGACTAAGTGCATTACTTCATCATCTGCCCTTGGCTGATGTCAGAAATTAATTTGATATCAGACCAATTTAAACCCAAACTCGGCATGACTTGCAAAAAAAAAAAAGCAGTGTGTCCAGATGTGCCACATATAAAAGAGCAGTGTGTCCAGATGTGCCACATATTAGGCAATAAGAAAAAAAGCTGTTTGTTTTATCCCACTTACATTATTTAAATCTTCATAAATGATGTATTCTGCACATCTTAGAAGAACAGAATGCTGAGCCTCCTGAGTGTGTGTGTGTGGGTTCTCTCAGCTTAAAGATAGCCTTATGGAGTTACGATCCGATTGCATCGTGACCAACAACACAGGCCTTATCACATCCACAGCAGCTGGTCTGCACTGCATTTTAGAACGTTTATTTCTTTTAGCCACAATTTCACGTTGATGTAGATATCGCTACACATGTGAGCATATGATCCATTCTGTGTGTGTGTTTGCATTCACATTGCAGGGAAACTCACAATCTCAGAACTGGCACCAGAAACTCTCTATAAATCTTTACACCCTGCAGCTGAAAGGCATGACACGTCTTTGTTGGATTCTAGGGTTTCAGAAATTGATGAAATCCACTCTATCTGCAATCAGTCAGAGCACCGCAGGGTGACATTGTTGGATATTTGAGAGCCACGCACATCTCTCCTGCACGAGTGTGTGTGTGATGGGGATGTCTTCAAACAAGCAAAGGGATTAATCATCCCTTTCAATTATGTGCATGTGTTTGAATCCCTTTGTTCATTTCTCTTGACCTCTATCTGTGTGTTTTTGTGTGTTTATGCGCTTACGATTCACTTTAGAGGTTAGGGTAAAACATTTTGGGTTAAAGAACTCGAAACCCATTTTTGGATTTGCCCCCTTCCTCTCCACAACTCAGATTACTTGTGAAGCTTCCTGACTTATCTTTGATGCATCTGCAATGGTCTAAAAAATTTACGAAAGTCAACAGACTTCAGATTAACACACCATGCTTTACTAATTAAACTACAATTGCTTTATTTTTTATTTTTTATGCGTTAGAAGGTATGAATGAAAGGGTGATGCCTCCATTGTATGTTTCTGTTTTGGGAACTTATGTTTTTCCTTTGTTTTTCCTAGTCCAAGACAAGCCGGAGATGGCGGCGATGCCCGTGTCCTTAGAGAATCGCAACTGTGTCCTGATCCGCAGAGACCTGGTGGCTCTGCCTGCGAGCCTCATAAACCAGATTGGCTACCGCTGCCACCCAAAGCTCTACACCGAGGGGGATCCTGGAGAGAAGCTGGAGTTGGTCGCTGGTAGGCGAACACCTACAAACGCATTCACTCCCACACCTTTAGTAACAAACATTTCCGATGGCAAGAGTAGTTTGTGGATCCAGTCCGATCTGCCCACTTTATTTAGACTCATTGTTCGATACCTGTAAAATTACACTTCCCTGATTTAATTCGATCAAGCTAATAAACTCAGGATGCTAAAAGGCTTTCATCATCGCAGCGCAGAGACACTTTCTATGAAGCTGAGGAAAAGCAGAGCAGAAGCTGCATAGGTTTTTTCTCTAAGCTGTCAGACGTTAAACTCTGGTCACTTTATATACATTTTAATCTACATTTGGATTAAAATATATTTAGACGTCAGCACCAATAAATTAGCTTCTGCTCTCTAATTAAAAAGCTGTTGAGCTACAGCAGTGTCTTGTGCATGTCGACACAGAGGCCAGGAGAAGGTCATGAAGCATGAATGGTTGGTGTACGTTAAGTCATTCAGATTGGTTTCTATAATGGGTTTAACCCATGTCATTGCCTCAGACTGTTTGAAGGGAATAAAACAAAGCTGCAGAGTTTCTTTGGAGAGATTTAGGACTGTGACACAAGGACAACGATCTCTGCAGTTGTCATCAATCAGGCCTTTATGGAAGAGTGTCTAGATAGAAGTCAGTCGGAAGTGAAAAGCGTATGACTGCCTGCCGGGGCTTTGCCAAATGGCCCTTACAGAGCTCCGAGAGAGTGTGAGTGGAAAAATGTATGATTAGACAAAAAGTTCACGTTTTGGTCCGGCTGTCAGATATTGCTCTTAGCGGTCATAACGGCAACTTTCAAAGAGAACACGTACGATTCAGCATGTAGGGAGCGCAGTGTCATCATTGGAGCGTGGCCAAAAACCGTTACATTTATTTAGGATCAAATTGTTTTAGGCTAAAAAAAAATTATGCATAAATGATGCAATTGTCATTTTCTGAGGAACACAGATCCCTCAGGCTTTTTTACATTGTTACCAGAGTTGATGAAGTTATCACCAAAGCCATTTATTTCACAACTCATTTTCATTTAAAACAAAACTACTTATATGTCTTGCTGTCTTGTAATAAGTAAAGAAAAAGACAGCGTTAAATAACGATATACTGCCATCAGAAGCAAAGAAATTCCATCTGATTGACACAAAAAATCTAATCAAACTTTTTTTCTATTGATGCAACGCAGGTACCCAGGTGTTCATGACACGAGGTCAGCTGATGAACTGTCACCTGTGTGCCGGGATCAAACACAAAGTCTTGCTCCGCCGTCTCTTAGCCACATTTTTCGACAGGTATGTATAAATACTAGCACATATTGTATTTACTGTTTGTATTAGTCTAGTATCTGTGTATGACTCTAGCACTGCTGCTCTCACAAAGGAACTTTCACACTCCATCTGTGGCCATGTTGTGCAATGCAGATAGTTGTGTATGTTCCCATGCTGTTCTCATGCACTGTATATACCTACTGCTGACTCTGCCCCCTGGTGTTCACACTGTGTTCCTGCAGAAACACTCTGGCCAATAGCTGTGGGACAGGCATCCGTTCATCTACAAGTGACCCAAGTAGGAAACCCCTGGACAGCAGGGTCCTTAACGCTGTCAAATGTAAGTTATTTTGTGCAAAAATTTCCTGAAATATGGTGGGGAATTTGTGCAGTTTGTCTTCATGTTTTTTTTTTTTGTGTTCTCTCTTTGACAGTGTACTGTCAAAACTTCAACCCCAACTTCAAGGAGAGTGAAATGAATGTGATCGCTGCTGACATGTGCACAAATGCAAGGCGCGTCCGCAAGAGGTGGCTGCCCAAGATCAAGTCCATGCTGCCTGATGGCATGGAAGTGTACCGCACGGGGATGGGCATGGGCGCTGGCGTAGGTCTGAGCCTGGCGCTGAGTGCCCCTCAGTCAGGAGTGCCCCTCCCCTTTGAGCATGACTTCAAGGTCCTCGAGCAGAGGTTGTATCTGGATCGCAAGGACCCTCTCAGGACTCAGACAGACGGCAGCCCCGTCTCTGGGGTGACTGGAGCAGAGGCTGACGGTGAAGGGGAGACAGCAGCTCAAGAGGAGCAGGAGGAAGATGAAGACGGGTTGGAGAGCGTCGACGACTCACCGGGGGCGACACTGTTAGTCACAGTGGGTGAGGCGGGCGTCACACCGCCTAAGGAGGCGGAAGGGTTCGAACAAGGCCTGAGGGTGAACGGACAGTGAATGTCTTTTTGGGCTGTTTCTCAAATCGTGAAACTTGTTTAACCTTTTTTTTCCTCTTGCTCTTTAACGCTCGCATCTCGTCCTCCACTCGTTCTTCTCCTCTGTGCTTCCTCGACAGGAGTTTTCCAGCACAAAAGCTGCACTCATAAATCTTATTACACAGCAATCTGCCACACATGCATGCGCTCGTGTGGGCTCACATTCTTGCCAGTAGTGGAGGAAAAACACTGACAGTAAAAGTACACACAGGCATGGCATTAGACCATTCAAACTAAACAACCCTTTCTGATCAAACTCTTTTTTTTTTTTTTTCTTTTTTAAAGTATGCACTCGGTATTTGGGCTCTTTGCAGCTACAGATAGCTGTGACAAATAAATGTAATGATTCATCAGATCGCTGAATACAAAAAGCTCCAGCTGCTTTGCTTGCAGTTGGTGTAATGGTTTGTAAAACAATTCATTATTTTTCTTTTAAGTTTGGAAAAGTGCATCCGAGAATGACTCAACTTTTGAGAGGACTACATCTGAGAAACATGGCTCCCTAACAAGAGCAATGTTGGTCCACTTGACATCCAACTATTGTTTATGAATATAGGCAGTATTACAATAAAGATTTGTGTACTGTGATAATACCGTTTATCAAACAGCATGTCACTTTCATGAAGAATATGCTCATGTTTGCTTCAAAAGCCAAAAACAAATTCATCGCTTTATTTATTAATTTGTTCTGCATATCTTACCGTAACATATCAGATTCTGCCAACGATGTGATGCCTGTGTCTGCTCCAAACCGCCCCTCCCAACATTATACACATGCAGATTTCCCCACACATATTGCATAATCAAACCGTTTAATGTTCAGAAGTTGCAATTCTTTTGGACTCTGGAAATTTAAAAAAAAAATTAAAAAGCTTTTAAATTCCATCATTGTAATGACACAAGACAAGAAAATAACATGTACTAAAGTCACGGCTTGCATGCATTATTCCGAACAGCAGATAGACATAATTATTGGAAACAACAGCAAAACCATGGCTGTGCATCAAAATAAGATAAGAGCTACTGTTGCCTGGAGATATGCCATGAAAACCAGGAGGACTTTCTCCGTTTCTTACCCAGGCTCTAACCTCAGTCTGACAGATTGTTAGAACTGGTTTTGGTGCCACCCAGAATGGACAGTCTGTGCACATTATGAGTTTTAAACGTCCTGTGTTTTAGCTACAGCGCCTGCTGTCACCTTAAAAAGAGGAGAATGAATACACGGAGTAGAAAGAGGACGTGCACTACACTGAGCATTTTATAAGTTAAAAGAAAAATGCCAGAGAGAAGCACTTTTCCACCATGAAGTGGTGGTGTGGTATATGCTGAGACTACACAGTCCTGCTTCCATCCCGTTTTATTTTTTGTGTTTTCGTCC
This sequence comes from Cynodonichthys magdalenae, assembly GCA_031762555.1. Classification (NCBI taxonomy): domain Eukaryota; kingdom Metazoa; phylum Chordata; class Actinopteri; order Cyprinodontiformes; family Rivulidae; genus Cynodonichthys; species Cynodonichthys magdalenae. The sequence goes on along the minus strand of JARVJO010000140.1, from coordinate 10,678,454 downwards.
TTGTAGGGAAAATGGGTGGGTGGGTAAATTATTAGACTTTAAAGAGCAATTTATGCTGGCTTACTGCATTTGCACTTAAGAAGGTTAAAGAGTGGAGGGGACAGAAAATGTACCTGCAAAGACTGCAAGTTACCCTGATTACGTACTTAATCAGGCGGTTTGTGGGCTTAAATGGAAACAACGGGTCTTTCTGACGATGACTGTTTCTGTGTTTTTGATTGGGGGAGTAAGGCCATGCATTTGTCACTCTTTTTTATGATTGTTTTTATGTTTGTTGCCATGATAAGGACACAATCTGCACAGCCTTTCTTTCTTTCTTTCCTTTTTTAGGGTTTCATGTGCTAAACATTTTGCTGGTGAATGTTTCCCTCATGATTTGCTTTTTTGTCAAAGCTCATCTAATCACAAAAGCAAACCTTTAATTTCAGCCAGTGAACTGGAAGTCATTTTTAGCCAATATGGAAAGGTGGCCATCTCCAAAGTGGTTGAAAACAAAATCGATTTTTTTTTTCTTTTCATTTTAGTTACTACAGATTTGATTGTACAAGTTAAGCAGAAAGTACAGCACCTGTATTACCCCCCATGTATTTGATCTATATCCACGTTTCAGTGATGTGCCATTTCAAAGTTCGAGCCAGATTTTTCTCCCAAGTGTCTGTCCTCCAAGTATCTTTAGGGTAAGCTTTAAAATTGGCCCTGCACGAGAAAGACAGGGTCGTGTTTGCACTAGTTGATGACGTTTACATTTTCTTTCTTTTTTCTGTCCTGGAAAGCAATGTGATGCGCCACACATAAAGCCAGGGCTATGACAGAACGGCCAAGTTAATGGATGAATGTAAACTGTAGCACTGCTTTGATGAGGGTCCTGGCCTTTTTGTTTTTGCTTTTTTTTTTTTTTTCTTTTACTGTAAATGATTGAATCTATATATTTTTTTTGTATCCAAACACATGGCTCATTTGTTGGCCAAATGCACCATAAAAATGAAAATTACTGACAGTAAGGCTGGATAAAATTCTTATCCAAAACCAAATTTTTAAGCTAATGCCAACAGGTCTTCCAGTATGGCAGGGAGCATCTCTCTCTAAGGAAAGTGCAAAATATGAGCAATGTTTAAAAATTTGTGGGGAATTTTTCCCAATGTTCTTTATTTTCCATTGAACCCAACAGTTATGTATGTATCTAATGTTGAAATGACAAGTAAGTTATATAAATCTTTTTAGTTTATTCACCAAAAGATGATCTTGTAAAAAAAATAAATAAATAAAGATATTCTTTTGTTTGTCGGATCCATTTAGTCCCAATTACTTCTAGTTTTGTCTTTTATTTTTTGTAATAAAATTATATAAATGTATTTTTATTTATCAAAATAATTACGATATGTTACGAAATAACTTGATAAATTAAATAAATTAGACACCTTTAAATAACATGAAAGATGTAGGAAATGTTAGGAAATTTTAGATTTGAATGAAAAATATTTTGTCAGTAAAACAATACAAGGACATTTTGCACTTTTTTTTTTAATTCTACAAACTTCCAGTTTGTAATAAAAAAAAGTTTAGTAACTAAAAGGGTGAGAAAATTGATGAACTGGGGTGAAAAAGGGAGTTTGGAGCAGTGCCTTAGACTGTAAAATCACAGGTGTGGAAGTGTGCCATATTTATTCTACAGAGACAAACAAAATCACAGACCCTGGTGTGAATTAATAGATGAGAAACTGATTGATTTTTTAAAACAATTACTTATTGAAAAAAAAAATTCAAATCTTCAAATGACTTTTTTTAATGTTTTGTTGACATGATTTTTTCCAACCATAGTTTTGTGATTATAAACCTGCTATATTAAGTCAATGATTTAACTCAAAGGCTGTTTGAAATAAAACCAATATCTTGCCTGTAAAAATACATAACTTTGCTGAAAATAATCTATCTCTGATGCCATGGTAAACCATTTTATTCATGTGTCTTCCTCTTTAAATGTTTGCTAGTTTGTTTGCTTTTTGACACTTTTTTGGGGGTGTGGTCTCTTTCGGGTCTTTTTTTTCTCCCTTTGTGTGGGATAAATTGAGTGATGTTGCACTATAAGCTGAGAAATTCTCAGAGAATGTCATGGCTAACTTTTGTAAGAGCGAGCTCCAATTAAGGTGACTGAATGATAAAGATGACTTTTTGTGGTATTTGAAATTAGGGAATTTACAAACCCCAGATGGTCATTAAAAACCAGAAATAAGATTGGGGGGGGGGGTGCAGCTGTTGGTTGTAAAACAGTTTTCTATTTGTTCTAAATGATCTTCTGGATTCAGAAACCTAACATAGGGCTCAGCTCATCCCCACCATTACTGTAAATTAAATGAACACTGTATTTTAGTTTTTCTGTTTTGTTTTATTTCCTGGAAACGATACATCGATATGCAAAGTGACACTTGTAACATTAAATGCATGCCATTCAGATGCTCACCGTAACCCTATGAAACCTCTGATCTTTATGCACCATGTATTTTATGCTGAATAACTGTCGTCACTGTTAACGGGCAAAGACTTGACAAGTCTTGCGGTGAACGGAGGGGCAGTGTGCTGTTGTGTGCGCCCTGGCCTTTCGTTGAATGTTTGCAAAAAGTGTGATCTCCTTGTATAAATGGCAGCACAGTACTGATTAGGAGCAGAATACTAACTACCCAGTCGAGTGTGCATTTTAATCATTTGTAGACTTGGAAAAAAAAAACAATGCACTAACAGTTTGTATGTGTATGTTTGTGAATTTGAACATAAAGCCAGCACTTTACTTGGAAAGAAAAAAACAAGAAAGAAACATCAAGAGTAACCAAGACTGAATGGGCAAAAGAGGAGTAAATGCAACTTTTTAAAGCCATGTGTTCAGAGCGCTGACAATCAGAAAAGGGATGAGACCCACAGTGCACTATGGGAGATGTGACATGACTCGCTGTGCTCTTGCTGTTTGCTTTGTCTTTCTCTGGCTTGCTTTGGTCTGTGCTATAGCTCGCTTTCCAGAATGGAGGGACATGTTGACGTTAGCCTTCTTGGTTATAAGTGTGCATCTTTGCAGCAAGAACTGACTCAAATCTTGGTGCTTCATGAACAGAGCTGTCCCACGTTAGTATGGACCATATCTGAATCGGCCCTGAGTTTGGGGTTCATAGGAAACCAGATAATGGACAACAACGCAAATGTTTAAAAAATGATCTTGTCATGCAACTGTACATCTTGATCATAGTATTGTTCTTCACTGTCTGCAGCAAACCTGAATGGGGGCAGTTTCAGTGTTGATTCTGCTTTATAAAAGAAAAAAAATGTTAAAATGTTTATGCGCCTTCTGGCTCTGGCATCAATAATATATAATGAAATGCAAGTTGCCACTTTTGATGTTGCATCAAAGAATCTACCTTTCATTCCTGTCATAATCAGTTTTAAGTTATGTAGTCCAAGAGTTATTGATCTCTTTAAAATGCAATACAGAAAAAAAACATCTGCTTTCTAATAAAAGTCCTTACTTCACCATATATCAACTTGATCAGCTTTTTCTTTTTGTGTTTGGTTCTTTTTGTTTCGAGCTGAAGGCTCATAGGTATTTGTCTTGTGCTGACAACAATAACAACAAACAAAAATCTTGTACATCTTGTGATGCACTGAGGCACAAACTCATGGAAGAAATCTTTAAAAGGTAAAAAAAAGATTGCGTCTATTTTCACATCAGGCATAGAGACTAATTATTCTCTATTCTCTAAATGAACATTAATTTTGTTTCTTTCTATAATGTCCCTTTAAAATATCTGTGGACATTCAACATAAGTAATAAAAACAACTCTTAATGTATGAGACTTATGAAGATAGACAATGTGGAAAATGATTTTTGCAGATTGTGATATTTTATCAATTCACAAATCAAAGAATCCAGCATATTCAATGGGTTGCTACAGTTGTTTTTAGTGCAACTTTTATACTTTTCAAAACATTAAGAATTAACAGATTAAGATCTCATTTCCTTCAAAAACATTGCTCTCTGAAATTTGCATCAACATATTTCTTCCTTTTTTATGCTACTTTAAAATTTTAATTTGCATTATGCTACTTTTAACTAAGCTTTTCGTTTTATTTTAGCTAGCCTTTATCCCATCTATACAGTAGATTTTAAATAGCTGGTTTAAAGTTTCAGCTAGTGTTTTGATATGTTTAGCTTTTAGCTACTACATTTACAGAGCCTTTTCTCCTACTAACATTTTTTACAAATTGGATTTTGATTAGCTGTTATGTTTAGCTAATATTTACCTACTTTTAGCTACCCTTTACTGCTGTAAACTTTTTGTTAAATATTTGCCCTTTTTAGCTTTTAGCTACTATAATACTATTACTGATTTTTTTTACAACTTTTAGCTTTTGTTTTACTTTTTGCTACCTTCTTTCCACTTTAGATTTTAACCAAAAAACAACCAAGCTAGCATTTAGCTAGTTATAGCTAACCTTTTGCTGATTTAAACTTTTAGCTAAACTTTTGCTTTTTTAGCTTTTAGCTAACTATAGTTTTTTACAGCTTTTTGGCACTTTTAGCTACTGCTCTATTTTTAGCTACCTTTTTTTCACTTTAGATTTTAACTAGCTTTTTGATATTTTTAGCTTGCATTTAGCTACTTTTAGCTAACATTTTGCTGATTTATACTGTTAGTTAGCTCTGACTTTGACTAATTTAAGTTGTAGACTAGCTAGGCCTATTTTAGTCCTCTGACTTTTAGTTTTTTAGTTATCATCTAAGATATACACTCACCGGCCACTTTATTAGGTACACCTGTCCAACTGCTCGTTAACACTTAATTTCTAATCAGCCAAT
>JARVJO010000140.1:10644319-10668625 GCA_031762555.1 Cynodonichthys magdalenae | reverse complement strand
GGCAGTTCTGAAGGCAAAAGGGGGTCCAACCCATTACTAGCATGGTGTACCTAATAAAGTGGCCGGTGAGTGTATAAAGTATTTGAAATAGGTACTAAGTAAAAATACCTTAACAGAAAATGACTTGATAAGAAAAGTAAAGTAAAAGTCATAAAACTGCTCACAATAAATGGGAAAGGTAAAGTGCCTTTACACACACTCTAGAAATTATATATTGAATTTACTTAACCAAACTAGATCCCCTAAACTGATTTGAATAAACTGCTTAACATAACATGGTTAAGTAAATTCAACACATGTTTTTAGAGTGTATAAACCACCCCTTTAAAGATCAGTGAGCTCGTTTGGATATTCTGGCATCTACTAGTCATCCTTTTCCTTCGTTGCTGTTTCTTTTCACGAAGCATCTGGAATCTACTTGTAAACCTGGTTTCTTTCTCAAGTGAAAAATAGCCGCGCTGCGATCTGCTTCCCTGATGTAGCTCCTGTAAACTTTGTCTCAGATACAGTACTCGTTTTGCAAGAAATACTTTTGAAGTCAGTCGGCAGCTTCTATTCTTCGAAATGGGCGACGACATGGACAGTCCTCCTGAAAGGGAGATGAAGGTTGGCTGTTTTTAATCCATGGCTTGTTTTTGACAGATTAGCATATGAAAGCTAAATGCGTCAACTCATCTGGTAGCTAGCTTAGCTAGTTAGCGAGCTGGTTAGGTTTGAGTGAGTGGTTTCGGTACCTTTTAGCCTTATTGTTTACTGAAGTACACCAGGTACTTTAACATGACCTAGAGGCTCAATAACTTATTATTTTCCACTAAAAGCTGAACAATTTAAGCAAGGTTTGTTGCTAGCTACGTACGTGTTAGCACCGTAGTAAATTCAAGAACATTTATTAGTTTCATTTTAATCTAAGAGTTTTGCAGAATAAATGTATTCAAATTAAAGGATGCTGTTGTGTTGCTTCTATGGCATTAAAGCTTGTCACTGTTTGCTCTTTTACGAAGTCACTGATATTTTTAAAAATATTTCGTTCAAACTCACCGCCAGTCATATTTATATTAATAATAAAATAAATCAATCATAAAATCTTGAAAATGGACACTCAGTGGTTTCAAAAACAGAAAGAAGACATTCCTTACATCCCTTGTTATTGTAAGCTATTACTATTGTTTGTTTCTTTAACCTGTCGGCACCTAATTTTACACATAAAATCTGTACGCAGAAAATTGGCATGCCCACAACACAACTATAATGAAGAAACCAAAACAATACCTGCGAAAACAGAAGCTGGAAGAACACTTTAAATAAATAGCTGTAATATAACCTAGCAGCATAAAAACACATCAGCATTTCAGATGCAAAACAGAAAAAAATATCTATGTATGAGAACTGGAAGTATTTTTTATATCCCTAATTTAGTATTGTAATTATTTTTTTGATCAAATGTATTTTTGTTTGAAATGTTTTATTTATATGAGAAACATTATGTCCAGAGTTCCAATTTGTTTGCTGCTTCTAACAGGTCACCCATCTATGTTGTTTCATTTTAGGATTTTCAGTTTCGACAAATGAAGAAAGTTCAAGTCTTTGAGCCTGCTGACAAAATGCCTAAAGACAGATCTAGCCTGCTGACCATCTCTAACAAGTTTGGTTTAACATGTGTGGGGCTTGACAGAACATTTAAAGTGTACTTAACTCAAAGTATTTTTGCTGCCGATAAAGCTGATGGGAACTCTTATGATGTAGGTAAGAATATGTGCGCTGAGGTTTGTATCACTTTTTATCCTCTCATCATTACACTGCAGGGTTGGATAAGTTTTCACTTTGTGTTTTAGTCAAAGGGATAGCAGCGCTGGCGGAGGTGACAGTGGAGCTGACTCTGCATCACTTGGCTCTCAGTTGTGACGAACTCACTTTGTCAGTATGTGGTACATCGGAGGAGGCGGGTTTGTCCCTAACGTTCTATGATGTCCGCACATTTCTGAACAAGGTAACTATTTCAGTTCACATGCTTAGAGTGCTATGTGTTAAAAATGTATAATTTATTTCAATTTATGCTGTTTATTTATGCCAAACAAACACTGCATGATTTTAGGAAACCCTGCAATGTGCAATAACGATGCTAAATATTGCAATGAAGATATGACTAGTAATAAATGAACAAATACATAACTATGTAGTGTTGATGTCTTTCTACTTTGGGTTCAGAGCAAAACAAAAATCATTTCCTATCCAGATCTCTGCATTTGGAAGTGCCAATTTAACATTCAACTCTTGCACAAGTATCCAATTGTTTTGTTTTTAAAAACTTCTTTACTATTTATTCTTTTTAGGCAAAACCCCAGAAGGTACCATTTGCATCTCTGCAGCCAGCCATGGATGCTGGTACTTTCATGCAGGACCTAAAGTGGAATCCTGTTCATCCATCCATGTTGGCTGCCTGCTTGTCTGATGGCAGCATGATGATTCTGGATGTTACAGATGTTGTCAATGTGCAGGCTCAGCTACCTGCTACAAGTGGAATCACCTGCAGTAAGTGCCACTTGAGACAATTTGTGAAGATTTGGACGACTTTTCTTTTATTCGGGTCAGCTGTATTTTGTTTACTTTGCTCAACACAGTTTCCTGGAGTCCAAAGGGAAAGCAGGTTGCTGCAGGGAAAATGAATGCGACAGTCAGTCAGTATACACCAGTAAGTGAACCTAATTCACCACAATGTGAATTTTCTTTTTTTGGAAAATTATAGCATATATTGTTTTTCTCTTTTCAAAGGCACTAGAAGAAAAGAGAGTGATTCAATGTCCACACTTTTACACATCAGATGACCCCGTCAAAAGTAGTAAACCAGCTTATTTACATCTTATTCATGGCATAAAATGATGCAAAAATGTGCATAATCTGAAATGGTTCTGGTTTTGTTTATATTGTGATTGACGTCTGCGCTCTCTCTGCCAGCTCTGGATGTGTTGTGGCTGAAAACGTATGTGTTCGCTGTGGCGTATGCTGCTGCAGACGGGTGCCTGGAAACCCCCCCTGAGCTAGTGTTGATTTTCTTACCTGTGAGTACTAAAAACATCTGTTTTCCACTTAATTTACTATATTACATGAAGATGTTTCAGGTAATTCCACTGTTGTCTCACTTTCTCTTTTCTTTTGTGTTGAGTGGTAGTTCTTCACCAGAAGCATTCTTTCCTTAGATTTATTTCTTTATTTTGATGTTTCAAGTTACTCATTGCACAGCCACTTAAAGATATTGTTTCATTACTTTACTAGCAATCTGTAAGATGCAACTAGCTTTACAAACTGATTCCATTCAAGACAGTTTTATTCATTTACTGGGGTAGACGTAAGGAAATCTTCCAGGTTTTCCAACGGACAACCTGTTGACAAAATCTGGTTGTCTGCCAAAATATTTGGACGTCCTTTACAAAAAATGGCAAAAAAATTTAATTTAATAAGTATATTGTTCTGTATACAAAGTTTACTATATATAAATGTTCTCAGTCAGCCAGGTTGAAAGTTTCAGGAGCTGCTTGAATAGAACTTCTTCTTCTCCTCATCTTCTTTGTCATCAGCGTTTGAAATGGAGGCACACAGAGAGTATTTAAGGCTCATGGATTAAAGCAGCAAAACTAAAATTTTTCAACACTAGAGGTTACCCAAGAATTGCCCTCCACCACCACCCAGTACCACCCAATACTACACATTCATGAGTTTCTTACTGTATACATGTCAAAGGTTTTCACTTAAATAGGAGTACACTAAGTACATGACCTTAGTAAAAGTACACAGTTTAGTGTTCTTAATGAAGTGTTGATGTTATAAGAAGACAACAAAATTGATGGCATTATGAAGAAAGAGGGATGATTTTTTGTCATTTTAATGTTTTCAGCTGATAAGCTGTCTGATATATTTATATATAAAAAAATGCGCAGGAAGTTCTTTGCACAAAAATTAATTTATTTTTGTTGTATGTATTTTATTTAGTCACAGGCCCCCTATGTCTACCCCTGATTTAGCTCTTGCCACAAATCACAGATTGCCATCAAAGAACATACCATCTTAATAAATTCATCTTCAGGTTCAAAAGGAATAAAGTCCTTTGACTCTTTAAATTACCTACTGTCAGATATAAAACATTAGTACAGCAGTGCATGGGATTCATGTTAAATTGCTTGTTGCGATAGAAATTATTCTATTGCCTTTCTGTCTTTTCAACCTCATTAGTGAGTGTAAATACTAATTTCTTCTATGTTTATTTTATTGCAGAAAAAGGATGAAAAGATGGAGACAAAGTATCTGAACTTTGGTGACAGTGTGTTCGCCAGCAACGCAGAGCGACAACATCATTACTTCCTAAGTCACGTAGAGGACTGGTAAGAATGAACACAGTTTATAGTCTTTGAAATCTGTATTTTATTCAGTCAAATGTTCACGGTTTATTTATTAGTAAATGGATGGTGAGCTTTTTCTTTATTTATTTTTTTTATCAAGGGATCTTTTGTTTGCGGCATCAGCAGCTTCTATTGAGGTCAGCGTGATGTCCAGACAAGATGATAAGGTATGTAGCTTTGAAGAAGTTGCAAAAGATTAGGGCTGGGTATCATGGCCAATTCTCTAAATTGATTCGATTTCGATTCATAAGGTTCTGAATCAATTAATCATGATTCCATTCGATCTGCTCTTAAATATTCAAAATGGTTCAACTGTGTTGCAAAAATACAATTTCACTTTATTTTTCTCTTCACCATAAACAGGTTTTCAGGGTAAACTTGTAAATTAAACAGTTTATTGTTGAAATGAAACTGTCACAAGTTTCAAAGGTTCTAAATTATAAAGGAATTGCAGGTGACAGTGTTGTTGGATGCATTCATTTTTAAGAAATTAATAATTTTTTTGATAAATATGAATGATTGGAATAAGGTTGCAGGAGAAGAGGTGGGTTCTAAATATACTTCTTTTTTACCCAGCCCTACATAAGATGTCATTAAAACATAAGTAAAGAACACTGGCTGTGTCCTGCAATGACCACGTTGTCGTCTTATTTTTAGGTTTGGGAACTTTGGCTTCTTGAAGATGCAAGCAGAGCAGAACTTCCTGTGACTGAGACGAGTGAAGACACTCTGCCTCTTGGCTTAGCCATAGATTACACCAGCCAGCAGGAGATTCACATCAGTAAGTGTGTTTGTCTTTGAAAAACAAATGAAGACCTTCTGCTTTTGGCTGTTTTCTCTTCAAGGTTTACCACAGCGAGTCATCCTCATTTATCTCACACTGTCCTCAAACCATCTACCTCCATGTCCTCTCTAAATGCATCCATATATCTTTTATGTCTTTTTTCTGGCAGCTGCATCTCTAACATCCAAATAAATAATACCTTACATAATAACATCATACGATGTAAACAAATATACCCACTGTTCCTCCTCTGGACATTTCCAGACCATCTCAGTCTGACCTCTTTAACTTTATCTCCACGTTGAACAACATATGCCATACCTCCAATGACCTTAAAACTCTATACGTTTGTCTTAGTTAAAGTTGGCCATTCTAGAGTTGTATCGGTTGTAAAAGTAAAATTCAAATCAAGAGACTTAAGAAATGCAGCACAAAATCTGTACATAAGAACTCCCTGACTTTGGTAGGAGGTTTGAATGTGTGCCTCAGCTAAAAGTAACTGTTTACACTGTATCCATTGAGATGGTATTTATATTTATGAAAATATTATTTGAAAATATCACATTTAATGTATGAAACCATTTACCTCATCACCAGCCTTGTCAAAAGCTTCAGTGTCACAAATGGGCTGTTTGAAACTGGTCAAATGGCACATTGTCTGTAAAGGACTTTAGATGGAAAGTATTCATTTTCAAAGTCAAGAATGTTTTTCTGTTTGATTTAGTCCTAAGTTAAAGTATTTATTAAACTGAAGTGCTTCAAAGTTAGCTTTGGGTTGTTCTATTTAATTTCATCTTATTCTATCTCATCTTGCATTAAAGTATCTATTAGCTTCATCTTCAGTATCTTTTTTTTTTTTTTTTTAACCCTTCTCCATTGATCAGATGAAACTGAATTCCATCAGGATGATTGGTGCATACAGCTTCCTCTGCAATGCTGTATAGCGATACGTGTGAAGAATCTCTGCACTGTTTTCATCTTAACCAGCCCAGTCCGCCAGACATTCACGTAGAGCTGCTGTCTCGTCACATCTCCTTTTCTCCCAAGAACTCACTCCCTCTTGAGGGGGCGAGAAAAAAAAAAAAAAGCCTGCAGTTTGAGAAACAGAGATGATTTTAGTCTCATTAAAACTTTGATCCAAAGTGAGGCATCATGTAGGCAAAGTAAAGGGGGGGAAGTAACAACAGAATTATCTGCAGAGGAAGTAAAATGCACTCATTAAAATTGCTCAGACAAGCTAGAGGACTGTAACAAACAACAAAGCCCAGACAGTCCTGTTGCAGAATGCTGATGAGGTTTACTGTGTTCCTGTTTTTTTCTCTTTCACTTTCTCTTCTGCACCCTGTACCTCTTTGCTTCTCAGATAATTTTCAGACTTTACTTTTATAGCTTTTTTTTTTGCCTCTATTTTTTTTATACTTTTTGCATTTTAGTTCTGAAGAACTTTATTTCCTAAATTTGCATCCGCTTGTGTGTTCTGTTTGTAAAGGTTTGAAAGTTTGCAGACTGATATAATGTTGCACTTAGAATCTAAATGCAAGCCACAAGTAGGAAAAAAATGTTAGCCAAACACAGCCCCACACTGAAAAAGAGCAGCAGTTGTTGTTTTCCTCTGAGTGCTGCTTTTTCTTTTCTGATATTTCTGAAAGGATGAATATCACCTCTGACTAATGAATATTTAATATGGGTCATAAATCCTGCAGTTTTATCACTGTAAATGTTGGTTTCAACTTGAGTTTTTGCCATTTGGTCTGTAGCCCACAGCACACTGCAAGATTTTAAAAAGTGCAGAAAAGTGGGTGTGAGGAGCAGAAAAAGGTTTGAGGGTTTGGCAAGAAGAGGAAGGCAGTGGGATGTGTTTTACTAAATGAGGCATCTTAAAATTGTTCTTTAAACATGACTGCAGAGAGCTTTTATTAATTTTTTTAGCTAAAGATTCAGCAAAGGAGCCAAGGTCAATAAGATGGAAACACTGCAAACATTTTCTGTGTCAATTTTTCCCTTAGTTTTTTTTTTTATTCCAAGGGGAAAAATGCATTGTTTTCATGAGCGAACATAATCTACAAACAAGACCAGCCATTCTTTTTGTGTATATTAGTTTAAAGCACAAATCTGAGCAAAAGATCAAGCTAATTTTTCTTGAGAATTTTTATCTATTGTTCAATGGATCTTAATTAGGTGACACTAGTTTTTTTGGCATTGACCTAAAATATTCCCCTTGACTCTTTGTGCAAAGGTGCAAATTATGACAAGGTAAGAAGAATGGATTGTATCTGTTTCTTAAACAAAGCAAATTTCATTGGAAAAAATTGTATCTGTGTTGTCTCCGTACACAAAGCTGACGAGAAGACGTTGCCTCCAGCACCCATCATGCTGATGCTGTCTACAGAGGGCTTACTCTGCCCGTTTGCTCTTCTCAACCTAAATCCTGGGGTTAAACAGCTGGTCTCACCTGCTACTCATCTCGCCTTGCAAGGAGAGAGATTGCCAAAGCCAGGTGAGAAAAACAGTAAGCTAAACATTGTTGAAGTAGTAATCACTCCCAAACATTATTTCTTTTTGTCTTAGTGCTGTCTAAAACAATTTTGAACAGTTTAAGTTGATCCCATTTGTACCGACCCCAAGGTTACTCCAGCTTCAGCCAATTGGCTTTTCGGCTGTTATCAAACCTTCGTGTGAAAACAGACTGAAGAGAAAACTTTGTTGAACGGTCTGCAGCTCAGTTCGTCTTGAGTTGTCAGTCCGTTTTTGTCTTTCTCATCTTGCATCTCTTTAATTTTTGTTAACCTAAATTAAACATTTTTGCTTGGAGTTGTTTTAGTAAATGCAGCAGATAAGAGAAAGAAACAAAAACTTGAGTTGAGAGAGCAGTTTGCACAGTTTATCAGTAGTTGCGTGTTGCCTTCTGCTCCATCGGCTGCCTCAAGCTGACCGGTTAGAAGACATCACCTCAGCTCTTGTTACCTTGAACAAGACACTGACCCTAAGAGGTCCTTGAGCCCTAACTGTTCGAGGTCTGATCAGCCTCTGAAGTTCCTTAAGGACAGAGGAACAGCTGGACACACACAGCCCCGATCTGGTAAGGGACCACCACTATGATAAGTGAAGAACTTGGTGTCTAATTAGGAATTTTAAGCCAGTGCAAATGGATAAAACAATCTCCATTAACAATCTGATACTTTTATTAATCTGACAGTCTGGTAGAATTGTTAACATTCCACTGAATTATATTCTAATATTTATCAAAATATTTTAAATTGTCCAAATTCTTTGCACGTATATTTCTAAAAAATACTTTAATCCAAACAATCTGTTCAAAGTTCTTTTTGCTTTAGATAAACTTATAATTAAAGTCCTGCTTCAGATCAAAAAAGGGTTAATTCATGCTTTAGAGTATCTATCTTATCTTAAGTCACTAACTGTGTTTCCATCAACGCTGTTTTATGCGCATTATGACATATTACATTTGAAAAAGTTAATGAGAATGGCAAAATTAGAAAAAAAATGTATTTCGCCATACAGGTTTTACGTTTGCTTGAGGTTGTTCTTGGATTTCTAAAAAGAGTAAAAGGGGAGTTAGAAACACATTTGCTGAATAAGTTCTGACTTCCTGTTTACTGCATCCATGCATAACATCTTTGTCTGACAAAATTACGCTTTACGTAGCCTGGTTGATTCACTGCAAACCAGTAGGTGGAAATGCGTCCAAGTCACATTTCTTTTCTTTTCTTTTTTTTTTATTTGCGAAAGTTAAAAAGTTCACTCAAAATTCAATTACACTTTGATGGAAAAATGGCTTACATTAAGTGAATATAAATCAGGTTCAGATTATCTAAAGTGATTACTTGGTGCCTGTACTCTGGGTATTGTTCCTAAATCTTTAGTTAGTAATGTATTAAAATTTTATTTTTACAAAAATTTGTAATAGAGTTTTTAAAAAGCCAAATTTGCTTTCTTTACTCATAATTTATTATGATTAAAAGTTCTTTCCACGTGTTACCAATGCCATATAGAAGTTTAATATTAAACACGTTAATTAAATTACTGCATTTTCCTCATTAAGCTTTTTTTTTTTTCCGACATTTCATTTAATTAAAAACAACAAATTTCAAACAACACAACAATATCATAAAATAGAAAATGAAAAGGAGCAGAAAGAAGAAAAATATCTTATAACATCTGCCCCTGTTTAACAAAAATATATATGTACATTAACTAATAATTTCCAACCCTAATGATCGACTAAAAAGAAAAGAAACAAAGAAACTTAAATAGCTTCTTCAAATGTTTTCAACACAACTTTCATTCTTAAGGTTTGCTTCTTCTTCTTTGGCCTAATCAATCTTCTTGTCCACAGGATTCCTTCAACATGTGATGAAAACAATGAGATTTGAAAATTATTATTGTTTGAGTTTATTAATTTTTTTGGAAAAAAAGGGGCAGATATTAAGATTTTTTTTTTTTCTGCTGCCTTTCACTTTATTTGTGATTTATATTATTTGTTGTGTGTATATTATTTGTTTTGTTTTTAAATTAAATGAATAAATTTACTTAAAATTTTTTTAAAAAAGAACCAATGAGAGTATTTTCTTTTCTGTTCACAGGTTCTTTGGCATCCCAGCCAGCCAAACTTGCTACCTCCATTCCATCTGTGCCAGCATCATTCCCAAACCTCGGTTTTACTTCAGCAGCTGCTTCCAGTACTTCAGTCCCTGCTACCTCTTCCTCCTCTGTAGCCCCATTCAGCTTTGTTTCTACAGCGCCTGTGTCATCATCAGGATATACCTTTTCAGTTCCAACTACATTCTCTGCCACTTCAGCCCCTTCAGTCCCATCAGTCCCTTCAGCATTCAGCCTTGGGGGATCTGCACCTTTTGGCTCTGGGCCCTCAAGCTTCTCTTTTGCTTCTAAACCTCCTTCTGAAACTCCCTCTGCGCTCTCAGCATTTTCCCTCAGCACCCCTTCCATCAAACCCCTGCCAGCAGCAGCCCCAGCTTCAACACCTCAGATCCTTTCCACGGCGTCGCCACCTACTATCAAATTAAACCTAAATGAGAGGTATTAAACTTTTATATTTGCATGTTTTAGAATTGGGTAAATATTATTTGGGTACTAAAGATCATTTTGTTTTTTCTTAAGGTTTTCACCCGTTGAGACTCCAGCACCAGCTTTCTCCTTTAATTCCACACTGCCCAAAACTGCTGCTTCCAATTCCAGCAGTTTGAGTGCCCCATCTCTTCCAGCCACCAAGTCACCAGCTGGATTAGGTAAGGAAGTATATCGTTCATGTGCTTGTTGCTTTTTATTATTTTGGTCAAGTTATGGATAAAATCTGAAGAACTGTGCCAAATGGCATTGATTTAATTTTTGTATTTTTTAGCCCCAGTGCGTCCAGTTCAGACCAGCACACCTACCAATATTGTGCAGAAACCTGCTCCTGCTGCACAAACTCGTGTCCAAACTCCACAGGTATTATATGTTTTATTGAAAAAGATTGTTGGTTTTCTTGGTTTTGTTAAAGCAGGTTTTATAATTTGCCCAAATATATAAATTAATTAAAAGTTCTGTTTGAGAGAATGATGAAAAATGTCCTATAAAACTAAACTAACAAAACTTGAAACACAACTGTCACATTTACAAAAGAGACATGTTATACGGAAATAAAACAGTAAAATCAATACAACCAATAAAATGCATGAATAAAAAACAAAAAACAATAATATTTGTCATTAATCGTTACATATACATTTGACCAAGTTGATCAATAAAAGGAAAAAAGCAGTTACTGTTGACAAACAAAAGCATTTAATCATACACCATCTTAGAAAATCTTTTCTGTTCTATCCCACTCATTAGTGTTTTTAGGTTGTTAATGAGTCCTTTGTCACCTCGGTCACTGGTAACTTTGTTACATCTTGTTTGTTTTGTTTAGATGGTTTGGATTTTTGTCTTTTTGAACAATCTAAAGCTGTCTAAGCTGACATTTTTGTTCCAGACATGACTCTTGGCTTTATCAAACACTGAACTTATGATGTCAAACAAGAGAAAATAGAAAATATTCTGTCACTGCAGAACCTTGATTTTAGCAGTCACCACTAGCAATAATGTTTAATTGAAACTTCTCATAAAAAGAAGGGAAAACATGTAGGTTTATTGTTTATCAGAAATGTTTTGTTTTTGTTGATACTTTACTTTGTTTTTGTTAGCTGTGAAAATTAAGTGTTTGTCATTTCATAAAGCAAACAGCTGTTGGCACGAAGGCTCTGGAGAAGCAGCAGCAGCAAAAGAAAGAAACGGATCCCATTATGACTGGAATATTGGAGGAGGTAGGATAAACATCCAGACGATTCTGATAGGATCTCTACAGAACTTAAGACTGAATGATTTTAGTAATAGGATGAAAAAACAATACCTGGCCTGGCATTAAAAATACTGATTTATAAAATACAATCTTAAAAAACTCAGGTATTAAGATTACTTATCATTGTTATAAAGATAAACATTTCTCAGTTTAAAAAATACTGAATTAAGATTCGAATTTGACCCAAAATATGTTTGGAAAGACTGTCCTCACTTTGTCTTGTAATTAATCCCATCTCTGTCTTGTCCTCAGATTGCACACTTCCAGAAGGAGTTGGATGACCTGAAGACTCGCAGTTCAAAGGCTGACTTTAAGCTTGGCACTAATGATGAGATGAAGGAGCTGAGAAAAGAGTCGGAGGATCTCCATATTTTCACCTTGGAGATTAAGGAAACCACAGAGGTAAGAGCATGTTTGACAACCAAATGTTAATGGTTACATGAACTGAAACCATTTAAAAATCTTTTTAACAAAATAATAATTTTAAAAAATAAATCTGTCTAATAAAAAATGTAGTTTTCACTTATTTTGTGCTGTACAAAAGACAGATATGTGCTATAATTTTTTAGACAAACGTCTGAGAAATGAGGTATGAACGTAAACACGTATATCCTGCATGTTTTGGATGTTTTCCTGCTTTGGCACACCTGATTTAAAAGAATGAGTGATTGAC
The DNA here is from genome assembly GCA_031762555.1 of Cynodonichthys magdalenae. Classification (NCBI taxonomy): domain Eukaryota; kingdom Metazoa; phylum Chordata; class Actinopteri; order Cyprinodontiformes; family Rivulidae; genus Cynodonichthys; species Cynodonichthys magdalenae. The sequence goes on along the minus strand of JARVJO010000140.1, from coordinate 10,656,416 downwards.
AGGTTTCTGTAGAGCTTAAAAACCTGCTGAAGAGCAGAAAAACTACTAAAACCTGCAGGATAGTGGTCCTCAAGGACCAGGATTATAAACCACTGGTTTAAACTAAGGTTCACTTTGACAAACATCAGATATGTATCTGATTTAGTGCCAGAATCAAATTTTTAAAATGTTTTTACAATCACTGTATAATGTTTAAGTTCTAACTCAGTAAATACTCGTATCGGTACTCTATATCCGTGTGTACCCAAACTGAAGTACTCTTGCTCGGTTTTAAAAAAACTGGTATTGGTGTTTCTCTATTTGTCTTCTATCTCTGATTTTTTTCTGATTGTATTTGTTTCACACTGAGTCTGTGTGAGAGGGAGCGTTTCTCTGTCTTTTCTACTTCTCTCTAGCTGTCTCTCTCTCTTCTCTCAGGTCTGTCTCCCTCTCTTCCTTTGCCATCTCACTCCCCACAACACGCTCTCTCTTGCTCTTTCTCAATCTGACAGTAATATTAAATGGTATCAGCTGATGAATGCTGTTTTTGTACAGAGAAAAAATTTTACCACTTTTCCTAAAATTGCAATGTAATTGTTATTTTGGGGCATGTTCACTCTGCCATCTGTTGTTTGCATTGCAGTTGGTAATGTTATTTAATTTACTTTAGTTGTTTGATTTTATGCTGATTATTTAGTTTGAGGATTTGCTATGTTATCAGTATTTTATTGGGAATGAAACATTGGCTTGTGAAATTTTATGTCATTGCATTTTGTTCATATTCTGAAAAAAAATCATAAGTCTTTGTAACATTTATGTGTGTGAGGTCTTAGTCAAGACAAAGTCACAGTTCCATATTCAAAGGGGATAAAGTTTTGTCTGAGAGATGGGCCATTATCTAACTGTACATGGGTCAGTGCTGTGAATGTACCGCTCCCCCCCCAAAAAAGGCTGCTGCTCGATTTTGTGTTTGTAGTGAAAATATTGTAGAAGTCGTAAAAAGTAGTGAATTCAACTCTAGGATTCTTGTATAAACCCTGTATCTGCCCATCTAACATAAAGGATTGTGTTAGATGGGCATATGATAACAATCCACATCAGATTTGGATCAATGTTTTTTTTCTTCCATGATTTAATTGAATTAATCATTTAATCTACATATAGATGTGGATCCATGTATTATTACACCCCTATTATGTTATAGACTTTAGAGGACCTTTGGCATATTTGTATTCATTGCAGAGAATGTTTTATATTTGTGACTCCAAATTGTTGTGAAAGCTTGCAACAACTGTGGGGTTATACCACCTCCTGTTATAACGTCTAAGAGCAAACAGGTGGACAAGGGCCAGCCTCATCAGTGTTTGCTTCTGGATGTGGGGAGCTTTTAATCCTTGGTTCTCTTTTGTAGGACTCAACTTGGGCAGAACCAGAGTTCATCTGTAGCATCTGTTTTTGTTATTTTATTTAATTTCTTTCTAAATTTCTTTTTGTAAAAAATTCCACAAAAGACAACTGACTTGTGAATTTAACAACAAAGTTGGCCAATCAGAAACTGCCAGCACTCTGGTATAACAGAGTATTTGTTTAAAATGACTAGATGCAAAAAAAAAAAAAAAATAAGTAAAATAAAAGTTCTCTTCAAATGTTGTCTCCAATTCAAAGTCTCTCCATGGGGACATCGGTACACTGAAGACCACTTTACTGGAGGGCTTTGCTAGTGCAGAAGATGCCAAGAGCCAGAGTGAGCTGAGCAAAGACAGAAACTACAGACAGCTGCTGTACAAAAAGCCTCTGGATCCACGCAGTGAAGAACAGCTCAAGGTGAGAAACGGAAAAACAAAAGGATCATGTTTCTAAAAGTACTCACAACAATTCAAATAGTCATCTGCTTTTTGAATGCGTACACCTAACATTTTACTAATTATTATTTTTGTGTTCTCTTTACTCAGGAGATCCGCAGGTTGTACCAGTATGTCACTTTTGCTGTAGAGGACGTTAACGATGTGTTAGATGTAGAATGGGAGAAACATCTGGAGAAGAAGAAAAAACAGAAGTGAGTTAAAAACATTGTTAATAATCATGATGGCTGTTTTGGTTTCCTAAATGGTGAGTGTTGTGTATTGTTTAGTTGTAAATAAAATGCATCTATTCTTCAGACACATGGTCGTGCCCGGCCGCGAGGGTCTGTTCACCACACTGTACAACAACTTGTACATCATCAACCAGCAGAAGAGTACCCTGGATCAGCTGGTCCAGGATCTGACATCACTGCGCCTCTACAGCAAAACGGCCACTGCTCCGAGAGACCGAAACACTGCAACTGCAACCACGGCTGGGTAGGGCCTGACAAAACTATTAAACTCAAAATTACATTTATGTAACATTTTGGTGATTTGAAATGTAACTAAAAATGATCAGATACGATTAGATTTGGGGACACTTTCTATAAATGTTTAACTTCAATAAGCCTTAACTTGAAGCTAGAATAGAACTTGAAAAATTAAGAGATTTTAACCTCCGTTATGTCCGTTAACCTACGTTATGTTTTCTGAGTACTTAAAAAAACAAGAAATCCCTAGTTTGTAAAGAAGAAAATCCATGCCTTTTTCAGTAAATGTCCTTAAAACAATCTTCACAACTCCTAAAAAATTTAGTAGAGGTAATTTTCTCCAATCTGTAAATTGTCCAAAGAGTTAAACACATTTCTTTTTATGCCGTAGTCTGTAAAAGATATACATTTTTCCAGTTTCTTTACTTTCCTTTGTCAGGTAACATGTTAATCATGACCAACTTTCTGTTTTTTCAGTTTGGAAATTGAGCTTGAGAGTTTAAAGAGCGCGTTGCTGAAAGCCAGGCTGGATGATACTCCTAAGACAAAAGTCAAATCTCCAGGTATTTACTGTTAGATTTGTTTTTTTATATAAACAATTTAAAATAAAGTTTAAAAAAGTATTTAAAGTGACTAACACTAGTTATTGCTTCAGCTGTCAAGTTATCACCAGCTAAACAGTCTCAGCTGCGCAACTTCCTGTCAAAGGGACAGATGCCTCCGGTGCGCTCAACTGCCCCAGGTACAGCTAGTTTCTGATTGTATGAAAATTAAAAAACATTTCTTAATACCTTAATTATTATTAAAGTGAATTTAAAAGGCTTATTTTGACAACTGTAGTTAATAAACAACATATCTAGTTTTACAGAATTAATATCATTTCTCTTTTTTACTTTACAATTGACTAAATAAATCTTCTGCTCTGTTGCAGCCAACCTGTCTCGCTCAGCCTTCCTTTCACCTAAATACTACGAAGACCTGGATGACGTGAGCTCGGCGTCCTCCCTGTCCCAGTCTCTGGAGCCCCACCCGCCTCACTTGGAGCTGGAAGAGGAGGAACTGCAGCCACTTCAGCCTCCACCTGTGACTGCTTTGGCTCCAGCATTAACCACCCCCCGCCACCCCACGGTTGTAAGGACCCCCTCCATCCAGCCAGGCTTTGGAGCCATCCAGTCCACTCCTCTAACAAAGATTCACCCAGTAGCAGGTGTGGGCTTTGGGCTCAGTCCTATTGCTAGTCCTGGTAAGTAACTGAGGCAGCAGTTCGTATGTCACAGTTTTACACATGAAGAGGGTAGATCCTGAGTACTACTAATGTTTTTATGTTTTTTCTTTTTTCTATATTTTAGTTCCAACTAATAAGATCAACCTCAGTGGGGCTGAAAGCACCGCTCTTGCCACAAAGACAGTAAAGCATGGAGCTCCCCCAGCAGAGAGAACCATACCTGTTACCATCTCTGCCCAGCAGGCTGCAGCCACTGCTGCTCTGCGCAGACAAATGGCAAATCAGAAGACAGGTAGGAACAACCCTGTGGAGCTTCTTTATTACCTTTAATCAAAGACAAGATTTTTTTTTTGCTTATTTTCCTTAAAACTCTGCTTTCAGATACACTTTTTTTTACAAATGCGTTTGTCTCCAGTTTGAGTCCCTTTCCTCAAATGTCCCGTCTCTTAAATCAGTGCAAAGTAAAAATCTCAGTTAGTAGAAAAATCCTAATAATATGATCTCATTACTTCCTTACTGGTGTAATCATTGGCTTTTAGGAGATTAGTTCTTCTTTCAGCTGTTCCCTCTTCAAGGGTCACCACAGTGAGTCATCCTCATTTAAGATCATTAAGTTTAGTTCAAATTCAGTTATTTGGAATATAATGAATATATGTTTCAGTTCAGTTAATAACGCTGTAACATAAGTCAAATATAACAAAACATAACAGGTGATATCAAATACATACATGAAATTTTATTAGGTTTTGCATTTTTCTACTTATCTTTGAATTAAAAATTTAAAGAATCACATCACTGTTGATAAATACAAGTCATTTGTAATATTTTTTTTCCCACATCTTATTGCTATGTCTTTTGTAAGTCACCAGGGGGAGACACAGACTTTAAGACAAAAGAATCTGAACAAAAGCTTTTAATCTTAGTTCATATTCTCTTCACAGTAACTTACTAAACTGTTTCAATGTGATTTCACTCTGGCAGGAATCATCATAGAAAAATTAAAGTCTTGTTTTTTTAAAGTCAACAAGATCTAAATTCCTCCTGTATGTTTTTTGGGGGTTTTTTTGTTTAGTTTTTTTTGTGTGTGTATTCCAGCTGTTAGTACTTCCTTGACAGAGTCCACCTTGAAGACTGTCCCCCAAGTGGTCAATGTTCAGGAGCTCAAGGACAAAGGGCCGCCGGTTCCAGTTTCTTCTATCATCAGGTAGAAACGGAAACTGTTCAGTGGAAATCATTCATTAAATGACGGGTCATAGCTGGTATCATTTGATGGATAAAGGATTGTAGTTAGTAGGCGTATTCAAGAAATGTGTTAAAACTTGTTTATGTGAGGAAATATGATGCTTAACTTTTCACCCATCTGACTCGTTCACTAATGACCCAAAAGAAGACATGATTTGTAGTTAATTACCATTTACTTATATTGACAATTTGAATTGTGAAAAACTGTATTTAAGTTTAAGTGTACTCTCTTATTAACAAGTTAGAAATATTTGGTTTTTTTTGTGTAGCAATAGGTAAACTTGTTTTCTCTTGAGCATTGGATATCTGTTAGCAAAATATCTCATCAACTACTGCACAAACTTTAATGAAACCTGTTGAACATAATCGTTAGGTGCACATCTGCAGCTGATTAACTTTTGGAGCAAGTACAATAAAAAATGATTGTCACAGCTGATCGATATTAGCTAGCACAAAAAAAGCTAAAACTTGGTTATTTTTACAGATATTTTCCTAAAATTTGGTGTATTGGTAGCTGAAAGTCATTTACAGCACATATTGAGTGTGACTTTCTGCAGTGATGCATGAAATCGCACATTAATTATTTTCGAGGTTTGACCAAATTGGGTAAACTTTATCTTTAACACTGAAGTAAAAGACAGCAGGTGATACGGATTCCTTCAAGGAATGCTAGACCTTTTAATTAATTAATCGCTAGACAAAGTCATGATGTTGGCCACTGATCGACATTGATTGTATTTCATTGTTTGTGGACATTCAAATTTTTATTGAATTTTCTCTCACCCTTTGATTGAACTTACCCAGCTCTTCAATGCCAGAACTGCCAGCTCAGACGTTTGCAATAGTTTCTGCCAACCAAGTCAAACGAGTAAGTGCAAAGTGATTTTATTTCTCTCCTCATATTGTCCTTTTGTTCTTTGGTGTGTTTGTGTGATGCTGTCACTTTGGTGGCATTTAATAATCCTACTACTTCAAATGACTGAAACATAAAATATTTCTATTGTTTTACCTGTACAGAACAAATTAAGCAAAGCCGATTTCACAATCCTCACCTTTTTAGTGTTTGTGTCCAAAAAAATAAGACTCAAAAAATTATTTCATTATATTTTTTTAGTTTGCATGTTCTAACCCAACTAATCAAAATGAAGCATGTTCTCTGCTGTTCAGTTCTTGTTCTCATAAGTTTAAAGAACGTTCAACATGTGAAAATCCACAGATTGCTGACAGTTTGGCATCTGAAGAGAGAGTATTAACTACAGGGGTGAGAAATGTCTCAAGTTCTTCCCATGTTGATGCTACAAATTGCAGTTGGGTGACAGGAAGGGTCCTCACACAAATCTTGTTCTTGTGCATCCCTAAGTTATCTGTAACAGGTTTCCTAATCCATGTGTGCACGTTCATGTTTGTTTTTCTCTACATCTACCTTAACATTCTAATTTGGTGAAAACAATGCAGTTATGCTTTTAGGATAAGGTGCATGATATTCTTTTAATATATTGCCTAATTGTTTAATTAATTGTTTAAGTATTAAAAGTATGTTAACCGTTTGCTGTAGAATACAACTGCAAGTATCCAAAATATGTCCACTGAAAGTACATCCATCTCACAGACAAGCTTTGTATTTGGTAAGCAACAGATAGTTCAGTTTTCTCTATTTTTTTTCTGAAAGAGGTTTTACTAACTTCCTAAACTTTTTATTGTTAAGGTCAACCATCCAAAACAGATGTTTCTGTGGTTCCTACCAATTCAGTGGAGCAAAGCAGCAACAAGCCTTTCTCCTTCGCACCAGGGTAGGTTCACAATGACATTTAAATTATGTTGTGATCTATTAGATTATAAACAAACAAAACATTGTTCATAGTTGTATTATCACAAAGAACCAGAGTAATTGAAGAAAAAAGATGTTTTCATGTTCTGTTTCTGGTGTATAAATATAACTTAAGTAGGATTTTGTGCAGCCATCTTAGCTTTTTTTTTTTTTTTTTAGCTCCTAATTGGTTGAAGTGAAACATGGTATCAGCTGAAGGAACATTCTGGTTTCTGCATTTTAGTTCTTCCTGTGGTCTAGTTTATTAGATTGTACCTCAACTTCTCCCTCCTAATCTAACCCCACAGTTGGAAAAAAAGTAGATTTGAGCAGTAAATTACAACCCTTTAATTTCACAGATAATCCAGCGGTTTGATCAGATACCGCTTAAAATGACTGATTACAAAAGCTAAAATTGGCCTCACAGTTGGTATAATGTGAGTTTGATTGTTTTCATTGCAGATCAGCAAGCTTCGGTTTTTCTTCTGTCACACAAGGAGCCGGAACCTCACAAGGTAAAAACAATCCAATAGCTTTATTCTGTCAAGACATTTCTAAAAGGTTGCCCCCATAACGTCAACTTTCTCTCTAATCTCTCACCAGTTAAAGATGTGAATAAATTCTCGTTTGGTGGAAATGGCAAAGTGTTATTTGGTCAGCCTGCAGAACAGCCATTCTCCCTCACCTCAAAGCCCACCTCCTCCGGTCTTGGCAGTCAGTCTCCCACTTTGGTTCCAAACACATCAAATGAAGCAGCCAAAAGCACACCTACCAGCACTGCTTTCAGGACGGACCCACAACTCCCAAAGACAGTTGGAGGAGAGACACTAGGCATTTTTTCTGGGCTACGTGTAGGCCAAGAAGAAGGCAAAGATTCTTCAGCAAAACCTGCTTCATTTATGTTTGGGGACGCTAGTCTTGGCCTGGGAGTGCAGAACTTCAGCTTTGGTCCAACAGAGCTACCTAAGGGGATAACACAGAGCAGTTTGTTCAAACCTCCTGAATCAAACGCCAAGCCAGCTTTTTCAGTTCCTCCTTCTACTTCAGCTGCTCCAGCTCTTCCTACATCCTTCAGTAGTCTTCTTGCACCTTCGTCGGAGTCATCTGAGGAACCAAAAGCTCCCCAGCAGCCTTCAGATTCTACACCACCACCTGAAGAAGAACCTACTATTTCTACTGAACCTGCTGTAGAGAGCAGCAGTCAGTCTGTAGTACCAGAACCTGCAGTGGAGGCAGCAACAACAGCAACACCTGCAGCACCCACAGTTCCTTCAGCCACAACTTTCCCTAACCCAGAGCCGCTTCCGACCATCACTGTAGCAGCTGAAGCAACCCCTCCACCACCAGCCACTGCTCCATCTACAACAGAACCCCCCTTAGATCCATCTTCTATTGCTTCTGTTTCCACTTCACCTTCTGCTTCAGAAACCTCTGTCTCCCAGTCACCCCCAGCAGCATTCCAAGTGCCCTCATCTGAAAAACCAGGTTCCATTTTTACTCAGTCTGCTCCTGCGATAACAGACAGCAGTTCTATTGGAGTCACACCAGTCATCAGCACAGCTGCTCCTGCAGCCACTACTCCCACCACTGTAGACGTAAGCAGTGCAGCTACTACTGCTGCTACTACTGCTGCTAGCTCTGTGTTTGGGCAATCTGTTGCCCCTCCTTCATCCTCAGCCCCAGCATCCACGGGATTTGGCTCACCTGGCTTTGCCTCATCATCTGGAAATGGTTTTGGTAAATCGGTGTTTGGCCAAATAAATGCCTTTGGTCAACCTGCTAGCAGTTCTGGGACATCTGCTGGCTTCTCGTTTACCCAGTCTGCATTTGGAGCAACTTCTAATAGCGCAACTACTGGAGGAGGTAGTCTTTTTGGGTCTGCTACTCCTAGCAATGCAAGTTCCTTCTCCTTTGGCACTAGCAGTGCCAATACAGCCAGTAACACAGGCGCGGGGCTGTTTGGACAAAACACAACCCCAGCATTCGGTCAGAGTTCTGGATTTGGGCAAGGATCTCTGTTTGGGAGTAACACCACCACATCTTCATCTTCAGGCTTCAGCTTTGGTCAGCCAGGTGAGCTGAACTGAGATTTAATCATTTCAAGTTTTATTTTTTCTTCTTTTATTTACTATTTTATTGTATTTGAACTAAATGTAGAATTCTTCCAAAATGTTTTAGTATGTTACATTTCAGTTTGTGTATTCTTGTTTCAGATTTCAGTTTTTCGAAATAGGAAAACTGACACTTGTTGGCTTTTGAACGTAACGTAAAAAAGAGTTTTGAGTTTCAAATCGATAACCCGTGAGCAGTGCAGGAGGATCTGCAATAATAACTAATCTGTCCTGCTGCTGTTGTGGTGATTTAGGCCCAATGTGATACTGTTTCAATGGCATATTTATGTCATATGGGTGAAGGCACCTGATCTTATTTATAGTAGGCCATCAGCCTGAGTGGGTAGGAGGGAGTTGTCCCATTCCCAAACATTCTCTGAATTCTCAAAGTTGTCTGGGAATGTCCATGTGGACAGCTGTTGGTGAAGTATGAGCTCAGCATTTAGACCAAACTAGTCTTTCCTGCCTACAGACTGACTCACCATTCAATCTATTTTATAAAAATGGGGAAAACTACACAATGATAGCTCATCGGTTGATAAAAGTTAAAAATAAAGTCTTATTTTTAATTGGTTTGTCTTCTGTCAGGCTTTGGCTGCTCTTCTGCCACCCCTGTGTTTGGTCAGCAATCTTCATCTGGCAGCATATTTGGACAGGTATTTTTCACTATTTGTCTAAGGGAAACCTATAAGTTCTACTTTTTTTTTTTTTGACATTTTAAAATGAAATCTTAATTTTCTAATCCCTCTCCAAGCAACAGTCTGTAGGTCTGTTTGGGTCAAGTCCAGCCAACACAGCGAGCTCATCTTCTGGTGGAGGGTTCTTCAGTGGTCTGGGAGGCAAGCCGAGCGAGGATGCCACCAACAAGAATCCATTTGGCACCACTCCTTCCTCCGGGGCGTTTGGACAGGCCACTCAGACTGGTACGCTACAAATAAGACACCAGGATTTATGGCAAAATATGACAAAGTGTGATCCAAACACTGATGTCTGCAGATTTGTCTCAGTTTTATCTAAAAGAAAAATGTGTGACTGTTTTCAAATTTTATATTCTCTTAAAGGTCGTTTTTGTCGTATTTTTTTCCTCCAGGTACCAACAATCTCTTTGGAAATAGTGGTGCAAAGGCCTTTGGTTTTGGTCAGTCTGCCTTTGGGGAGCAGAAATCCAGCGGGACCTTCACCACTGGTGGGGGGAGTGTTGCGTCTCAAGGCTTTGGCTCCTTCTCTACACCCCAAAAAACAAGTAGATATATAGTCTTCACTTCTTATGGTTTCATGTTGCTTTTTTTTTACATCTACTTTTTCTTTATTTCTAACATTTTATGATTAAAAACTAAAATTTTATACCAGATTTATCTAATTTCCTTGAGCTGATTTTATGTTTTGTTTTCTGCACAATCAAGCAAATGTAAAATTTTATGTTATTAGGTATAAATATGAATTTTGTAAATGATGCACACACATATTCTTGATTTTGTATGTGCCAAGCTAAGCTCATTTGACCTAAACAGATAGTTCTGAGTTTTAATGGGGTTTGTTGTGAATTTATCATAAGTAGTCAGTAAATTACATGCGATAAACAACACTCAGACTAATTTCAATAAAAAATGTCAGCTAGTTCACAACAATTTAAGTGAATGCTTTAATATAATAAATAATAATTCACACCCTAACACTATTCTCACAACTTTGACTGGATCAAATGAAAACAAATGAAGTGACAGGCAGCTTTATGACCAAACACTAACTTGCTGCCTCTCCAGGTGATAATGCGACACACAAAATGTACTACATTGGGTTTCTTCCTTGCGATTTTATTTCAATCCAAGTAATTAATAGTTGTAGACCATCCAAGCTATCGCTCAGCTACGCTGTGATATTGGAGTTGCTCAGCACAATAAAGCTCCATCACTGGCCTGTAAAGGAGAATGTAATCTTGTTACATTAGCTCAATCAATTATTTATAAGAGCGTGCTGCTTGCCAGGCTGTAATTTCAGCACTGTGTTTCTCTGCTGCTTCTCAAGGGGTTTAAATTGGTGTGAAGTATTCCTTGTTTGTCAAAATGTGCTATTTCAAGAAAAGTTCTGTACAGTACAGTACACAGCACTCTTTGTGTTGATATGTGAAGTTAGGCCTTTTTTTTTTGTCCAGTAGGGTATTTTTTTAAATTTGGGTTTAAATGCTTACTTATTTAAAACTGTTAGCATTTCCCTTCTGGCTGTGTCAGCTGAGATGTGGGAAAAGTATGAAGTATAGAAAAAATGATTGTAGGGTGACATTTCAACAAGAAAATCTTCCTAATGGTGTACTTTTACAAAGGAAGAAAAAAACTTCTGCTAAATTAAATTACAGTTTAAATGGTTTAAATATCTACATTTTTCAGGGTAAAAGATTGAAAACACTAAACATAATCACAATTCTACTGTATATATTTATTTATTTATTTATTTATTTTTAGAAATGTAATTGGGTCCTGGTTGTTAGCCCCTTCTTTGTTCTCCTGAGTCCGTTTACAAAGCTCTCCTCTTCATCAGCAGGTGGTTTTGGCAGCGCTCCGGTGTTTGGCAGCCCCCCTTCATTCGGTGGTTCCCCGGCTTTTGGCGGCACAGCCTCGTTTGGCTCCAGTCCTTCTTTCAGCAACACCATGGGTTCCTCCCCGGGGAAAGTGTTCGGCGAGGGAACAGCAGCCTCAAACATGGGAGGATTTGGGTAAGAAGCTTGTCATTTTAATTGAAATAAATAAATAAATAAATGCTTATTATAGAAATAAATGGAAACCCCTACAATAAAGCACATTTAACACTGATCCCTCTCTTTGCGTGCTGTAGCAACTCAACAAATGATGTTTTGTCAAAACATTGCATAATGAGCCTACAGGCTTTTTATCCAAGATCTTTATTGTCTGTTTCTTAAGCCAAGTGGCTGTTTGTACCATGGCATCAGTTAGTTTGAAAGCAACTTGATTTTTGTTCCTACCGTGTACATAAATAGTGGGATCATCTGCATGAAACTGGATATCTACACTGTTTCATTAATGTACATAAGCTGAATAACAGCAGTCCAAGTAGAGACCCCTGTGAGACCCCAGTAATGAGTGGTGATGTTTAACCCTCTTTACCTTTAAATAATAAAGATAACACTAGGATTAATTTGACTGCATAACATGACGATGTTGTTTGACATAAAAAGTCACCTTGCAAATTAAAAACACCCCAAAGTAATATTTTGTGAACAGGTTGGAGTTGAAGTGGATTATTTGTGCAGCCTTTCTCCGAGCCGTAATGAGTCATCATATCCACCTCATTCAGCAAATTAAAAAGTCGAGAGAGCTGACTGCCTTGCAAAAGCTGGCAGTCAGGCTCACTTCAAAGGACCAGAGCCTGTTGTAGGTATCTCAACA
>JARVJO010000140.1:10619848-10637272 GCA_031762555.1 Cynodonichthys magdalenae | reverse complement strand
ATGTTGGTGTCTTTAGGCCAAGACTTTAAGCATGCACTGGAGCGATTTGCAGCAGAGTGTGAAGTGGCTGGGATGGGAGTCAGTTCCTCTAATTCTGATCTAAGTCGGAGATCATGGTTCTTGACCGGGAAAGGGTAAAATGCCCCCTCTGGGTCGGGTGAGGGGGGGGAGGATGTCTTGTTCACGAATGATGGAAGGATGCAGCGGGAGATGGACCAACAGATTGGGGCCTCGTCCTCAGTAATGAGGGCGTTGCTTCGGTCAGTCAAAGTGAAGAAAGAGCTAAGTTGAAAGGCAAAGCTCTAGATTTACTGGTCTGTCTAACTTCCAACCCTCACCTATAAGTTTGAATCATGACTAAAAGAACTAGATCCTGGATACAAGCTGTCAAAATGAGCTTCCCTTGTAAGGTGACCAGGCTCAGTCTTTAAGTTAGGGTGAGGAGCTCTGTCATTATCTGTGCGTGACTGCACAGTTACACATTGAGTTCCAGCTCCTCAAACATAATTTCATTGTAGTGGTTTAAACTGTGAGGTCTTGGTTTGCCCATTATTTCATCAGTGTTCGCTTGAGAATATTTTGGTTTCAACTCTTGGTTCAGAGTCAATACATGGAGTAGTTAATGCTGTGTTTCTGCTGATTCAAGAACTTTCCCCTCTTTCTACTATAAGCAAGCTTCTTCTAAAATCAATGCTTATTTAACACTGCTGGTGTCACTAAATGTGCTCTATGGTTCCCTTCTTCAGACACATAAATTAACTAAATCTACATCCTTTTAAAGTGCTTCCTGTTCTTCTGGGTTTTAATTTAATGAACTGATCTAAGAGGCTTTTCAGTGAGACGTTTGAATAATTCAGCTTGGTGTTCATTTGGCCATATGATTTTCTTTAGTCTGTTCTTATAACATACCACTTACCTTTTGTTTAGCTTTAAAGCCATGTTTGGATGTTGCCAACAAAACAAAAAAAAAAAGCAAAAACTTTTTGTTTTTGTAAATTTTGTACTGTGTACTTTAGTACATGTTGCTTTGATTTTGATTACTCATGAATACAACACAAATTTATTTTACAGTTTTAGTTTCAAAGCACAGAGAGCCAGGATTTGTAACACGTATCTCTAAAATACATTAATAACTGTTGATTTTATTGTCATAAAGTAGATTAGTTCTGGTCATATTGATGAGCTAATGGCTAGTCTGAGCTGGGACAAGACAGATTACTATTAATTTTTAATTACATAAAAGTTGTGGTTATTTGCAAATAGAATTTTATAGATTGGAGTTTATTTTAAAGATGGCAGCAATCCACTTTGGTTCCTGCCCTACAGACTAAGTGTTAGCTTGTCAATCTGTCTGAATAAACTCCTCTTCTTCTTCAAACTGAGACGCTATCTACAGCAGGTAAGATAGTCTTTAGCCATCCCATTAAACGGAGAATTAGGTGACAAAGTGGTTTGTGGAGAAATAGTCAGCTATAGTACATTGGTTAAAACTTTTGCAACAATTGCATATTGTCAAAATATAACTAATAAATACATTAGCTACAGATAAATTATCTAAAATAGAATGTTAAGCCCAATTTTTGGGCAGTAGCTACATTAAAAAAAAAAAAAAGTTATTTTGAGCAGAAAAGCCTTACATTTTTAAATTTTTTTTCTGCAAACTACCAAAGTTTTTTTCTTTCCAGCTAGTAAATTTTATTATACAAATATTGTTTGAGGTTTGCTCTTTAAAATACGGTAACATAAATTCCTCATTAGAATAACCTAAAAATAAGATTTATACCAAATATCCATGATTTATCCTGATTAGAAAGACAAATCGAAGCATATCTCTTAAACTGATATCAGGATGATCAATGATGAATCTTAAAAACCAGGAATCTGAAAATGTGCTCAGGTCATCTGGACCAAATTTGACTTGACCCTCAGTTTGATATGAGTCACATTCATCGTTCATAGCTTTTCCGTAAAATCTGAGCTCTTGCTTTAAGGTCCAAGAATTAGAGTGAAAGTTCTCATATGCTCTGGATCTGTTTCCTTTTCAGCAGGAGCTGCTTGTGATGACTGACTTTAGTCTAACAGTCTTGGCAGGGTGTGGGAGGTGTGTGATCTGACTCCCATCACATGCTGCAGTGGCACTGCTGCCACAGCTTGTGGGAGGCTTAGGGCTTAATGGCTCTCATTAATTTCAACGGAAGAATTCTTTTACTCCTACAGGCTCACCGGTCACTGTCCTAACATGAGCTGTGGTCTGAAAGTCCAGATGCACGTCTGCTTTAAATGTCTCCCTCTTATGTAACTGCAGAGGTTAAGATTAGGAGGGATTTCTCTGCTTTGTTGCAGCTTTTTTTATATCAATTAAAGTTACATAATATTCTCTGGATGGCACCTACTGTACAGGCACTAAAAGTCCCCAAGCCTTTGAGGGAGTTGCATGTTTGAAATTTGATTCACAATCGTTCCTTAATAGAGTTTTGTGTGGAAAGGTTGGATTATTGCTGCTGTTATGGTTAAAATCAGTCGCTTCTTCTAGTTACAGAATCCCAATTTTAAACTGTTTAATCAAATATGAAACAAAGTCAATATTCCAAGTCTGGATCTCTGTTTTGCTGACCGTTTGTTTGAAAATCCAAAATGTGAAGGATCTGAAAACTTTCTTTCAACACCACAAGTCTATTTGCTAGCTGGCTTTAATCCTGCTCCAAATGACAAAGACCTGATTAAGATGAAAGTCCTTGTTGAGTCAGTTGACACTGTGAGAGTAATATTATGAAGGTCTGCTTTAACTGATACCATGTTGCTGTGATTATTTAGTGGAACAAACAGCAACAGGTGGAGGTTTGCAGCCATGTAAAAATAGCAACAAGTGTGCCGTACAGGAATGTGAGGAGGATAACAAAGACCCGACGAGCTGATTCGGGTCGGCTTCGTTATCAAGGCCATCCACACATGAAGGTGCAGGTTTGAAAAGGTCAAAGGTCTCATTTTGTTTAGAAAATGAATGCACCTCATCAACTTTTATATGATTTACTAAGTGATAAATAGACCAGGAATAAATGGTGTAGAGTATAAATAGCCAGATGGGGTGAATTTGTCAAGTTCTGGATTTGTGTGTATGTTTCCTCTTGTATGGTACTAATTAGAGTTCATGAATTTGCTTTTATTAAGATCCAAACAGTTTCTAAAGACTTCTATTTATAAACATTTTATTCCCGTTATAAAGACAAAAAATGCATTTCCACTTATCTTATTCCTTTATACCATGAATCTTTGTTCGTTCCACCGTTTTGACTAAAAAGATGCTCCTGGAAATTATTTTTTTGTCAATAATTCAATATAAAATAAAGATAAAGGTCACGTTTTTGAAAGTAAGTGGAGTAAAAAAGAATTACCCACCTTGAAATTTTCCATTTTGTCATGTTACAACCGTAACTTTAGCAACAAAATGTGGATAAATTCAATGAAAGTTATACCATTTCAAGGCACCGTATGAGCAGTCAGAAGCTAATGAGGTCATTCTGTGGGACCTGGAAGTCACGTCATTGTTGAAAACTTCCATTTATGTTTACATCGAAGCTGAAAAGAAAACACAGCTCTGAACTCTTGAACACTTTATTCTTTTGTGAAAAAAAAGATTATTTAATTTTTTTTTTCAGGGGTTGTTTCCCCACTCTTGTGCATTTTCACAGTTTGAAACAATTACCAGAATCAAGCCATTTTCAAGTATTGGAGTAAAAATCAAAACTGAACAAACAAACAAAAAACACATTCTGTTCAAACTATCCAATCCTTTTTCAATGCTGCATTTGCAGAAAACAAAACACGCTTCTCATGTCATTTCTTGTGCTACACTTGGGGTTTACATTTAAACGACTGAATTATATAAAAAGAAAGATGTAAGAACCCTAATGTCAGCTTTCTTCAAAGTAGTCAGGAAATGAGGCCAGGTGATCCTGAGCTGTTTTTCATCTCAATGAGGTTAAATAACAATACGAGAAAAAGTCAAGCAAAGGTAGCAGCCCTCTGAAGAACTGTAAGGATGTGGGTTTAGGAGAGGAGGCGTCCGTTTTCTTGGCACAACCCGACAAACATGGTTCTAGCTGCAGTGTTTCTCTGGGAATATAAAAAAGCTTAGATGAAAAGTTTTTAGGAAGTGTCAAGATTTCTGACTTCACAGGACTATCAGTGTCTCTCTGCATAGTTTTGGCTTATTCCTATATTGGCACCATTTATACAACAAAACTTATTTAAGGACACATCATTTCCTCAAATACAAAAACCACTTGACATCCTTCGTCTGTAACCTAACATAAAAAACTGCTGACAGCTAGTAGGCGAACTCTGTCCCTCATTTTCTTTTCTAAACCCCAACAAAACACAAGATGCACACCACTTCCTGAATATGCTAGTCAACAGGTGTGTTTGTGCATATGGCTTCAATAATTAGTGCATGTGCTCAGCCGGTCCATGTGCAGACGGGGCCTGATAAACGAGTTCACGCTGCCAACGTGACACCGCTGTGGCAATCCGATACGATGCCAGGCCAGCTCCTTTCCCCTCGGGGTGTTTGTGTGGTTGTGAGCTCGACCCCTGGTTCACAAGGACGTAACCTTAACTGCACTGGCTTGTGGAGCCGGCGTGAGCGTCGGGCCGAAAGACGACAACGGCCGTCGTCCCGCTTCACGTTCCTTCACTGAGATTCGAGGTTTCATTTCCATCAAGTCCAGCTTGAGTTTTCTCAACAATCTCAACTGGCATTAGAGCAGCTGAATGAAGGAAGCAGCATTGGGTGAGAGGTCCTGCAGCTTCTAGCATGAGCAGCAAACTTTAACACGCCACGCATATCTACTAACTTTTGGCTGATTTCCTAATAGCTTGCAGGACATGTCTATTATTTTTAGTCTGTGTCAGTAAATGGATTGTGTTTGTCGTCACCCTTATTCATCCCTCTGCATCTTTTAGCCCCCTTTGCTGTTTAACTGCAGCTAGCCTGGCTCAGCACAGTTCAATCCATGGATACTGTTGGAAAGTGTGTCACAGCATGGCTAATTATGACAGTCTCTTTGTTTGTGTCTCCTTTACTGTTTTTACCATGATGCCCTGTGACTGACTGACACCGAGGCTCTGTAGAGACGCTCACTGGCGTTAAACATCAACCAGCTCAGATATTTATTTAACTCGCACCATGTATGGGTTTGATTTATCAGCTCTGGTTCAGCTAATATCATTTGACTTTTGTTGCACCACTCTGCAGAACCTTAAGGGACCATACTAGCTCAGATTTATCTTCAACTTTCTGATAAACGAGCCGACTCGTTTACCATAAAGCTGGACATTTTTGAAGAATGAGGTAAAATCCCTCAACTATTTACAAGAACTGGTGGGTAAATTATTTTCTAATGTCATGTCAGAGCAGACGTTTCTGATTGATTTCAGTTTAAATGAACTGTCGGCTGTAGTTTTGGGTTATCACACTGATGTGAGGTGGGTATCAGTCTTCTTATGTCACTTTCACCAGGACGGAAAATAAGCACATTTCCCAAAACGTCAAACCCTTCCCTGAAGGTCTTCATGAAAAATGAGCTCCATCAAAGTATCACAGAATTTTTTGAAATGTAGCCCTAACAAGTGAATTTCTAAAAGAAGTTAGGATATCTATTCCACCTAAACTGCTTCCAGATTACTGCGCTATAGCCGAGACTATACACTGGAACAGCAGGCCCTGACCAATCCTAATCTGTTCAGACTTGCATATACTTTTTTGGTGGAAGTAAAAATTGATGTAGGCAAACTATATTTTTGGCTTCACGCAATGAGGGACTAAACAGCCGCCAAACTTCAGCTCCCCTCTTTCTGCTTTGCGGTTCTCTCTCCAAGACTCTCGGATATGTGGGCGATGTTGTCGGGCGTTGATATTTAGCCGACCAGAGCTGCTTGTTCATGCATGTGCGCCTGCATTACACACGCTGCGGGGTAAAATAAGGAGGGAGACGAGCCCCACATGCGGCCGGAGCTACGACTGGCAGTGGAGAGAAGTGGGTCATCTATATGCCAGCCGAGTGGTCGGCGCTAAACTCGCACGCTTCCTGTTCTGCTTTTCAGCCTCGACAGCAGAGACAAAAAAAGAGGCAGGAGTGGTGGGGGAGCCAGGGGAGAGGAAGTGAGATGGGGGGTGGGGGGTGGGGGGGGGCTGTTAAAAATAAAGGATAGGAGGTGATGGAACTAATAAAATTACTAATAAAAAGTAGAAATGTTGGTTATGGGACTGATTTCTCCGTTTTGATTAAATCAGTGGTCTAAATCAGCGGTGTCTAAGTCTAATCCTGGTCCTTGATGGCTGATGTCCTGCATATTCTACTTGTTTTTCTGCTCCAACACACCTAATTTAATTATTGAACTACCTATTCAAGTTCTGCAGAAGCCTGACAATCATCTATTGATTCAAACCAGATGTGTTAGAGCAGAGAAACCACTAAAACATGTAGGATAGTGGTGTTTGAGGACCAGGATTGGACAACATCACTCTAAACGGAAGCAACTAAAATTAAAGAGACTATTGCACTACGTCAATGTTTTTATTGTTACAACTTATTAATAGAAGTAACAAGTGTTTTGGTGTAGGCTATGAACACATTTTTTTTGTAGCAGCAAACAAAAAAGATGAAAACAAGACAAAGGAGGTAAAAAGCGTCCCTGAGGTGGTGTGGATGTAATGCAGACATTTTGTAACAACCTATTGGCAGGAAAAAAGTACTGAAATGTGTTAAACTGATTTTTCTCCAGTTGTTTTTTTTTTTTTAGTCCCACAGATGAGAGTTAGCGTCACAGAGCGTCTCCTGTGTTGCATAATGCACTTAAAAATGCAACTCAGCTAGTTTGATTGTGTAACTGCATCCACACACACTGCTGGTTGTGCTTAATAGTCAAATAAATGCAGTTCAATATATATATATATATTTATATTCTGAGACCAGCATTTGCAGTTGTGCTACTGTTCCAGTCCTAAACCCACACATGCCAGCACCAACGGTCTGGAAGAAACGAGACAATCGACCAAATACTGCATTGCACTTTGTTTAAGGCGAAACATTTTCAGTGGAAAGCAATGTAAACTTAAGGCAGCATGGATCGAATGTCTTGCATGTTTGTTTTTTTTAAGTTCTAAAATCTACTGTGACTCGTAGCAGTTTGTCATGTTAATAACTCAACATTAAACAGAAATAAATGCACTCTTTTTCCAGCCCATAAATTAAAAAAAATACCTCTGGTATTTGTACACACAGTTTGTGCAGACGTCATGCGCTGTACATTGTTCAAACGCTCCAACACTCAAATTCTCACAACAATTGGCTCCAGCAGCCAAACTGTGAAATTCAAAATAAATCTTAACTACACTCTCATTTCTTTTCTTTTTTTTTGCTTTTAGCACAGTGAAACCCGACCTACGATTGAAGGTAGAATGGTTGCAAGTAATTCAACAATATGTTCGAGTCAAGCCACGTTTTTGGAAGCGACAGCCTGTTCCTCTGTTTCATTTGCCTCTCTTTAATTCCTGTCAGTGTTTTTCAAACATGTGGAGAACAATATGGAGGCAAGATAAATGGTAAATAAATATCAAAAATTGTTTAAAGCACTGAAAGCTGGTTAACAAAAAAAGGGCGAATGAAAGGAATAATAAAAAAAAAAACACACGATACTGATCAGGTATCAGAGGCCAGTCTGGTGACAGGAGCAGTTGAGTATTTGGGTGGGATGACCACCACAGGGTCACCTTTCTTTGGCCGCCACATAAGCACCTGGGCATCATTGGCGTTAGGCTTGACCATGGCGTGGGGAGGTATGCGCTCATTCTTGTACAGTTTTTGAGGCTGTTCCTGGGCCACGGGTTCCTTTAAAACAGCCCTTTGACCCAGGGGCTTCTCTGGGTCCACTTCGATGTGAAGACGCATCCTCCAGCGGACCGTCTGCAGGACCACTGTCTCTGAGGTGGCCTGGTTGATGGCAACTAGCCAGGTGGTAAAGCTCTGGTCACGGTGGATACTGCTAAGCAGAGGCACGTTGCTGTCGCTGACCGGGACTCCCCAGGTCACACTGGGGTAAAAATTGTCATTCATGCTAACAGTGAATTTGCTCTCTCTTTTGGTGGGCCCTACCACAGTAAAGGTCTCGGTTGTGTTGCCGTACCACGGGTAGTTGACCCCGTCTGAGTCGCTGATGGCCTGGATCTTGCGGTCTCGCAGGTCAGGAAGCTCCCAACTTGACCTGAAAGGTAAAATAGTCATGAATGAGGATTTATTAAGAAATTGTTCTTTTCATCTTGCAAGGTGTAATCAACAGGAATTAAAAAAAAGCAAACTTGTTGCAATTTTGACAGCTGTGTGAAACCCTCCCTGGAAATCACATGTTTACAAATCTTCTACAACTTAAATTGAATCTTTATCGTTGTGTTTAAAGGGGAAAGTGTATTATGCAAAACTGAATTTTTTGAGCTTCATTATGTTATTTATGTTTTATACAGTATATACAGCATTTCCATAACAACTGAAGGTAACATAGTTACTTGATTGTGGTATAGAATTGAACTATGTATCTGGAAAATACATAATTACCCACCCACTCATCCACACACACACTCTCTTAGAGAGTCTTCAAACTTGAGTTTCATTTTGATTTTGAAGAAGAACAAACAGGAAATTGTATCAGGAGAAAAAGGCACGAGGTGGATGATGACAATTACCAGAATGCTTGCTGGGAGGGTGGATGTGCAGGCGTGATTGTACGCACCACATTTTACATCATTTGAACCAAATGCCTTAGAAAAGGTAAAGCTCTTTTCACTGTTAGACCTTGTCAATTAGCTCTATCTTTGCATTTTGCACCTTCAAGTCATGGATTAGGGATGTTCCAATAGTTTTACCATGTAAGGGGAGGGTGAAGTAGTAGGGCAAAGCATGAGCTTTGGGGTGTATTACTATTTCACATCAAATAGAAGTTAAATTAAAATCTAACACGACTGTAGTTTTTTACAGACTCAGCAGCCTCCTATCTTTACGGTCACTTTATGAACTTTAATCAATATTTCTGCAGCTTATGGGAGTTTATCATAAACCAATGTGGCAACAAGAGATTAGGAACAGCACAGACACCTTTTATTTAAAGAACTGCATATGGATGTGACCAGATGTAAACGTAATGATTCTTCAATGCACATGAAAACTGCCAGTGCAGCATTTAATATGGGAAGCCCCCAAAAGGACCAGGAAGTTGTCCGTTTTTTTGTTTTTTTTGTTAGACCAATTTGTATTACAGTAAAAGAGTCTATACCAAAAACTCTAAAACTACATATAGCTAAGCTCCTAATTAACCAGGCTTATACAGACTGTGTACACAAGGCTCAGTAAAACAAAAAATTATTCATGTAAAACCAGATGTTCATGCTTTCTGGGCTGTTAATGCAGGATTTTTGTCAGAATATATATTTTTTTAATTTTTGTCTAAAATCACAAAAGAGAAGCGAAAAATTGTTTCAAAGCTTGACAGCTGGGTGCTTTCAGTTCTTTCAAAATAAAATGCAACACAAAGATAAAATATTTCAACATAAGGCAGAGGAGGCACTGAACATGACCTTGAACCTGTTTTATCCACTTATTGATTTTTCTGGCCAGGCCAAGAAAAAGATTACCTGTCATTCCCTGAATTGGAGGATCAGCACAACTGAGGGGATACGGTTTGATCTGCAGCTGAACGACTTCCTGCCTGCCTGAACTGGACTCATGCTCTAATTTATCTTTTTGCCCAGGAGCAAAGATTAGGCATAATAATGCCTGGCTTTTGTTAGATTTGTAAGTGTGTGAGTGTTTTTTTGTGTTAACATTTTTCTGAAAAGATGACTTAATCCAGAATATTTCCCTATTTTATTCCAATAAATAACAGTCTCGTTTGTTTGACTCTTATAAATATCCAGTTTGTTTTTCTTAACTATGCTCACAGGGAGATAAAGAAGAGCATGCAGTTAAAATGTTGCTATTTCTGCTCATTGAGGAGCTTTGATCACTCGCGTGGAAGCCGCTGCAGAGATGTGCTTCACTTCCTGTTTGTGTCTTCACCGCCGGCTGCGTCACAACGTAACGAACTGCACCGATGGTGTGAAAGCTCCTGACAGAAACGCAGGCATGTTTCGAAACAAATAATTTCCTTTAAAAAAATCTCAACTGTCCAACTTTGACTTGAGCATGTCTGTTTCTGTAAATACATTTATTCTAAAGTGTCTCATTTATAAAGCTTTAATGAATGCATGTGAAATACATTTTTAGTTTAAAACACTGCCATTCACTTTAATTCATCTTAGGAAAGAATAAACAGGGTTACAAACTGCTGCTGTGGTGCTTGGTTGCATCATTTCCTGTTATCTACACCTGTTAATCTCTAGCTCTGGGCTGCACAGATGAAATCTACTGGTGAAGTGTCATCAGAATTATAAAGAAAACATTGTGGAAATGACTATTATCCTGTTTCTGAAGCTTAGTTAACTTACATGACAAACAGGAAGAACTCTGCAGGAAGAGAGGTGAAGAAATAAGGTATAAACACACTGACTCGATCAGTTATAATACTATAAGCCTTCTATCTGTTGTGCTTGTTGCAAGTTAACCAAAGTTGCTTTGTGAATGGGACGCATTGAGTTTCATAAATTTCACATGAATTTCCTCTCCCTTTCTCACTTCCCACTACGTGTGCACACTTCGAAATGCACGCAGACCATCTAAACCTACAAACCTGGACTTCAGTTTAGCCCAAGGGTAGAGAAAGGAGTGATGAATGTGAACAGAATTCTGGGAGCATCATCCAAAGCCAACAGAGAAATTGTGCAAATTACCACCTTCAGCTGTCCTACTCGTTTAATTACAATATGCTGAAGCTTTATCGCCAACAAAAAATACTGTCAGATTCTCAACCCAGCAAAAGACTTAAACAAAATTCCAAAAATAAAAAAGGATATGTTGCTATTTTACCAAGAGAAACTGTTTAAAGGGATAAATATGATTCTTGTAAAAGGGTTCTGGGAAAGTTTGTGAACAATTAATATCTTACCTGTTGTAAATAAATTCAGTATGGAAATAAAGTTAATTTCTGACCAGTTAAAAAATGCTAACTTGTAGTCCAAGTGAGGCCAAAACTAGTGAATGTTAAACAATTCATTTATTTCATTCAATTTAACAGTTCATTTAGTTACTATAATGTAAGCTTTTACACCACTGTCAAATTAGCAATAAATGTCCTGATGCATCTCAAAAATCCAGGTAGAAAAAATATATATAAGTATATCTACAAGTTCTTTGTTGAAAAGAAATGTTTCTCTTATTCAAAAGACAAAAGACTTCTTCAGCCTGTATCTCCTCAGACTGAAGAAGTCTCTTGGAGAAGAGACGAAACGTTTTCTCAACAAAGAACTCGTCCAGAGGTCCTACTCAACGTTTTTTCGATTAGCATTACATAGTTATTCTGGCAGAAATATATAATATTCCTGCTGGATGTGACTCAGGCTGCACTGCCACTATTTCTAAGTGACAAATAACCATTTATTATGTGTAAATAACCACAAAAAAATAAAAACTGACAGTAGTGTCAATGTTTATAAAACGGTGGTTGCCTAAAATTGCAATTTCATTTTTCAAATTTGAGTTGTTTTAAGATGTCACTTATTCACTTTGGTCTTGAACCTTCTCAGACAAGCCATGACAATTTTCTCACCATGACCCACTTCTGTAGCAGAGTGTATTATATCCTAATTTAAATAAGATGTAGCTGTTCTACACACATTTCAGTTTTACAGAAACACACTGACGAAGCAGAACGTTTAAAGCGTGATTGAGGTTAAGGTAAATGTAATGCCACGGTGGGGTGGGGGTGTCAGGGAGAGGACCTTGTCTCTAATCTTAGTCATGCAGCACTCAGACATCCTGTCCTGCAGCGGCTACAGATAAAGCATGCTTTGTGGCAGCATGTATTTGCCCATACAGTAAATAAAATGAAGACTACATTTCTGGCACGGAACAGATCAGAAGCGTGACTATAAAATAAATGCTAATCTTGGTAAAGTTTCGCTTCTGAGTAATATTTCCTCTGGAATTTTTATAGCAAAAACGCACAACTTCAGGCTTTCACAATCAATAATGCTAAAAAAAAGTTTTTATTAGTTATTAGTTTTTATTAGTTATTTTGTAAATTGTTTTAAAAGTCTTATTGTTCAAATCCAATAGTTGTTCACATAAAGTTATTTTTTAGTATGAATTTCTACTTCCTGAATCATCTGAGTTTATGTTTTTATCAGACATAGATGAAAAACAGCTTTACAAGATAGTTTACTTCCATAAATTGATTTTATTTTTCTATTTTGAAACCTGTTAACAGATTGATTTCTGTTGCTGTTTTTACACTAGGGAACTATGAGATGCCTAAATAGATTAGATTGAGTTTTTAGGTGTAGTTTCCCTTTTCTGACATTTAATAACTCAAATAAATAATGGAGTGTTTTTCATTCTTCTTTAGATATTCCTGTGTAAAAAATCTATTTCTTATACTCTTCGTTTTTTGCCATTTCTTCATGAGTATGCCATTTGAACAACCAGTTTCATCAAATATGTTAATTGAATATATTTAGTGTGTTTAAACTAAATATGTGATTAAATGATATCCTAATCAAAGTGACTGAACCACTTTTGTCCTCTGACTTGTGGCAGATCTTAAGAGAGCATTTTCTACGTTTTGGACACAAGTCTCACCCAACATTCATTATCTGGGAGAATAAAAATAACATACAGTAGCTGCACTTACATCCCTTTGTCCCCGTAGGTGTTGTAGAACTCCATGTGGTTACACGCCTGAATCCAACCGATGGTCCATGTCTCCTTGGCCGTGACAGGCGGCACCTCGACCCGCGCGTTCGCGCGGAAGTGCGGCGTCCTGTAGCGCAGAACCACGCTGGACGTCTCGTCGACGATGGTGGGGCTGGAGTCGATGGACGCGTTCAGATCCAGGACGACAACGCTGTCTCGGAAACTCTTGGGTTTACACCTGATGCTCTGGATGCAGCCCATCGCATGAAGCTGCAACACAATCCACAACAACGTCCAGATGTCTGGAGGAGGAGAAGAAAGACGCATGGAAACAGCGAGAGAGAATCACCACACTTGTGCTCCCTTGTTCTCCCACCCCACCCCCCACCAAAATGAATATATAGAGAGAAGACTGTGTTGAAATAAAAAAGTCATGCGACTTTGATCCGAAAACTGTCACAGAGGAAGACGGGTATTTTTATTTGCAGGGCGCATGCTTTTCGGTGCGTAAAAGCAACTTCACCAGCCAACTTTTCATGCCGCCAAGTAACAAAATGTGCCATAAAGGGGGGAAAAATACAAAAACAAGGCATCCAGGATAGGTCTGAGTGTGGAGTTCAGCTTCATTATGAACTAAATAATTAACAAAATGACTACTGTTACATCGGCGTCAGATTTCACTTTTGGATAAGAATAATCCCTGGACTGTTTGACTTGCAACTGTGTCCATGGTGCTATGAATTATAATCCGAAACATAGTTATGGACAGCTGATCAAAAGTGTACGTGGTTTCGTTAATAGCAGAGAAATCTCCATAAATTGAGCCATTCATTCAGAGCCGTGTATGTTTATGGATTAAAGGCTAAGCTGCAGTGCATTTATTTGCAAGAGTTGCAGTTTATTTTCAGCCGATAAAAAAATAACGTGCAAAAAATGAGTCTACCTATAAAACAAAAAACTGGAAAATATCCCGTGTCTTCATTGGTGTGAATTCCTGGAGAAATTCGCAGCCAGCGGCGGGCTCTCACAGTTCTTCGGTCCGAAAGGTAATTCCGTTATTTTCACCTCCCTCCGTGTAGCTGCAGCTGAAGTCCCGCTGAGAGAGGCGGCATCTCCGGGACCCGCTAGCGGACTTCGAGGAGCACGGCAACATCCAAAGGACACCACCGGGTTAACTTTTGCGCCCCTTCCGCCTTGTCCATTTTCATGGTACTTTCAAATAAAAGTCCGAAATAAAAATAAAAAACAAATAAATAATAACACGCCTCATTCGGAAGACACAGTTGTCACATAGTTCGAGTTTGCTAAAGATGCAATTTAGCCGACATTTCTGCACGAGCTGTCAGCTTCCTATCGTCCGCTCGTCCCATGGCAACGGCAGCAGGTTCACCCCGCTACGCACCGAGCAGCCTGGGGAGCAGCTTTATAAGCATCTCATGACGACACTTCCGTCCTGAACTGCAAGCATGCTGGGAAATGTAGTTATTTATATCAGTCTGCGTTCTTTGTTGTTTTGAGTAGCACACAGCACACAAAACGAGGTAAAATATGTTCTATTTAATGTACATGTAAATTATTAAGTTTTGGTTATTGTTTGCCAACAGACTTATGGTAATAATTTCAAAGAAATACATTATGATCTATTTAATTCATTCAAAACCATTAATCTGTTTCAGCATCTCTGCTCTGTGTTTGTTTTCTTAAATTGCTTAGCTTTTTAGCTAACATGTTGCTTCTTTTAGCTAGCATTTAGCTGCTTTTAATGTATGTTTTTCAACTTTTAGCTTCTGGTTAGTCTTTTTGCTACTTTTTTTGCTAGCGTTTTGAACCTTTCAGCTTAAGTGAATGTGATGTTATTTTTAACTTTGTGCTAAGGTTTGCTGCGTTTGACCAATTGCTAGCATTTGGCTCCCATTAGCATTTATTAGTTATTTGCTTTTTTAAGCTTTAATATTTTTACCTCATAATGGTACTTTTGTAGTCATTAAGTACTTAGTTTTCACACTGATTTTTATTTATTTTTTTTTAAATTTTTTAAATAGAAATTGCAATTTTTCTAATTTTAGTTTATTTTTTCAGGCACCATGTCTTTTTAAGCACCTTGGAGAACTCCACTCCGCAGCGGGGCGTAGTGCAGAAGCTGAATTCGGATCTTGCGTAAACTACGTCAAATCCAGCGGAGGCTGCGCAGAAAGATCTATTATCTTCATCTTGCCCTGCTATTTTGTGTCCCTTTTTTACCTGTCACAGAGGTGTAATGGAAGCAGAGACGATCATTTAGAAAGACCAACTGAGGTAAGACCACGATCTCG
Organism: Cynodonichthys magdalenae; assembly: GCA_031762555.1. Classification (NCBI taxonomy): domain Eukaryota; kingdom Metazoa; phylum Chordata; class Actinopteri; order Cyprinodontiformes; family Rivulidae; genus Cynodonichthys; species Cynodonichthys magdalenae. The sequence goes on along the minus strand of JARVJO010000140.1, from coordinate 10,622,124 downwards.
CCGTGTTTTTTGCGTTTTCTTGCCCATGTTTCTTTTTACCCTAATTTATTTTTTTCTCCATTGTTTACGCAGTGAATCACCTGCTAGCTGATGCTGCGGCGTAAAGAAATGCTCATGTTGTTATTTTTGTGTTCACGCTGTAGGTCGGATTTCACAAGACTGACTGGAAGCATGATGTGCCATTTAAAACACTGTCTGCCTTGGTGGTATAAACAGCATGGAGAGCTCACATACCGGAGGCTCTAAATAGATCTATTAAGGCCACAGGAGAGGGAGGACTGTTGTGGTTATTCTGGGACATTTCACTGCTGTGATAAACTTGAATGGACACTTGAATTACCTCGTGCAGATTTGCAATTATTTATTGTACCGTATCTACATCCAAACATGCCCTCGACTTACACAGTGAGATCCAGGGTGCGTGAGAGGAACAGCGTCCTGAGCAGACCTGAGTTCATATCCCTGAACCACCAGTCCCCGCGGGCCGCAGTCGGACCCCCGGAGAGCCGCAGCGGCTCCAGACGACCGCCTCAAACCAAGCACCAAAGCAGCCAGAAGGCCGAGGAACCTACCGACAACGGCAGCAAGGACAGGAGAGAGTCCACCAAGATGCCGGAGGAGGACTGCATGCAGCTGAACCCTTCCTTCAAGGGAATCGCCATAAACGCCCTCCTCGCCATTGACATCTGCCTGTCCAAACGCATGGGCGTGTGCGCTTACACGTCCTCCTCCTGGGGAGGCTGCCGCTCCATGGTCGCCCTGCTGGCGCTGACAGGCCACGGAATCACGTGGATCATTGGCACTATCGTGTGTCTCACACGGAGCAACACTCTGGCAGGACAAGAGGTCTTGGTCAACCTGCTGTTGGGTAAAGGCCCCATCACACCCAGCAACAAATCCAAAATAGGCAGAATAACTTCCACTCACATGTTTATGAACGAATCTCTTTCACATTAATGAAATCAGTATATCCTACATTACATAACTATTCAATCCACGCTGATTTTAAATAACTCAATGGGTTTAGTGAGCACATATTAACAATATTATCAGCATAATTGTTTTATAGAACAAATTACACAAATAACATGTTAAAAATGATACAAACTCATTTATGAAACGTTTTTATGTCTTAAGTTAGATCTGAACAGATGAAGACTTAGACTAGTTTTTATCTATGATTAAAAAAAAAGATCCACATGCAGCTTGATATTTGCTAAATTAAATGAATATTTTTCATCGTCTAGTTTTAGGTGTATTTTTGTGTTTTAATTCTTATGGTGTTGTTTCTGTATTTTATTTGGGTTCAGTTTGTTTCCCCTATATGTTAAGGATTAGTAGAACATTTTAGATAGAAAATCAAATATTGTTTTTGAGCAATTAGGCTTTTTGGGTTCGTGTTTGTTCAAACCTCTGTTCACCACTATGAGTAGCACTTTGAGTGACACAACAAACTTTAAAATATAATCTATAAAACTGACTGAGTTAAAAGTCATTTTTGTATTCTATTAGGTCAGTTTGCTGTATGTGTGTAGTCTTGTTACTCTGATTTAATCAGTTCTAAATGCATATCAAATGTTTACTCTCTGCAAGTTTCTTACAAATTTTTTCTGTGGTTTATGAGATAAAGGACAGGCAAACACACACGAGCATGAGCAAAAACATTACCGATCTGTCTTCCCCATTCAACTGCAGGTGATTTAAAAGTTTATATTTAATACATGTATGAAGTAGTGTATTTGACTTAAAATAGTAAAAGTACTTTCTCAAATATTTGCACATTTGCACAGGTATGCTCATTTTGGTGCAAACAACAAAACTTTTGTTGTCTCAAAAAGGTTGTGCAGACAGAAAATTGTTGCAGCAAACATGATCAGATATAAGATACAAGCAGCTGAGTCTAGTTTTCCAAACATAAACATGATTCATTGCTCAGTAAAAGCTCACAACTCCAGGAGATTATGTCTTTTTTATTGTAATATTACAAACTGTTAGCTTAAGCATAATTGCCTAAAATATATTTGGCCAAGGATGACTTGGGCAAATATGCTGTTAGGCTAACAAAATAATGTATTTGTAAACTGAACATGTCTAAAGGGTGAAAATGTATTGTAGATGTAAGCAGAAAAGGTTTGATGTGGGAGTGGAAGCTGCAGACTGTTTTCAGGAATGTGGGTTAGGCTTTAAAAACTACTTGGTTAGTCCGTCCGTCCGTCCGTTTTCTTCCGCTTATCCGGGGTCGGGTCGCGGGGGCAGCAGCCTAAGCAGAGAGACCC